>CM065933.1:1250000-2500000 GCA_033459515.1 Theretra japonica | reverse complement strand
TGATTTTCCCGTCCCGTCCCGTTATATCCCGCCCCGTCCCGTCTCATTCTTACTCAACGCGTGTAATTCAGCAACATCCCATGCCTTTAAGTTTAATCAAGTAACAAATATATCGAAATTCCTTCCTCCTTCCACGTGAATACTATATTTTACAGGAAAAAAGCAACCTAAGTGTTAATATAGGGTGTCAAACCTCCATACGAATTCCGTTAAGCTCTTTCTGAGTTCACCGCGCTCCGGACAGACAAACAGACAAAAAATTTAAAAAATCATTTTCTTGAGTTCCATTACGTTAATATAGACCCCTCATATTAGTTTATCTAATTTATCTTCCATGTGCAGTCATCGATCGGTTACAAATTTATATGTATATATTATACAGTATTTATTATTCATAGTTTTTTTTTTTATTCCTTTTGTTATTTCTTCTTAGTTTCTAATTTTGTTATTATTTCACTTTGATTAATTTTATGATTGTTCTGTTTTTTATGTTTATAAAACTTAATTTTAGTACTACTTAGCAGTTATTTGTTATTCAGTGCATGTTGTGACGCCTGCAGGTAGTACATTAAGCATGTTACTAAATAGGCAATGTATTGGATATAAGAAATAATGTAACTACCACTGGATGTCCTTAAATAAATAAATAAATAAATATGTTAGTCTAATTGTAAAAGCTGTGAAATGTGGATACCACTAAAAGCGTTTGCTTACCTACATTATTACACAAAGTTGATATCGAACCGAATATGATCGTAAAGCCATAACCACAATAAACCGCGAACAATACATTTACAATGGGTTTAAAAGGGCCGGTGTTTAAAGCTGTCGAGGCGCGCGCACCAATTTGCGAGTTTGATTGATGTCCAGTTTCGACGCTACGGGAATTGGTCATGCACATCGGATGTTGCTATGGGGTGACACCTTTTATACTGTTTGTATTGTGCAAGCGATTTGTTATGGTTTGCTTAAGACAAGGCTTGTGGAAGTGGTAGAGCCACGCTGTTGTCACTCAGCATGAATGGGCATCATCCGGGGCGGTACCGCTGTTTCTCAGGAAATCGAAGTTTCGCTGTTGCGTTTCGTTCGGTGAGTGACATTGCGGGATGCCCAATACCCTTTTCTTCTTCCCGTAATTTTTACTTCCCGCTCCCTTCCCAATTGGGCCAGCATATCCATGATCCAGCGTTGTGGATGTTCATAGGCGGCTGTGATCACTTACCCGCGGGTGACCTATTTGCTCGAGTGCCCGACCTAAGCAATAAAAATAAATATATTTTTACTACCAGATTGTTAGAATGTTTGGATCAATCAACCCCAACGTATTTTAATAGTTGAACATATTAATGTATATCCTTATTATGACTTAAAACAGAAGAAAGGTAGGTACGTTATATTTGGTGATAGGACCCTCCTATTCAATGTACCTGGAATTTACTCACAAATCGTAACTAAAGTAGTCGAGACAAAGCGCTTCTGCACAGTCCGTTCATTCATTTGTATTTTCGTGATAAAATGTAATATTCAAAGACTGCCTCGGTGGCGTAGTGGTACTACGATATGATTGCAAAGCTGAGGTCTCGGGTTCGAATCCCGGGTCGGGCAAAGTGATATTGGATTTTTCTATTCATTATCAGCCCGGAGTCAGGAATTTGTGCCCGATATGGCGATAGGCTCGCCCCCTATCACATCGTGGGACGTAATATACAAGGCGAAACGTGGGTGTTCTGGTAGCACCTCTGCCTCCCCCTACTGGGAAAAAGGCGTGTGTTTATGTATGTATGTATGTAATATTCAAAATTTTTACTTCATCTCGAGTCGATTATTTGTACTAAACTCGTTATAATTCTGATGATACTTAACATCTTATGTCTCAGGATGGCGAGTGCAGTAGTATCCCAAGCATTACTTTGTATTAAATGGTGTTGCTTGGTTTTGCTACTGTCCATGAGCCGTCGTATCGCTTACCACCAGGCGAATGGCATGCGCGTCTCGCCATTCATCGCAATAAATATATATAACAAGACAATACAATACAAAGTCAATTACTACGCACTATAACGGTGAAGGAAAACATCTAAATTAATAAATTTCTATGGTACGTAAAAGTCTGCCAACCCGCACTAAGCCAGCGTGGTGGATTATATGGCCTAACCACTCTCGATTGTAGAGGAGGCCCATATCCTGCAGTGGGACGTAAATGTTCTGACACAGTACAGTACAATACAAAGACCACACAAGGACGGACCCTACATTCCCTCCAACGTCAATACTTTACAACACAATCCCGGCTAGCCGAGCCATTATCACGTGCAAATAAACAAGTGCGCCGCTTTACACAACTCCTTTGTGATTTACATCGATACTGTACTCGACCGCAGATTGCTTTTAAATTTTATTAATACACAATTCTGTGGACATGTGTGGTAGATCGAATTTTTAAATGGATATCTTTTGCTGAGGTATTCAAAGGGAAATTTTTGTGCATTTTTGAATACTTATAAGGAAGTGTTTGTAAAAGGGTTATTGGAAATATTTTCGGATGAAATTGCTTTATGATGGTAAATAAGTTAAGGGTTTTAGAAGTTATTACGTACTTTAACTCAAATAATTTTTAAACAACTCTTATGGGTACATATTACTTTTATTTTATGTTAGACGATTTTAAAACAACTTGAAATGTTTAATAATATGTACTGTATACATATATTATAATGGTTATCTTGTAGGTACTTCAAACAGACAATGCTAATAAAGAATAAGTTTAATATTCTTCGTTTTCTTCGTTTGCTATGTAGAAATAAACAAAAATTGCTTGGTAAAAACCAACTTATTTTCCCGAACTTTTTCCTATTCCAGATTGAATTTGATAAAAATATTAGAATCCATATTGGGCCATTGTGTTTTATAGGAAATATAAAGTCGAGTGAAAAGGGAAGCGATAAGATCACATCAGAATTCCATGAATAACTGAACGAGTCAAAGGCGCGGTTATCTCGAATCAGTGCCTTTTCAGATGCCGACATGTGTCGAGAGCTTTCCATAATAGTTCTGGGTTCTTGAAGATGATTGCTCAGCGGTTTTGAATTGATAGATTAATGTTCGTCAATATTTTGTATGTTGGTGTGGATGTGTGTGTACTAAGGTGGATATACTGGGTATATCCAGATTGCGCACGGGCACGAAGTCAGGTGGTAGTTTTAGTGGCTACAGACACAATGTAACTAAAAATTTCGTGATAAAAAGCGACGATTTTTTTTAAGTATGATTGTTTTTGGGTGGTAAATACAAAGTTGTTGCTAAAACAATAATTTAAATCCTTGCATACCATTGTCTGTAAAAATAAAAGGGCGTACATTATTGATTTAGGAACAACTACTTACTCTTATTTACCACCCAATTACAACTATCGCCCCTTTTTTTATTTTTAGTTGCGCCGTGTCTGAAGTGAGTAAAACTACCGCCTTTCTTCGTTTTCGGTTGCAGTTTAGACAAAAACAGTATATTATTTGTTATTTACACATGTATATAGTTTTTTTTGTATGGACTTTTGTATATAATAAGCTGTGTCTATCTTAAATGTTTGTAATAAAATATATTTGGATGACACGACTTCCACTCTAAATGCGTGCAAAACGTGAAGTTATCTCGAATCAAAGCCTTTTCAAATCAGACGTGATATGTCGGCAGGTTTTTATAATAGTTCAGATATTGGTATGTTTTGAGTGGAAGAGTTGCATTGTCATGAAATAGTGTCGAAGATTTCCCTGCGGTTTTTGGGTTTGCCGATTAATTGTTTTAAATATTTTTTGGCGATAGAGCACTATACTGTAATGATGCAGTTTATAATGTAGTTTACTATATAAATTATTAATGTTTGTTTGATGTACCTATCAGGAACTTTGTCATAGAAGATATTTGGATACAACATTTTTTAAAGTATGCGAAATTCACCGAACACTAGGCCAACGTGATTTCATCGCATGAAAGTTGTTACATGTTGTTGTTACATGAAAGTTGTTCGCTAAATGTAATATGCAGTTAAATAAAGACTGCATAAACGTACATTATACCAATCTAAGCGAATAAATTCATGAAAAACACAAAGCTTATTCAGATACCGTTCGCCTTAAGGGTACACAAAGGGCATACGTGGAAAAAATACTTTTTTCCGCTTACATAGCCTTTTAAAAACAATGCGGAGTACAGAAAATAACCCGAAGGCAGAATAATTAGAATATTCCGACGTATTCGCCGGAGTTAGGTTACAGCGTTATTTGGGAATTCTTTTTTTATCCGTCTGTGTTTTTCGATATTTTCGTAATGCGTGGATTGGATGGTTTCCTGATTCGTTTTGGAGATTGAGTATTAGATTTCCTTGTCCGTCTGGGGCAATTTTTTTAGTGTAGAAATAAGGTTGGTATAGTACGCGTCGAAATGGTAACTGGGATATGAAATGATGCGTGGTGCAGGGGACACCCGCACATCGCCCGCGCCGTCCTAGTCTAAGTGCTGCAAGATTTCGATCTCGCTCATATTGTTCATTGTGTATTGAAATGACTGCGGTAGATTTTAAAGCTAAAGAAAAAAATCATAATTTTGATTCTTCTTTCCTACTTTATTTTGATACTTTAACTATGTCTAGGCTATAACTGTGTATATGAGTTTTCATTATATCTCGAAATACACCTTCGTAAATTTTATTATACCTACCTTACCTAGGTACCTACCTTGTCATTGATGGTGCCTTAAAATCTTTTAAATATCTCAAAAGTACGCCTCCGTTCCTTTCCACCTGACTAGGTGACGACACCATAAAAATGCCAATTCCTGATCTCCGACATAAACAAAAATATTGAGAATAAAAAGATCAGATAAATAAAAAAGACTCGTCATTTATTTGCAGCATATTCGCTAATTATTCTCTCGAGCTCGCTTGATCTCCCGTTTCAGTTTTAATGCGATCCACTTATATTTTTGCTCTTTTATGCTCTCCCGCTGCTCAAGATAAATGCATCTTTTTACGCTAACTGAATAGGTAATTATGAACATTTTACATTGTTTTGTGCAATTTTCCAGCCAGACACGACTATAACTTGCAGTAAACTTGATATCATAATTTAAGAGATAAACTGAAGATATTATGCTTTGGATATTATGAAATCCGTTCACATAATAAGTGTTATTTTTAAAGGCAGAAGGATAATTCTTATTAGGATGAGATACTTGAAAATGGTTATAAAAATATTTTCTTCGTTATCTTAAGTATAGATCGGGATGGTTGACGCTTACTTGGAGAGGCCTACGTCCAGCAGTGGAGGCGATAGGCGGAATATCTTGAATCTAATTTTAAAGGCATAGATGAAAGAGATGACGAAAGTGGATGAAACGATAGTAATAAATGTCAGGATCGAGCAAAGTGGCTATCCTGACATATTACTGACTTAGTCTCTGCCTACCCCTATGGGATACAGGTGTGACGATTATGTTTACAACCGACCCTCACGAGGGTCACCTGGTAGTAAGTAAGTGATTACAGCACATGTATCTACACTTGGAAAGTAGATGCTTTTCCGGCCTTTTAGAATGGGAAAAGAAAGAGGTGAAAAAGGACGGGAGAAAGAATGGGCTATTGGGCCAGCAAACATGGCAGCAAATATGCCGCTTGACTTTAATTTTCTTCGAGAGAGTGTTACCAAGCCGTGCTTGCGTACACTTACTTTATTTCAAGGTACCGCAAGGCTCTGACTCTTTTTTTTAAAGCATAGGTCCGGCAAACGAGCCAGCAGGTTGCTTGGTAATAAGTGATCAATGCCACCCATGAACATCCACAACGCTTTGATCATGGATATGTTGCCGGCCCATTCCATCGGACGGGGAGTGGGAAGGAAAAAGGATGGGAATAGGAAAGGGGTATTGGGCATCCGGCAGGTTCACTGACGGTACGAAAGCAAAGCTCGATCTCCTGTGAGACTGTGGTTACATGACGGACGAGCCTGTCAATTCATGCTCAGTCATGGCTGACAACAGCGTGGCTCTACTACTTTTAAATACATGCCTCTTTATAATTTCAGTCATCACGCCTCACCAAATTTATGTAAATATGATACACCAGAACAAAAAACATGCACATATCCTCAAAAATGTCTGAGTGCCGGTGTTTTTCAGCAAAATCTACCCATAAAAATGTGATTGGATACCCGTCCATTTGTAGCGCTGTTTGAAAACAATGTTGCGCTTGAAATCCATTACGGGGCGCGTTAAAAGCTATCGCGATGGACTTGCAAATATGTGGACGCGAGTGGTCATTTCCACTACCTACAAATAATATTGATACTATTTCGGTACATTGTATTTTGATGCTTGTTTATTTGGCTGATATTTTTTTGGGGATTGATGAGTTTGTTGTTGGCAGAGGCGATTTAATTAATTATTATGTGCGGATTTCTCTCCCTCTCTTCAGCCACAGGAAGTCCACTGCTGAACATAAGCCTCCTCCAAGGATCTCCACATTGATCTGTTGGACCTGTGTGGAATTGCAACTGGAAAAATATGAAGCCCCTGTTGTTCGCAGGTATGTCGCCTTAAGCGTGTTCTACTGTCTGGCAAGGTTAATGTCTTGAAACTTGTTTGACCGTGTCCTGCTCTCAAGTGACGTGCCGGAATGATTGAACAGGTCAGCATAAAACGTTATTTAATGGTACAACAGCACCGTATGTTGTGAAAATATTACTCACTTATTTCCGTTAAATTGAATATGCTTTTTTTTTACGTGATATTTGTTCATATAGCTGTGCTGAAAGATCAAAGATTCTCTTTACTTCTACAAATACCCACACAGCTAATATCAAGAAACACACACATAACCCTCTAACCCTCCGTCTGAAACGCAACCGCAGCTAACAAAAGAAACAATAAAATGCGTCAGCGGTATCTGTGACACACTGACACAACTGCTAAGCGAGTCAGCAAACAGAGGGTCTTTGTGACCACGTACAAGGTGCATTGAACTGGGGGGTTGAGCTCCAATTATTCATACACACGCTTTGCACTATGGAAAAATCCTTTGAGACGAGCCTGTGTGAATAGAAAAGGGTTAAGGCTTAAATACTTCGTTTTTTAATTCAAGGTATATGAAGGGTTGTGAGACATTAAAGAGTTTGCAAACTAGCTACGCTTCGCGGTTTATTCCGCGGTTTGAATTTTAATGCCGGTTTCACTGTGAATAAATTAATTTACATCAAACTGCGTTAATTTACGCTCTTGCTGCAGCAAGCAGGTTAAAAAACCTGGACATAGTTTGAACCACGCAGGATGAATGCCACACGCAATAATGATTTACATCGAACTGTCATTGGTACATGTAGAGCCGGGAGTACAGTAAAGTATTTGAACTATATTGGCACTGCTGAGAATGAGTCTAATCTAAATAGTAAAGTTTAAGGAGGAAATTCCATCTCACTGGCTTATTAAGAATTAGCGCACTTAGCAGAAGATAAAAATTGTAAAGAGTTCTACGTTATGCAAGGTTCCTCTCGATATGTTTCCATAACCGTTAATTTGCGTGATAGTTCACAAATAATATCTACGTGTCTGTAAACTCTCACCCTATTCAGCCAAAGGAAGTCCATTACTGAACATAGGCCTCCCCAATGATCTCCACATCGACGTGTTGGAAGCGGCCTGCATCCAGCGACTTCCTGCAACCTTAACCAAGCCGTCCGTCCACCTTCCGGGTGGGCGTTCGACACTTCGCTTGCTTGTACGTGGTCTGCACTCTAGAACCTGTCGGCTCCAGCGGCTGTAAACTGTTACATCTAAAATCATTTATTAATGCCTCATCATACTTTTACTTTTTATACTTTTAAATAAGAAATATTGCCTTCCAGCACCCACAAGCAGGTCACAAAGAGTTGGGTAGTATCGCCAGCGTTTTTCTAACAAATATGGTTTATCTATTCATTAACTATTCAAAAAACCTTTCAAAATAATATTATATTTTCACCACCACTCTCAATCGTACTCTCGATTGTAGACGAGGCCCGTGCCTTGCAGTGGGTCGTATATGGGCTGATACAATAAAATACAATTATATTTTCAAAATGCGATAATACCTAAAACATCCAATTATTTGTATACAAATGTCACGTATTGTAAGGACGGTCGGCGAAGTTTAAATGACGTCATTACTTGCGATCCTGACGTGCATGTGTAACTCCACGTTGGGGTAGGGCAGTTACGTGTTTCAGCGAATTAATTGTCTTGTCTGAAAGGATGGACTTTCATTTGTGTTTGCTGACCAGTTTAGTGTTATTAAATAGTTTATATCTATGGTTAATAGTATGTTTTAGATGCGGATTATTCACTGTTATTATTTAGTATAGATACTTTATTTATTATGTTTTACTTGCCTGTGATGTCTTGTGAATTTTATATAGTTAAGGTCAACAAGTACAACAATGTCGCATGCCTACATGAAAATAGAAATAAAAATAAAAAGTACTGAATTTCATGTATAATATTGGATACCTGTATGAAAATTAAAATGGAAAGAAAAATATATTCTGAATTTCATTTATAATAATGGAAACCATAACAAACATCATACTCCATAAAGAAATTGCACAATAACTTTAAATATTTACAATTCGATAAAAGAGTCTTTCGAACAATAATATGAACTCTACCAACGTTTATGGGATAGCGTGGTGTAACATTATAAGCCAAGTCATAATGCAAGGCGGCTGAAATCTCATGCTGCACCGCCCCTACGTAAGTGTAGGATCAGGGCAGACAGCAGAAATAAAAACGTAAATAGCCGGTTAACGTACTATACTGTATCAGTCCATATACGTCCCACTGCGGGGCACGAGCCTTCTCTACAATCAAGAGTACGATTGAGAGCGGTTACGCCATACAGTCCACCACGATGGCCTAGAGCGGGTTGGCGGACTTTACATACCATAGAATTTCTTACTAATCGCTATAATATGCAGGTTGCCTCATAATGTTTACCTTCACCGTTTTAGTGCGTGGAGATCGACTATCAATACACATATTACTCTGAAGGTCAGAGGCGTGTCCTGGGATTTGAACCCGCGACAACCACGCACATCACCTTAACGTACTTATTTCATATCAATCCCTTTGAGCCTCTTAAGACGGCTCAGGGTCACTCAACGCGCTATGGAGAGGGTTATGCTCGGTGTGTCCCTACCAGATCGAATCGGAAATGAGGAGATCCGTAGGAGAACAAAGGTTACCGACCTACGGATTAGCAAGTTTAAGTGGCAGTGGGCCGGGCACATAGCTCGTAGAACTGATGGTCGCTGGGGCCGAAAGGTTCTAGAGTAAATCTATTTTGAATATAATATACTTATATAATGATATTTGAATGAATATTTTTATTAGCACGATCGAAGGTCCCCCTTCCCCTTGTCCCCTCGTGCCGTGAACGTGTCGCTTGATTGGTAGTACAAGCGTAGAACAAACAGATAATAATATTCCATTAATGTGCCATTCAGGCGTGTCAGATCAAATCATTAACAGATCGCTGATGTCAACAGATTAGCATATTGTTTGTTCGTACGATTGTTTGTGGGTTAAGGTAGAAGATGTTGATGAAGATGATACTATAGGGTTTAATTAATTACCACGCATTGAATTATTAATAATTTTTGCAGCCTTGATTCGTCAAAAAACTATAAGGTTCTGTAACCTTAGAGAAAAGTGAAGGTATTTTTGAGTCGGCTTTTTTGTGTCAAGAGGAAAATCTGTAAAGCTCCCCTTTCAGTACCCCGGAGGAGGCCGAAAGGGGTATGTTAGTGTCGCTGGCCTACCAACCCGGCACGAATATTGTGGCCGACTCGGGTCCCTGACAAGGCAAAATTGTTAAAATTTATTATCAGCAAGAATGTTGAGACGATCAAATCATTCGTTCACGTTTTCCCAAAAACAAAAACAAGAAAGAGGACCGAAACTACTCTTTTACTGTGCTACGCTCGTCACCCCTACGTAGAGTTTTAACTCTTTTATTGCACGTAATTTAACTACCTACGAAATTCTTAATTAGAATCTTTGCCGGCAGAAGTAGACAAAGCAGTAACACCTACCACCTATAGCCTCTTGTGTAGGAGGGTCCCACTGTCAAGACGTGTCAAACCTATGGCAACTGCGTAATAGTAAGAACTATGATGAATATTTAATAGACGTAGATGGTTTCAACGTCAAATATGAAAATAAAAATTACACATATACATAAATTCACGCCTTTCTCCAAGAAGTGGTAGGCAGATGTGCTACCAGGACACTTATGTTTCGCCTTGTGTGTTCCTTCCCCCGATGTGATAGGAGGCGAGCCTGTCGCCATATCGGGCATAAATTCCTGACTCCAGGCTGATAATTAATAGAAAAAACTAATATCACTTTACCCGGGATTCAAACACAAGACCTCCGTTTTGTAATCATATCGTCGTACAACTGCGCCATCGGGGCAGTCTACAATAAATATTATTTTTAATTTGTTAATGTTCAAATTTCAAATTTGAATTATGCTATATATGATGCTTATAATAAAATGCAATAAAAAGACGCATTTCATACAAGCCTTTTTATTGCAACATTCACTTTTGAAAAAACATGAAATGTGCCCGTTTTTTTGCAAGTGCCACCGAGGCAAAATTAAATATTTTAAAACCAAGTGCAAGGTTACAAAACCGCCGAGCGCTCGTGGCAAAATTTGAGCCGCGGGATAATAAGACGGTTCTGTACACAAATGCGGTAATTAATCTATAAGCTAATGAAGATCCAGTCTGTTAATGTATTGATTAATATCAAGGTTGCGAAAATATTAGTATAATAATTTCGTATAAACCATTTCCGGAAAGTTTTCCGATTTGTTTCTGTTACGACACCACACAGCAAGAATACGCGTCTTATAAATTATTTATTCGAATATCATTTGCTTCGGACTTTTTTCTTTTGTTACAGAACTTGTTTGTGTTGTTTTTTTTATTTATAAAAATCACTATGGTATGCAGATTTCTTCACGATGTATTCCTTCACCGGTAAAGTGCGTGGTAATTGATTTTGTATTGTCTTGTCTTGTTATATTTTTTTTTATTGCAATGAATAGCGAAACGAGCATGCCGTTCGCCTGATGGTAAGCGTTACGACCCCATATGGGCAGTAGCAAAAAAAAAAACAACACCATGAATTACAAATCAATGCTTGCCATTCCACTGCACTCGTCATCCTGAGACATAAGATGTCAAGTCTCATTGTGTCCAGTAGTTACTCTAGCTACAATGTCAATGTTATTTGCCAGGAGAAATAGACACTGCTTTGGCACCTACCCAGGCGGTCTCTCACATATGAGAGCCCTACCACCAGTAAAAAGTGTATAATATCTATTTTCTGCACTGTTTTTTTTTATCAGCCCATATACATACGTCCCACTGCTGGGCACTGTTATTAGGTAGTAATCATTGTTTTCTGCGTTTCCACTCCCGGTAAAAGCTATAGCACCCACCATGATTTTTCGAATGATCAATAAGCATATGATGTCCACTACAAAAAAAATATATATTCAAATAATAAAGAAGTTGTGTAAATCATAAAATTATGTCGCTTGAACATTGAAGGAAATATATAGAGTCTTACATGCCTGAGAACACGCAACCAGAACATTCTTGTATTTCACGTTACTTCATAATTGAAGATAGCGCTTTAATTTTAAAGTAATTTACATTTAATTGCTAATACTAATGTTTTGAGGTCGGGTCTACTCCAAAAAAGTTGCCGTTAAGTAGACAACCAATCGTAAAATTACAAACCAAATAGTTCTAGAAAGTGCATAGAAATCATATGACTTTAACACAATAATTACATCCATGTAAATCTTATTACCAGATCCAAAAGCATTTACGTTGTCTCAGCAGATCTGCATATAAACCAAGCTACTTACATAATCAGGAACCAAATTCACACTCCAAACATTAGCACAAGTTCACAAAACATTAGCAAGACTCAGACGATAGCGCCTTACAACTTGCACAGTCAATTTGCGCAAATTGGAGTCGAGTTGGACCAAATTGAGTCACACAAACTGTAGATATCGTTAGCCCAATGCGAGAAGTTCTGCTGTTGAATATTTAGACGATAGTTGGAGTAACCGCGTTTTGTTAGTGTCTTGCTGTAGGAAATTGGCTGAGTATTTTTTTTGTAATTGGCTTTTCTGGTTTAAGGTGCACAATAATCCATAATAATAGGGTCATTATTATGGATAATTTAATGATATGGATAATAATAATACTGTTATAGTGGAAGAAAAGGAAGAGAAGAGGATTTATTTCAAATTGTCTCTTCTGAAGGAGCGCAGAATGGAATTGAGTCTAATACATACCGAGTATTTATAAGACCAATCTTAAAGCTAAATAAATATGTAGGTACAATATTACTTTATCAAATAATTCCAATAGCTCTATTTCTAGCACTTATGATTAAATTTTATTATACATATGTCTGATATGAACCTGCAATTTGGAAAGTGAAATGTAGTTATTTATATTCTTAGCTATTATACTCTACAATGTTCTGAAAATTACTCAGTATTTGTTAACGCATTGAAATATTACATTGTCAAAAATGTCGTTATATCAAAAAGCAATTGAAAAAATTTCAAAAAATGTGACATTGTTGAATATCATCAAATTAAGCCGATTAGTATGCGGTCATTATGTCCATATAGAAAGTTCTAAACTGTTCGTAAAGGCTTTCAAGCTATACAGCATAATAATAGGGATCATAATCATGAAAGGCTCGTATACGTCTCTGATATCCCCCCATATCCTTCTTACTGTCGAATATGCGTTCAGTCTGGTAATGTCTTTGCGAACAGGCGATGAATACTTTTTCAAGTACTGCCGTGTTACTAGGACCAATGATATAATAATGGGGAGGCACACACAGGGTTCCTTGTTCAACAACGTGATCAGATTCATAATGATCTTGGTTTATGCAATAAGGTTCATTCTTGTTTACGGCTATTCTTTCGTATGCCCACTTTACTTTATGTTTTGGTGCGTGGCCATCCTCATTTTTTCATCTAGAATCAATTACGCCATCGCTTTGATCATTTTCCTCATGTTGCACTCTCGTATGAAGTACTTGAGGAGGAGGTTGGAGAAAAACTTCATTCCCGTCAACATTATTGGGAGGGATGGCGTCGAATCTAAAATTAGAGAAGTGAGGCGATGTCTGATTTACTACAACAATTTGCTCGACAACCTTCTGGGTATCGACAGTGAGTTACAGAGTTTGGTAAGTACACCATTCTCCTGTACTTCAAAAGCACTATATTTTATTACGACTCGTTATTATATTTAGAAAAAATATGAGTTATAATGAAAATAATTAGAAATTGATAGATGCAACAACTTTAATATTTTCCGTTTCAACTTTTATAATTACTACTATAAGCTAAGTTATGTATAATAATTTTCATAGAAATTTCATCTGTATCGCTAGCTAATAGCTATAGCATAGGTCCAGCAAACGAGCAAGCAGGTCACCCGATGGTAAATGATCACTGCCACCCATGAATATCCACAACGCTTGGATAATGGATGTGTTGCCGGCTCACTAGATCGGAAGGGGAGCAGGAATGAATAAGGGTGGGAAGAGGAAAGGGGTATTGGGCATCCGGCAGTCTCACTCACCAAACGAAACGCGACAGCAAAGCTGTCGTTTCACGTCGATCTCCTGTGAGTCAGTGTTATCATCCTGGACCAGCCATGGGAGCCAGCTCATTCACGCTGAGTTATAGTTGACAACAGCGTGGCACACAAATATTGTATTTTAAAGTATTTTTAAATATAATATCGCCAAGGTTTATTAAAAATATTCCTTAATTCCAGTTATTGCACTCATTGGTTTTCAATCTGCCAAAATTGGTTTTGTACATCTACGTCGCTATAAAGAATCGATTCCTCAAGGTATGTTTATTTTAATATTTATCTATCCATCCATCAGCCAAAGGAAGTCCACTGCTGAATATAGGCCTCCCCCAATGATTCCCACAGTGACCTGTTGGAGGCAGCTTGCATCCAGCGACCTTCAGCGTCCGTTTTAATATTCACATACACATAAATATCATGCTTGTATCCGGTAGAAATGGGCAGAGACCATGGATCCCAACTGTCCCGGACCTTGATGTAGCGGTTTCGCTTTATCTATTTTCATATATCACGCCAACTTATCTCGTCGAGTCAGGGTATTTCTGATCAGGGGGTTACTCTATTGTTCGACACTAAGTTCGAATGTTCGGACGTTCGACGTCCACGTATAAGATAAAAGGTTTCCACTTCTAAAATCAATACTATTCCCTATGAAACTTAGTCTAGGGTTACGACGTACGATACTTTATTCGAACAATTTGTATAGTATTTAGGCACATTCGTACAGTTTTACGTACGACGTTCGAACATTCGTAGGTAGAAGAAAAAGAAGAAAAATAAATAAATATCTCCAACAGCCACATACATAGGCTTGACCCCACACTAAGATCGATCGTCGCGGGCATCAGAAACAACGAGAGATTTTTCGGTCTAACAAATAGCCAGACCCGAAACAAACACCTGTGGTTCACACAAATATTTGTTTCAGTGCGGGGACCGAACCCGCAGGCTCTCGTTTCACAGCCGGCGTCTAACCAACTGCGCCACGGAGGCTGTCAACATGACCCAACCACCTTACCATTTTCTATTCAATACTTCTTACAGCGTTATCCTTCACTTCGCAAAGCTCCATCACCATACTCTTGTACGCTCTGTCAAAATATCACAATATAATAAGATTTAATTTTTTTAATTAATTTACAGCAGGGTGACGAAACGTACTCGATAATGCAATTTTTAGAAGTAATTGAAGGGTTTTTCTTCCTGTGTTCTTCGGCTTTGGTAACAGAGTCAATAAAAAGCGAAGTGGAGAAGATAAAAAAGACACTTTCAAAGCAATTGCTTAGGTGTTCAGGTATTATATAAATTTTGAAATCTAGTAGCAAAGGAAAAATAAGTTTAGTGTGTTGTAATAACTTGGGAGCCGCTGGATACAGGTCTCTATGGAATTATTTGTAAAAGACGTCTGTTCAGACTGCCTTGGTGGCGTAGTTATACTAGCCTACAATTACAAAGCTGAGGCATTGGGTTCGAATCCCGGGTCGGGCACAATGATATTGGTTTTTCTATTCATCATCAGCCCGGAGCCAGGAATTGGTGCCCGATATGGCGATAAGCTCGCCTCCTATCACATCATGGGACCAAACAGAAGGCAAAACGTGGGTGGTATTATTTCTACCAGGAGAACTACTGCCTACCCCTTCTGGTAAAAAGGCGTGATGTATTGTGTATTTATGTATGTATGTACCTATTTTCAGAAGTGGACTTGGCTAGACTGAAGAAGAAGTAACTTGTAATTCCAGATGAGTCCCTGCGCTTTGAGTTGGAGCTAGCGCTGGAGTACGTGACGTGGCGGCCCTTCAGGGTCGAGGTGTACCGCACGGTGCCGTTCGACGTGTCCGTGCCCTTCGGCTTCGTCACACTGTGCATTACATATGTCATCATCTTCATACAGTTCACGCAGTTCACTGACAGCTTTTGAATTTAACCACACACACACACATATAGTATAGTGTGTACATATAGTGCGTGGTGGCCTGTTGGTAACGGACCAGACGCGGCTGCCTAGATGTTCACGGTGGTCGCGGGTTCAAATCCCAGGGCACACCTCTGACTTTTCGGAGTCATGTGTGTATTGATAGTCAATCACCACGCACTATAACGATTTATATAAATTTCTATGGTATGTAAAAGTCCGCCAACCCGCACTGGGCCAGCGTGGTGGACTATATTTCCTAACCACTCTCAATCGTACTCTCGATTGTAGAGGAGGCTCGTGCCCTGCAGTGGGTCGTGTATGGGCTGATACAGTACAGTACAGTACAGTACAGTACACACATATACGGCCAGGCCAGCGTGATGGACTATTTGGCTTAACCCCTGTCAATTGTTCTCTAGATTGTAGAGGAGGCCCGTGTCCTGCAGTGGGACATATATGGGCTGATACAACACACACACTTGGCAGAAAGTCTGTGTATGGAATTTATAATAATAATAATAATAATAATAATAAAAACTCTTTATTTAGCACCTGATATAGTAACATTAGTAATTGAGCTAATACTTAAAAATGCTAAAAATCGGCGGTCTTATCGCTAAGAGCGATCTCTTCCAGACAACCGTGATAATGTAGATTTAGATTTTATTTGAATAAATAATTATGCACTATAATTTTTTTTCCGGAGATATGGACTTATTGTTCGTAGTGTGATTAATTTGGGTGGACTTTTCATAAAAAATAATTTAATAAAAATTAAACCGACTTCAAAAGTGTAATAAAAAGAGAGAAATAAAATTAATATTTTATTAAATCTATAATGCCTAAATATACAAGAATTTTTTTTTTAGGTCGGTGCCAGCCGATCAGCTATGCCTCGCGCTTTTACTCGTATAGCTTATAGGCCAGCTGGCACCGATGCTATGGAGAACTGGTGGCTGATGGGGCCAAAAAGTTCTCGAATGGAGGCCACGAAGCGGAAAGCGCAGCGTGAGACGTCCACCCACTATGTGGTCAGACGACCTGGTAAAGGTCGCGGGACGTCGCTGGATGCCGGCTGCCTCCTACAGGTCGCTGTGGAAATCATTGTGAGAGGCCTATGTTCAGCAGTGGACTTCCTTTGACTGATGGATTGGATTGGACTAAGCACATAAGAGTGCTGTTCTGTGCTCGTCAGCCTGAGAAATTAGGTGAAACGTCTCTTTAATTCAGTTAATTCAATCACTTCTAGGTTTCTATGGTTGCTAAAAATGGATCTGCTTTGTAGTGGAATTAATGACAATCTAGAAAACATTGGAAATGTTTCATTAATCATTTTGTCATTTCTAAAATCTAATATATATAAATCTCGTGTCACAATGTTTGTCCTCAATGGACTCCTAAACTACTTAACCGATTATAATAAAATTTGCACACCATGTGCAGTTCGATCCAACTTGAGAGATAGGATAGTTTAAATCTCAAATTATAGTCGCAATTTTAATTTATTGCTAATTATTTGTCTGTTATTATTTGACAGTCACAATCATCTGTTAACTCCAAATGATTCTAAAAAATGTCGATACCTTTCGACTGGGTTGAGTAAGTAATCAATAGATGGCGCTGCTATGGTAAATCTACGAACGTGTCATATAAGCTACATTTTAACAGTATAATTACCACGTGTTGTTGACGCTATAAAATTAATTAAATTTAAAATAAGTAGTTCATTATACTTTAAAAAATCAATTTCGTAGTCAGAATTTTGGCTGAGCGGAAAGTTTTAGCAGGAATTTTGCAAAGTATTTGTGTTTGCGTATTTTTAAAATGATATTCGTCGTATTTTCGTGTTTATATAAGGCCTATCTACAAAATAAAAGCAATTACAAAAAATTTACAACTTGCCTATTTAGGCATTAAGGGATGAAATGGGATAAAGTGGGACGAACGCGATGAAACCGGTCGGATCCGGATTGCATTCGATGGGAAATAATGGGACGGGATGTAACAGAAAGAAAAGGAGCCAGATGAGATGGGATGGGATACGATAGGAAAAGGGATAGTAGGTACTTAGGTTGAGTTCAGGAGTACAAAAGTTTGAACGGGAATAAGATATTTCTGGTGTGGAGTGGAGTCTAAACATCTTAGCACCCAGGCGAAGCTGGGCCGGGCCGCTAGTTAGTTTATATATTCTTCATTGCAGCTTATTCTAATTATTTTTTACGCTTCGTGTGTAAATTTTGTCGATAAAAATAGCCGAAGGTCTTCGAGAATGTATATCAATATTGCTATAAAGTAAAGTAACATAAAGTATAATGTTCATTCCATTTTAGTTAGAAAGGCTTCATTTATTTTTAATCAGCAATGTTTTTTCTTGATACCTAACAGATACACGTCAGTGGTCTAAACCTCATTTAACTCTGTCCTCGCATGCCTGCAATGAATTTAGCTAACTATGATATCACTTTAACTTTCATTTTGCTGTCTCACTTATCTTTATCCTTTCATTTATCTTTTCTTTGGCCTTTCGTATAAATAAAAAGCAGAATTGATAATGAACTATTTGGTGTATTTTTTTGGATCCACTTAAAACGTTATCACCAGGGGTGTCTACAAATATTGTTGTTAAAATACAAAAACATCTGCGTATTTTAATACGATTTATTACAATTCAATATACATTACTCAAACACTATAATATAGAATTTATTGTTAATAGAAATTGATTTAATTTACATACATTACCAAGCAAATAAATAGATTTAGATGTCCTGCTGCCGTATTTTAAACAAACATACATCACGCCTTTTCCCAGAAAGAGCAGGTAGAGACACAGGTCACTCACGTTTCGCCTTGTGTGTTCCGTCCCACGTTGTGATCGCCAGCGAGCCTATCGCCATATTATGTATTGTATTGTATTGTATCAGCCCATATACGACCCACTGCAGGGCACGGGCCTCCTCTACAATCGAGAGTACGATTGAGAGTGGTTAGGTCATATAGTCCACCACGCTGGCCTAGTGCGGGTTGGCGGACTTTTACATACCATAGAAATTTATACAAATCGCTATGGTATGCAGGTTTCCTCACGATGTTTTCCTTCACCGTTGTAGTGCGTGGTGATTGACTATCAATACACACATGACTCCGAAAAGTCAGAGGTGTGCCCTGGGATTTGAACCCGCGACCACCGTGAACATGTATGCAGACGCGTCTCGTCCGTTACCAACAGGCCACCACGCACTTATGTATGTACATATTATGTACGATATTATGTACGATCATTAAACTGTGTGAATTGTATGAATACTATAATGTATGTGATGGAGGACGTAACAGTCCCGATTAGAAGGGAAATTCCCACGGGGACTGCGCCAAATAGAACGAAGTCGAAGGGACGGCCATTAATGTACTGCAACGCTACTTCCAACTCGAAGCGCAGGGACTCATCTGGAAATGCAAAATAACAATTCACAAAAATAAGTTTCACGACTATGATGAATGATAGACTAATACTTAACTAGATCAAAGGATAGGAGATTACGAGAAGAACTATTTTGAACACAGCCTAGTAGATTAAAACTTGATAAAAAACGACCAGGTACGATAGCCGATGAGGGCGATTTTTTTAAAATTTGGTTATCATATCGTATACAGAATTCTACCTAAATACAATGTTACATATTATAAATGTAATCTATTTTAAATTGGTGGTGATTTTTGATAAAATTACAGATTTTTTTTGCCCTTATAGGCAGACGAGCTAGCGGCCCGCCTGATGGAAAGCGACTACCGCTGCCCATAGACCTCCGCAGTGCCAGGGGTCCAGCACAACAACGAATTACACTATAATTATAATAAGTGTATTCTTACTTGAACACCGAAGCAACTGTCTCGATAATATTTTTTCCATTAGTTCAACTTCATTTTTGATAAGTTCCGCTGCAAGTCCCGTCCCACTAGCTAATATGAAACTTTCCAGCAACTCAAAACCGTGCAAAATAACTCCAGCTGTGTTCTAAAATTAAAATACTGGGACATTATTATATTCACATTGCTCGAAGTACGAAGCTGGAATGGCTGATGGTGCCGCTAGGTTCTATAGGTAGACGGACAACCTGGTTAAGGTTGCAGGAAGTCGCTGGATGCAGGCCGCTTCCAACTGGTTGATGCGGAGATTCTTGGGAGAAGCCTATGCTTAGCACTGGCCTAAATTTCCTCCTGTTTGAAGTCTTTTTGTTTTCCATTACAGGCAGTCGGAAAAGATTAAAATTGACGGAATATGCTTGAAGCGTCTTTCTAAGCATATTCCGACTTCGTCTTTATAAGCGTCTTTCGTCCCTAGTCAACTGCAAAAGGCAGACAATTTGCAAGAAATATTTCTTGCTGTGGAAATCATTGGGCCTATGTCCAGCAGTGGACTTCCTTTGGCTGAAGGATTGGATTGGATTGATTTCTTTCTTCTTTAATTTTGGATATTTTTAATCGATTGTTTATTCGACGATAGATATGTGTCTTTTTTGTTTATTTTTTTTTTACACTGGCACGGAATAATGACTGCACTGCACCTGATGGTAAACGCAAATGCCGTCCAGACAGAGTATAGAATGGCATCAGACGGCGGTCCCATGCCATTCGACACAATTATGCCGGCCTGCTGAGATGCTTCTTCACACTACGGTTGAAGGACCCAGGATTATAGGAAGGAGGAACACGTCTACAAATTAATAAAACCATGACTCACCCCTTGGAGGAGTAGTTTCATAACTTTGTAACCATAGAAAATATACTTAAACATATTGAATGATAGCAAAAGGGAGATCTGAAACAATTTGAAAGAAAGAAAATTGATTCATATGTTATAAACCTTATAGTAAAATCAAACTTACCTTCTTCTAGCAATAAGATAATATAAAAATAAATGAATGTATTTAGTACGTCAATGATTTTTTTACATAGAATGGATTTTATTGTTTCAGTGCTTGAAAAGCTGAACATAGAGTTAAGAAAGGGTTATAATTTAGTTTATTAATTGTTATGGTTAGATCTAATGAATTCCTCACAGTGATGAGACAACAATTGATTTTTTTTATTGCACTGGTCCGGCAATCGAGCAAACTGGTCACCCCATGGTAAGTGATCACTGCCGCCCTGATTTCCTGGGATACAAGTGCCAGTGGTACCGCACTGGATGAGTCTGCCCATTCATGCTGAGTTATGACTGACAACAACGTGGCTCAATCACTGCGAAAACTTAACTACGTATTATAATTTGGAAATAATAATTTTTTATACTAAATTGTAGTTGATAAAAAATTTAGATGTAAATGGAGTTACAAAAATGTCTTATTGTCTTCTTACCATGCATTGTAAATCTTTCTCGACATCATGCAGATTGTCTAGTAAATTGTTATAATGTAACAGACATCGCCTCACTTCTCTGATTTTGCTAAGTTCTTCGACTTCACTTATGATATTGACGTAAACTGGGTTTCTTTCTAACCGCTTTCGCAAAAACTTCACGCGAACGAATAATGTGTGGAAAATGAATGCCACAATAAATAAATTAAATTTTGAGGCGATGTTACCCACAGTCCAGGGTATAGAAAAGTTGTCCAATTGGAACAGAACGTAGGTATAGTATATTAACACTGAGCGAGCCAAAGCAAACAAGATTAGAGGAATTCTCATCCCGATAAAATTACCCTTTAGTCCCATCACACAATCATTTGTTGCGATAGTTCGATAGAATTTGAAGAAGTACTCATCGGCAGTATACAAGGAAAATATAACGCCTAAAAAATATTCTACGTTAATCAAATTATATGGAAAATATGAATTAAAAAAAGAAAAAGGTCCCACAAAAAATGCACAGAAAAGGCTGTATAGCCAGTGAGCCCATATCAAGATTTTAGGGGAGTCAGTATGAAAATAAAAACCACACAAGAATCGCAATAGTTTGATATCGTTCAATGATGCGAAATAATTTGAGAGAGCGTCTTTAACACTTCTATTTATAGACATTTTTAATTTTTTTTTATCAGCCCATATACGTCCCACTGCTGGCCACGGGCCTACTCTACAATCTACAAAATATAAGTGTACGTGTTCACCGATTATTACTAAAAAAGGAATGGTTAGTTTTGTAAATCGATAGAGCTATATATACAAACTTTATTATACAAGTAGTCACTTAAAGGCTTGACAATTGGAATTGTGTAACCACGCTTTTTAATTAAGAGGTAGGTCTACGTGAAGTGGCCTTTATCATGGAACAGGTAATCTCGAACCAGGTATTTATAATATTTCTCATAGAACAGTTGCAATAAAATTCAAAGTCAAGTGTAGAGTAAAAAATTCCATAAAGAAATATATTTTATTGATAAAACTAATTAGAGTTATATACAATTCCATTTAGATGTAGAGTAAATCAGGTTTTTCTAAACCTACGTTTTGAAAATGAGTCTTAAACCTCATCTGTCGAAAGTCCTGTCATGAGATGCACAGATATCCTGGAATCATTCTTTTGTCAGTTAGCAGACGAAAGGTTATAACAATTTTGCTTGGTAATCGTATTGGTAGGTTTTCAAAATTATATACAGGGTATATCAAGACTGCTACCGAGAACGAAGCCAGGAAACTGCCAAGTTTTAGTGACTTTAGACACAACGCAACAACATTTTTTGCAAATAAAGCGACGAATTTTCTTTGTAATTTCTTTCCTATCATCGTATTTGACTAGTAAATACATACATTTTCCTAGTTCTCCCTTTTATTTTTAGAGACACTATAGTAATGCGTACTATGCGTACGTGCTTTAAATAGTAAATTTAGCAAAAACTATGGATTTACCACCCAAACACAATTTAAAATATTACAAAAAAAACATCGTCACGTTTTTTTGCAAAATTTTTAGTTGCGTCGTGTCTGTAGTCACTAGAAGTACCTACTGGCTTTGTTTTCTGTAGCAGTCTTGATATACCCTGTATGTTGATCTGAACTATATGAAGCATGTCCTTTTCTGTACAGAATGTTTTATTATGTATTAAAAGTATTAGAAGTTTTTGTATGGAGGTAGCTGCCCACACTGCTTTTTCCGTCCCGTCCCATCCCGTTATATCCCGCCATGTCCCGTCTCATTCTCAGTCAAGGCATGTAGGTGATAGGGAGTGAGCATTTCGCCATATCAGGCACAAATTCCTGACTCCAGGCTGATAATGAATAGAAAAATCCAATATAACTTTGCTCGACCCGGGGTTCGAACCCGGGACCTCAGCTTTGTAATCATACCGTAATACAACAACGCTATCAAGGTAGTCGTTAATATAGTCCCCACATATCAGTTTTTCTCCACTTATTTTCCATGTACAGACATCGATCGGTTACAAATGTATTATATGTATAGATTGTGTAATTCCGAATAGGCGACCATTCGACAAGTATCCAATGACTACTTTTACAATAATGAAGTTTACAAATGGCTCTTACTATTGATTGAGCAGAACGAAGCAACCCTTGCTTCTGTTCTAGTACCTAAAACTGCATAAATTCAACATTCTTAAAAAAATATTAAAATGCCTTCATTTCGAAATATAAAACATATTTTAACAAGTCGTATCACATCTTTAAACGCCATAAAATTATTGCGCTTCTTGTGTGGTTTTTATTTCCACACCAACTCGTCTAAAATCTTAACATGGGCCCACAAACTATATAGCTTCACCCTTATGGTTTCCATTGGTATTGTTGCTTTTTGTTTTGCAATATTTCCACACCACCTTGTGAGTATAGAATATCTGATAAGTGCACTAGTATCTTTGTACACGGCTGAAGAATATCTGTTCAGATATATTAGAATTATGCAGACAAATGATGTTCTGATGGGATTAAACGGTGAAAATACGTATGGCAGCTTAAGACCTATTCTATTTTTAGTCGTTTTCAGAACAGTGTTAGTATCTTTCAACTGCTATATGTTCCCAATAAATTTGTACTTTGTAAGCATGACTATCGCCGATTTCGCTTCAAAAGTGAACTGTATCACTGTTACGATCATTTTCAACGTATTGTTCATTCGCATGAAATTTTTGAGACAACGATTGGAGAGGAATTCAGTGTCTGTCAATATTATAAGCGAAGCTCGAGTTCATAACAAAATTAGAGAGTTGAGACGAATATTGATACATTATAACAATTTGCTTGACAATCTACAAGGTACAGGTGCAGAGCTGCAGTTTATGGTAAGTCATTGTATCTTCCGTGGCGCAGTTGTTCAGACGCCAGCTGAAAAACGGGAAGTTGCGACTTCGATTCCTGCTCTATGGCTAATATTTTTGTGGCCCACAAGTATTTTCTTTTTATTGCGATGACTGGCGATCCGAGTGTGCCATTTGGCTGATGATAAGCGATACGATCGCTCATGGAGAGTAGCAAAACCAAGCAGCTACATGAATTACAAAGCAATGTTTGGCATTCTACTGCGCTCGCCATCATGAGATAAAATGTTAAGTCTCAATATGTCCAATAGTTACTCTGGCTACAATGTCCTTCAAACCAGAACACAACAGTGCGTTTACACCGTTGTTTGGCAGGAGAAATACCCATTGCGGTGGTACCTACCCAGGCGTTCTGACTCATAATATGAGAGCCCTACCACTAGTAAATTTGTATTTGTTTCGGGTTTGAGAGTTTGTACTTTTATTTTATGTAGTTTCTGTACGGGTTTTCGTGTGATTTTAAATGATGTTCAGTTATTCCTTGATAGCACCGAATCTTAATTACCAGATAAACCATTAAGGTTACGTCCAACCCTAGTGTTCACTATCTGTAGTTCAATATTATTATCTTCAGAATTCATCGACTGCCTCGGTGGCGTAGTGGTACTACGGTATGATTGCAAAGCTGAGGTCTCGGGTTCGAATCCCGGGTCGGGCAAAGTGATATTGGATTTTTCTATTCATTATTAGCCCGGAGTCAGGAATTTGTGCCCGATACGGCGATAGGCTCGCCCCCTATCACATCGTGGGACGGAATATACAACGCGAAACGTGGGTGTTCTGGTAGCACCTCTGCCTACCCTTTCTGGGAAAAAGGCGTGTGGTTATGTATGTATGTATGTAGAATTCATCATTTTGCGTATTCGAAGTTCTTACAGATTAAAAATGTAAACTTTAGGTATATTATGAAAACCTTATAATATAGAACCAATTGACACTTTATAATTTTTTTTGTTCCAGATTAGCCTTGTCCTTATAATGAATTTGATCAAATATATTTACATATTTTACAAACTCATCAAACGTCTTGTTGAAGGAGTAAGTCTTATCACTAATTTCATGATGCTACACCATTATGGTATGCAATTCAACTTTATTATACCAGCTTTCTTAAATCCTTTTTCGCTTTAAAAAGGACCCAAAATGGAAGGGCCACGGGTTTAGCAAACTGTTCTAGAGCTTAATGATTTAGGAAAAATACCAATTGACGAGCCGTCTGTGAACATTAATATGGTATGTAAGCCAACACGCGTGGTTCTGTCTTAGATAGGCAGAGAATTATTGTGGAAGAATAAATACATCATCTAGATCGGATAGCATCACGCCAGCTTATTTTGGCCTGCCGCGACGTCGTCGGTCATCAGATGCCAATTGGGTCAGTGTATTAGCCCACCGATCCGGATGCTTTCGAGCCCACGAGGCTTGAAATTGCTTTGAGCCGCGATTTATCGAAGATAAGCAGGAAGACCTGTGTCCAGCAGATGGATCATAAAGGATTAAAAAAAAAACCTTTTTTGTGCATTCAAACGTTTTCTGTTTCAGTGGAGCACATTGTTTCTTTTGAACGGAGCGGAGATGCTTGAAAATTTCTTGATTACATGCGGACTGGGAATAGCAACAGAGCTCGTCAAGAGGGAAGTTGAAAAAATAAAAAAAATATTAATAAAGCAGTCGCTTTTGTGCTCAAGTGAGATCACCGTATACATTTTTATTATAATCAATATATTTTTGGTTCCGTCATCGCATCAAATTAAGCAATATTTATCCTAGTACAAATTTAACATAGAAAATACACCATTATTACGACTATGTAACGCTCATATTTCCATTGAGGTTAAAGTCTTCTCACATGCAGACGCGCGTATACCGTCGAACGCGCGCGAATTTTCCAATCGTTTTTGCATTATTCTGCGCTTGTGTGAGACGATCCGTAATGCCGCAATTAATCATATGAGTGATTTTCTGCAACGGCATTATCGAATTGAAGTAATCAAAAATGTAAAATATATTGTGTCCTTTTCAGATGAGTCCCTGCGCTTTGAGTTGGAAGTAGCGTTTCAGTACATTAATGGTCGTCCCTTCGAGTACGTGTTGTTTGGCGCAGTCTCCCTCGACATCTCTGTCCTAGCTGGAACTGTCATGTCGTGCATCACTTACGTTATCGTCCTCATTCAAATTACACACTTCAATGATAGTCATTAATACCACTCCTGTATTGTATTTGTAGTTAATTATTTGTTTATTATTGGTTTCTTCGAGATTTCTAGTGTTTTGTTAAAGGTTATCAATTAACAGTTCATTTATAACGGTAACTTCCTATACACGATAGGTCGGCATAGCAATTTTCTAGTGATGTAGTTTTACGTTCCAAATAGTTTATATGGATATTTTTTTACAACGCACTGACATAGGAGTAAAAATAATTAAGTCATGTTTATTATATGCGATATGACAAAATATTTTACCTACAATTTCTAAGTGATCGATGTCTGCACATGTAAGATATATGAGAAGAATTATAATAGGGGGACTGTACGAACGTAATAAAACTGTAAGAATGAGAATGAATTATTGTTTTTTTATTAAGCTTTAATTTTTTAAGCCCGTAAGATATAAAATCGTTTTTACTAGAGAAGAACGGGCAAGAAACTCTAGTGTTGCTCTTTTTAAAACCAGTTTACATTATTATAGTGATTAATTACAAAACTTACAAGTTAGATTGATTCTCAGAGCAGATGTTAAAAATGCTATTATTTTGGTTTTATAAAAATATAACGTTTATTCAAAATAAAATAATATGACGCCATCATCATTGCGTATGGCATTAACCCTGCGTAGATCAAACTTCTATGTCCTGGTTTTTTAGCCAGCTTGCTGCAACAAGAGTGTATTTATGTTCCGACATTCCGCCGGGAAAATAGCGAAGTGGGCATTCGTTTATCACATGGGACAGCGTGTGGTCAGGTGCTTCACAGTCGCATTGTCGCATCCTCCCAGTGCTTTCCCTGCGATATTATCATGGATCTAAATAGTCCTTTTCAGGTCTCCTTAACTTAAATCAGCCCTTTTCAGGGCTACTCTATTAGTATAATATGACGTGATCTTATACGAGTGAATGAAGCGAAGTTGTTCAGTGCGGGGAATCAGTATAATCTGTTTCCCTAATACAATAAATAATTATGAAGGCCTTAAGCAATCCAATCGTTACATTGCAAGCGAATTGGACAAAACAAGTCCACACCAGTAGCATCCGTTCACGAGTATGACGCACATGCTAAACATCGGCTTCTTCGACCATGTTACAGGAAAGTGACCGGCTCGGCACAAAACGCCGCGTCAAGTACCGACTTTAGAGCGAGCATGACATATTTAACTTACAAAGCAAAAATTAAATATGTTGAGTGGCTTAGTATTATACAGAGCATAAAAATTCGTCGTTCCGGAATACTTCATTAATATTTTATTCTATTTCCAAGCCTTATTATCATTCAGATATTCAATAATTTTATAGTTAGCCATGTCGCATTTTTTTTTCAAAAAATGGTATTAATGTCAGCAGCACCACCCTACAGTACAATTTCATAATTCATCAGACTATGAAAGTAGGCAAAACAGAGCAATCAGGCTGTATAAATATCAGTCAATATCTTATCGACGCAGCTTAGCGTATCTTACTCACGGCAACGACCGCGGCACTCAGCTTTTTGGTTAAAGCAACTATGTGAGGACCCTATTAAAGTTTGGAATCTAGTGTGATTCCCAGAATACAAATGGCTATCAATTAATTAAAAGATAATATATCTTGATAATAAAAAATAAAATAATCGATAGGTAATTAACTTTATTGCATTTATTTTAACAACTACAACGGGTATGATGGTAGTATATAATAACATGTTTTTTTTCTATCAAGGACGAATATGATAAAAATATTAATTTATAATATTTTATCTTGATATATATATTATTAAATACAGTTGTATTACACTTGTATAAACTTAATGCTCAAAAATATAGAATTGATATTAATTCAATTTAAAATAAAATCTACTGACATGTTAATCACTAAAGATCCTTTGAAAGTAAATGCACAAGTATCTACAAAAAAGGATAAGATTTGCAACAATTGTTATTATTATTTACTGACAAATGTGAATTGCATGAGAATGATAACGTAGGTGATGCAAAGTGAGGCGACACCAATGGGAATGTTGACGTTGAGAGGGATCGCGCCGAGTATGACGAATTCGACGGGACGCTGAGTAATGTATTGCAATGCTATCTGTAACTCGAAGCGCAGGGATTCATCTGGAAATTGTCATTAAATCTACTCAATAAATGTCTTGTATTGTATTGTATCAGCTTATATAAGTCCCACTGCAGGGCACAGGCCTCCTCTACAATCGAGGATACGATTGAGAGTTGTTAGGCCATATAGCCCACCATGCTGGCCTAATGCGGATTGACGGACTTTTACATACTATAGAAATTGATACAAATCGCTATGGTACGCAGGTTTCCTCACGATATTTTCCTTCACCGTTAAAGTGCGTGGTGATTGACTATTAATACACACATGACTCCGAAAAGTCAGAGGTGTGCCCAGGGATTTGAACCCGCGAGCACCGTAAACATGTAGGCAGCCGAGTCCGTTACCAACAGGCCACCACGCACTTCACACACACAATGTCTTGTACTCTCCCTTATTATTATCTCAGCCCTTCATAGGATCAATCAACATTACTTGTATCTTTTTGGCTGAATGATATTTTGACACCCTAAATCACACCCTTTGGGAGAAAATATGTTTCTTTCACCTTTTTGGTTTATGTGGGATAATGAATAGCTGTTCTGTAAAATACCAAAAAAATCCTGACAGAATCTTAAATATCTTTATAATTGTATTGTATCAGCCCATATACGACCCACTGCAGGGCACGGGCCTCCTCTACAATCGAGAGTACGATTGAGAGTGGTTAGGCCATATAGTCCACCACGCTGGCCTAGTGCGGGTTGGCGGACTTATCTTATAATACTATCTCTTTATTATAATAATCAAGAAAATGTTTTTTTTGTCATATCACAAAAGCTGTAAGTTTTTGGATAATGTAATTATTTTTCTTCGTCATCTACTCAAACCCAACAGCATTTTTTGTTCTATTAGGTAAATGGAAGCTAATTGCTGAAAACATTCTGTGGTTTTGAAAGGAAAATAACTTTCCATATTCTCACCTGAACATTTAAGCCATTGGTTGGAAAGTGATTTCTTAGTTTTTTCAACTTCGTTATTCAGTAACTCGCCTATAACACCAGGTATTGATATTAACATATACAGTTCCAAGACTTCCAAATTAAGAACATAGACGACAGAGCTAGGCTGTAAATTAAAATATATATTAGTGATAATACAATTGAAAATCGCAAAGCAAATTGTAGTATGAAAATCTAATCCACTTACTAAATATTATGTTCCATAAAACATATGTCCAAAGAATGACTACTAGTTTACATAATAATAAGACTACAGTAGCATTTATAAAAATAAGTCCCAAAAAGGTTTTTTTCAATGGGATGGGAAAGATCAAAGAGATAAGGCTTTTTGGTGCTCCAGTAATTTAACTCAACAAACACGTAAGAACAAAGCTGCTATTTGGCTTCAGTATTCAAGCATTAATCGATAAACCAAATCATTATCAATCAAGAGATCAAATATGAAAGTAATAAACATTCAAACTCACGTCAATAAGATATCCCTTGATGATGTTGAACAGGAATATAACTATTTTAATAGTATTGCAAGCCACGGTGACAGAGAACTGAAATAAAAAATATATAAGATTACGTGCTTTTAAAAATTTATTACGATATAATTTTCATAAAATTTTACTACAACATAATTACGATTGTGTATTAGATCATCACAATCTCTACTGTAAATGTCTAGCAATTTTGCTTGAAGATGCTATTTTTATATTTTTCGAAGACGACTGAAAGAGAAAATTAAACCTGAATCATTTACGAAATATGACTCACCAATATCTGAAGTATTCCACTTATATCCTCCAGATTGTCGTTCAAATTGTGATAGTGTATCAAACATTGCCTCACTTTTCTGATTATATTATTGACGCCATCCTTATTAATAATATTGATAGGAATAACGATGTTCTGGAACTTCTTCCTAACTACCTTTATACGAATGTACAGAAGGTAAAAGACAATAATCGCAATAACACCGTTTATTCTTGTATTTAAAATAATCAGCAGTCTACTTAAATTTACAAACTGCTTGCTGAAAGTCCATAAGTACATATAGCCAGTGATCACTCCAGACAAAGAGATGAAAAACAATATCAATTTCAATCCATTATCGACAATAGAATCAGATTTTCTTCCCATCGTGGTATCGATGGTTTTCATAACTCGACAATATTTGGAGAAATAGTCATCACCTATCCTTAACGATATAGCAACATTGGTGATATATTCAAAAGTGCCAAATATCATTGGGGTTTTGAGATTCAAAATTGCTGTTATGACTATAGTCAGGTGCACTATTACACATAATAGTTTATGAATAAACGCTACGGTTTTAGACGACGTAATACAGGTGTAATGACCACACAAGAGACGGTACAGTTTAAAGATGTTCAAAACGGTGAAGTATTTCGTAAATATTTCGTTTGTTCGTTTATAAGCGACCATGGTTCCATGGTTCATGGTTTTGAGACTGATAATTTAACTGCAATTTATGAAGACAGGTTGATGTGTTACCTTCCTTGTAGTAGAATTAGTAATAATCTAGAACAATATGGAACAATTTCATTTTCCGTCGTACTTTTAATATAGAAAATCAATTGTCTATTATTATCTATACTCGTAGCTTTTTATTATTGCGTTATTTCAGTAACAACTATGTAGTACCAATGTCAATTTATTTTTACTTAATAATATATTTAGGGTTTAGTGTTTATTTATAATTTGTAAATATTATTTTTATTAATTTCACTACTCAAGAAATTGAAATATTTGTTGTTATCAAAGTCTTCAGTCACAAGATATCTACTTTTTTTGTGTCGACAGGAAAAGCTGCGAAGCTCCCCTTTCGGTGCCCCGGAGGAGGCCGAAAGGAGTATGTCAGTGTCACTGGCCTTCCAGCCTGGCATGCTGATATATTGCGGCCGAGTCGGGTCCCTAACCAAAATCTACGCCAGCATACTGACTAAAAACCCCTCGGTGCCCGTCGCGCGTTTTCGGGCCGAACTGGAGGTCTCAGGGCAAGAAGCGCGTCGATTTCTTCCCTATGATCGCCCGGTGCAGAACCAGGACACAGATTGGTCTCCCTCAATGGGGACCCAAAGTTGCTTACCACTTACGTCTAAGTCTAGACGCCCCTTTAATGTGTTATGGGCGTCCGCGATAGATGCGAGGCTACGCGCTCTGTCGTCCGTCTCAAAATAGCATTTAGTTGGAGTGCACCGCCTTCGTAGTACACCCAGCGACTCCGATGACCCTTTTGACAAGATACACTGCAGTCTGATCTTCCCTCATGTTTTCCACGGTGCCCTTTTGGAAGAGGCTTGCATCTAGGACATTCTTGCTAACTTTATTACGTCTCTTTAATATCATCCGCGATGGTGTAATTATGTATTTCGCTAATTCCTACACCAGCATCTTCTAAAACCATTCTACTTCAATAGTATCATTAATTACTGATTTATTTATATATTCAATTATAATATCGGATACGGGCTTAGTGCTTACATCCATTACTTTTTATGAAATTAAAATATTATGAAGGTCATCTAATGTGACTGCTTTTATAATTAAGTTTATGTATTATATATTCTATTGATTTAACGGAACTAACCAAACCACTTCTCAGTTCTAGTATGTAAACACGTAAAAATCGAGTTTATTCGTGTTACAAAATGTCCTCAAGTAGAGGTTTAAAAGAAGTTCTCGCAAGTCAAGTCACATCATTCAACGATATCAAGTTCTTGCGATTCTTGTGTGGTTTTTATTTTCATACTGACTCACCTAAGATCTTAATATGGGCTCATAGGCTATACAGCTATTTATTTGTAATTTTTGTGGGGGTATTAACCACTTTTATTTTGAAATTTCCAAGTAATTTGCTGAGTATCGAGTATCTGATGAGCGGGCTACTATCATTATATACTGCTGATAATTATATCTTCAAATTCTTTCGAACAATGAAAACGCATGATATTGTAATGGGACTAAACGATGATTATCGCGGCATTAGAATCCCTTTCATCCTTTTAACGGCGACACGAATAATGTTCATTTACTTCAACAGCATATTGTATTCTTTAGATGTCTTTTGTATTGTTACCTGGAGTATCGCCAACGTGTCTTCAAAAGTGAATTTTACCTTTGTTGGATTAATTTTCTACACATTGTTCGTCCGCGTAAAGTTTCTGAGGAAGCGATTAGAAAGAAACTACGTATCTGTTAACATCATAAGCGAAACCCAAGTTCTAAGCAAAATAAGGGAAGTGAAGCGAATTTTGATACATTATAACAATTTGCTTGATAATCTGCAGGATATCGATTCAGAATTGCAGTGTATGGTGAGTTATTTTATAAATATTATGCTTTAATGCTTTATAGCTATTTTGATAATTTTCAATATATATATATATATATATATATATATATATATATATTTATGTATATATTATATTTTAGGGGGCAAACGAGCTTACGATTTGCCTGATGATAAGTGATCACCGCCGCCCATGAACGTCTGCAACACCATAGAGCATGGAGGTGCGTTGCCGGCCTTTAAGGTGAGAATACGCTCGTTTTTTTAAGGTCGCTTATTCGTACTATTTGCCCGGAAATGACGCTCTTGGCATTTGGCAATTTCATATTGAAATGACTTTATGTCTCGGCATTCTTTAAATGCTACGACCTATCCTTCGATATGAGATTGTAGGAGAGTTTTCACCACAAGGTAGTAAGCATCTTGAAGGCGCCTGGCATTGTGGAAGCTCATGAGCTTCGGTGACCGTTTATCATTACGCGAGCTGGTTGCCTGACACAGACAATAAAAAAATTGAGGCTAATTTTATGGCAGATTGGTAGAATTTAACGTCCCTAAAATCTTTATTGTAATTCTAATTATTTTTTGATTGAAAATTAGGGTCATGTTTCTTTGGATAAGTTTATTTGTATAAAGAGAACATTTTGATTAAAGGTTAATTATTTTTTCCTTTTTCCAGATTACCTTTTTAGTAATATTCATATTGTTCAAGTTTATTTTCTTTAGTTACAAAGTTCTAAAATTGATAACCATGGGGGTAAGTGGCAATATTGTTAATTTAATTCTCTGTGCAAGTCTACAATACAGGGTATATCCAGAATGCGAACGGAAACGAAGCCAGGCTGTAGTATTAGTAATTTCAGATACAATGCAACTAAAATTTTCGCATAAGAAGCGACAATTTTTTTTTGTCATTTTTTATTTATCGTTGTGTTTGGGTAGTAAATACATCGTTTTCCTAATAAAAATATGTATTCATTTTTATTTTTAAGGACACAACGGTACGTAAGGGTTAAAACTATAATTTTAGAAATCCTAGGTATTTACCAACCAAACACGACGATATTTAAAAAAAAGCAAAAATAACCTTTCGCTTTTTTTGGGTAATTTTTTGTTGCATTGTGTTTATAATCACTTAAACTGCCATCTGGCTTCGTTTTAGGTCACTGTCTTTATATACCCTGTATAGTTCATAATATTCATCCCGGAAATAAATTTGAAGTGAGCCCTTATATTGCTTCTATCTATATTGAGTGCCTTTTGCAGTGAACTTTTGACAAGGAACGCCCGAAACACATTGTTTGTTTTGACCTTTTGTTGGCTCTAAGGCAAAAACATACTATTAAAGGTGTTACGACCATGGTAGACATGACAAGGTGTTGGAAAATACAGCTACCAACGACGAATGGTCTATGTGGAAATCGTAGATGCCTATGGTCAGCAAAGTTTCTTGCAGATGCGGATGGTGATGATAAAATTCTACGAATAAAACTCTGATAAAACACAATTAGATGAAACACCGTCAAAAGATAAAACAAGGAAAAATATAGAAAATGATGTATCCTAAAATATACATAAGCAAAGACCTATAGGATCAAAATATCCAGTAGAACAGAAAATCGATACTACCGAAAAATAATGTTCACATTTTATGTTTTTAGATGGTAGGGCCAGTTATTTTGCACGGTTTTGAGGTGGGGGAAAGCTTTGTAATAACCTGTGCTGTGGGATTTGTAACAGAACTTATCAAAAATGAAGTAGACTTGATGAAAAAAATATTATCAAAGCAGTTGCTTCGGTGCTCAAGTATGATTGTGCATGTGATTTTTATTTTTATAAATATAAGTACTCTGATAACGTCCACTTCGATCTTTTGAAATTTGCCTGTTTCTAACAAGTTCTTGCTAGTTGCTACATACATATCCCTTGTTACGTTATCTATAGATATTTTGAATTGTAATGCCTTGAATTTGCTTGTGGAAACGAAATTGGCACAAGAGAATTTTTCGTCCCGATCAGTAATCGGTTCGGCGCTTTTTATGCCTGACTGTGAGGTTAATTCGTTCATTGCATTTGTTGCATTGATCCCCTTATTGTAAACTACTTTTATGTCAATTGTAATTATTGTAATTATTATTATGCTTTCCAGATGAGTCCCTGCGCTTCGAGTTGGAGGTAGCGTTGCAGTACATTACTGCTCGTCCCTTCGAATACGTGTTGTTTGGCGCAGTCCCTGTGGACATCTCTCTTGTTATCGGGATTGTCTTGTCGTGCATCACCTACGTTATCGTCGTCATACAATTCACGCAATTTCATGATGGCCTATAAGACTACGGTACTATAGCATCGATATTCATTTAATTAATTGTTGAGTCATTTATTTGTGTTATCTAATCAAGTCCTATAGAATCCATTAAGAAATTTATATTTAGAGCCCGATTTTTCAATTGTCTAATATCGATTAAATAGATTGTAATATAAATACTATGCAAGAGATATGAGAATTAATAGAAGTATTTTTTTCGTTACGAACGAACGAACGAATATTTGGCCGTTGAAAATTTGCTCTTAATATAATAAAGCGTGTTAAAATACAAAATCTATCATTTATCTAAAAATATCTGCAATATTAGAAATATAATATATTGGCTTCAAGAAATATACCTATCTACGCATAATAAGATGGATTGGATAGTAAAGGTTCCTTAAAGGAATGTCAGAATAGAGTTTAAAGAGCCTCACTGAGATTATTATTTTGGAAAGTTAGGAAAAATAATTAATATGGCTGTTTCAACATTTCTGTATCTCTCTCTCTTCAGCCACAGGAAGTCCACAGCAGAGCATAGGTCTCCCCCAACATTTATTTAGTACGTATTTCTTCTGAAATTGAACTGCCTCGATGGCATAGTGGTACTACGGTATGATTGCAAAGCTGAGGTCTCGGGTTCGAATCCCGGCAAAGTGATATTGGATTTTACTATTCACTATCAGCCCGGAGTCAGGAATTTGTGCCCGATATGGCGATAGACTCGCTCCCTATCACATCGTGGACGGTATATACAAGGTGAAACGTGGGTGTTCTGGTAGCACCTCTGCCTATTCCTTCTGGGAAAAAGGCGTATGTTTATGTATGTATGTATTTCTTCTGACATATAATCAACATTACACTACACCTTTATATTACACTCTTTCAAGGTTGTTACATCGACTCGATTTCCATGTACATAATAAAACACAGAAATATAAATAAGTAACAAATGCAGCGGATGATTGCTTTTAATTTCTAAAAATAAATTTACAAAGACAATTAAAATGTTCTGTTGTGTTCTACATTATTTTAATTCTACTAAAAAGCAGGCCACACGTGTGTAGTTTCAACAACAGATCAATCCTTCTCAAAATCGTCAACAACATGGACGCATATCAAAGAGTAAAAGAAATATTTACAACCTACTTCAACGCTTGGAATATCTTCAAAATATACCGTTTCTTTTGGGGCCACTACGTATTTATGAGTACGTCTAAACCCATAGACTTTTTCTATAAACTATTTTGTGTGATCATGGCATCAGGTATATTTTTCATATCTTTCTGGCATCTAAAACCATTAATGATATTCAGCTCCATCGAATACATCATCAGCGTCGCCATATCTTTGAAGACCGGTGATAAATATTTCTCCAAATATTGTCAAGTTATGAAAACGATCGACATTATGACGGGAAGAAAATCTGATTCTCTCATCGACATTGGATTCAAATGGCTCTTGTTTATGGTTTTTATGAGTGCACTAGTAACCAACTTTCTATATCTGCAAAGTCCTGACGGCATGTATGTAGATACAGCATGGATTATCATTGGTTCCAGTTCACGAGTGAACGGTGTTATTGTAATAATCACCTTTTATCTTCTGTACACTCGAATAAAGATAATAAGGAATAAAGTCCAAAAATTCTTTATTCCTGTCAATATTATTAATAAGAATAGCGTTAACGACAAAATTAGAGAAGTGAGGCAATGTTTGATACACTATCACAATTTGAATGAGAATCTAGAGGAAATGAGCGGCAAACTTCAGTTATTGGTAAGTCATATTGATGAACCACCGTAGATTAAATTCACTTCAAGTCAGTGTTGTGCCCTGGGATTTGAACGCGCAACCACCGTAAGCATGTTGGCAGCCGCGTCTGATCCGTTACCAACGAGCCACCACGCACTTAGTACCACCACGCACAATATAGGTTACCACTTGGTTAATTACCATATTTAATTTAATCCAAAGTTAATTACCGTATTCAATGGTGTAAAATATGTAGTAAGGGTCCAGGCAAGTGTATTTACGTTTCTTATTGTCATTTTCGAAAAGACCAGACTCTTTATCTCCCACTGATTGACACTCTATTTAAATTCGACTGTTCTTAACATCAGTAGGGTAATTCACGTAATTAAATAAGTTCAGTAGGGTAATTCACGTCATTTTTTGACGCGCCGATCAAGTTGCGGTGCAGTTGCAATTAAATTTACGTCTTAGTGCAAAATGGTATTCTTGTAATTATTTAGCTGCGCGTGAACTGCACCTAAGCTATGCGTAAACTGCGCGGGTGCTGCGCGTCAACTATACGTCAGTCGTATGCAAGAAGCTTACACGTGAATACCGATCAAGTTGCGATCTGAATCACGCACATAAAACACGCAGCAGTAGAATACGCTAAACCGCTCGCGTGACGCGGACTTGACGCGAGCATATCTGATAGCGGTTGTCAAATTTACGAGAATACGAAAAGGTCTGTTTTGATCGAAACTTAACTGCAACTGCACTGTAACTGAACTTATTTAATTACGTGAATTACCCTACAGTTGCAGTGCAGTTGCAGTTAAGTTTCGATCAAAACAGACCTTTTCGTTTTCTCGTAATTTTGACAACCGTTATCAGATACGCTCGCGTCAAGTCCGCGTCACGCGAGCGGTTTAGCGTATTCTACTGCTGCGTGTTTTATGTGCGTGATTCAGATCGCAACTTGATCGGTATTCACGTGTAAGCTTCTTGCATACGACTGACGTATAGTTGACGCACAGCACCCGCGCAGTTTACGCATAGCTTAAGTGCAGCTCACGCGCAGCTAAACAATTACAAGAATACCATTTTGCACTAAGACGTAAACTTAATTGCAACTGCACCGCAACTTGATCGGCGCGGTATATCTTTATCTATGGTAAATAATAATGTATATTTTTTTAGAGCTCCATGAGTTTGGCTTCGAATACTATCAAGTTGATGCTTTTCATGTACAAAAACATCATGAGATACATATCCGACGTAAGTTGCAAACTTAATACTGTTATAATTGTTGTATTCATTGCTGATGTAAAGTAACCGCTTCGTTACTACTATTTAGGTAGATCAGGAAGATTACAGGAGACCTAAAAAGCCTTATATGTGTTCTTTTGTGCTCTTGATTCTCTTTGCCAAGGGCTTCAAAACTCGTAATTGATTGTCGGTCAAACATATTAAGCTGAAATGTAAAATTCATAAGTTAGAGGTTCATATTAGAATTTGCTTAGCAATCTGTATTCGTACTATCTATATCTATCTTAATATATATAAATCTCGTGTCACAATGTTTGTCCTCAATGGACTCCTAAACTACTTAACCGATTATAATAAAATTTGCACACCATGTGCAGTTCGATCCAACTTGAGAGATAGGATAGTTTAAATCTCAAATTATAGTCGCAATTTTAATTTATTGCTAATTATTTGTCTGTTATTATTTGACAGTCACAATCATCTGTTAACTCCAAATGATTCTAACAGATGTCGATACCTTTCGACTGGGTTGAGTAAGTAATCAATAGATGGCGCTGCTATGGTAAATCTACGAACGTGTCATATAAGCTACATTTTAACAGTATAATTACCACGTGTTGTTGACGCTATAAAATTAATTAAATTTAAAATAAGTAGTTCATTATACTTTAAAAAATCAATTTCGTAGTCAGAATTTTGGCTGAGCGGAAAGTTTTAGCAGGAATTTTGCAAAGTATTTGTGTTTGCGTATTTATTAAATGATATTCGTCGTATTTTCGTGTTTATATAAGGCCTATCTACAAAATAAAAGCAATTACAAAAAATTTACAACTTGCCTATTTAGGCATTAAGGGATGAAATGGGATAAAGTGGGACGAACGCGATGAAACCGGTCGGATCCGGATTGCATTCGATGGGAAATAATGGGACGGGATGTAACAGAAAGAAAAGGAGCCAGGTGAGATGGGATGGGATACGATAGGAAAAGGGATAGTAGGTACTTAGGTTGAGTTCAGGAGTACAAAAGTTTGAACGGGAATAAGATATTTCTGGTGTGGAGTGGAGTCTAAACATCTTAGCACCCAGGCGAAGCTGGGCCGGGCCGCTAGTACATATAGTAAATTTGTAACCGCTCGATGTCTGTACTTGGAAGATAAATGAGAATAATGGATATGAGGTAACTCTATTAACGTAATAGAACCCAAAACAATGATTTTTAGAATTTTTGTCTGTTTGTCTGTGTGTTTGTGCACGATGAACTCAGACACGGCTTAATGGATTTCGATTAAATTTGGTATGGAGGTAGCTGATACCTTAGATCAACACTAAAGCAACTTTTTGTACCGAAAAAAGTAGTGTTTCCGTGAGATTAGAGGGGAATTCCGATATATTTGTTACTTTTTTGTACTCAAATGGATGGGATACGACTGAATTACATACTTTGAGTGAAAATGAAACGGGACAAGGCGGGATATAATGGGACGGGACGGGATGGGCATTTATTTATAAAGATAACCACGCAGACGGAGTTGCGGGCAGAAGCTCGTTACTAATATAATTTTATATTTACAGCCTTCCTCGCTTCATTATATTCATTATCAGAATGTTGTGGAATTGTATATGATCATATCCACACCCGCTTGCATAGGGGAGTTACTGAATTATGAAGTTGAAAAAATTAAAAAAGCGCTTTCCAAGCAATTGCTGAGATGTTCCGGTGAGACTCTGATATTTGTTTTTGCTCTAAAATCTTCAAATGTTATAATGATAGGACAAATAATTCGAGTCATAATTTTCGTATATAGAAACCTTTTTTTTATTGTATTGTATCAGCCCATATACGGCTCACTGCAGGGCACGGGCCTCCTCTACAATCGAGAGTACGATTGAGAGTGGTTAGGCCATGCAGTCCACCACGCTGGCCTAGTGCGGGTTGACGGACTTTTACATACCATAGAAATTTATACAAAACATTATTTATTTATAGAAACCTTAATTACACGATATTCCGTAAGCATCTATTAAACTGTTCAAATAGAGTATATTTTGGAACTAAAACGATAACCTTTACAAAATTGCCTTAATTAAAAAACGGTTTCTTTGTTCCCATCTATCTAATTACTTAATTTTTCTATTCCATATAGTTATCCATTAGTTATGGATGCAGGCTGCCTCCAACAGGTCACTGTGGAAATCATTGGGAGAGGCCTGTGTTCAGCAGTGGACTTCCTTTGGCTGATGGATTGGATTGGATATAGTTATATCTGTTATAAATTAGTACCTAATTAAATATTGATTAAATTAATTCGTTCAATCAACAGTTTATTTATAAAAGTTTGAGTCGGACATGTCGTATTATAATCCAAGTCAACTTTCAATAATTTTATGTCAATGACGTCATGTTGTGCACATCCTATGAATATGACTTGGCAGGTTAGAGGAAAAAGGTTTACTAATTACATTATTTATTAATTTCAGATGAATCCCTGCGCTTCGAGTTACAGATAGCATTGCAGTACATTACTCAGCGTCCCGTCGAATTCGTCATACTCGGCGCGATCCCTCTCAACGTCAACATTCCCATTGGTGTCGCCTCACTTTGCATCACCTACGTCATCATTCTCATACAATTCTCCTTTGTTACCCATGCTAGTTAGAAGTAATAAATATGCCCAACAGTCACATATAGTTATGACCCCACACTAAGATCGAGTCTTGTGTCGTGGGCATCAGAAACTACCAGAGACTTCTCGGTCTCACTAGCCCAGGCCCAAAACAAATAATTGTGGTTGACACTTGACACAAATGTTTGTCTCGGTGCGGGAGTCGATCCCGCGGCCTCTCGTTTCTCAGCCGGCGTCTGACCAACTGCACCACGGAGGCTGTTAGGCCTGCGTGGTGAAATATATGTGCTAACTCCTTTCAATCGTTCCCTCGATTATAGAGGAGGCCGGTACCCTGCAGTGGGTCGTATGAGGGCTGTTATTGTACCAATTATATTTAAAATATACGCTATACAGCAAATTTTATTTCTGTAATTACATCCTTGTGCACTTGTGCAAATTGTATTAATTATACCAATTCCAGTTTCAATGCACTATTAGCTGATAAGTTTTGATTGTATGTACACCGTGTGTTATTAAAACAAATGAAATAAAATGTTCTTTTTAGGTATGGGTGTTTTATTCTGGTGCAATCAACTGCTTAGTTAAATTAAATATTCAGGTAATTAAGACTATTTTAAAAATTACATAAATCACGCATAAAAATAACAAACACTGCATACTCTGTATCTCAAGGATTGTCAAGCGTATTATAATATTGTACATACATAGATAAACTCACGCCTTTTTTCGCAGAAGGGGTAGGCAGAGGAGAACCTCTGCCTACCAGGAGAACCTGATAGTAACCAGGCACCCACGTTTCGCCTTGTCTGTTTCGTCCCAGGATGTGATAGGGGGCGAGCCTATCGCCATATCGAATATTGTATCAATTCTCTAATTTTATTATGACTAATTTACTTTTGAAGGTAGGACTTAAGAATAATAAAACAATAAATGTTGAATGCTTATGAATAAAAAGACGTTTGTGTTGAATCGTATAGGGTATTTATAATCCAAATCGTTTAGTTATTAAGATCAACATAACATACATACTAGTGTCACTTAAATTTTTATTATGAATTTTAATGAATTATTTTCATCCATACGATGTCCTCTACATCCTATCTTCTATCATCCATCCATCAGCCAAAGGAAGTCCACTGCTGAACCTATGTTCAGAGGAATCATTCAATGGAAATCATTGGGAGAGCCATAGGCCTCTCGTTTACACAGTGACCTGTTGGAGGCAGCCTGCATCCAGCAACATCCTACATCTTATCCAATCCATCAGCTAAAGGAAGTCCACTGGTGTACATAGGCCTATGGGTAATTATTGGTGCCCTAATTATGGTAATGGTGACAGCCAAAATACAAAGGCTGAGATAAACAGTTTTGAAGTTAAATAACAGAATGATCAATAAAATTGAAATTGAAAATTTAATATTATAGATTAACCATACCAATATACTTATTCTAAGATGTTTTACAGGGCTATTTTGATTTGAATGCGCACATTTTAATAGAAGGGTTAGTATAATTAATATAGTCCATTACTAAATATTTTTTTTCGAATTATTCCATAATTTTTATTCCTCATAAAACAAAATACTTAGGGCCTTATTCATCGATAGATTAAAACCTAGTTTAGTTATTGAAAGTTTTATCCCTTTCGAACGACTTTAGACTTCAGTTTGAGAGAAGAAGACAAAACATCCGATAACTAAAATAGCTTTTAAATCTGTCTACGTATAAGGCCATTAGACAATACGCACGGCCATAGTAAGCCCAATAATAAACTACACACGCGCACACAAATACACGCGCGCGGTAGTCTGTGCATAAAAATGACCGATGACCGTGCTTATAGCAGATATTGAATATAATTTGAACATTGATTACCTAAGATATTATGAAATGGAAATAAATTACATATTATGTGTAAATATGAATATTTTCCAGCATGTGTTAATCAGTATAATTTTATTGACTTCAATAAAAAAATTGTGTACACGTTAAAAAATAACCCTGCATACATAAACACACGCCTTTTTTCCAGGAGGGGTAGGCAAAGGTGCTACCAGAACACCCACATTTCGCCTTGTATATTCCGTCCCACGATGTGATAGGGGGCGAGCCTATCGCCATATCGGGCACAAATTCCTGACTCCGGGCTGATAATGAACAGAAAAATCCAATATCACTTTGCCCGACCCGGGATTCGAATTTCAGACCTCAGCTTTGCAATCGTACCGTAGTACCACTACACCACCGAGGCAGTCAAAAAATAACGCTGCATGTAACTAATTATATTGATGGACACATAGACCAATAAATTGACGTACATACCTATATATAATTATGACTATTGACCAGAAATCACAATCATAATTACAAAGGCAATAATAAAATAGACTAATTTCATATCTGTTGTACTATATATTATCATTAAGTCGTGTGAATTGTACGACGACAATAACGTATGTGATTGTTGACAGGAACATTCCGATTAGAACGGAAATGTCGAGAGAGACTGCGCCGAACAACACGTACTCGAAGGGACGACCGGTTATGTACTGCAACGCTATTTCCAACTCGAAGCGCAGGGACTCATCTGTAAATGCCATGTTATTTACATAAAAATATATATAAATATACATACAGAATATATCAAGACTGCTACCAAAAACGAAGCCAGGTGGTAGTTTTAGTGACTTTAGACACGATGCAACTAAAATTTTTGCAAAAAAGCGACGATTTTTTTTGTCATTTTTTCCTATTATCGTATTTGGGTGGTACATATATACATTTTGCTAAAAAAAATAATGTACAACCTTTTATTTTTAAAGGCGCTATAGTACGCAAGGCTTTAAATCATAATCATTTTAGCACAATATGGATTTACCACCCACAACACAATGATATTTAAAACATTACAAAAAAAAATCTGCAATAATCAACGTAATACATTCGATACAAAAAAAATCGAAGGTAGAAGTTATAACTACGATCAATTAAGACGGTTTTGGATACCATATAATTAAGAGATTTCATATTAATTTGGTTTGAAATAAAAATCTGGAGTGGTATCTTACTTGCGCACCGAAGCAACTGTTGTGATAATATTTTTATAATTTTCTCCACTTCAATTTTGACGAGTTCAGCCGAAATCCCCAGCCCACACATTATCACGAAATTTTCCACGATTCCAAAAAGGTCAATGAAAAAGTTCTGGTGGAACTACAATTAAACAACATTATTTGTTAAAGTATGGGACTGCTATTCTTTTGAAGGTATTATGAAACTTCATATAAGTATTCGGGGTTTCCCTACGAGATCGAATCAGAAATGAGGAGATCCGTACGAGAACTAAAGTAACCGACATAGCCCAGCGGATTAGCAAGTTGAAGTGGCAATGGGCGGGGCACATAGCACGGAGAACTGATGGCCGATGGGGCCAAAAAGTTCTCGAATGGAGGCCACGAAGCGGAAAGCGCAGCGTGGGACGTCCACCCACTAGGTGGTCAGACGACCTGGTAAAGGTCGCGGGACGTCGCTGGATGCAGGCTGCCTCCAACAGGTCACTGTGGAAATCATTAGGAGAGGCCTATGTTCAGCAGTGGACTTCCTTTGGCTGATGGATGGATGGATGGATATAAGTATACCATATCGGAATTTTTGTTATAGTTACTGTTGTTATACAGTTGTTGCTTATTTTGGCCAAAGCTGTGTACGCCTATCATGGGCATTTACATTTAAAAACAGTCATAATATATTAAAAAAGTAAGCGATCTAATGTATTTTGCTGTTGGTGTACCATTTTTAAATAAATAAATATCGGAGTAACGAACCAGGCTCTGGCGGCTTAAATAGTAGTATGGTTATCCTGGTTAATGGTTATCACAGAGATGGAGCAGGCATAAGAAAAGTCAGCATCAGTGTGACGAGTGTTTGCGAACGAATAATGTGGTCTTAGAAATTCTTGCGACAGGCCTACGTTCAGTGAAAATTCTGTGACTAAAGATGTTGATGACGAAAACAAATGACGTAAGCAAAACGTATTTACTCTTCATTTCTAAAATCACATGATGATATATCACAGAAGACTATTTTGAAATTCTGTTCAAACGGTAAAAGTAAAAAATCATTCAAATTAATCGAATTATTCCATGCTTAGAGGAAAATTAAAGGTTATAAAAAGGTATTGGTAACGGACCAGACGCAACTGCCAACATGTTTACGGTGGTCTCGGGTTCAAACCCCATAGCACACTTCTGAATTTTCGGAGTTATGTGTGTAGTGATAGTTAATCACCTTAAAAATCTCGTGAGGAAACCTGCATACCATAGCAATTAAAGAATATATACGGTATGTAAAGTCCGCCAACCCGCATTAGGCCAGAGTGGTGGACTATATGGCCTAACTCTTGTTAATCGTACTCTCGATGGTAGAGCTCTGTCCTCTGCAGTGAGACATATGGCTGATACAGACAGACATGAAAAGTGATGTGAAAAAATGTAAGGGCAAGTTTTATTTGAAAGATGAATTTTGCAAACTATTCAACTTACCCCGCCGAGAGACAATTTGATAATTTTGTAAGTGAAGAAAATATACTTTAGTAAATTAACTATCAGCATAATGGAAATCTGAAACAAAAATGTCGAACCGTAATTATGAGTTTTAACAGTGTGTGTATAGTTTAAGAACGTGGTGGGCTGTTGTTATCGGACCAGACGCGACTGCCAATATGTTCACGGTGGTCGCGGGTTCAAATCCCAGGGCACCCCTCTGAGTTTCCGGAGTTATGTGTGTATTAATAGCCAATCACCACGCATTATAATGGCGAAGCAAAACATCGTGAGTAAACCTTTATACCGTAGCGATTTTAAAAAAATTCTACGATGAGTATAGTCCGCCAACCCGCACTAGGTCAGCGTGGTGGACTATATGGCCTAACCTCACTCATTCGTACTCCAGATTGTTGAGGAGGCCCGTGCCCTGCAGTGGGATGTATATGGGCTGATACAGACACAGATTTAACAGTGCAAACATTTTTGAACAGCTGTTTTATATCGCAGTATGGATTAAGGAGAGGTAAATATATTTATAAAATTTCTCACCAAAAACTGCAGCTCGCTACCTGTATCCTGCAGATTGTCGAGTAAATTGTTATAATGAGTCAAGCATCGCCTCACTTCTCTAACTTTGTCCGCAACACGAGCTTCGCTTATAATATTGACAGATACTGAATTACCTTCGAAACGTTTTCTCAAAATCTTCATGCGGGCGAACAAAGAGTAGAAAACGATTGTTACAAAGACACAATTTAATTTTGAACTAATGTCAGCGATAGTCATTGTAATGAACATAAAATTTAAAGAGTTGTTAAGGTAGTGTAAGGATGTAAGAATGATTCTACTTAATGAGAGAATAAGGCAGTAAAGTCCGATGCCGCCAAATAAAGTATCAATTTTAAGTCCCATTAGAATATCGATTGTTTTCAAAATGCGGAAGTAATTGTACACGTATTGATCAGCAGTGCATAAAGACAGTAGACCGCATATCAAATATTCCATAGATATCAACCAATAGGGGAAAAATGAGTAGTAAACAGCAAATATCCCTATGAAAATTATAAACAGAACGCTGTATAACTTATGAAGCCATAGTAATATTTTAGGTGAGTCAATGTGAAAATAAAAGCCACACAAAAATCGACAAAACTTCACGTAGTTCAGATATGTGAAATGATTTGTAACAATTTCTTTTACGCTCGACGTGGACATTTTATAATGCAAATATTGTGCTACATTTAATACGACTTCACTTAGTAATACGGAAAGGGGAAATGGTGTTTCGTATGATCAATAGAAATAATTATTTATAAACTTAATTAATGTAAAAGTAGTCACATTGTCTATTATTTTAATTAGGGTAATAATGTAATAGAAGTTGCTTGATGTTCCACGTTATGATATTATAGCTATATTTTAGAAGATAATTTTTGTTACTGTTTTCCAATCCAATTCAATCCATCAGCCAAAGGAAGTCCACTGCTGAACATAAATGTTTCCTAATGATTTCCTGTTGGAACCTGTTGGAAGCAGCGTGCATCCAGCAACGTCCCGCGACCTTTACCAGGTCGTCTGACCACCCAGTGGGTAGATGTCCCACGCTGCGCTTTCCGCTTCGTGGCCTCCATTCGAGAACTTTTTGGCCCCATCGGCCATCAGTTCTCCGTGCTATGTGCCCCGCCCATTGTCACTTCAACTTGCTAATCCGCTAGGCTATGACGGTTACTTTAGTTCTCCTACGGGTCTCCTCATTTCTGATTCGATCTCGTAGGGAAACCCCGAGCATAGCCTTCTCCATAGCTCGTTGAGTGACTTTGATCCTCCTAATAAGGCCCATAGTAAGAGGCCACGTCTCGGTGCCCTACGTCATGTCATGTTACTGTTTTGCTCAGTGGTTTTACTAAACTAAATCGCCATTTACACGGAGAGAGTTGACGTAAAGACATAAGAGTAAAAATAATTAAGTCAAGATTTTTATATGCAATGTGACAAAATATATTATCTACAAATTGGAACTGATCGATGTCTGCATATGCGGGACATATGAGAAAAACTATTAGGGGACTGTATGAACGTAATAAAACTGTGACTAATAAAAAAATAAGCATGAGAAAGAGTTATTGTTTTTTTTCTTTAGCTTTAAAAGCTACCGCAGTCAATACAAAACAATATAATACACAAAGAAGTTTTGAAGATATTTATCACCAACATTATAGAATCGCACCGCGGTTTTAAATCTATACTTCTATCTATACATATAAATAAAATTGGAGTGTGTTTGTAAAGTCGAAATTGCTTTTTTTTTCAAGTACATATCGTTATTTATAGGATACCTGTACCGAAAATGATTTTTTTTTGTCTGTCTGTCGGTCTGTTTGTTGCCGCTAACCTAGTGAATGGCTGAACCGATTTTGAGGGGACTTTCAATAACAGATAGCATTTTTGCCGGGGCAATTTAGGCTACTTAAAACAAATTAGGGTTTGATACACAATTAAAATAAAAACTCTTAAAATTAGGGGCTATTTTTTTTAACGATTCTATTTTAACACACGTGTAGCTGAGTTTATTAGGTTTCTTCGATTCATCTTGAAATAAAAAATATTTAGGGTTCCGTAGGTGCAAAAAACCGCCACATCGGGAACTGTACAATAGCGAAAGTACTTAATTGATACCCATGATAGGCGTACACAGCTTTGGCCAAAATACATAACAACTATATAACAATAAAACAAAACAAAAACTATAACTAGTGTTTGATCAAAAGGGATTCTACTGGCTCTAAGGTTAAGAAATGAAGGTGACAACCGGTTTTTTATTAAGTATTGCTTTATTAATAAAGAATAACTACCATAACCTGATAATATTACAAAACTATTTATTTATTTTAATTTGGCATACGTAAATTACACTAATTAAATTCTTAAACCTAATATATCTAAAATGCTAAATATATACCATCCCTTATTACTGTACCTTTCTTTCCCAAAGACTATAAAATTGCCACATTCATAATATGAAATGTCAAACTATAATAATAATAATATAACAGAGATTGTAGAAGTGCGTGGTGGCCTGTTGGCAACGGACCAGACTCGGCTGCCTACATGTTCACGGTGGTCGCGGGTTCAAATCCCAAGGCACACCTCTGACTTTTCGGAGTTATGTGTGTATTGATAGTCAATCACCACGCACTTTAACGGTGAAGGAAAACATCGTGAGGAAACCTGCATACCGTAGCGATTTTAAAGAATTTCTACGGTATGTAAGTCCGCCAACCCGCACTAGGCCAGCGTGGTGGACTATATGGTCTAACCACTCTGAATCGATTCTTTCGATTGTAGAGTAGGCCCGTGCCCAGCAGTGGGACACAATAAAATACAAAAAAAAACAGAGAATACTAACCGGCATCTCGTTCCATAGTCGGCGTCTAACCAACAGCGCCACAAAGAAATCAACGAGCTTGTTCGTCATGTTAAAAAAAGTTGCTGAAATGTGTGAATTGAATGATGATAATGACGTATGTGATGAGCAACATGATGATTCCGAACAACACGTTGATACCCACAGGGATTGCGCCAAACAAATCGTACTCGAAGGGACGAGCAGTGATGTAATGCAACGCTACTTCCAACTCGAAGCGCAGGGACTCATCTGGAAACATATCCAATTAAGTAAATTGTGTGTTTATAAATAGTCAATATATGCACTATAACGGTGAAGGAAAACCTCGGGAGGAAACTTGCGGTCAATAGCGATTTCTAAGAATTTCTATGCTATATACAGCCCACCAACCTGCACGAGGTTAGCGTGGCACTATATGGCCAAACACCTCCCAATCGTATTCTCGGTTTTAGAGGAGGCCCGTGCCCTCCAATGGGACGCTTATATCGACTAATACAGATACAGAAATAAATAAAAAAAGTTTTGACTTTGAGGTAGATATAATGTTACCCAAACAGTAAGTAGATCAATGATGAAAACTAGTTACAAATAATTGACTAAAGAGAAAAGTTCAAATGGCCATCGATTACAAAATATTGATATTTACAAACGACAAACTTTCAGTCCGTCTTTGGTTGGGTATGATTACCTAAAATCCGGTTGTACAACTATCAACGATCATATTTATGCAGTTGCAGAATTAGTGCTAATTTCTTTTGCCATTCTAATATTGATGCGGACTGGTATAATTGATTCTACACGGTACAGAAGAACCAAAAATAGATGGTGTTTGCTTTCATTTCCTCTATCAATGTAATTAGAATTACGAATATTAAACATAGAACAATGTTTTTCGATATTGGTAATTGGAACTTATTTTTATAGAAATTTTGTTATGATGTAGTCCGTAATGGAATATTGAAGAATGTTCTAGAAGTGCATATGAAAGAACGGTATTTAAGCCTCGTGGTATTGATACAAGGTAACTTTTTGTTTGAGTGCTTTAAATAGAATTCATGTATATAAATATCGATTTATGATGGTCAAATGTTGATTTATGTATTAATATTTTAAAGAATTGAGCTATCGTGGAGGTCGTTGGTTTGAGCTGTGGAATTCGATTTAAAATGCATGTTGGTAAACTAAATATTGGGACCAGATAGGACATTTGTTGCTATTTCAGATGAGCACATACAACAGAACAAAGAAGATAAAATTCAGATCCAAAGAGAGAAAGAGACAGAAAAAGAAAAAGCGATAACGAGACGGGAGATAGTGCATCTCTCTCAATCTCTTTCTCTCTCTCTCTTCAACCACAGGAAGTCCACTGCTGAACATAAGCGTCCCCCAAGGATCTCCACATTGACCTGTTGTGTGTGCATCTTTGATAGCACAACAAAAATATTCTTTAATTTCCAAATTCATAAGAACCATTATAGATCTTGGTTGAGACTTTGACGTTTTCCAGAATGGGTCCAGACATTTACAAATTAACATCTATTGCAGTATATAAAAAGGCTATGCGGTTTCAAAGATCTAATGATCAGAATTTCAATAATTTATTATGATTATAACAATATTTTAGAATTAAATCTCACTTGAGCACTGAATCAACTGGCTTGATAATATTTTTTTAATTTTCTCCACTTCATTCCTGATGAGTTCGGCTGCAATTTCCGGTCCGGATATCACAAGAAAATCTTCCATCAATTCCGCTGTATGGAATATCAACTTCGTAGAGAACTGAAATGAAAATTTACACATCAAATAAATAAATACACCCAACAGTCACATTCATGGTCCCCCCACAAGATCCAGTAAGTATCAGAAAATACGAATAATGTTTTCAGTTTCACTAACACCCAGACCCTGAACCAAACGTAACAGTAGATCGGTACATGATTTGCACTGCATAACGTTAATAAAGCTAAATGAAGCGACATTATCATTAAATAGAACACCACTTGGCTTCCTAATGAAAAGTTATATAAAATTATATTTTTACTATTATTTTTTTCTGACACTTCATCAATAGTATCATTACTATCGTCTGTCTTCCTTGCTTAAGACTTTCCTTGTCGTTATTATAACTGAAATCAAGACTTACCTCATCAAACAATCTTCTGACAATTTTGTAACAAGAGAATATGTATAATATTAACCGGAATACTAGTAGAATGAAAATCTGAAATAAAACAAGTACACTGAGTAGAGACATGATATATGGATTATTTAGAAGTAATGAATAGATTTTTTTTATATTATTGGGGGGGGGGGGGGGCAAACGAGCATACGGCTCACGTGATGGTAAGTGATCACCGCCGCCCATGAACATCTAATTATTAAACAAGAAATATAATTTCTTGTTTAAGTGATTTTTTATACTTTTCAGAAATAAAGTTCTAATCATAAACCAAAAAATAAATGTATACTTAAATAAAATTTTCAACAAATCAAATCTATATCTATCTATCTATACATATAATAAATATGTAACTGATGGATGTCTGTACATGGGACTATATGAACCTAATAGAACCCAAAACAATGATTGTTTGAATTTTTTTATGTGTCTGTGCGGTTGTGCTCTATGAAGTTAGTAACGGCTTAACGGATTTCTATAAAATTTGGTATGGAGGTAGCTGACACCCTGGATTAACACATAGGCTACTTGTCGCGATAAATTTAGTGTTCCAGTCGGATGAGGCGTTCAGATATATTTGTTATTTTTTATACTCAAAAGGATGAGATGGGACTGGGTAAGGCGGGATATAACGGGACAGGACGGGAAATTTCAAATAAAGTTAATCACGCAGACGAAGTTTGCGGGCAGAAGCTAGTGGAATATTACGTATATGTAAAAAATCTATGGGTTATTGGAAATAACGTTAAGAACAATATTAGCTAAAAGTAATGTGTCAAAAGAGATATAAGGATTAATGATTGGGAACAATTAATTTTAATAGAAACTAATTGGCAAAAATATCAGAGTTTCACAGCCGGCGTCTGACCAAGTTCGCCACGGAGGCTATCAAAACTGTATTAAAAAGATGACAGAATGCTAAGCTGATGCAATTGTATGGGTCGAGGAAGATACAACTGCATTTGCAGGGCTACTAAAAATACTCACCGAAAACTCTAACGCTACACCTGTGTCCTTCAGATTGTCGAGTAAACTGCTATAATGTTTCAAGCATCGCCTCACTTCTGTAACTTTGTCAACAACGCGAGCTTCGCTTATAATATTGACAGAAACTGTGTTACTCTCTAAACGTTTCCTCAAAATCTTCACTCGAACCAACAAAGTAGAGAAAATCATTGTGGCAAACATACAATTCACTTTTGAAGTGAAGTCAGAAAAAATAAAATTTGCGAGTCTCATGTTTAGAGGATTTATCATGGTGCAGGAGTAAAATATGAACATACATCTAGACATAATCAAAAGAATAAAAGGTATTTTGATGCCTTCAAAAATAGTAGCAGTGTGTCCCATTAGGCGGTCAACTGTTTCCAAGGTTCGAAAATATTTGAAGAAATATTCATCGGCAGTATACAAGGAAAGTATTGCGTTTACTATATATTGGATAGGCATCAAATTATATGGAAAATCTAAGACACAAAAGCCTGTTACGCCCACGATAGTTGCAACGAAAACACTGTACAGTCTATGAGCCAATATTAAGATTTTAGGCGAATCAGTATGAAAATAATAGCCACACAGAAAGCGCAGAAATTTGACATCATTTAAAGACGACACATGTTCTTTGAAAACTTCTTTTATACCTCTATACGAAGACATTGTGAACTGAAAATATTGTGTCGGATTTGTAAGAGTCTACTTACTAAAACTACATACTGGAATGGTCCGTTCTGTGAAATCAATAGAAAGAGCTATTTATAAAGTTCACTGACTAAGAGTAGTTGCATTGGCTATTGATTACGAGTATATGTTTCAATTAAAATAAATATAGCATATGCTGGGTATATCAAGACTGCGACCGAAAAGGACGCCAGGTGGTAGTTTTAGTGATTACAGACACAACTTTGGCGCTCGGTGGCGGACTGTAACGGGTGATTTTTAGCGCATTACACACTAAAGCCGCCGGCCCGACGACACAGCCGACACAACCCGGCGGCCTATAAGAAAAGCATCATGTCGGCGACAATCGCCTGCAATCGTTGCCCGCCGACATGGCATTTCTACAGCGCAAGCGCTCTTCTTCATAACGTCAACAACGTCATAAAATGTTCCTTATAATGTCGAGCCGCTGCCATGTCACCGTCAAAGTTTTCCGACTTGCAATGGTTGAAGCCGCCGGTTAGCCCGCCAACAAAATGTTGCCGACATATGCCGGCGGCTTTGGTGTGTATTGTGCAATTATGCGCCATGAGTAAAAAAGCCTACTTTAGTATGACGATGGTGCTGGCAACTTTATAAAGAAGAATTAAATAAGGATTTGAATACAGAACGGGGTTGTTAACGGATAATGTGAAGGATGGTGGAGTCGGAAGATATTGCGTGTGGTTGTTCAAGGAAAAAGTTGTAGGCATTTTATTTTGTCAGCTGTATGTAGTAGAGAACCCTTGAATTAATGTACAAGATGTTGGAAAGAAAAGAGGAAATATGATCACGCAATCGTCGTATTATTTTGATTTTTCACAATTATTATAATCTATTTAATATTATATTACATCATGAACCGTTTTATCTGTATCTGCATCAACCTATATCTAGTGTTTCATACTCTTTGATTATTAAACGGTCTGCCTGGCGGACGGTAGAGGGCGCTAGGATTTGTGGTTCCCGTGCATTCTGTTCCCGGACGCCAAGCAACGTCTGGTCCGTTACCAACAAGCCACCAAGCACTGTTTCATCATGTTTTTTTATTAATGAATAAATAAAGAACTACCATAAAATCATAACAATTGCATTATTTATTAACGATACACTTATTCTAGGCACTATTTGCTACTATTTATAACTAAAAAAAATTTTTTTTCTATGATAAATTCCTTTAGAATCGTTTGTAGTATTTTAACACTTCAAAATCTACATAAACCGATAGATACATGTAATGGAATGTCATAATATTTGTAGTAAAAAAAGCTATTTTATTTTGCTATGTATATAAGCCTCTCCCAAGATACGTCACAGCGCCCGGTCTGCTGCTTTATGCATCCAGTCGCTCCGGCCCATGTCCAGCAGTGGACTGCAACGGGCTTATGATGATGATGCTGTACATATGTTATTACAATTTTTTTCAGAAGGAACAGCATCCATGATGCAACGACTGCGAAACAGTTCCAACAGCTTTTTACAACTTATTGCATATAGAATGGATACTGACAGTCTTCTCATGCAAAAGTGGCTGGGACTGCATCTGAGGACTGTTAGTTGATGTATAAAAGTGTTAGAAAAAGAGTAATTTTAAGTGTTTTGTTTCGTTTTTTCATGTATGGTTTATGCTACATTTATATAAATTTGTATCTATAAAAATATGGACTGACTTAAAAAAAAGGTCTGAAATAAAGATTTTATTATTATTTTTATATTAAAGCCTAAAGACACCAACGGTGAATGGTGAAAGTCTATGTTGAAAGTAATGGTGAAATATTCTGTGAGAATCATTAATTTTGGCCATTCCGTCTCTCCGTTTTAGTAAACGAGGTTTGAGGTGCAGTCAGGCTGGCTTATGCGTCACCCACCACTACATGAATATTCAATAATGATATTATTATAATAATTTAGGGTACTACACCTATGTTCCAATATATGAGATAGTACAATTTGAAAAAAGATATAAACAATGTTCACAAGAGATTCCGGATTTTATGATGAAGAGTTGCTAAAAGAATTTGTATCCCATATCGTTTGTTCGAAATGAAAAATCTATAGGTTCCTTGGGAATCGCCTTAAGTAAAAAGGTTACCAGTTACTTAGACGGTATATTTGAAATCTTTAGCTATGAAAGACAATAAATTTGTTAATTAATAATGTTAACTTCTTCTACATTTGCGTTAACCCGGCCGGTGCCAGGGAGTGCTTTCCGCTGAGTTCTCTCCATTTCGCCTTCGGCATCCTTCTTCAGCATCCTCAATTGTTCATTGCCTCTCATATCTCCCTTGACGGCTTCAATTCAGCGCTTTTTTGGTCTACCCCTCGGTCGAGGTTGGGCACACAATCTTCAATAACCAACCAACCAATAACTATTGAAAAGTTTCAAACACACAAATATATAATTTGAGGGATTTTGATATTATGGTGGCGTGGTGATAAACACTTTAATTAAGTTTTGTAAATTGAAAGATGACAATAATGTATGTTATGCATGACGTAACGATTCCGATTATCAAGGACATGTCGAGAGAGACTGCGCCGAGCAACACGTACTCGAAGGGACGAGCAGTAATATACTGCAACGCTACTTCCAACTCGAAGCGCAGGGACTCATCTGTGAATATTAAAATGTAGAAGATATAATTTCTTCGATAATTAAGTTATTTTCACTACGAAGAGAATATCAATATTGCTGTATCTATATGCACTCAAGGCATTTAATACAGTCCCATCCATACCTTTGAGTATAAAAAAGTAACAAATATATTTGAATTCCATCACCATCCCACAGTAACACTACTTTTTTCGGGATAAAAAGTAGCCTAAGTGTTAATCCACGGTGTCAGCTACCTCCATACCAAATTTCATCGAAATCGTTGCTGAGGTCATCGCGCACTACCGCACAGGCAAAAGAGACAAACAGACAAAAATTCTCAAAATCATTGTTTGGGTCAATTACGTTAATAATAAATAAATAAATACACCTAACAGTTACATACATAGTCCTGACCCCACATTAAGAACGAGTCTTGTGTCGCGGGTATCAGGAACTACGTGAGACTTTTCGGTCTCACAAACACCCAGACCCGATACAAATACTTGTGGTTCACACAAACATTTGTTTCGGTGCGGGGATCGAACCCGCGGCTTAATGTTTCACAGCCGGCGTTCAACCAAGTTCGCCACGGAGGCGGACAATCCTCCCCTTCAATCAATCATCCTAATAAATCAATCATCCCCTTAGATCATCCCATATTAGTTTTCCTAGATCGGTTACAAATTTATTATATGTATAGATTTATATTATATATTATATGTATTGACTGCGTCGGTGGCGCAGTGGTACTACAGTACGATTGCAAAGCTGAGGTCTCGGGTTCGAATCCCAGGTCGGGCAAAGTGATATTGGATTTTTATATTCATTATCAGTCCGGAGTCAGGAATTTGTGCCCGATGTGGCGATAGGCTCGCCCCCCATCACATCGTGGAACGGAATATACAGGCGAAACGTGGGTGTTCTGGTAGCACCTCTGCCTACCCCTCCTGGGAAAAAGGCGTGTGTTTATGTATGTATAAATAAATATGAAATACAATCTTACCTGGGCACCGAAGTGATTGCTTCATTAATATTTGTTTAATTTTTTTAACTTCGTTTCTGATGAACTCTGCAGAGATGCTCGGACCGGATATTATTATGATATTCTCTATCCATTCTATTGAGTGCACTACACGTACACTGTCAAACTAGAAATTAATTAAATATTACGTTATGAAAATAATTAACCAGCAGGGTTAATTTCAATTAAGCATTCAAAATTAACCACCCAAAAGGTGGATGGACCTGGTTAAGGTCGCAGGAAGTCGTATATGTGGCGATCCATGGGGGAGGCCTATGTTCAGCAGTGGACTTCTTGTGGTTGAAGAGAGAGAGAGATTCAAAATTTGAAAGGAGGTTAAAATCATGAATATAAATTATTAGTAAAATAAAATATATTTTCGTAAAATATTCCATAACTGCTATCCTCACAAAGAAAAATACTTAGATCATACGCACAACCATAATAAGCCCATTTATAAACTACAGAAACACACACGCGCGCGCGTCTGTGTATAAAAATGACCGGCGACCGTGATCGCAGCAGATATTGAGTATAACTCGAACATTGATTGGGATATTTTGAAATGAAAATAATTTGCTTATTGTATGTAAATTTGAATATTTTTCCAAAATGCGTTAACAGTATTTTCGCTGTAAAAAATAAAAATAAAAAAATTTGCAGTGGTTGTAAAATAGCCCTGTATGAATTTGTCTATCTGATCGGAATAATTCTGGTTCTCCGAATAGCAATCACAAAAAATTAAAATATTTGTAAAATAATATTTTGATGAAGTGTGTTTTGGCAGAATGTGTTGAGTCCACAATTAGCCTTTGATGGCATTTGATCATCTTTTCAAACATATCTCTCTGTTGAACATAGACCTCAAGTATCAATATCTTTAGTTTTAGTGTCAAGTAATTCTTAGAATTTGTATTCGTCAAAACAATTTATTGTACTATTATGAGCCCAGATATGTCCCACTGCAGGGCACGAGCCACCTCTACAATCGAGAGTACGATTGAGAGGGGTCAAGCCATGTAGTTTAACAATCATTTACATTTTATATTTGTATTGTGGCTTAAAACTCCTAACTATGCGGGTTACTTACCCCTTCTTTAATATGTATGATAAATTTGTAGAAGAGAAGGCTCGCCTGAAACAAAAAAGTGACTAAATATCATGGTTATTCCAAGTTGTAACTTGCATTTAAAGTTTTCTACAAATGGAATGAAGGCACTCTGACTTTTATTTCGTATTGGAAAAACAGTATGGAATTGAATTATAATCGAACACAGCTACAATCTCTTTATTGGTATGAGACAATTAATTATCTCGCCATTCATCGCAATAAAAAAATCCTCCTAGCAACTAATTAAATTAAAATGAATATGCAGCTGAATTCAGAGACACTTAAAGGTCCAACAAACGAGCAAACAGGTCATCTAATGGTAAGTGATCACAGCCGCCCATGAACATCCACAATGCTGGATGATGGATGTGTTGCCGGCCCAATTGGGAGGGGAGCGGGAAGGAAAAAGGATGGGAAGATGAGAGAGGTATTGGGCATCCGGCAATAAAAGTGCGCTACACCCCAAAGCCGTCGGCTCGGTGACACAGCCTGACGGCATAACCCGGCAGCCTAAGAGAAAACGCACATGTTGCTGGCCAATATGTTGGCATTTCGGCAATGCAGGCGCTCTGTTGGTAAAAAGTCAACAACATTGTAAAAATGACCCTTATGCCATGTCGAGCTGCTGCTATGTCGCCGACAAAGTTTTACGACTTGCAATGAGTGACGCCGCCAACTTTCCAGCCAACAAAATGTTGCCGACATAGGACGGCGGGTCGGTGGCTTTGGTGTGTAGTGCGCTTAATAATACATAACATAATTGTCAGGCCTGGATCTCATAGGGGTAGACAGAGACTATGGGTCGCTCGATCCTGACATATTACTTTCGCTTCATCGACTTTCATCAACATCTTCATGCATTCTAATCGGTTTAGGGTACTGTCGACCTGATCCTTGTTCAGGGTATCATCAACTTGGATGGTGTAGGTTCGGTGAGGTCGACCCCTAACGACTCCTCCATCCACTTTACTGTATCAGCCCATATACGTCCAACACTCTGGCATAGTGCGGGTTGGCTGACTTTTACATACCATAGAAATTTATACAAATCGCTATGGTAAGCAGGTTTCCTCACGATTTTTCCTTCACCGATATAGTACGTGGCGATTGAATATCAATACACACATGACTCCGAAAAGTCAGAGGTGTGCCCTCGGATTTTAACCCGCGATCACCGTAAACGTGTGGCAGCCGCGTCTGGTCCGTTACCAACAGACCACCACGCACTACGCACTTCTATCCACTCGCGCTTAATAATTGCTGCATTACGAAGAAAATCTATTCTAAGGACCTTTATTATTGACATTAAATGTCTTTCAATGTGGAAGTGAGTTGACGAATTATAAAAAAAAAATCTCACCATTAACTCCAACACCACGCCGGTATCATGCAGATTGTCGAGTAAATTGCTGTAATGTTTCAAACACCGCCTCAATTCTCTGATTTTGTCAACAACATGAGCTTCACTTATTATATTGACAGAAACGGTGTTTCTTTCTGACCGTTCTCTTATAACCTTCATACGAATTAACATTGAGTAGAAAATTATCGTAACGCAGATACCGTTAAATCTTGAGACCAAGTCGGTAAAAACCACATTGATAGAAGTAACAGATGGCGAATATGTATAGCTGTTGAAAAATATGAATGCGAATCTCGAAATTAATAAAAGGATGATAGGAATTCTGATGCTGGCGGATATGGCGTCACAGTTGTATCCCATCAAAGCATCAATTGTTTTCATTGTTCGAAGATATTTGAATAAACATTCCTCAGCAGTACATAAGGATAATATGGCGCTAACTATGTACTCGATGGAGAACATACCATATGGGAATAATGGGACGCAAGTGACGTAGTAGGCCATAAAAAATACAAAGGAAAGGCTGTATAACCAGTGAGCCCACGTCAAGATTTTAGAAGAGTCAGTACGAAAATAAAAACCACACAAGAAGCGCAATAACTTAATATCGTTTAAAGACGCGATATTTTTTCTGAAAACTTCTTTTATTCCGCTGTATGCAGACATTTTTGAATTAATATATCATACGACTTTACTTAGTAGTACAGCAAAATGAAATGGTTTGTTCTGTTCAATCGATTAAAAGAGCTATTTATATACTTCAATATTATTAGCCCCAAACTTTACAATTGCATGCATAGACCTTGAGGTACTAATAAAATGGACATGGTGATTAAAGTCAGATAGACACGTGTAACCATTGGAGCGAGAGGGAAGATTGTGTGACTGCGTAAGAGAGAAAGAAAAGGAAATAGCGGCGCATGTATCGCTGTTTACCCGATTGCGAAAGGAGGGTTATTATCACATATTTCGACCCCTGCTTCAGTAATATTCCACAGATAATTTACCCCTCTATTTTAGTTCCTTTTTATTTTGCAACTTAATTCGTCTTAGAGAAAGGATCAAGGTCAATGGAAAAATTGTTCAAATAAAGAAAAAATCATTTTTATTATTATTTTATTGGATATAACTACAATAAGTAAAACTATTATAATATATCGTGCAATGTTATTGTAAGCAGATCCAAATGAAATCCAAAATATTTCTCCATTTCCCCGACATATTTAAATCATTAACTAATATTGATTGATTATTTCCAAATCAAAAGGTAAAGTATCTTATCGTCCAACTATTTTAACAAGTATAATTTAAGAGTTTTACTAAATTATAAAATAGGGTGCTGTCAAACAAGTCGGTTACTACAGTATCCAATTATTAAGAGATATCAATACCATTTCTTTGTATTTATTAATCGATTACAGTTTATATTATTTCGGATTTTTCACGAACATTTTGATTTTTCTATTCATTATCAGCCCGGAGTTAAGAATTTGTGCCAGATGTGGCGATAGGCTCGCCTCCTATCACATCGTGGGACGGAACATACAAGGTGAAAGTGTGGTGTGGTGGCACTTCTGCCTACTGGGAAAAAGGCGTGAGTTTATGTATATATATATGTTATTTCAATATAAAGAGCCTACGTACAGAACTGGTCGACCTACGGTATTGAATTATTTCAAAGACAATTTTTTTTATATCATTCACTTTAACGTAACTTTTTCTGACTTTAAAACTAAACGCAAAAACAGCGTCAATTATAGCAATGCAAATTTTGGAGATACAAAATTAGGTGGAACTAGAAAAGTGAGTGAATTGTATGAAAACAATGACGTAAGTGATTGTCAAGGAGACGAAGTTGAATGGAACGAAGATGTTCAGAGGCACGGCGCCGCATAACACGTAGTTGAAAGGACGGTGGGTGATGTACTGCTGAGCTATCTTCAGCTCGAAACGTAGCGACTCATCTGTAAATAAAGAAATAATCAATAATACTCGTGTTATCTTGTTTCAATGCCCACACAAAAAAGGCAGAAAACATTCGGGTAAATTTGTATACTTGAGGTCTAAACTAAGATTACTATAGTAGGTATCTGTATCAGCCTATATACGTCCCACTGCAGGGCACAGGCTTCCTCTACAATCAAGAGTATGATTAAGTGGGGTTAGGCATTATAGTAGCCATAGTCCACCACGTTGGCCTAGTACGGGTTGGCGGGTTTTACACACCGAATAAATTCTCTAAAATCGCAACGGTATGCAGGTTTCTTCAGGTTAAACAAGGTAAACGGATCTCATCTAGCTAGTCAATGCGATGTAATACGGCTACAACCCTATACATCGAACTCGTGGTTATAGAGGCGTAATAGAGTAGAACATAGGGCTCCCCCATAGATCGCCATATTGACCTGTTGGAAGCGGCCTGCATCTTGCGACTTCCTGCGACCTTAACAAGGTCGTCCGTCCATCTTGTGTTTTTGTCCTTCGCCTATGTTCGGCAGTGGACTTTTTGTGGCTGAAGAGAGAAAGAAAGAGTAGAGTAGAATTCCAAGCATGGCTTTGTAATTCATGGTGTTGATTGGTTTTGCTACTGTCCATGTGCGGTCGTATCACTTACCATCAAGCCAGTGGCATGCTCGTTTCGCCATTCATTGCAATTAAAAAAATGGGTATCTCACCCGAACACCTGACCAGCTGCTTGGAAAGGTTCTGCGTTATCTTCTCGCATTCGTATTTGATTAACTCTACGACGACCGCAGGCCAGCATGCGAGGTTAAGTCCATCGAACACTTCCAATAGTTTCGATACGATGTTCAGTACGACGCAATCCTACGTACAAAATCCATGATTATCAATGGCTTAAGACCCTCATTCAAACTTATGACTGTAGCAAAGTTATTTACTTAGCAGGGAGCGATTGGGGCCGTACAGTGCATATGCATACAATATAAAAAGGAAAGAAAAGAACTTAATTACAAGAAGAGTGATTGTAATAGATAAGTATACTGCACATAACACAGGTAAACTCATAATAAAACCAATATTTAAAACATCTGATTGTAAAATACTCTGCGTCGCTAAATAAAGTAGGTCTGTATACTCTAATTTTTATATTAATATTAAAAAGCTACTTACACGTTGCATACATTCTGCGATACTGGCGTAAGTGAAAACAACAAATTTCGGCAAGCTGAAAAACATGGTGATACAAAGCTGAAACGATATACAGGACCAATTAATAGAACAAAGGATAAAACAAAATCATTTAAAACTGTAGTCCAATTACAGAAATTCAATTCATGGAATTCTAAACACATAACCTCTCTTTGGTGCCACTAATGGGCATAACGTAGTCTTTATAACAGCCGTACAATAATAAAAAATGAATTGGGTTATAATTTTTCAAAATGAGGTGGATAGTTTAGTATCTCCTGTGGAAAATACCTGAATACAAAGGTACATAGGCTGCTAATAACATGATTTAATAAATAATATTTTTTTGGCTTATTTCCACAGTCGGATATTAAACAAACCTGCTGACTCAATGATTTTTCAGTAGAAATATTAATAAAATATTTTTGAAAAAGAAAACGGATTAGGTTATGTCCATCAAGGCAGTGAATATTAAGACTTGCGTGTCAACATTCTTTCCATTGATACAGTCACATAATAATACATGTCAAAATATTTACCAACAATTGCAATCCCTTGTCGACCTCCACAAAATTGTCGAACAAATTGTTGTAGTGTATCAAACATCGCCTTACTTCCCTGACTTTGCTTATAATTCCATTCTTACCGACAATATTCACAGGTACAATGTTTCTCTCAAACCTCTTCCTTAAAATCTTCATGCGCGTGTACATCAGGAGAAACGCAATCGTAACTATAACGCAATTGAACCTTGAGGCTGAGACGAGAAATGTCACTTTTGCAAATCTAACACTGAACCCAGACTGTATCGTGATATTGATAGTAAACATCAGAAACCGGACAAGGAGAAACGGAATCATTATTAATTTAATTCGAAAATCGAATAAGGAGTCGACATTTCCCATTATGGCGTCATTTGTTGCTGTCATGCTGCAATAATTAAAGAAATACTTGTCACCGGTGACGAATGACAGAATACCGCTCAAGAAGAATTCGGCAACATTAAATCCGTGTGGGGAGGGAATTATATCCAAGCAGTGGTATGTCACAAATACAATGAATATGACACAATATATTCTGATAGCCCACATAACACGCTTGGAGTAGTTGAGATCAATGTAGTGGCCGCTAATAAAGCGCCAGAATATTATTATGTTGAGAAGGGTAAAATGTTTCGAAACTTGAGATATTTTTTTCACCATCGACATTGTGATGTCTTTCAATTCAGTTGATGGAAAATACTGAACAGAGAGCTGTACAAACAATGGAAGGCGTAAAAATAGTACAATCGATTTAAATATCAATCCAATATACAAATGAGAAAGCATTAATTAAATGAATATCTCAAGGCTGTTTCTTAAATGTCAAATACAAGTTTAGAATTCGTATTTCACTGGTGGTAGGTCTGTTATACGTGAGAGGCCGCCTGGGTAGGTACCACCGTAATGTCTATTTCTTCCGCCAAATAGCCTTGTGAACGCATTATTGCATTCCGGTTTGAAGGACATTGGAGCCAGCGTAACTACTGAACATAATGAGACTTAACACCTTATGTCTCAGGACGGCGAGCGCAGTGGAATGCCAAACATTGCTTTGTAATTAATGGTGATGTTTGGTTTTTCTATCCATGAGCGGTCGTATCGCTTACCATCAGGCGAATGGCATGTTCGTATCGCCATTCATAGCTATAAAAAATTGCACCTACTACTGATACTTCTCAATTAAGAGTTCGATTTGGAGGGCTTAGGTAATTTAACATGCTGGCCTATTGCCGAATGATGAACCTCACATATCACAAAAACTTTTATTATTGAAGTAAAACTTCATTACGCACGCTTGACTTAGGGAGTAAGCTGGTGAATGCGTGACGAGAGCGTTACGAAAAAACGTGTGATCGGGCGAGGCGAACGGAAGCTGAGAGGGAGATATAAGCTAGTGAAGAAAGAAAGAGAGAGAGTTACGTTTCGTATATTACTGTCGAGGCAAGAGAGGGAGGTCCGAGCACACATTTTCTTTCTCTCTTTCTCTCATAGTCAGTGACGTTCGTATATGTAAGACACAGTGGAGGCCTATTTTCTTTATTACAATTAAAATGTATTAAATAATAATTTATCAATGAAAACCAGTAATAAATTTAAATATTTGTAGAAAATTTATATATTTATATACATTAATCCACTATATGTATATAGTATGTATGCAGGTTTCCTCACGATCTTTAAGTCACTATAATAAATTCATCCGTCTACTGCCAACAAATGGAAAACAATACCCGCCCAGACATATTCACATTTGGCTGCCAATAATTTAATATAAACCTCAATATCCGCGTGCAATTTCACCGCTATAGACAATACAGTACGAACAATTCGGGCCGCCCTTTCAGCGCCCTGCCATTGCTATGTCAAATGACGTCATTCACTCCAGAGATGGATTTGGACTATAATTTCTGAATACAATCCCTGTACCGTGGAGCGAAGATGAGTTTGGATGAATTGTTTTGTTTGGTGTACATTGCTGCTTAGTATGATATGTATTGAATAAGTAAATTAGGAGACACAGAGTATGAATACGATAAAAAAACGAATTTAGAATAATTAAATAAGGTTAGTTATTTTGTATTTTAAAGAAAACAGAACACTTTTAAGATACAGACATCGTTTACATGAATAAAATTATATGCACCAAAAAGTAACGTAATTTTTTTCAAAATCTGGATTATTTTTATTACTATAGATTTTGAAATAGCATCAACAACATAACAAATTAATATAGAATTATTAAAAACCAGTAACATTACTAGAACACAAATACCGAAACACTGATAACCAACCCACAAACCGGCAATGTACATCAAACTGTCGCGAAATACGAAAATCTCCCCGTGTGGTAATTGGTAAATGACCCTCTCAATTTAGGGCGCTGATGGACAGACATTAGGCCGTCTACGTTGTTGTGGCGCGGACGCAACCCATTTGTTCGGGGCTCCGCGTAATTCCGCAAATGTAACGGGTTGAGCAAAAAAAGGGAGGTGACGTAATGTGTCAAATGACAGGAGCATTTGAAAAAAGAATTCGCTAATCTCCCGCGAGGGATTGTTGACAGGGCTTGGTATAATTTAAATTTCGAATAAATATACGGTTGTTGTGAAGCGATGCTCATTTGTTATTTATTATGCATACATACATCACGTGATTCTTCAAGAACGTATTGATATTTTCTTGTTCATAATTTTGGTAGCTTTAACTAATTATTTAACAACACATTTCAAATTCCGTTGGTAATCAATATCTATTTTATTACCATGCGTCTAAAATGAGTTTGTGTGAAACTTTATAGACCTAAACTATTTTTTTTTCATTTTCAAATAATCCGTGCACGTAGGACAACTTGTCAGCCAATAGGGCAGAAAAAGGTGGCCCGGCACCACTATTATTATCTACGTTTTTAAAATACCAGAGCTCCCTCTATATTATAAATTATCCAACTCTATTGTTTTTACTATCTTTTTGTGCAAGAAGTACCACTACTTAAAGACCCTATTAAGCCCATGGTGGCATGGGCTTAATAGGTCTTTCTACGCGTCTTCAAAATATGTTCATAGTTTTAGTGCAAACAATATCCATATTTACTACTTAGATAAATAAGAACCTTCACACTAATTTTCACTCCAATCCAATTTCAATTTATTCCATTCTAAGAAGTAGTCTCCTTTTTGTCTATTTCTGCAATTAAGAAGCAATGCGCAGGCACTGCTGTGTTCTGGTTTGAAAGGCCTTCAAGACTGGAAAATTATGTTTTGAATAGTGTTGCTCTTGTGCACAATAGTCGCTTAAAAAATAAATAAAAATGTTACGTTTAAAATCATAGAGCTGTTTCCTTGACCTTCCAACCCACAATAAATTATAAACTTAAAATAAATTTACTTTGCATACAGCATACAAAGATTCCTTTATACTAAACATAACAATAAATAATAAAACGACGTGAGCAAGAGAACAAAGCAAATTCAGTGAAGCTAGATCGCAGTATAAATTTTCCATTCCGCTGTGCCAGTAATGATAAACCTTGAACTGTTTCAGGCGTTATGAATATCTAGAGATCTCGCGGACCTTCGCCTTGGCCTTGTATGAGGTTTGGTTCGTTCCCTTTGGCACTTTTGATTTGAACGATTATTTTGAAACTCAAGAAATAATTTATTTCAAAATTATTTTATCTTAAGCTTTTTGTGGGTCATAGGTCGATTTTCAAAATCCAACTGCGGATTTGTGATTCTATGATTTGTTGGAGTTTATGAGTAGCAGTAAGCACTGAGTAAAATATGAGCGGCCTAAGACCCATTTACACGGAGAGAGTTTCTCTTGCGAGAATCGTATGCCATTATAGCATGACATAACCGCCACAGATTATTGTGTTCGGAAAAATGTTTACATGATGTAACTTTTTTATATCCTTACGGTAATCGTGTCTTCGAGGCGAGAAACTCTCCCCGCGTAAATGAGGCTTTAGTCATTGGAAGGAGATTGTCTTCTTCTGCTTGGACCATATTTTCAAGGGTTCAATACAGCGTGATTTTATTGTTAGACGAATAAACTGAATGACACGAAATTAATTATGTTAATGAACCAGTCACGGTATTAAATTGTATGTTACTATTTTGTATTTTGTGTACCTATTGTTTATGCATTGTAGATCTTCTTTATTAATTTGATCGGTAAAATTAACAATTTATGATTCTCATTTTTATAAATACTTATTTTTCGCAAAATTACAAATCTATTATTCATCAGTCATTGAATGTGAAATTCAGACAGTACAAATACCTAGTAAAAGTTTTTATAGCAATTTGTCTTATAATTTGACCACAATTACTCCATGGGGTAAAAAAATAATTATATTAAAATTAGAGCAATCTCAAAAGACCGAAGTAGAACAAACCCACATCTTAACCTTGACATTCAAGCAAGGTCTCGAGTAACAAAGACGCCCACATTACACGTGGTAACTTTTTATTTAACCTTATACTGCGCTTTCACAACTCTATTAGGATGTTAGTAAGCCACTGCGGGATCAGTAGGGCGCCATTTACGTTGCATTAACTTGGTTAGTTGCGAAGTAATGTAATTTAATGTGTATTTTATGTTATTTAGAAACTGCTTGGTTTAGGATATGATATTTTAATCTTGTGGCGTTGTTAGCGAGGATAGAGATTCTTGAGCTAAGAAAAATGTTTGCAAAGCTTACACTTTTATAGGTTTAGGTGTTTTAAAACTACAGAGTCACTTGTAGTTTAAAATACCAAGGATACTCTTTATTGCACACTGCAATATTGCACACAAACAGTATTTACACTGCTGTTTCGCGGGAGAAATAGACATTGCGGTAGTACCTACCCAGGCGGCTTCTCACAATTTGTGCCGAATGGCAACGAGACAATTTTTTTTATACAAACTTAATATGAATTTATGTCGTCATTTTACCGATACAATTTAATTGACATAAAAATATTTTCTGTAATGAACCAGGAATAAATCAGCACCGCAACCCGTCATCTGATATTGTCATCAGCACACATCACACCCCGCCATTGTCGAGATCAACTGAGTTCGCGTTCTATCCCGACTTACCCCGACTTGAGGGTACTTTGAATAATTGAAAGAACTGTCAAGTGTGGGGTCGGGGCCCTTGGAGGGTCTATAAGGCCCTTTATAGGTCACTAGCTCAGTGTTATGTGCAAAGGGTTAGAAGAGCTGGTGTGAAATGTTACGGTTAATTAGGCGTAGGCAAAGAACTTATTTCTAGAGTTATAGAGAGGTGCGAATGAGTTTTAATGACTGGGTGGGGAGAGTGCGGAAATTGCGAACTATTTAACATATGATATGCGTGTGCACGGGAGGGTTGGTAATGATGAAGATGCGCTTTGCCAGAGGTGTTTCCGTGTATGTAACAATTTATTATCCTGAGTATATAGATATTTTATTTTAAAGTATCAAGTCAGCGTGGTCATTAACATTGAAAGAGATGTGCGTAAGGATGAGGGATGATTAACGGAAGGTATTTAGGGAGTGGATGAGGGTGGAAGGAAAGCCTAAGGAGAAATTAAATAAATATATAAAAAATATACCCAACAGTCACATACATAGTTCTGGACCTACACTAAGATCTAGTCTTGTGTCGTGGGTATCAGGAACTACGAGAGGCTTTTCCATATTAAAAACACCCAGACCCGATACAAATACTTGTGGTTCACACAAACATATGTATCGGTGCGGGGATCGAACCCGCGGCCTCACGTTACACAGCCGGTGTTCCGGTTGCGCCATGATGGCTGTCAAATTGATTTCGAAGCACAGGTAGTATTAATTGACGATTGAAAAGATCTTGTAAAATACTATAAGTGGTAGAGCTAGAGTTTTGATTATGAATAACCTGACTCTGTTTGGGTGGTACCACGGTCCAAGGCGACTGCTATGAAACTACAAATAAAGGTTACTTTTTAATGTAATTGTTTGTAGTAGGTAGTTATTTTGTAGCAACAAAGTTACAAATAATCTTCTTGAATAAATTACAACAAACTGAATTAAACACAGCTGAGCGGCGTTTTTAATTTCATCAAGCAATATTTAATATTCAAACCATTTGAAGAATTAAAAAGGCACCTTTTCCAAAGCCATGTACATAATTACACGACCCCGAGGTATTTATGCTAAACGGACGGACAAAAAAGCGACATTATTTATATCCGCCACGTTCCATTGAACACCAAAAACGACGCCTCAAATATGCATGCAAATGTACTTGCCAAAGCAAATATATTTTGCATAAACGGCGAATGTTTATGAAAAACGCACGAATTAAAAATGAATGCGTAATTTCGGAAACTGTACCGTGTTTTGTTCAGTAGGTAAGTAGATAATTTTGGAAAAGATGTATTGGTTGGAAAATACTTTGAGAACAGTTTTTGTCAAACTTGTTTATGTGAATTCCAAGTGAACTGAATTCGAGTTTAAAATCAACACTGAATATACTATGAACTAAAGTGAATATGTACAATTAGTAGTTGAAAGTCATTCAATGCTTTGCAATAAATTTATTATATTATTTTTATTTTTTTTTAATAGGAAGTAGGAATATGTTGGACGAGGGTAGCAAGAGATAGATGTGGAGAATAATCGTGAAGGCGTATGCTGGAAAGCAAGACAATCAACAAACCGGTGTCTAATATAATCATTATTTTAATTTAAAAAAAAAGGAATAAAATAAACATAGTAATAAGATGAAATGTAACCCATAAGATTGTTAATAAAGGCTATTGTTATTATTTTTAAAATTATATTTTTCAAAATGCTCTAATTTTGTTTGTTAGTTACACATGGGAACTGATAAAATGGATTCCGATGTAAATCGCCATATCAAGAACAAATGAAATATGTTTGTAACTAATTTAATGTGCTTCACAAAACGTATGCCTCTAGCAGTGATACTCAATACCTCACATCTCAGAGTGTAGATACGCTGCAAGACAAATGATTAATAGTATAATCTCAGAAAGGAAGTTAATTGAGTTTCCTTTGAAAAATGTATCAAATTAAAACACGAGGAATCAGAAGTAATCACTTTGTATTCCGACATCGTAAACAATTAACCGGAGTGCGTTTCTGTATATTGTTAAGCCTATTAGTGATAGAGACATCTTTTGTCTTCTTGACAGTGTGGCTTAAGTCATGAGACGAAGAAGATCAAATAGAAGGCGCCTTGAGTGTATTTGCATTCCTGCATCGAGTACCTTAGGAGTCAAAAGGGTGTTTTTTTATTGCATAGGTCCAGCAAACAAGCAAACAGGTTACCTGATGGTAAGTGATCACTGCCGCCCATTACCACCCAGAACGCTTGATTCATAGATGTTGCTGGCTACCCAATTAAGACAAGTAACATATTACAAAAAAAAATGCGATTTTTATTTATTTATTTAAGACTTTATTGTACACCAGACACATAAAAAGTAGACAATATTACAGAAAAAAAAATTACAAGTGGCGGTCTTATTGGTCAAAGAAATTTCTACCAGACAACCATGGGATGGATAAACGAGCAAAAAAAAAAATTATTGCATTGTGTCTGAAGTCCCTAATATACAACACATACAGTCACCTAGCTTCGTTTACGGTCGCAGTTTGGATATACCCTGTATAATGACAATAGGCCTAAACAAAGGAAATACTTTTTATCGCCATCGCTTTCAACTCAAGCCACTGAAAATCTTCGACATTGACGCCAATTTATCAACGTCACTAGCGCCGCCAACCATACGATTACATCGTGACATTCTCATTCCGCGTCCCCTTGTCTCTCGGATTTACTTATGACTCGCCTTTTGACTCAAGATCTTATTAATCTACAGCATCATTAATTACCATCAATTCGGTTTGTCCATTAAGCTTTTTTTATCTTTGTAGACAAATTTTTGTTGCTACAACTGAAGTGGATTTATGATTTCCAAGATTGATTGAAGTTGGGAAATAATTTCTGAATCTTTCTTATCATCTCTTTGTTTAGTTTTTGCTGTGTGAGTTGCATTACTTAGATTATCTTCAGAGGCAACCCTTTGTTTTGATTTGGGATTATTTGGATATTTTCATAAGAAAGGATTGGTAATCTAACCACTGGACACCTAGGGTCTTATTAATAAACTCGAATGAGCAAAGGATCAACTTCAGTCCAAGGCTTTAAAATTGACTTGATTATTTTGATTATTTGACTACAATAGCCTAGCCCTCTATGCAATTCCGTATATATTAATAAAGTCGTGAATACCTCGCTATTCAAAATAATCGAGCCAATTCTAAATCCTTGGACTTATGTCAATCCTTCGCTCATTCGGGTTTATTAAGAAGGCCCCTAATGATTAGTGATTACCACTGATAACTACTAATCATCAATTTATTGGTGTTCATTCCTCATAACAACATTGCTATATGAGTCTTGTTTATCGTACCTTACTAACCTAGAAGAATACAATAATTTCTCCCCAGTCTAAACTTTATCTGAACACATAAAATTCACATCAGACCCAACGTGGTGATTTGATGTTCCAAATATTTAAAAAAATTCTGAGCATAACACACTATTTGATAAAAATATTCTATTGTCCTTTTCACACTAACGTCATAAAATATCCTCATCCTTTTCTTAGACTAAAGCCCTATCTTCAGCACCATTACTGTTTACGCCGAACAATAAAATATTGCATGACCGTATTGAAGGCTCAATCGGTTCGACAGTTTTTATTGACCATCCAGTTTGAAGTTTTATCTGAAAGTGCATTGCTGTGTACGTCGAATGGTTACTGAATAATAAAACACCTATACAAGTTTTATAGTTTCGTAATCTGAACGATGACTGGGTATACTAGGGATACGGCACGTGACGTCACATTATTATTGCGTCAATTCCATTTCTAAATATATTGAACTACATGTTTTATTACCTTTTTCAATTCTACGGGAGTCAGTGTAAGTATTTATTTGCTTGGTGCAGAAAGATTTAACTTCCGAAATATCCTGCCTACAAATCCACCACTGGAGCTCCTGTTAGGCAAGGTCAATAGACATGCAAAAAATTGACAACGAGCAATGAAACTCTTCAATCCTCTTAAGACCTATAACCTGACATCATCCCGCAACGAAATTAGATAGAATACGAATAGGAGTTGAAAATATATACCTTAGTAATTCATAATTGAAAGCTTCTGTAAAAAAATATTTAAAGGAAATTTAAGTCCTAGAGTAATTATGTCCTAGAAATAACAAAATATGTGAAGGAATGTTGTCAAAAGGCCGATGAATGTCCACTGTCCATAGTTTCACTTCTTTGGGGTACTATGTAGTGTGACGTGGCGTACATCAAGTGTGTTCAATAAGACGCTTAAAATATGCATAGCGGTGTATGGGTTAACGTCAGATCATAATAGTTTCCACGTCCTATACACGATAATGGCGGACATAAAATTAATATTAATATTGGCGTGGATATTATAAATCGACATATCCGTAATTGTAAGGCATTTCAAAATGGATCGGTTCTAAGAAAAGGTATATGCTGAGTACAAATTTAAGAATTTAGAATCATTTTGTATTACACAGTTGGATGGTCATTCCAGCGTAGCTCAAACAGCTTATCTAAAACTGTATCAGCCCATACACGACCTACTGCAGGGCACGAGCCTCCTCTACAATCGAGAGTACGATTGAGAGTGGTTAGGCCATATAGTCCACCACGCTGGCCCAGTGCGGGTTGGCGGACTTTTACATACCATAGAAATTTATACAAATCGCTATAGTATGCAGGTTACCTCACGATGTGTTCCTTCACCTTTATAGTGCGTGGTGATTGACTATCAATACACACATGACTCCGAAAAGTCAGAGGTGTACACTGGGATTTGAACCCGCGACCACCGTAAACATGAAGGCAGCCGCGTCTGGTCCGTTACCAACAGGCCACCACGCACCAATAACCGCGCTTATCTAATAATAATTAAAAATATTGATACAATCTTTTAGTTCTATACAATGGTACTACACAGTATATCAATATGAGATCATATTTATCATTTATTTTAACATATAACTTCTATTAATTTTAAACAAGGCAAACCTGTTTTAGAAACCGCTAAGATTAGCTCATTAGGTATTATTATTATTAAAAGCCTTTCCAGTCCCACTGCTGGGCAAAGGCCTCCCTCCTTTCCTTCCATTTGTCACGGTCGGATGTTACTTATCGCCAGTTTGGAAGATATGATTCGAGTTCGTCATTAGGTATTAAATTTAATAAATATAATGGAAGGAATATTTACCGTTAAAGTAAAAAAACCATACAGAACCAATGAAACAGTAATCACAGCAAATCAATACGAGTCATGAATTAATAAAACTATCACTAATAAAGTCGTCAGGGATCCGAAATCCAAATGTGTTCAAATTACCGCGCAACACGTGCCCTCTAGTGTCATTAAACTCAAATTAGATGGACAGAAACAAGTTTATTGCCTCTGTTTTTTTACAGAGGGTCTGTCGATCGCACGATTCAGATATTGGTAAGCTGCCGGTGATTAAATAAAGTGTTATTATGTTGTAGATACTGATGGCCGATGGGGCCAAAAAGTTCTCGAATGGAAGCCACGAAGCGGAAAGCGCAGCGTGGGACGTCCACCCACTAGATGGTCAGACGACCTGGTAAAGGTCGCGGGATGTCGCTGGATGCAGGCTGCCTCCAACTTGTCACTGTGGAAATCATTGGAAGAGGCCTATGTTCAGCAGTGGACTTCCTTTGGCTGATGGATGGAAATACGATAGGTATACTTTAGCACATATTTTCTATTTGGTGGGGTTTGGATATTCATAAATATACTATTGGACAACCCGCACTAGGCCAGCGTGGTGGACTATATGGCCTAACCACTATTAATCGTTCTCTCGATTGTAGAGGAGGCCCGTGCCCAGCAGTGGGACGTATATGGGCTGATACAAAAACTAAAACTAACAACGGTTATATGCAATTCGTTGTAGATCCATTAAAGGGTATCAAGTATCGAGTTTAGCCTGTGAATTAGGTTCCCAGTTTCGACTATTACCATCAGTAGGGTCATGGTCACTTTGCCGCGCTAGTATAACAACCACGTACATCGCAATCATAGATATTATGCTTGCTGTGTGCGCGGGCTAACTATAATAAGTTTATCTAACCTTTCTACCTATTTTGAGCCCACGCGTGGGGTCAGCATACATAATTATCATAAATATTGCATAAGGACTTACCTTTTTTTATTCGCCTGATAGTAAGCGATAAGACCGCTCATGGACAGTAGCAAAACCAAACAATGATTTACAAAGTAATGCTTGGAATTCCACTGCATTCGCCATCCTGAGACATAAGTTGTTAAGTCTTATTATGTCCAGTAGTTACTCTGGCTTCAATGTCCTTCAAACCTAAACATAACAGTGCATTTACACTGCTGTTTGGCGGCATAAATAGAGATTGCGGTGGTACCTACCCAGGCGGCCTCCTACAGGTGATCTACTCCCAGTAAAGCTTACATATTTACGACCATTCACCAAACATCAACCCTTTCGGGGGAATACCTATTCTTAATTAATTAAAATTACACATAATAATATAATGCCTTTAATTTAATTATTAAACCTAACATTCAAGTCGTTCATACAATGACCACATTCGGAATTGCCCGCCGTTAACCCGGCAAATGCATTCGACGGGTCTTAATGACTTTGGGTCTTAGTTTAATTTAATATTAACTGTAACAAGACGCTGGTCTTAGACGCAACTTAATACAATAAGTTGTGAGGCACACTTGCGACTTTTTGTCGTGTTTTGAGAAGTTTATATTTTGATTCATTTTATGTCTCATTGGAAAACAAATGCTTATGTGATAATAAATCGATCATAAATAAGTGAAAAGAAGCAAAGTTTAAAGGACATCTTATTAGCCTTCAGCTTTCTGCGGATCAAATCGCTAAGAATTACATCAACCAAATTACGACAGTCCAACTGCTATTTCAAATGTAATTTCTCACAGACGGTAACACCTCTACAAGTTTTCATACGAAGTTTTTTGGTAGGCATCTATCACTTTTCATGACAGATAGTTTACTTGCGTGCTCCTAACGTAGCGAAGCTTCGACTTTTTAATGACCACGACAAAAAATTGCACGTCCACATCGCATACAATGTTTGGCAAACGTATGGAACAGAGCTGTCGCGTACAGACGGACCGTTAATATGCGGTAGGATTAGACGTGAGACGTCGACGACAATGTGGAACGATGTTGATATTGAATCCAATGGCTTTGTGGCTGTACAGCCGGGGTTTTACTTCTTAGGGTTATAGGATTTTACAGTTTTTGTAAGGCATTGTGAGCATTTAGGGTTAAGGTAGTAGTAGAATTAAAAAAAAATAGTTTATCTCCAGATCATGCATTACTGCTTGTATTTTGTTACGTACATGAACTCACGCTTTTTTGCCAGAAGGGGTGGATAGAGGTGCGATCATAACACCCACATTTCGCCCTGTATGTTCCGTCCTACTAGTGATAGGAGGCGAGCCTACCGCTATGTGTAGTATGTTACAACATATTTTATGCGTGTTGATATTGGTTTTGGATATTGCGATTGGCTGTCTGTCCGACAATTCTTTCGATACTTCCAGTTCTAAGTGAACTCGCTGTTTAGTTATTTTGCAAACACGTAGTTTCATCTCTAATAAAGAGCTATTTAATTGAGATTAATCGTCTCTAAGCATGGTAGTAAGTATACGAAAATGGATACCATGAAAAAATATAATTCATTTATAATGTATAACAAGTGGGTACATGGTGGCATGTTGGTAAACGGATCAGATGCGGCTGCTAACATGTTCACGGTGGTCGCGGGTTCAAATCCCAGGGCCTCTGACTTTTCGGAGTCATGTGTGTATTGTTAATCACCACACACTGTAACGGTGAAGGAAAATATCGTGAGGAAACCTGCATGCCATAGCGAATTGTTAGAATTTCTACAGTATGTAAAGTCCGCCAACACGCATTTGGCCGTGGTGGACTATATGGCCTAACTCCTCTCAATCATACTCTCGATTGTAGATGAGGCTCGTGACCTGCAGTCGGACCTGTATGAATTAATACAGTTACTATAAAAAGGTATATAAATGTTCCATACTTTGTAGTTCAAAAATAACAATATTTGATCAAATTATCCAACACTCATTATTTTTGGTCACAACGACCGACTAGGTTTTAATAGCCCACAAATTTAATTAAACCGTTCAAATCGAGTAACATCTGCGAAGGGTTACCTATTACAATAAAAGTAACCGAATTATTACTAATCAAATTAACGATGGTCCAGCGTACCGGAATTTATTTGAGTGACATGTCATTTAACCCTTTAAGCGTTCTAGAGGATTAAAAGGGGTCTTAAATTAATTTAAATTCAGGTCTTGGAAGTAATGCTGTGTCACTAGATAGGATTTTCTTTTTAGTCTGTTATGGAGTAATAGATGGGAATATATTGATCACAACAATAAATGGTTAAATATCAGACATTAAAAATACATTTTGTAAAATTTTTATCTTGGCGCAATTTATCATCTTGTAGTTTGTTATTAAAATTAAATTTTAATTTTAAAATTTGCATATAATATGTACATGTTTTTTTTCTTATTTTTTTATACGGAGTTTATTATAATAGACTATTTGGTATTTATAAGCAAAATAAACCAACTGCGCCTAATTTAAACGAATAAATCTCCGAAATAACAAAACAAATTATCCCACATAATTCACACACCAACACACTTCGATATTCAAACATTCCAAATTCAAAATGTCGAATACAAATTATCCGCACCAAACTCGCAGATCCGGAAATGTTCTTATATTTGTCAACGTCACGTCCCTGCGGATAAAAAACGCGACGTTTTTTCCTCAAATGAACCGTGGCGACTCGCTCCTCTTATTAGATTAACAGGTTTATTTGCAATTCTGTTTGTGCGTTCACATATATATGTTTATTTAACGGAAATGAATCGCAATTTGGCACGAGGGAGAAGGGGGAGGGTATTGTTGACACAATGATATGTTTCGACCGATGGAGTGTTCGAATATTCTGCTTGGGTTTAGATATAAATATGTAATTTATGAATTCATAATCTTTGCTAGGTTATACAGGGTATATCAAGACTGCTACCGGAAACGAAGCCAGGTGGTAGTTTTAATGATTTTAGAAACAATGCAACTAAAATTTTTGCAAAAAAAAGCGAGGATATTTTTTGTATTTTTTCCTATCATCGTATTTGAGTGGTAAATACATACAATTTCCTTAAAAAAGTAATGTACATCCTTTTATTTTTAAAGGCGCTATAGTACGCAAGGCTTTGAATTATAATTTTTGAGAAAACACGCAAACACAATGATATTTAAAATATTACAAAAAATCTATTTTGCAAAATTATTAGATGCATTGTGTATGTAGTCACTAAAACTACCACCTGGCTTCGTTTTCGGTAGCAGTCTTGATATAGCCTGTATACGACAAAGTCTGAGCGCGGACCCTTCTACGAATGCGAGGGGTGTGGCAAATTGATCAAGTGCCAATGACTAATTTCACATACCTTAGAACCCCCTTGTGGAAAATTCCAGTCTTCCTAAAATAGCTTTACTACACGTGTAACTTTGAAATGTCTTATTTCTCGGCCTTGAATCCATGTCCTTTGTCTCAGCACTTTTTTGCGTTCTTAACAGTGATTTGACTCATTTAAAACAACAAACATATGCAGTAATTTCGATAACTAAATATATGAATGCTCTTTCATAAAAATACGCCAACAATACATTCGTACTTAAAAAATAACAATAATAACCAATTAAAACACACAATGAGACGTAAATATCAATACAAAAACGTTTCAAACTGTTTATTTGAAAATACATTCAGAACCTAGTCGATTAAGAATATCAAATAGAATGACTCATGCCCTCACAGCATGTCCGGCCACGCGACCAGTTGATTAGTTCACAGATTCTTTGCATTTTCAATATCTTCACAATTTACGACAATATCACATCAATACATATACGTATAGAAGCTATAATCGCTTGAGATAGATTGATTTCTTATTCCAAAATGGTAGTTGGGAATTTAAACTTTAGTGTTGTGGGGTTAGGGTTTAATTTTGATTGGATGGGTATAGTAAGGGTTGGTAATCCTATGTGGAGAATCGAATTAGTTGACCGCCCGCTGTTTTTGCTACTCAACACAATAGATTCAGTGGAATATGGACGCGCTCCAACAAAATTACCTCGGACGTTTTCTTGGTTCTAGTTTTTGTTATGTTAGTTGACTACAACATACCTATTCTGTATTTTATTATTGTTATGTTAGGAAGTTTACATAATTCGTTACTTTAAAAAAATCTACAGTTTAATAGGATTACTCGTTTGGTTAGTAAGATTTTTGTACAAAAGTCTGACAAACAAGCTACCGACTTTAACCGACTTAAAAAAAAAGCGCAGGTTCTCAATTCGTCGAAATTTTGTTATTGATGATTAATGATAACCACAGCCTAAAAACAATCTCTTATCTTGATAGTCGATGCTGGCCATTGAAATTGATGATAAAAGAGATGACGATTAAAAAAGGCAAAGATAATGGTAAAAACTTTTTTCAAAATTTTAACGAAGAATCGAATCTCGGCAGAATAATTGTTTGTTTAGCGATTTTTATTTTGCTTAGCGATATCTATAAGACAATTATTGTAAGTACTACTCCAGTCTTTGCTGTAAAAATATTAGAAATAATTATATTCGGAAATAACTTAATAATAGATCTGTACTATAACACTGCAGTATATAGATTCCTAAATTATACCTGATTGCTTTCAGCATTATCCCTACACCCCCGTAAACTAAACAGCATTTACGACTCACAAACAATAAAATATAAGATTGAATTAACAATGTAATCCTGTAATCTGGCTGTAAACGTTACTAGGGTCTGCACTTTATGCGATATTCAGCAATATCTGTCAAAACCTAATACTATAAAACGCGGCTTTGTTGATATTCAGTTGACGGGTTCACGCAGTTGTGGTAAGGCTTGTGTGTAGTGCAAGCGATGCTATTTCATAAGTTAAGTATTTCGTAAAGGATCACAATTTTTTTTTCTAGTTGAACATTATGCTCGTATATGTATTATTTTTGTTACTGTACTCTTGTTGCACGTCAAGCTCAAATTGTCAATTCAACACTTCCTGTTCATCCAAAGGTTGCCAGAGAGAAATCGCCCAATGCGATATGGTCACACATTGTACCATTTTAATATTTTATGTGTTATTTAATTCCAATCTAACTTCATATGTACAATGAAGAGTATAAATGAATAAAATAAAAACATTACTAGTCTTAGCCCGTTCAATAAAACTCTTCGTTGTTAAATAGTCTCATCCTCGGCTATTTGCGAATTGGTCACCGTTGATCTAGGCGTTTACCTCACGTTGCGACAATAGTGTCACTTTGATTCAAGACTGATGATCAAAATAAATAAATAGATTCTTTATTTTTCATTATTTAGAAATATATTTAAAAAACAATTAAAAAATATATTATTTCAAACGATTTCAATTTTATATTAATTATTTTATCATTACAACTTTACAACGCTATTCCCCAGAAGAATTTCTATACATAAATGTTTATAAAATCAAGCGTTACCTGCTCGTATAGCTCGTATATCATCGCTTGCACTGCAACTAAAGTTCTCTCAGCGGTACAAAAGACCCCATCTGGTGCGAAGGGTTAAAACTGTTATGTGGCTATTGCGAATAATGAGGAGTGTTTAAAAGAAATTTACACTCCCCGGGGTGGTTTTGTCACGCTGCTGTTGGGGGTTAAAAATTGCTTATCCTGCGGCGAATGAGTCTCGGTAATATAATTTTCCCTCTTTTAGCAAAAAAAATGTTTGAAGAGAATTTTTAGCATTGTTTTATTAATTGGGTATTTAGTACCAACACCTTTGGTTAGGGCAGAATGTAGGTCTTACTAATATTAAATTATATTAAAAGTACGAACGGCCCAAATTTAATCGCAGGAGTCGAAAATTTATCCACAATAGGAAACTATTTTTATTATAAGCCATATTTTTTAACGATAGAAAAAAATAATTTATGATTGGAGAATTAGAGCATTGAATCAAGTTTCCTGCAGTCAGATTTTAGATTTTTTTTTCCAGTGTAGTTGTCAAGTTATAAGCTGCTTAAGTTTATAACTAGTATCAAATACAGCCTATAAACCGTACTCATAAAATGTAACAGATCCCGTAACATAATAGGCAGGCATTAACTAATAACTGGGGATATACGAGTATTAATACATTTAATATACATATATACACAAACTCACGCCTTTTTATAGAAGGGGTAGGAGAAGGTGTTTCTAAGACAACCACATTTCGCCTTGTGTGTTTCGTCCCAGGATGTGATAGGGGCCTATCGCTACAGACGCAAATTCCATATTTATGTTTATTGTAAAGGTGTATGGGCGTTTGTTGGACTTCAAAGGTATATGAACTGGGCGAAAAAATATTATAGATTGTCTACAATCTTTTGGCGCCGAATGCGTTGTTGTCATGCCGTTGTCAAAATATTATGAACAGTTTTTCTCTCTTGACATTTTATTACATTGGACATGTTAATACTATTAAATTACGAGTATAAATGCTAGTTATTTATATTATGAAAACATATTGAACAATGCGTTAAATATATATGTTTTAATCGTAATGGTAATTCTAAATTACTCCACACGCCAATATAATTTAAATGAATTTTACCCAAAAGATTATCATGCACACGACAGATATGAAGTAACTTTATTGATAGATTCGTTTGATTAGGGAAATCATCGGAGTCTCAAAAATTGGTGGTAGGATGGTATTCACCTGGATAATGATCACAATGCACAAGGATGCAAAACACTTTAAAATGACCCAGAAAAGTGTACCACGTTTCGGATTCACCTGTGTGATTGCAACCAGGCCTTTACCAAGAAAACCCGACGCCAAATACTAGCGTCTTAAACCTTAATACCCAATGACTAATAAAGCAGACATACATAATAATACGTTATTAGATGTCGTAATGACTGAGGTTGCAATAAAATGTGATACGACTGATCATAAGGAGGGCTCGGCGAAATTATTAGGGATATGAACGGTGGTGAAATTAGCAGACTTGGATGTTTCAAATTACTGGTCTTTATAGATACTAAAACGATATGTATTATAAAGCCAGAGATATTAGTGATACGCTTGTAATATATTTAGGGAATAGCGCAATGAATTCAATTCTAACAAGTAGACTTCATCAAATAATTTAGCATTTTATAAACTTATTAAATTGTTGTTTAGGATGGGCTAATAAGAAACCGCTTACAAATAGGGATAGTCGATACTTTCTAGAAAATCGTAGCTACGGCAAACTGAGAGGAATAAAGTGGAACTGAAAGTGCCACGCTGTTGTCTGTCATGATTCAGCATGAATGGGCAGGCTCATCCGGGGCGGTACCGCTGTCTCACAGGAAATGGACGTGAAGCGACAGCTTTGCTGTCGCGTTTCGTTCAGTGAGTGAGATTTCCGGGTGCCCAACAACTCATTAAGAATGGGAAGAGTCCATTCTTTTTCCTTCCCGCTCCCCTCCCAATTGGGCCGGCAACATATCCATGGTCCAGCATTGTAGATGTTCATGGGCCCCAGTGATAACTTACCATCAGGTGATATGTTTGCTCATTTGCCGGACCTATGCAATAAAAAAAAGAAAGTTCAATAAATAACCCAAAAAAAAATTGATCTATTTCGTTTTGGATCATTATTTCCCGAAATGCTAGACCAAAACTGTGACGTCATATAACGTCTGAGCAAGTGCCTAACCAAGCTATCCGATTCGATATAAATTCAAGACTAGTTATGAATCAATAAATTTCTTTAAATAAAATTTTAGGTATTTAGAAGACTTTCCATAATTTATAATGTGCGTTTTTATCTCGGAAGTACCTACACGTATCTTTGAATATTGAAGAAAATTCTCAAGCCATAACATTCTAACTTCGGCTCATAAGAATCTTCTAAGTTACTTTTAATCTTTCCGTGAGCTTTAAGCTCTTGAGTTTGGAGCGAATATTGGCCATCACCTGCTGGTAATGTACCTTGGAATCGAACGTTTGACTGTTATTCCAATAGTTATGGGTGTTGGTTCGTTAAAATCCTATATTATTATGGAAATCCCTTTGAACTCAACTTGGAGGTTGGACTCAACGCTTCCATTTTAAAATCGCATTATAAAATTTTACTCAAAGTGATGCTAATGTATTTCTGGAATTGCCATAAAGCATAACGAATCGAAATTCAAATATTGGTATTTTGATCTACTGAAAAAGTTTAGTAGTAAAAACAGAATATCCTAGTAAGAGTCAGGAATTTGTGCCCGGTATGGCGAAAGGCTCGCCCCCTATCACACCGTGGGACGGAACATACAAGGCGACATGTGGGTGTCATGGTAGCGCCATGGCGGGTGTGCCTACCCGTTCTGAGAAAAATGCGTGAGTTTATGTATGTATGTATATCATTGTATGTTCATGTATCATGTCATAGAGCCCATGAAAGCTTCATCGTCCAAATATTTTCATTACCACACAGACAGGCGATGTTTATGGCTAAGTTAATGTACAAACAGAAGCACTCAGCTGATTGTTGCCGCGGGCTACACCGAGTGAGAACCTTGTTTGTGCATCGCTTGATTACAGCTTCAAGATACACTGGCTTCGTAGTTTATTAATTATGATCTAATATTGATCACACATATATACATACATAAACTCACGCCTTTTCCCAGAAGGGGTAGGCAGAGGCGCTACCATGACACTCACATTTTGCCTTGTATGTTCCGTCCCACGATGTGATAGGGGGCTATCGCCATATTGGGCACAAATTCCTGACTGCGGGTTGATAGTGAATTGAAAAATCCATCACCACTATGGCCGACCCGCGGTTCGAACTCGAGACCTTAGCTTTGCTATCGTTACGTAGTACAAATACGCCACCGAGGCAGTTATACTGATTACGTACATATGTGTAATACGGCGAATTTGAAAGTGGCAGAAAAAAAATATAGTTACCTTGGAGTGTAGGCTGGTGTGAGTGGTACCACCGACTAAAAAAAGTGATGAAATACGAAGGCTTTTGAAAAGGTATCCAGCGACGAGTTATAACTATCTTTACTGGTGAAAACTCAATTTGGGTTGCATCACTTTCACACAATCATAGTAAATTTTTCGTGTAAAAAAATAAACGGAACTTCTGGTGGAGAATTTTCCGTATATACTTATACTTCTATTATAATAGTGAACTAATTTATGGTATATATGTGGTGTAATACGTGAATGTGTATGTACTATGTTTAAACCAACAACTTCATCCATCATCCATCCATCAGCCAAAGGAAGTCCACTGCTGAACATAGGCCTCTCCTAATTATTTCCACAGTGACCTGTTGGAGGCAGCCTGCATCCAGCGACGTCCTGCGACCTTTACCAGGTCGTCTGACCTGCAACCTACAACTTACACGCCACTAAATCACTTTCAACTAGCGTGTTATCACTCACTGCAAGTAATAAAACCTCTATGTCTGAATTGACCAAAGACAATAAAACTTTTGTATATTCTGACCAAAATAAAAAATGACAATCGTTACGGATGTCCCAATGTCATAATAATAGTCATAAATGTATATTCTCACTCAATAAATAATTTCGACTTTGATTGATCGTGCGTGTGACCAGTTACCCTTGCAGGCTACCATTACCACCTTAACCTTGCTATCAAACACGCGAAATTCAATTCTACAGCCTTGGAACAAGGTTCGTTTTGGCTGTAAATGCATGTTGGCAGTAATAGCCGATAGGGAGCAATACCGTTTTATTTCTTCAACTCATTTGTTCTCGTCTGAATAAAACATAAGAAAAAACCTATTGGAGAAAAATGATCGTGCTACGTTTGTTGGGCGGTGTATGAATCGATGGTTTGGGAATCGTATTGGCAACTGTATTAAGGTGAAACTTATTTAACTTAAAACACAATGTTCTACGTCCTTATTAAAGTTAGAAATGGTTACGAATATGCAAGAAAGTAAAAAATTTGAAAATCTGGAATTGACTCGTTTATACTTGCTTCTCGTTTACTTATACCACCAGCAGGAACATATAATATTAAACACAATATTATAATTACGGAAGTTATAATTAACTTGGTATTTGTTTCGGGTTTGGGTGTTTGTGAAACCGAAAAGTCTCTCGTAGTTTCTGACATCCGAATGCCCAATACCCTTTTCGTCTTTCTATCTTTTTCCCTTCCCGTTCCCCTCCCAAATGGGCCGACAATACATCCATGATCCATCTTTGTGGATGCTCATGGGCGGCAGTGATCACTTACCATCAGGTGACCTGTTTGCTCGTTTGCCGGATATATGTAATAAAAAAAATCCACGACACAAGACTCGATCTTACAGTGGGGTCAGGACTATATATGTGACTTTTGGGTGTATTTATTTACATATAAATTGATGCCGTAGTGAAGCAAATTTTAAATACAGTAAACAGAAAGATAGTTCTATCACTTCGGTTGTGTATGTGTGCTCTAATAAATAACCTTTAATAAACCCCTATTACTCATTATATTACATGGATGAATACCTTATCAAAAGACCCACAAATATGTGTAGAACACAAACACATTCCATACATATCAAAATTACAACACATGGTGAATGCTCGCATCAAACGCGGACATTACGTCAAAGGGATTTAGCCCCGGAGCGTCCAATTTACATAGACCCCTGCCTCGTATGTCATATCAATAGGATTGGGCCAACTCTTCGATCAAACCAAGCTGGTTTGTTTGGTAAACTGACATCAGAAATACATATTCCACGGTTATTGAGTTGGTAAATAGAGATTAGCCAAAGAGATTCGGTGATGAAATTAAACGATAAACACGCTTTGAGTTTTGTTAGGTCGTAACACACTTAGCTTAGTTTTTTAGTTTTTAAGGTTTTAAATATATATTTTTATGGGAATATGAGTTCATGGATTGTAATCTTCAAACATAGAAAATAAATTTAAAAATTATTTTTCGAAATTAATTACACTACAATCCTTCCTTACTTTCATAGTACATAGTACTACATAGTACATAGTACTAAAGGATGCATCTTTTACTATGGAACGCTTTTATTAGGAATTTTGTACAGATTGATAAATCAATCGATGGTTTTACTAGTCAACAGCCTGAAGGCGCTTGGAAAATATCTAGACAAATAAATATCAAAATTTCAGAATCGAAAACAAATTGATAGCAGAATAACCTTGTTCCTAAACAGGGGTTCAAAAACACAATAGCATAAATATTTTCATAACAGTTGCTTAGCATTTTCATCCAGCTGTGTCAGTGTGCACAAGCCCTAAAGGCCGGGAAAATTCGAGCGATCCCAAAGCATTTATGGAGCTTCCAAACTTTCGCCTTTTGTGTTATCTGAACAGCTTATAAAGCGCTTCGGAATCTTATTAAAATGTGTCGTAAAAAGTTTGTTCATTTCGTACTTCATAATATAAAAATGCTTTTGTAATGGACTTTAATTTACGGTACACCAGTATATACACAAATACTCATCACGACTATATGTATTATGACGTCATTGTATCAAGTTTTCGACCACAGTCATCCATGTTAGTGTGTCGAGTTTCAGGTTCAGTTTACTCGGCTTTGGCTGGCCAGCATAATTGTGTCAACCAGCGATGAAGACTATCTGCACTGTACTGCAGTACAAAATGCATTGGATTTATTCTAGTCTTCCAGGAAAAAATAATCTTTTGAATATAAACATGACAACAAATCAAATAAGGTTACGTCTCTCCATAATGGTAAACCAATAAAATATCAAAGCGAAATATAAAGATAACTTTAAGGTTCACGTAATACCGTTATAGAAAGACATCAAAAAACATTCACGTGTCGCGGTTAAATTTTAACCGTAAACGGTTAGTGGCAGTTACGCGGTGTAGTTAGGGACGCCGGTTATACGACGCTATAACTGTTTGACTGTGCGTCACGTTTGTCGGCGTTTATGTGTAATTTACTACACGTGAATAAATTTAATAGTTTCGGTGTTAAAATTTTGATTCCATCAGGCGGCCTATGTGCTTCAGTATTCAATATAATGTACTTTAATATTTGCTTCGGAAAGATTAAATTATAATTTACTGATCAATTGTGTTAAGATTTCCGAAAATTCTAGCAATATTAGAGCTTTTGATATTTACTGAGTCAGAGTAGTTTCTTGCTTTCTTAGTATGAATCAATGAGAATTTATTCAAGAAAGAAAGCAGAAATCATGGATTTCTGCTTCCGCTGTGATTAGATAATCGCAAAAATCTACAACTTAAAATAAGGTTCATATTAATTTTAACAAAACAAACCAAATCTTTATGATTATGCTAAGAATGCACTAACTCCAATCAATGAAAACTATTGTCAATTATTTTACACATCTAATATCATACAGTAATAAAAAAGTGTGCAGAAATAAAATCTATCTGTAATACCAATACCGAATTTTCTCAAACCCAAAATACAGTATTAATATGACACGTAATGCATACCCGTCGACGACTCCGCATATCGACACAGACGTCCATAAATCATATATTTTGCATAGAGAAATACACTGGAGTTCATCGGATACGCCGGTCTGGTTCGTACTAACTTTAGAAGTTACACGGAGTGGAAATAACATAGAATTGATAGCATTTTCTATTTTATGTTAATGTGAAAATAGGATTAGTTAATAATTATTCGATAATAATAATCAACATATATATAGATAATAATCAACCGATGTTGATTTAACGTAGAAGTGAAATAGCTGCTACGGCTACGAACTATGCTACGGTATTGCTACGACGTAGCACGTAGTGCTACGTTATACAATTTTATTTTTTAACCGTAGCTACCTTAACAACAAGCGATTACCACTGTTTGTGTACAATTAAATTCAACATATCAGCGCGAAAGACCTTTGTAGTGTAAAAATGTGTTAGACTTTACTAATCATACAAAAAAAAATGTTTACTCTACAATCCACATTGATTTTTAATCAACAATATAATATCATAACAAACATGGGATTTTACGTATTTAAAATTAAGAAGTATGCCATGGGATTAAATCTCAATATTTCTATTCAGCTGTCGGTTCCCCTCGCAACTTATCTATAGAATTAAAACTTACTCCAAAATATTCCTTACTCCACGTCCCTTCTTTAAGGAAATGCACAAGTCGGGTTCCGTACGTCGAATGGAACTTACGACACTAATATACCTGCGAGTAGTTTTCACAACTTCCAGAATTTAATATTGTTTATGACACGTTTGCTTTACATTCCTGTTTATTCCGAAGTTTGCGAACGCATTTGGATATTCTTATCCGTATTTTAGTTTTAGCTGGGTTATATTATGGGAAGGTTATGAGTTGGCAAGTACGTTCAACGAGATTTAAAATATATCAGCATTTTATTTAAAATGTTGATTATTTTGATACTGTACAACTTTGCAGGTGTTTTTTATGGCATAGGTCCTTGAAACGAGCAAGCAGGTTGCCTGATGGTAAGTGATCACTGCCGCCCATAAACATCCACTGCGCTTGGATCATGAATGTGACACTGGCCGGTGCAAGTCATTATCACTTTAACAACGAAGCAAGAAACTTTTTTCGACCCTACAAAAAAAAAAAACAAACAAATCATCCACAATTGGTCAGTATAAAACAACACTAACTCCCACTCAACCCTAAATAAACAGCGTTCTTAGCCGAAGGCTGGTGTCACGGCGAACCGCAAAATAAAACCGAAATACAATCCCTACAGTCAGGGACAAATGTTTGTACGGGATTAATTTTACGCATCACGTATTGTGCTGTAATTAAAAAATGCTTGGGTGCTGGGATTTTTATATGTTATATTGATTTATTTATATTTGATAGAATGGTGACCTTTATATTAGTTCAAAAATTTTATAACGATGTATACATATGAAAAATCATAAGTGTATGTCTGCAGACCAATATCACAAACATCTTACCCCAAAATATTTTACAAGGTTATTACAAATGTTGAGTATATTTCATTTTTTGTAAATCTTATCTTCTAATAATTTAAATAGCTGCTTGATATTCTTTCGTTTCCTTTATTTGACAGACAGCAAGATGGTTTTACAATGATAACGGGTACTATTCAAAAGCACTATATTTTACTATTAAAGTGGGACTGGGCAGGTCACGTCTGTCGTATGTCAGGCGACCTGTGGGCTAGGACTGCTACCGTATGGACTCCAAAAAACTTGAAAAGACCTCGTGGAAGGCCGCGCAGAAGGTGGAGAGATGACTTGGATCATTTTGATACCAACTGGTGGAAGAAAGCCTTGGATAGTTCTCTATCCAATTTTGAATTAAGGTGGTAGAAAGGAGGCCTTTTCCCTGCAGTGGGACAGTATAGGCTAGGAAAAAAATGGGTACTATTCCGCAATATCTTTGTATTTCTAATAGTAATATCTAATTTCCATGCAAATCCATTTATAACGATAATGAATATAAACAAAATGAATCATCCGTTCCCAATTCGATTTGTATGTTTCTTTCGCTAATGTTTTATTCACTCGACGACGGTAAATAAGTTCTGTTTCGGACAAAACGTTCCCATGTGACACAGATACAACTATTTCACCATTTTATTCTTTCACTTTTCAAAAAAAAAGCAATCAATTTTGAACTCTATTCCGTTGTCCCAAAGTTGAATATACAAGATGGTGTTTCACGGGTGGTAAAAATAAGTTGGTCCACATATTCTTTGCGGGGGAAACTGGCCATCCGTCAAAGTCGGTTTTATTTATCGTTTTAGTTGAATTTTATCGAACTAATAGCTTCGGAGATAAATTTACGATTGGCGCACGATGGACGGTGAAAAGGGTTGGTTCTGTCGAACAGAATACTTGCAAACATTTACCGTGTTCTACTTGTTTCCGATACTTAAATAATTAATGAAATGGAACAATGTTACTTACAACTAAAAAATACTTATTGTATAAATACAGTAACATACATACGGTCGATCTGAAGGTGATTTGTGTACGTTCCTTGCGTTGTGAATATAGAAAAGTATGAAAAGTTTTCGAAACCACAAAACCAAATTGTAGATCACACAAAAATTTGTCTATTTAGGTTCTAAGTGTTTTAATTCAGCTTAAATACCCTAAAATTACGGTATATCACCTAAATCCCGGTATTTAAATAATCCTTGTAATTTTAAAGAAATATTTTTTTTTTCATATAGAAATACAAAGATTGATACCTTTTCTATTCCAACAAGCCAAACCACTCAAATCGGATCAAATCTCTCACAATCATTCCTAGAGTATAGATCTAGGTTTACTAGTGTACGTGCCGAACCAGTGTGCACCCAGCCCATTTGTCACCAACGCTCTGTGGACATCAAATAAATGTCTAACGGGATGATATTTTTCATTCCAAGATTTATGGATTTCTCATTGCCCGTGTAGGTATTGGATGTTTTAGAGTATTGTTATTTGATATTAAGTATTAATTGAAGATCACATTTTAAGGGCTGAAAACAAAAGATATAAAACTTTTAAAATAAACAAATTATTTAATGACCAAGGAATATTTCATTTTCACAGAAAATGAGATGAAGGTCCATTGAAAGTTGTTATGATTTTTTGTGTGTTCTCTATTTGCACTAAAAAATTGTGGCAAAGGTGCAAATATAAAAATAATTTTGGCATTAAAATAATTAATAAATACACCCAAACTTCACACACATTGCCCTGATCTCACACTAAGATCGAGTCTTGTGTCGTGGGTATCAGAAAGTACTAGAGACTTTTCTGACTTTTTAACACCCAGACCCGAAATAAATACCTGTAGTTCACACAAACATTTGTCTCAATGCGGGGGTTGAACCACGGCCTCTTTTTCCACGTCGGTGTCTAGCCAACTGCGCCACGGAGTCTCCGAATGTCTTACACATTCTGCGAATATACAGATATCATATCCGCGATTTTTCCCTTAGACTGCGAATTTCATAGTCAAAAGAAATCTTTTATCCAAAATCGGCGCTATATTTGATAGGAAACCCATTCCAATACTCGTTGTCAAAAAACGGAACCTAACTTCAAATTGTGTGTTTTAATATGTGGACTTGAAATTATGTCTCCTGTTGTATGTTAATTTGTTTATACCACTGTACAATAGAACAAATAGCCACATTACAGCGTGCTTAAAATAGTGCATCCATTGTGAATGCTTTCATCGGCACAAAGGTGATCGCCAGACTGTAAAATGTCCTAGTATTTGTCAAGCGTCGCGGTGTGGTGTAATTTTCAAATGGATATGCGCATTAGTATGTTAGAAGTCGGCGAAATGTTTTGAAAGTTGCATAATTCTTTTGTTTTTTTTTTTCATTTCGTATTGGTACGTATTATTTGATGGTCTTTTTTTTTTTTGTTATAGAGGAAAAGCTATTAAGCTCCCCTTTCGTTACCCCGGGGGAGGTGGAAAGGGGTATGTCAGTGTCTCTGGCCTTCCAGCCTGGCACAATGCGGATTTGTGGCCAAGCTGGGTCCCTACCAAGCCTACGCCAGCATACTGACTAAAAACCTCTTGAAAACCGTCACATGCATTGTGGGCGATACCGGACATCCCAGGGTGAAAGGCACCCCTATTTACGTCCGCGTGACCGCCCCGCGCATAACCATTTCTGGTCCTTCTTTGATGTGGGGCCCGGATGAACCCCACTTCCGACTATTTTGGACGCCCTTTTAGGTCTTATGGGCGTCCATGACAGAGACGAGGCACTGTCGTTCGCCTCAGAGCCGTTACAAGTCAGGGCGCACCGCCCCCGCAGTGTTCCCAGTGACTCTGATGGCCCCTTTAGGTCGCCTCTTACGACGGGCAGGGGATACCGTGGCAGAATTCTTACACCCCCGGACCACAGGGCGAATTATTTGATGGTCTATAATTATTTTATTTGCTTATTGTTATCCTATAAGCGCCATTTACACGGGGAAAGTTTCTCGCGGCGAGGATCGTATGCGATTATCGTATGATATTACCGCCACAGATTATCGTGTTCTGACAACCGTGTACACGATGCAACTTTTTTATATCCTTACGATAATCGGATGTTTACGGCGAGAAGCACTGTCATTGAGACGATACGTGATATTTTTGCATTGCAATTTGGGTAATCAGCGGATTTGTGTGAAATGTTATATTTTTTAAATTTAATTTCAGTATTGTTTAATTTATTTTGTTAAAATAATGTAGGAAAAGAGACGCTTTTATTTTTGATTAAACAGTCTGTTGTCCTTGTTGTCTTCTAAAAATTTTCACACGATTACAAATACACACATTACTCCAAAAAGTTACAGGTTAACTTGGGATCGAACTTTCGACCTTACTTTTGTTAATCTACTCACCAGTTAACTAGATTACGACTCATTCGCTAAGCTATTGCTTATTAACTTATTCTCCCAAAAATATTCAAAGACCATTCATAATTTTCTAAGACAGTGAAAATCGTTCTAACACAAGCAATAAAATCTAAGGCGTGAAGCAATAAGGGACAACATTAATTACTACTGACAACTTCAAACAGTCCGTTCCGTGATCCTTATTCCAACGAGATAGAGTTCAAATTTTTATGTGAACCAGGAGATAAAGTCCATAGGGCAAGGGACGGAAGTCCGGGTAATATATGGTGTTTTAGGTAATTAAATGTCACATACATCAGAGATTAATGATGTGTTACGATCTGGTTGGGTGTCTTATCATTGGCTGGAATTTGGGTGAATGGGGAATTGAAATAGTCAGAGTGTGAGATACCTTTTGGTCTTATTCATTAGTACAGGGTATATCAACACTGCTACCAAAAACGAAGCCAGGTGGTTGTTTTAGTGACTTCTTTGTAATTTTTTTCCTATCATCGTATTTAGGTTGTAAATACATACATTTTTCTAATAAAATAATGTAATCCCTTTTATTTTTAAAGACTCGATAGTACGCAAGGCTTTAAATTATAACTTTAGCAAAACCTTTGGATTTTCCGCCCAAACACAATGATATTTGAAACATTACAAAAAAATCGTCGCGTTTTTTGCACAATTTGTAGTTGTATCGTGTCTTTAGCCACCGTCTTGATATACCCTGTGTATTTATGTATTTGGAAATGTAAATGAACTGAAAAGGAACCACATTGACAATAACAATGTGGTTGGACCTTGGGCTACCACCATAGGAATAGGCCGAATCGACTGGAGAGTTACCCATTCACAAAAATCCGCCGCGAAGTGATGATGGCTTTGATTTCGTGTCTTCTGTGACTGAGACTGTGAGAGGCCTAATAGGGTTCGTCCTTTTCTTATTCCTGTCCGTTTTCTTGCCCTACCTTCTTCCATTTTAAGGGATGAGTTGGTCAAAGGGCGTCGCAAAATAATTGCAAATTCTCAAGGGCGTCAAAGTACTCATAGTTTGGGATCCCCTGACCTTTACCGTTCACAATACATCGTACATGTCCAGTGTCAAATTAAATTTACGTTTACAGTACATAAAACATGCTGTGTGTTTACCTTCCCTGTCGCACACACAAAATACATTATATATGTGTTCTGTGTAAATTGGAACGTGCAAATAATCAAAATTCGCGAAATGTGCAGTGTTTATCGGTATATCCGCACGAGCCATAAACCGTGCATCGGTTACTGCCGCAATAAACGCAGCGCGGGTATCTCTGTAATTAAAACTGGGTATTAACTATGAGCTATCCGGTTGAAATGCTTTTGGACGGATTTTTATGCTTAATTACTTATGTGGTATCTGCTATTATTCGCCTAGTTTTTGATAAAATTTTGTAAATAACTTACAGCTTCTTTTTTATGTGGTATGTCATGACTCAGCATGAATTGGCAGGCTCGTCCGGGGTGGCACCACTGCCTCACAGAAAATCGACTTGAAGCGACAGCTTTGCTATTGCATTTCGTTCGGTGAATCAGATTGCCGAATGCACAATACACCATTCCTCTTCCCATTCTTTTTCCTTTGCGTTATCCTCCTGATTTTAAGGGTCGGCGACACATCTACAAGTGTTGTGGATGGTCGCGGGCGGCAGTGATCACTTACCATCAGGTACGCAATAAAAAAATCCTTCGATGTAGATATGATCAAAGGTATACAGCCAACCGTCACGCAAACCTCATATTAGAGTGAATTTTTATGCATGTCGTAGAGAACAAAAACTACGAGACTTTTTAGTGTCACATCACCCAGACCTGAAATATTTGTGGCCCGCACAAACATTTGTCTTGGTCTAATAATCGAACCCGTAGCCTGTCGTTTCTTTTTTTTTTATAGCATAGGTCTGGAAATGGGCAAGCAGGTCACTTGATGGTAAGTGTCAAGTGATCACTGCCGCTCATGACCATCCACCCCGCTCGGATCATGCATGTGTTGCCGGCCCAACGGGAGCGGGAAATAAAAATGATGGGAAGTGTAAAGGGGTATTGGGCATCCGGTAGTCTCACTCACCGAACGAAACGCGACACTCACGGCCGGCTCTCAACCCACACTGGCACGAAGATCGGTACAAAAAAATTTAAGAAAACCATTGAAGCATTATATTTATTATCACAGCGAATGATATTTGCATTATTTTTTTCACTAAAGCTATTCTCCAAGACAATTTCAGATTTCCTGAGATGTAAATAATATTTATTGACGCCCTTTGTGCGGGTCCCTCCGGGCCGGAAGTGCCGCCTCGCCGGAAGTCGCCGGAACTAGGTGCAATAATTATTAATTACCATTTCGCAAGACGGCACACGGAATCTTAAGACGCGACGGGGCGCCGGCCGGCAAACAATTCGGGGATAATGTTTATGAATTTTGTCAATTAAATTGTTTGTCATTGTTTTGAAGATGTTAGGGGCAAAAGTATGAAGTAGGCAAAGTGGAAAATATTTTTAAATTTCGGATTTACGTTTGAAACGAATTAATAATAGGGTGTATTTCAATAGTACTTTTTTTGTGTCCAAGAGGAAAAGCTATTAAGCTTACGGTACCCCGGGGAAAGCCGAAAGGGTTGTGTCAGTCTCTCTAGCCTTCCAGCCCGGCACATTGCGGCCGGGCTGGGACCCTAACAGAACCTACATCAGCTTACTGACTAAAAATCCCTTGGTGACCTTCACACACATTATGGGCGACACCGGACATCCAAGGGCGAGAAGCGCCCGATATACGTCCGCGTAATTGATAGTAGTTCAATATTATGAGCCTAAAAACTACTTTAACGGTGAAGGAAAACATCGTGAGGAAACCTGCATACCGTAGCGATTCTAAAAAATTTCTACGGTGTGTAAGTCCGCCAACCCGCACTAGGCCAGCGTGGTGGACTATATGGCCTAACCACTCTCAATCGTACTCTCGATTGTAGAGGAGGCCCGTGCCCTGCAGTGGGTCGTATATGGGCTGATACAATACAATGAGCCTAAAAAAACTGTACTCATAGCGCTCTTTAACAAAGGTGACAAAGGACGTCATCTTGTAATCCATATTGAATATCCAAATATTTGGAGCCAGTGTATTTTTATTTTTCCCAAAATAGTGGTGATTACCTAACTAAAGAGTACCTAATCAAAGCTGAAATAGCGGCTTGATTATTTCACTTTGCTTAATTTTATAATTGTTCATTTCTTTATGTTTATAAAATTTAATTCTAGTGTTACTTGGCAGTGATTTGTTATTCAGTGCATGTTGTGACGCCTGCAGGTAGTACATTAAGCATGTACCAAATTGTTAGTGTATAAGATATAAGATATAATGCAACTACCACTGCGTGTCCTTAAATGAATAAATAGATAAATTAGCATCTAGCGAGTTTAGTTTTCCTCTCATAATTCTATACAACTGTCCCTATCTACACAAGTCACAATTGCATTAAATGTTACGACAGCGTAAGCACATGTAACCGTATTGAAAACAGTGCAAATCCCGAATTCTAAATAAACCCTTCAAAATTACAACCCTCAAAAGCTCAGCAGACCCCGTGGGCCCTTAATTTATTCTTTCATTGCGTCTTATTATTTGCAAATGGTCTATTTGTCGCGACTTAACCCTTGCGCGCAGATGGGGTCCCATAGACCGCGGATTACACCGCCCGCCTCTAACCGTCAAACGACGTCGTTGGGTATAAACGTCCACAATTTATTGATAAGGACATTGACAGATATTGGCGCTGGTCTCGTAAAATGCACGAGGCAGATTAAGGGTTGACGAGAATTTGCAAATGGGCCCAGTATACCCAGGTTCGGTTTCATTACGGTTGGATTTAAATGGTGGGGCTTTGTTGTGCAAATACTCAAGCGTTCTGTGCTATATCTGGTAATATAATTTTATTGAATTGAAAAAATGCTCGGTTTTCGGGATAAAATATCTTTATAGAGGAGTTCGGCAGATTTGAGAATTTCTGTAAATTATATGCAATTGCCTGCTGTCTGTCGATTTTTTAAGGTTTATACAACAGGTCCTGCAAACAAGCAAACAGGTCATGATCACTACCGTCCATGTTGCCGGCCCACCAAATGGAGAGGGAAGCAGGAAGACAATAATAGATCATTTCCATAATTTTAGCCATAATGAGTCAACTGCAACGCTGAGCATATGCCTCCAACACGAATTTCTATAGCGACCTATTGAAACCAGTCCGCTTTAAACTACTTCCAGCAATCAATTCAGTATATCAGTGTATTATATTAGTGGTAGGTCTCTCATATGTAAGAGGCCGCCTTGATAGGTACCACCGCAATGTCTATTTCTTCCGCCAAACAGCAGTATAAACGCATTGTTGTGTCCCTGTATGAACGACATTGTAGCCAGCGTAACTTCTGGACATAATGAAACTTAACACCTTATGTCTTAGGATGGCGAGCGCAGTGGAATGCCTAGCAATGCTTTGTAATTTAAGGTGTTGTTTGGTTTTGCCACTACCAGTAAATTTATGAAGCTAATAAATGCTAGTTTTATCACGCTAGTACAAAAAATATAGAATATAGTTATAAAATGTCACGTTATAAGGCTAATGGTATCTTAATGAGAAACTAAGTTGTTCCGAGCGCTAGACTCCGCCAACGTATTAATTACATTTTATTCACGTCAGCATATGATTAATGTGTTAGAACTTTAGGAGACAGTTTATGCACCAACACCGTGTCAACTTAAAATTATTTAGATACATTTAGATTTTGTTTCATACGACACTATCTGATGAGAAATACTGTGATTATCTCAGCAATATGATTAACTCAAGTTGACAATATACCGGCATATTATTAGACTAGCTTTTGCCAAAACGTGAATTAAGGATCATGCATGCATACATACATAAACTAACGCCTTTTTCCCAGAAGGGGTAGGCAAGGTGCCAGCATGACATCCACATTTCACTTTGTATGTCCCACGATGTGATAAGGGGCGAGCCTTAGTCATATCGGGCACAAATTTCTAACTCCGAGCTGATAATTAATTGAAAAATGGTCACTTTGCCTGATTCGGGATTCGAACCCGAGAGCTCAGTTTTCCAATAGTACCGTGGTACAATTACGCCACCGAGGCAGTCATTAATCACTCCGATGATTTTACATTCAATATAACTGCAAAATACATGTCTATCTATTTTAAGATTAATTATAACAAGCAGATCAAGTAAATTCCAAAACTTCACCAACATTGTCATATTTTTTATATATTTTACTAGGAGAATTTTATGCAGGCAAACAAGGAACTCCCACGCATTCTTTTTTATAAATGGAGTAATAAAAAATCACGAAAATGCAACTAATGTAGCATATAAATAATTTATGGTCACTATTACCCACAAATAACAAAAATCGAAAGGGTCAAACGCCTACTTAACATAATGGCGAGAGTGCGGAACATTATTCAATGGACAAGCGGAAGGGTCGATTCGACCCCGCGGAATGTTAAATTTACCGGCAACTGCATTGAAGGGTTTGGAAAAGACGGTGTGATGTTTTTACTAGTGTCCGACCGAAACTAGTTTTTCAGCTGAAACCGAAACCGAAATTTATTTAAAATTACGATTATTTACTAAAATTCACTGTTTTTTTTACATTTATTTAATAAAATTTAGTGAAGGCAAAAAAACAGTGAATTTTAGTAGATAATCGTAATTTTAAATAATTTTAATAAGTTTCGGTTTCGGTTTCGGCTGAAAAATTAGTTTCGGTCGGACACTAGTTTTTACCAGTCTTCGTTTTCTTAGCCTTGATTAAAAGCTATCCCTTAATTGGTACGATGAACTGAATACAAATATTGCAACTCATAGTTTGTTGTTTAAGTCAAAACTTAAAAAGCACTATTTAGCCAACTTACCCTAATGAATGATTAAATGTAAAACTTGATCCTGCAGTCAAACTGTGTGTACAGTTTTGCAGGACATTTTAGTAGCTTATAAGTGTATTCTTTTGTTATAAATAAATAAAATAGATTTAGTGCAATCTGCATAAAGTACTAGGCAATAACTTACAGAGAACCATGGAATGGGTTTATCCACTTGAACGTCCCGACCGCTATAGAGGTTTGCCAATGTAATGTCAACTTAATGTCAGGTTAAATAGAGTATATTTAACTGTCAATGTAAATGTAATGACAGCCTTAAGGTTATTATAAATAGAGTATATTTAAAAAAAAAAACTGACGTCAGTTTGACAAACTTCTACAGTCGGGACGTTCGAGTGGTTATGAGAAGAAGAAAAAATCTTTGGTTACTTTTAAAAATAATTTAGCAACCACTTGCACATTGCAATGTGGTGTCATAGCCTAGGACGTAACAAATTCATCAGCATTTTATACACATGCAAACGCACACACACACACACACACACACACACACGCACACAAGCAATATGATGAGACTTGTGTTAAAGTGACAACACAATAAACATACATGTCACATCCGTATCAGCCCATACATGTACTTCCCACTGCAAGGCATGAGCCCCCTTGAAGAGGCCTGTGGACAATCGAAAACACGATTGTGATGGGTTAGAGCACATTATTTTAATAAAAACTCATATCTATATCTTGTTTTAAATGTAGTCTTACTAATTTGTATAGTAGGTACTAAAATATTGTGTATATTAAGATTTATTAATATAAATATGACAAGTACTTCTTAAAATAAAACGAAAAATAACCATGCGCCATAGAAAAAAAAGGCTACCGGAGCCAAAAATAGTTTGCATACGAGTGCTCTCCTCACGGTATAGCTTCGAAGTAGGTAAGCGGCACCGCGGTACAATAAGTCACTAGATGATCTAGTCTAGATCCGAATTAAGACAAGTAAAGGGCATAGATGGCGAACTTGGGATTATGCGATATTGAGTTAACTCAGTATTTGACTTTTATCGGTTTCAAACCGAGTTGATTATTAAAAAATCGTAGACGGACAATAGAGAGATTGACTTCATTATGCGATGACCGAGTTGCGACTCGATTTAGTAACTAAAAACATATTTTCATATATTTTCTTGCCAATCTAGAGATTATATACTTATACTTATGGAGGCATAGGTTAATACGAAATTATAAATTATGAATAATAAAACTGTCATTAGACTGAATAATAATAATTAGTAATTATTAAATAGTTACTGTAAAGTACGTAGGTTTATCAGCTCATATTTATACTTATTTTTAGTTTAACATAAAATTGGAGTCTGGCTTTCAGGAATTGCGTTGTGGACTGAACAGTCACTAAAACTATGGGTATCTGTGTGGTATGCAGCCCTCAATATGAGTGAGACTCGCACTTGACCGGTTTTTTCGACAGTCTCCGTAGCGCGGTCGGTTAGACACCGTCTATGAAACAAGAAGCCGCGAGTTCGACCCCCGCATCAAGACAAATGCTTGTGAGGCCCACAAGTATTTGTCTTGGGTCTGGGTATTTGTGAGACCGAAAAGTCTTTCGTAGCTTCTGATATCCATAACACAAGACTTAATTAATCTTAATGTGCGGTCAGGACTATGTATGTGTCTGTTGGGTGTATTTATTTATTTATTTTTTGACAAACACGCTACTCCATTTAATTGCTTCCCCACGCCTCGCTTAAAACATCTTGGTCAATAAGGAGATGTGCGCTGGATAAATTGTAGTTTTATTAAAGGAATTATGATAAAAACAATAAAACCCATTGCCGCATTTTATATTTAAAAATTTACATCCTTAATACTTTGAATCATAATTTAAAATGATAATATAATAATTATACATATTCTTTTATTTTGATATACCAGAGATTTTCACAAATTTTTCAAATGTTAATGTCATGTCAACAGGTTAAGCTATGATAAATTGTACTGATTGATATCTGAAGTAAGGACAACAAAATTATTCGGCCGGCTCGCCTCCGTAGTTCAAGTTTTCAAACATAATGCTTTTCTGATATTTTTTTATCTTGAAGAATCCTTTCTCACCCCATTTCGTCCCCCAACTATTTGCAACCAGCCAGTACTCGACACCATTTTCTACTCCATAACCGATGACCCTTACGGCGTGTCCTCCACGAGGAAAACCATATTTATGCTCATAAATACCACTGTGATAGTCGATGAAATCTGAATATACTTCAAATGCAGCGAACATTGGTCCATTCGTGAACAGTTCTGCTTTCATGTCTTCGTTGTTCGATGATAAAGAATAAACACGAAATGATTTATGTTTATCATCGTGATAATTCATATTTGGGTCTTTACATTCTGTAACGTTAAGTCTTTCGTCAGATATATTATATGGCTTGCATTCCTGAGTGACTAAACCATAATTTTTCCAAAATAAAAACGAATCTGTAGGCCATCCTCCTTGGCAAAGTGGACGCAAACAATTAAAATCTTGTTCTGAGAGACGCACGATCTTGTTTCTAGAGATACAAGTTCTATCCGACGCTACAGTAGCAGTTCCGAACGCCCAGCACGATCCACAATTTCCTTGGTCGTATATTTCATTGATTGTTGGGCATTTGGGCCATTTTTGTCTCGCATCGAAATTTTCTGGCAAATTTGCAAATATGGCTGGATCGTGGTGTTTGGCTTCCACATCAGAGGAAGGTCTCTTGTCTAATATTGTGCCACAAAGGTGTTTTGCGTTCTCCAGGTGTGGGTGATGTGCGATCTTCCAGGAGTAGTTCTGCGCGTTGAAGTGCTGGATGAACTGGTCGCGCGGCATTTGCAGATACTTGGCGTGCAGCTCTGGGTCGAAGGTGCTCGCTGAGAGCCTCGCCAGCGCCAACAGGACTGCTACACGCCACATCATTGCCATGAATATGTTTCTGCCATCCAACAACACTACTTATGCATTATACTAAGAATTCAAATCGTTTTAAACATTCTCATAACCTTGATAATTAATGTGTCATAAGGTGATATATTTTATAGCCCATAAATAGTTCATATTTTACAGTTAATACTTGGATCTAAAAGAATGTATTAGGAATGAAATATTATCAGAAACATAAAAATAACTAGCGATCCGACCCGGCTTCGTCCGGGTGCAGATACTTTTAGAGTCCAGTCCACATCAGACACTTATTATTTTGCGTAGTTTTATATTTAAACTCAACATGCCTTTTTTTTTGGCCTATCCCGTCCTGTCCCGTATCAATGTGTTGCATGCAATCTTATCCTATTATATTCCATTGCATCCGCCCTATATTCTATACCAAGCAATTCCTGTAAGTTTAAAAAGGAAGTAAATATTCATATTTGAATTCCTTGCTCATCCCACGGAAACCCTACATTTTCGGGATAAAAAGTAGCTTTATGTTAATCCAGGGTATCAGCTACCTCGTTCCGTCCCATGACACGAGGCGAGCCTATCGCCATATTGATAGGATTTGTATATGATGATATGATATAAAACATATTGTTAATTGTAATTGTAAATTATCTTCAGCACTGGCTTTGAGACATTACAACATAGATATATTTTATACTTTGTTAACTAAATTTTAAGAATCTTTAAGAAGGTTATCTTTTTTAAGAAGGTTGTCTGGAAGAGATCGCTCTTAGCGATAAGACCTCCGATTTTTAGCATTTTAAGTCTTAGTTTATGAATAACTTATGTTACTGTATCAGGTGCTAAATAAAGAGTTTTTATTATTATTATTATTTTAAGATAGTAAGACAATTACAGTTTTGTAACTTTTAAAACCTATCTGCGGTAGCTCGTAATTGGCTATCTTTTGTATACAATTTGTAATTTGTTATGTTTGTTTACTATTGCCAGCTGTGAGCCACCCAAATAAAATAAAATCATAATCTGCAAAGGCCGAAGACTATCCTGCTCATATACGTGTCACGGCAACTCATGTAAGTTAAGTAGTTACTGGTGGTAGGTCTAATATTATGTGAGAGGCCGCTTGGGTAGGTACCACTGCAATGTTTGTTCCTTTCGCCAAACAGCAGTGTAAATGCACTGTTGTGTTCTGGTTTTTTACTATTTATTGATATTACTGATGGTGGTCTCTAATATGTGAGAGACCGCCTGGATAGGTATCACCACAATGGCTATTTCTACTGCCAAACAGCAGTGTAAAAGCATTGTTGTGTTCCGGTTTGAAGGATATTGTAGCCAGAGTAACCACTGGACATAATGATACTTAACAACTTATGTCTCAGGATGGCGAACCCAGTGTAATTCCAAGCATGGCTATGCAATTCATGGTGTTTGGTTTTGCTACTATCCATGACCGGGCATATCGCTTACCATCAGGGGAATGGCATGCTCATCTCGCCATTTATTGTAATATAAAAAAATACAATCTATTGTTCCAGTTTATAAATTGAAATCAAGTTAGCATACTATTCACTCACAAGGAAGAAGAACTATATTATAATGGTAGTATGAATTCGCTAAATGCATTCCTTGCTTGCAACAATTTGAGTTTTTGAGGGAAGACTGTTCAGCAGTGTACCTATTGTGACTAATTATCATAATCATATCTCTATTATTATAAGGAACCGAAATGCTTAATGTAATATTTAGTCATTAGGTTGAATGTATAGTTCGATATAATCTATAAAAAGCGTTAGTAAATAAATTATTAGATATTGTGTCGAAGGATAAATAATTCTGAATAAGAAAACAATTACAATGCAATTATTTATTATTTTTTTATGAATTATGAAACAATGATTCTTGGTCAAGCAAAGCTAATTTTTTGCTAAACCGGCGTACATATTTTGCTCAAATTTCAATAACTCCTGGTATCGTTGTATTTTAAAAAATCCGTTTTCGCCATAACGTCGACCCCAACTGTTCGCCACTAACCAGTACTTGTCACCGTTTTCAACTCCATAACCTAATACTCTTACGCCGTGTTTACCCTCTATTGTACCATACTGATGCTTGTAAACCCCAGATTGATAATCTTTAAAGTCACTGTAAACTACAAACGAAGCGTATACGGGACCATTTGTGAACAGCTCAGCTTTGATATCATCTTCACTAGTGGATATACCATAAACTTGTTTGGCAAAGTGCTTGTCGTTTTTATAATTAATAGCTGGGTCTTTACATTCTTCAATGCAATATACAGCCTCCTCTATATTATAAGGTTTGCATTTTTGAGTAACCAATCCGTGATCTCGCCAAAATGGGAAGGAGATGTTTGCACGACCGCCGCTGCAAATTGGCCTCGCACATGAAAGGTCTTGTTCTGATAGACGCACGTTCAAATCTAAAGCAATGCAGGTCCTATCTGAAGCGACAGTGGCTGTTGCAAATGCCCAACACGAGCCACAAAATCCTTGGTTGTATATATCATTGATAGTTTCACAATGGTTCCAATGTTGTCTTGCGTCAAAGTTTTCTGGTAGCTGTTGGTATATTGCTGGATCGTGGTGTTTAATTTCAAGACCAGTGGGCTCGTCGTCAATTGAGGCACCGAAGAGCTCCATGTGTTCGAGGTACGGGTAATGTGTGATCTTCCAGGAGTAGTTCTGCGCGTTGAAGTGCTGGATGAACTGGTCCCGCGGCATCTGCAGAAACTTGGCGTGCAGCTCTGGATCGAATGTGCTCGCTGAGAGCCTCGCCAGCGCCAACAGTACTGCTACACTCCACATCATTGTCGTAAATATGTCTCTGCCACCTAACCGCTCTATTTATGCATTTAACTTGGAATTCATATCGCTTTTGGATTTCGTTTTAAATGTTTCCAGTACCACTAGTTATAGCAATTTTATCAACGTTAAATACTTTGAACTATTTAGAATGGACATACTGCCCAATAGATTATTTTTATGGACGAGTGATAAAATGTTGTGTTTTTATATTTTATTTCGTCGGTGACACTATTGTGATTCAAGACTTTCTTGTAATTGTTAAAAGGTTGCTGGTGCACCATAAATGATAAATATCTCAATAATTTTCACCGAAACAGCAGGTTAAAAACTATTCTATCTATCGAAATTTCTAAACGGCATTATACTTACTTTAGTATTATGTTATATAGCTAGCCAAACCAATATAACATAAAATTACTCTATACAGGGTTATTTTGAAAAAGCTGCTCATTTTTTTATTGAACTCAAGAAAATAATACTGATTAACGCATGGTGGAAAATATTAACACATCATACCTAAGTCATACATACATACATAAAGTCACGCCCTTTTCCCAGAAGGAGTAGCCAGAGGTGCTACCAGGACACTTATATTTCGATTTATATGATCCACCATACGATGTGATAAGGAGCGAGCCTATCGCCGTATCGGGCACAAATTCCTGACTCTGGGCTGTAACGAATACAGAAATCCAATATCACTTTGCCCGACCACGGATTCGTACCCGAGACCTCGGCGTTGCAATCGTACCGTAGCACAACTATGCCACCTAGGCAGCCCATGTAAAAATCGTAAATCATAATATATCGATGTAGTATTTAATCATCGAGGTAGCTCCGTCGATGAGTACAAATCGCATCGAAATATGGTTTGCGATTTTCCTGATTGATATTCCGCAGTACATGAGTTATATCAGTTGCTGGCTGAATTTTTGTCCGTTTGCTAGCAAATAAACTCTCATAACTTAAAATTCAGTGACGTGTGTCGTCGGATCAGTCCTGAAAACTCCGATTTACTAGTCTCATCCAGTACCGTATGACCTATCACGTAAATTTCATATAAAATACCACTTTTTTGGAAGTGATAGAGCCACGCTGCTGTCAGTCATGAATGAAGTCTCTGTATGATTAGGCAGGTACGTCCGAGGAGGTACAACTGACGTATCAGATATGCAAATATACGCATTGTTGAAGATCCAAAATAAATTCACTAAAGTGAAATTGACATAAATCCTATTGATTCATTTAGTCTAAAAGCCTGTTTAATTATTCATTCGACGTGTTAATCGCCTCGGACACGGGAACTAACAATAGCCCTTTACAACGATGTCCACTAACAAAAACCTTGTTAAATGAGCATTAAACATGCAGATTGAATTCTGTTATTCTATTGTCGTGTTTGTAAACTAAACGAGGGTCGGGTGTGAGGAATAGATTTACCTCGTTAGCTTTGCGACCAAATTCAGATGGATCGTCAATTGCTAAATATTTAGCTTGTAGGTCTGCGTGTAAGTCATTAAAGTACGCGTTGACTTCCTGTATAATAAATAAATACACTCAACAGTCACATTCGTTTTCCTGGCCCCACATTATGATCCATTAAGTCTTGCCACATCACGCAGGGTGTTTGTGAGACCGAAAAGTCTCTCGTAGTTCCTGATACCTATGACACAAGACTCGATCTTAGTTTCGGGTCAGGACTGTGTACATGACTGCTGGGTGTATTTATTGATGTATACAGCTACACATACAACATCTTTTGCGGGAAATAAGATGTATTTGGTATGGAGTCGTAAAAAAAATTCGAATCCGGGCGAAGCAGGTCCGGGCCGCAAGTTAAACGATAATATGTGATTTTTTGCTTCCATTAAATGCTACGTACTTTACGTAATCATCTCGATAATATCCTTTTGGGTACACATTGGGGATGAGAATATTGCCCCCTGCTGTGTCGTACTGTTCTGGCCAGTATTAAAATGGAAGAAACGCGTGACTGCAGACATTCAAGGAGCCTGCTGAAAAAATAATGATTTCAGTAACTTAAGGATTTTATGGGCTTTCCCAGTTTATGTAGTGCTCTTTTTTGGAGAAATCTATCCATTATAAGTAGAAATAAATTAATAAAAAACGAGATATATTAAATTGAAAAATTGGAGCTCTCCTTCAGTTATATTTGCAAACAGTAGTCAAACAATGCAATTGCAATTATAAGCTAAGTATTATCCAATGCTTTTATATTCATAATTGCTTCCAGTGACTTCTCAAGATTTATATTATTCGTGGGAAAAAATACAACACAAATTTAAAAAAAATTACACATGAATTTAATGAAATTTGCAAATTATGTTACTTTCTTAAACAGACGTGGATAACTTAGGGATAACTTTTATCTAACTATTAAAATATCGAGCCGAAGTTTGTATATTAACGTTCAGACAAAGCATCTAATACTGAGTCATGATTTGTAACTTTTCTACTAAATTTAGACAGACATTATTTTGATGAATATTAAAGATAGCGTATAATATAAGCCACACAAGAACGCATCGGAAGGTGGATCAAGAAAAACGAATTAAGTGCAGTCATTATTGTAGGATTTGATTAATCATCATCATCATCATCAACCCTTCCGCATCCACTGCTGGACATAGGCCTCTTATACAGCACGCCACTGGGCTCGATCTTGAACCCATCGTGTCCAACCGCTACCAGCCATCTTAAGAATTTGATTAGGAAAGAGTAAATCCAGTCTAGGTTTCCGTTAGTAAAATGCAATATTTTGTGCTAAAACATTTATTTAATATATTTATACATTTTATAAGCCATTATAAATAAACAAACCATAGATGATTATGTTTTTTTTACAAATAATCCCATCGCATTCTAAAACTATTTTGAAAATTTGAATTGTCTCTCCAATATTATTGATTTTGTAAAATATTACATCAAGTTCAAAGAAAGTTGAAGTGAAGAGTATAGTTGTAAAGAGATGTTCATTGTAATTATATTGTACGTTGATGTCATGATGTTGACGTCATGTATTTAACAACGTCTTATTTAGGGAGCGCTGCAGACATGTTTGACTCAAAGTCCAAAGAGGGTTGGTTCCGTTTGATTTTGAAAAATCCACGCTCACCCCACTTTTCACCCCAGCTGTTAGCCACTAACCAGTATCCGACGCCTCCTTCCTCTCCATAACCGATCACTCTCACAGCATGTGCTCCACGGTAATCTCCATATTTGTGTTCATAAATACCAGAGGTGTAATTTATGAAGTCTGCATATACGATAAACCCAGTGACCACCGGCCCTTTGTTGACTAACTCGGCCATTATTACGTCATTGTCATCGGGCAAGAAATAGAACTTATCGCCGAAATGTTTATCCTCATAATAACTCATACTAGCATTTTTACAAGCCCTCGAACAACACACTTCTTGTTTCGACTCAGCTATGTTGTAAGGCTTACATTCTTGGGTTACGATTCCGTCTACGATCCAATACAAATAAACATAAAATGGGTTTCCACCTTCGCAAATGGAATACAAGAAACAGTTTAAATCTTGTTCCGACAGACGGACGTTCAAACCTTTATGAATGCACGTCCTGTCGGAAGCAGCTGTGGTTGTTCCGAAAACCCAGCACGAACCGCAATCTCCTTGATCATACACTTCTCTTATAGTTTGACATTGGGGCCATTTCTCTCTTGCATCGAATTGCTTTGGCAGTTGTGCGATTGTTTCTGGGTCGTGGTGTATGACTTCAATACCTTCAATTGATGCGTTGGATAGGTGTGCGCCGAACAGTTCTCGGTTATTCAGATGAGGATACTGCGTTATCTTCCAGGAGTAGTTCTGCTCGTTGAAGTACTTTATGAACTGGTCGTAAGGTAGTTCCAGGTACTTGGCGTGCAGGTCGGGGTCGAAGGTGCTTGCTGAGAGCCCCGCCACGACTAACAGCAGCAACAAACGAATCATTGTGACTGTGAAGTGATCGTCCCCTTTTGAAAATACTGTTTTTATACTTTACTTCAATTGGCATGGAATTTGCGTGCGGTGTTTAAAACATTCCTACTAATTGATAATTTTTATGTTCACCTTATGAAATGTGAACCATGCGTTTTGTTATGATGGTAGATAACAAAACAATTCATAATAATTCATATTTTATAGCCGTAATATATTATGTGCGTGGTGGCCTGTTGGTAACGGACCAGACTCGGCTGCCTACATGTTCACGGTGGTCGCGGGTTCCAATCCCAGGGCACACCTCTGACTTTTCGGAGTTATGTGTATATTGATAGTCAATCACCACGCACTTTAACGGTGAAGGAAAACATCGTGAGGAAACCTGCATACCGTGGCGATTTTAAAGAATTTCTACGGTATGTAAGTCCGCCAACCCGCACTAGGCCAGCGTGGTGGACTATATGGCCTAACCACTCGCAATGGATTCTCTCGATTGTAGAGTAGGCCCGTGCCCAGCAGTGGGACGTATATGGGCTGATAAAAAAATAATATATATACATATATAAATATAATGTATACGGAGCACGCAAGACAAAACGTGGGTATCCTGGTAGCACCTCTGCCTATCCCTTTTGTTAAAAAAGCGTGAGTTTATGTATGTTTGTAATTACGTATACTTAAGAATTTGGTCTAAAAATATTTTTTTTTACGATGCGCTGGCTACAATGTCCTTTAAACCGGAACACAACAATGCGTTTACACTGATGAACGTGTTAAATCATTCTGCAACGTGGATGAAAAGGCAATTTACGCCGACCTGTAATTGTGGGACAAGAACAGCCAGTTGAGGACTATCCAATAATAGTGTTAAAATTATTTTGACCTGACGAGATAGTAAATAATTTATATTATAGATATTAAATGAATAAAAATAAAATAAAAAATAACATAATTACTACTATTCTATTTAGAACACACTTAACACAACTTTATAAAATAAATTCATATTAACATTCATAAAAGTATTAATAATCAAATAGATAAGACATTACGCGCATTCTGTACCTTCTAAAACCTACATTTGCTATGGGAATATTGCGAATCTCCATTAAAGTACATACTGAAGATGGGATTATTGGCCCCCGCTGTGCTATACGACCTAGCCATCTCTCGGATGGAAGAAACGCGTGACTCCAAACATTCAAGGAGCATGCTGAAAAAATAATGCTTTCTTTAACTCAACCATTTTATGAGTTTGACCCTTTCTGTTATTTCGTTAAAGGGGCTTTATTCTTTGTAGAAATAAAGAAGTTAGGAGAAAAACAGATATTGTAGAAAATTAGAAGTCCTTCATATTTCTGCGGTCAACTATTGAACAAGTAATTATTGTTATTTATTATTAATTAAAATAGAAATTCTATTAATATTATAGAGGCGAAAGTTTGTGTGTTTGTTACTTCTTCACGCTCAAACGGCTGGACCAATTTCGACGAAATTTAGTATGAAGGTAGCCGATAGCTTGATAGGCTATTTTTATCATGAAAAATGTAATGTTCCCAAGGGATGAGAAACGAATAGAAATATGTATATTTGCTACTCTTTCAAACTCAAAGGGATAATTTGAGATAGAATATAGGGCGAATGAATTGGAATAAGAGGGCAGGATTGCATGCCTTGAGTCATGGAACAGATTTAAACGGGACAGGACGGGATGTAACGGGACGAGACGAACAAAGCAGTATAAGGTAGGCAGTCACGTTGAGTTTAGATATAAAATAGTTAATACGCGAAATAATATTATGTGTCGGATATAGACTAGACTGAAACAGTGTCTGCATCGGAGTGAAGCAGGGCCGGGCTAGTAGCTACATAACATTAATCGGCGAGAGGCTATCTCAATACATTTGTAAACAACTGATACATTTCCTAAGAGTTGAGTTTGAATGACCAGCGTCATTGAAACGAGCGCCACAGTCGATTCTGACGTGATGAAATTGCAATTACTGCTGTACAGAGAACGAGATAATAATCAAATACAAACATAAACGCACAGCTATGTCCCAATAGGGTAGACAGAGACAATAGAGCGACAAGTGCTACGGTTCATATATCTCTTTCACTTCATCAACAGATATTGATTTGCCTTAATTTTAGTAAAGGTGTAGAAAATTGTTATAAGTCAAATATGATTTATTGCAAGCGCTAAGTGTGTTTCAGTGTGTATGGTTTGGTTAGGTCCTGTGTTAGGTATTACGTTTGATACTAAGTCTGGCTACAGCCGGTGATTAACGACGTGCTGCCGATGACAGCCCGGCGGAAGGTAAAGGTATACAGGGTGCTCTGTAACGATCTTTATTAAAACTCCTTGATGGAAACTGATGATGGCGTTTTTAATTTTGTTTTCTTTGGTACGTTATATGGAAGGTGGGTTTATGATATTATACGGGGTATATCAAGATTACTACTGAAAACGAAGCCTGGTGGTAGTATTAGTTAATACAGATAAAATGCAATTAAAACTTTCGCAACAAAAAAAGCGACAATTTTTGTTCGTTCTTGGTCTCATTCGTTCTTCGTTTCTGGTCGCAGTCGTGATATACCCTGTATAAAATTAAATATGAATAGTTTTAGTTCTTTAACAGCGTCCGAAGTGCATTTGATTGAGAGTTGGTTGTTAAATATGAAACCACGAATTCCATCCCAGCGCCCAGGCATGTGTTCATCATAGTAATCCTCATATATACATATTTAATGCGTATATCCCGACACAAACCCGCATAATTGTTTCGACCAGTGAGATGTAGCCATCGCGCAATACGAAATCTTAACTGTGCTGCATTAACCACGTATACTTTGCCAAGCCAAAAAAAAAAGTCATATTATTTTCATCCCAGCGCTTTACCAATATTCCCAACACCCCGTATACAAGAGGTATATCTTAGATGAGTTGGCATGTCTAAACAGGCGGGGGGTGCAGGGGTTAGAGGGGGTGCGCACTTGAACTGTCAATTAGAAGATATTGAGAAGCGATGATTGACGAGTTCACCTTACAGTTAACACGAGGCTGCGATTTATATCGCCGTGTATAGGAATTTGAAACTTAGTATTGTGTATGTCTGAGTTGATACATGGTTGGTGGGTTAATCGTATCTTAAAGACGGAAATTGATTTCTTATTGTTACTTTTAGACCTTACATAGTCACAGAAATTCTATTACTGTTTAGCTAAGGATTTCGACAGCAACCTGTTGGAAGGGGCCATACAATAATTTACTGCTGATAATTCTAAAATACAGTTGAAAAATTTTTTTTGACCGTTTACTACCGTGGTAATCGTTCAGATCAGCTTGCTTCACGCCCTACGAGCGACGCCTGGGCCGTCTAAACAGTGCCTCTCTCTACTCTCATAATCTTCATTCGTTCATCATTTCCAAACCAACGTTGTCTATGAGCTGTTGCCAATCGTATATCACATCGGTCAGTAAAATTATGCGTTCTTACATAAAATCATAAAGCAATAAAAAAAACTTAACGCAGCAGATCGGGCTCTGTAGCGTACCTTGGGAGAGGCCTATGTTTAGCAGTGAACTGCAACAGGCTGATGATGATGACGACTGAAAATTGACATACGCAAGGTGACATGTGTGTGGGTCTGTATAAAAAGTAATCTATCATTACGTATGGTAACCTGGTATACGCATAGTATCCAAACAGATACGTATATTAAACAAACAAATCACACCAGTTTATGAGTACTTAATCAAACGGGAATCAAAAAGCTCGCAGGCTCGGTGGGCGCAATAAAGCGATAAATAACAATCGCACGTAGATATATCGCCGACACGATTAACAGATCGACGGGTAATAGCGAGTAGGGTTGCCACTGAGTTGCATAAAAATATTTTCAGGCGACTGAAATAACTTGGGTCACTTTTAATTGCTTGTGTAATAGTTTTCATGAAGGATTTTTACCAGAATGCACCTTACGGTAAGAGTAGCGCAAAACACACAATATTTCTTGTACAGATATTAAAATTGGTTTAATCTGTTGTCGGTTGCAACAATTACACCGACCTGCGTCAAATTTTGCGCAAACAAATCGTACTTAATCAAACAGGAATCAAAAAGCTCGGAGGCTCGGTGGGCGCAATAAAGCGATAAATAACAATCGCACGTAGATATATCGCCGACACGATTAACAGATCGACGGGTAATAGCGAGTAGGGTTGCCACTGAGTTGCATAAAAATATTTTCAGGCGACTGAAATAACTTGGGTCACTTTTAATTGCTTGTGTAATAGTTTTCATGAAGGATTTTTACCAGAATGCACCTTACGGTAAGAGTAGCGCAAAACACACAATATTTCTTGTACAGATATTAAAATTGGTTTAATCTGTTGTCGGTTGCAACAATTACACCGACCTGCGTCAAATTTTGCGCAAACAAATCGTACTTAATCAAACAGGAATCAAAAAGCTCGGAGGCTCGGTGGGCGCAATAAAGCGATAAATAACAATCGCACGCAGATATATCGCCGACACGATTAACAGATCGACGCGTAATATCTCGCGCGGTAGTAGGGTTGCCGCTTTCAACCTATGTATGTAAAGCAAAGGCAAATAGTATTTATGGATACCACGATGCTTTATAATGATTTTTTTGTAGATTCGCAAATCGTTTTTCTCGTGGTAAGCTGTATGACCGCATCCCATGGACGTCTACTTTTGTAGGGAGTTTTTTTTTAATTTTTTTTTTTACGTTCTGTAACATCTCATCTACCCCATGAGACTCGACTTACTGTCGATTCAATATTAATATAACTTATATAGGACCGTGCCCGGGCCACACACTCAGTCTCGTTCCTACCGCTATTAACTCAGTTCCGCTACCATTTTCTTTTTCACTCGTGTTTAATTTTTAATGTTTTTTTTTAATACTAATCACGGTTTTCGTCGTAACAGTTCGTTGCTAGCCTCTTAAGAATTGTAGGAGCAACAGGCATGCAACGATTTGACTACCTCAAATGTCAAATTTGAAACAAGTGGTTGCGTTATATATAAATATTGGTCTGGGTAAAGGGAGTTCGAAAGGTGTTAAGTCATTTCAAGCCGGTTTGGTTCTCATTAGCAATTTTTGAAGATAGAACATACACATTTCGAAAATAAATAATAATTAATGACGAGTTCGTTTACTAAACAACGATACAACAATAAAACTGTAATAGCTATAATTGATACAGAAATACGTTTTGAAGCCATTGACTGTTCGCCAATACAAAAAAAACATATAAAACATGTTTTGTGTGGTAGAGCCGCGCTGTTGTCAGTCATGACTCATTATGAATGGGCAAGCTCGTCCGGCGTACCACAATCTCGCAGAAAATCGACGTGAAACGACAGCTTGGCTGTTGCGTTCCGTTCGGTGAGTAAGATTGCCGGATGTCCAATACCCCTTCCCTCTTCCCATTTTTTGTTCTTCCCGCTCCCCTCCTGATTTTAAGGGCCGGCAACACATATATGAACCAAGCGTTATGGATGGTCATGTGCGGCAGTGATTACTTACTATCAGGTGACCTGCTTGCTCGTTTGACGGATTTGTGCATTAAAAACACGACAAACCCATGTGACAGCCCTGACTAATAATCAAATTGTACTGCGTGTATCAAAACGGCTTTATGACCGTAAAGGCGTTTTAATCACGCGGACATCGTTGATATTGTAATGAAAGATCCAAGGTTAATTTTAGGATTTGGTTTCCCTATTAAATATTCAAAATATAATTTGTAGCAGATATATTTGATGCATACCTAAAATACTATGTATTCCTAAAGAGTTACCGGTGAGATGAAATAGTCACTAAACTTAATGGTGATTCACTTATGATTTTCGTAAAGATTTTTTTATCGCACAGGCTTGGCAAACAGGCAAGCTTACCTAGAGGTAAGTGATCTCCGACGCCGATAAATATCTACAAAAAATATGTCGTAATGCGTAGGCATTTTTTTAAAACAGCAAGGAAAAATGACATGGAGAATAAACGAGTATTGGGCCAGCGATTAATCTCTCTCTCTCAAACGAAACACAAAGGTTAACACGTCGTCTCCCGTCGATTTTCCGTGAGATAGAGGCATCACCTTAGTCAAGATGAACAGTTAGTCAGTCTAAAATTATTGCAGAATGCAGAGTAACTTTACCACTAAAATAAATAATATTGAGATAAATATTATATGTTGACTTATCATGTTCGAGTAGGTATTTCTGCCTATATATAACCCTCTACTTAGCTTAGGTCTTCACTAAGTAAGAGGGGACAAATATCTAGACGGGGAAGTATAGAGGGACATTTTCGTACCAATCATCTTTGATTTTAAAAATCAAATAGAAAACTTCATTACAAAAAGAGTTACATCAAAGGAATGTATTTCGAACAGTAAAACCTGTCATTAATTACTCTCGACGCCGGAGGGTTAAGAGTTTAACCCTTTCATCGGGCACAAAATACCCTCGAGTCATTTTCATGCACTCGTAAATTCTTTTAAAGTTATTGTTTCCTTAGAAAAAAGGGACGGTGAAATATTGCAATATTAGCTTTTGATGTTTGCCAGACGCCGTCTTTGTTATTTCCTTTTTTCTTTTTGCATTTGAAGTGTTAAAATTAAAGAATTGAGGGTTGAGTTATTAACAGAAATCAATATAAATCGCTTTGAATGAGGAAAGTGTCAGAAAGTTATTAGTATTTTTATGACAAAGGGATTATTAGTGTTTTTTGCTCTTTGTTGAAAGCGAATCATTTGGATTAAAAACAGATCACTGCAACTGATGGTGGTAACCACAACAGTGGTTTTTACCACTAAGAAAACTTAGATTGGAAAATTAGAAGTTCGATTCCTAGATAGCAAATTCTTATCGTGTGAATTTTCGGTTTGAAAAATGTTATACTCCAATTTCCCCAGAACCAGAAATAGTAACATGAAAATGTAACACATCTTCAGATTTAAATAAGCTCAAAGAATATAAAATTGCCTAAGATAAGACTGCCTCTTGTACTGATTGTCATTTCTTTAATTTAATTGTTTTATTTGAGTGCAAAAAATATACAATATATAAACACTGTTACTACTTCTGCCAACTCTGACACATACATGATTTTATTGAAGTAATCTCTCTCTCCCTTCAGCCACAGGAAGTCCACGGAACATTTATGTGCTAAATAAAAGCAATTCAATTATTTTGTCAATTTTAAAGTGAGACAACAGCGTCCCACGTAGAAGGGTAATGTCCACGTCTGTTTCACTTCGTATTACGTGATCTAAATTTATACCGAGCTTAATAAACATTGTCTTGTTTCGTTTAACGTGTTGCTGATTTGTATTCTGGACGTTGGTGTATTTTTTATTTCGTTTTTAAATAATTAATATTTAGTAAGTACGAGTAGTAAAATGCTCATAAAATGAAATACTCGTAAATAAATACTCCCAATAGTCACATACATAGTTCTGAGCCTACACTAAAATCTTGTGTTGTGTCGTGGTTCTCAGTCACTACGAGCGACTTTTCGGGATCACAAAAACTCAGACCCGAAAAAAATAATTGTGGATCGCACAAATATTTGTCTCGGTGCGGAGATCGAACCCGCTGCCTTTCGTTTTACAGGCGGCGTCTAACCAACTGCACCACGGAGGCTGTTATTATTTTCTAATAGTTTCAGATTTCTATATTTGGAACCATGAAAAAAAAAACGGCAAAATGTAATTATTTCAATAATGCTTTCAAGTTTAGATTATTTGATACGTGTTTAGATTTTTTTAACGTATTACGGCGGCATTCGGTGTCTCAAACGAGGACGAAGTATTTAAAAATTATTAATTAAATTGTTTAAGCATCACGAATGTTTCAAATTAATAATTTCATTGTATGTAAATTAAAATTTCCTGTTAAATTTGAATACGACAAATTGAATACAAATCTGTTTACGCGTACCGCCTCACATATCACTGTGATATATTTCCTGTCGAGAGACCATTTGATGTATGAGTGCAGCGTTGCCTGTAAAAAAATACATTTATTTCTTCCTTACTCAGGACACTAACTATTACATGACAATGTAAAAATAACTCGCATATATCTGCAAGTAATTCTTACACACTGAAGGACGGATTCGTAACGAACACACGAAAATAATGTTCAACTACATTTATATTACATATTATTTTTAAAAAAGCTGATTTTATTCCGGCACAACAAAGTATCAATTACCAGATATAAAATGCAATTCAATATAAATCAAGATTTCCATTAGACAGTATAATACTACAGTATATAGTTAATATTTTTACGTTTTTATATTTTTTTAACAGCCCATATACGTCCAACTGCTGCGCACGGGCCTACCCTACAATCGAGAGAATCGATTGAGAGTGGTTAGGCCATATAGTTCATCAATACGCATTTAAAATTCTCAAATTTTACATCATAATTTTAACATAAGCTACGGAATTTCGAGCACCATATCGTTGGTAAAATCGAGTGTTGAGGACATAATATTTTACGAACCGAAAAAATTGCAATGGAATGAACGATCTGGAAACCGAATCAAGGGCCTCACGGTTCAAATCACTACCACTAGACCAGTGGAGCGAATAAAAAATACTCCAATTATTTTATTAATGTTAGAAATTAAGATTTTAGATTGGGCCTCTTGGTATTTTTAGTGCTGCATTCGACTAAAATGCAGAGTCGTTTGCCAGGAAATGATTTTATGAGGACATTGTGGCCGCCACACTTTTTTGATTACTTTTTATTCATCAAATTATTTGTATCTAGTATACTTTTTCTTCCTACCTTCTATCATTAACATTTTATATATTTATAAATTGGCTTACCAACTAAGTGCGTGGTGGCCTGTTGGTAACGGACCAGACGCGGCTGCCTACATGTTTACGGTGGTCGAGGGTTCGAATCCCAGGGCACACCTCTGACTTTTCGGAGTCATGTGTGTATTGATAGTCAATCACCACGCACTATAACGGTGAAGGAAAACATCGTGAGGAAACCTGCATACCATAGCGATTTGTATAAATTTCTATGGTATGTGAAAGTCCGCCAACCCGCACTAGGCCAGCGTGGTGGACTATATGGCCTAACCACTCTCAATCGTACTCTCGATTGTCGAGGAGGCTCGTGCCCTGCAGTGGGTCGTATATGGGCTGATACAATTACCAACTAAATACATAAACCAAGCTTATAATTATATTTGCAGAAAAAAGATCTTACATATATTTAAATTAGAGGTTCTAATATAATATGAACATAAAACTAATTTACACATATCACAAAACATACAATATTCAGAATGATTAACATTAAACCGTGCAAAATTGCTAACAATCTATTTAAACTATCCTCTATTTATCCTTTTCTCATATCCAACCCATAAAACCGCCTTTTATATTTTTATGCATGTGATTTCTCGTTGTATTTTTTTCTTTATTGTGTGCAATAAAGTATAAATAAAATGAATAAGTAAATAAGTCTGGTTTTTTTTTATTAAAGATTCTAATTCGAATTCACAGTTAAGACAGGATAACGTCTGTCGGATCAGCTAGTTTTTTCATAAAGTGGTGACCACTTCCAAATAATATGTCTGAATTAAATAATTTCTGAATCAATTAGTATTTATGGTTTGCACATAAAACCACAGAGGAAACCACAAATCAAACCATTCAAATTAATTCTACAAACAAATCTAAAGCTTTTTGATGTATCAATTTAACAGAATTGATATTTTTCCATTCCTCCCTTCTACCTTTATTATTGAAGGGACACCGTGTATAGAAATCAAAGGGCTATTTTGACATGTTGACAAATAATGTAAAAATATTATTCGGTTAATTTCTATTGTAAAATGAACTTTGTTACCTATGAAATAAGTTTTAAATTACAATTGAAGGTTTTATTGGCTAAGGATTTTTGTATTACCAAGGGATTGAAGCCGATTTGTTGTCAATTCGGAAGTAGCCGCTTTTGTATGATTGGTAAATATTCAATGAAAGAGTTTGGGGGTAAGCAGCTTATATAAATTGTGATAGGGCTGAATGGACACACTTATACGGGTAGTGGATAAATATTCTTTGTTCTTTGATATAGGTAAATATTTAAAGAAGACGGGACTTTACGAGTATAATACTGTGACATTTCAGATATTCATCAAAATACTTTTTCATTAGAACTTAATACGTTATTATTAACTTAGAAACTTTATTAACTTAGAAGAGTTATTAACTTAGAAACTTATAAAGTTCTTTGATTCCCCGATTATGCTATATTAAACTGGGTGTGTATTAAGGTCGCGGGATCCCTGGATGCAGGCTGCCTCCAACAGGCCACTGTGGAAATCTTTAGGAGAGGCCTTTGTTCAGCAGTGGACTTCCTTTGGCTGGTGGATTGGATTGGATTGAAACTGGGTGTGAGGTATATAATTTCTTACTAATCCATCGACGGGTCCCAATAGCAAAGTCGTATCAGCAACCATTAGGGACATTAGGAGATATTGTCTCAAATTCCAAAAGAAATATAGTGCCATGTAAATGGAAATAAGCGGTTTTATCTTATATGTGTTAAAAAATAATAATATAGAAATATTATACTTGTGGGAGGCCTTAATACGGCAGTGGTCTTGCTGTTGCCGAAAACTAAGAAAAATATACATGACAATTTTTTTTCGTTTTCCATATGCAAATACTAAACTAAACTTCATATATTTCTAAGACTACCTGATATTCTTCAATTATTAATACATTTTTTTTAAAACTAAACTTGCGAACACGATGTACAATCATTCATTCTAAATATTGAACCTACACTTCTCTCTACACAAGTTCACTCTCTAAACCATGGTGCACAAAATTTAATCACATTTATAACAAAAAACGTTGACGCCGGTGATATATCTAACCGGGGAACCGAACCGCGTATCAATTCATCATGTCAGCGAAATAAAACGTTTTCCGATACAAGCCCGTGTCTAATGTTTTAAACATTATCATAACGGTGGTGCAGGTTTGGGGTTCTGCGGGGTTACATAATGTTCCTTCATGTGTTGTTGAAGGATTTTTATATTTCCCTTAATTTATAAAATTAAAGTTGTTTTGTTTTTCATAATTCTGTTTATGGGTTATTTTTGTAATTTGTCTATTTTGTGAAGATTGCAAGAATTCACTGGATGTAGGCTTATAAAAATAAAGTTCAATTTTGTTTTTCATACTCATGTGGATGGGTTCATTTTTGTAATTTATCCAATTGGCAATTTTGCGATTGCAAGAATTCACTGGATGTAGGCTATTTGAAAAATATAGTGGCTTTTTTTGGGTCAGAAGTAGAGTTTCTGTGACCGACAATACTCATCACTACGATATTGTATAAAAAACTATAAAAGATAAACTTGGTTTTATTTTTACCAATTTTTGTATCAAAATGTTTTTGCAAGTTAGTGTAAAGTTTAGAACTTATAAATTAATACATAAAATTTGTACAGAACCTTTGCACGTATTATTGTTTAAGAAGGTCTCTACTCGTGACGCTGTGTTGCCCCCACAACAAACGACAGCGAACTATTTTTGACGGATGACTGCAAACATTACTAACAGTAATACTACATGTAGTACATGTAGTATTACTTTTTATCTCTAGACAATACATTGTTTCTCTTAGTACCCGTGCACACAGGATAACTAATTGAAGAAACTTGTCAAGTTCTGTGAAATTAACAGTCGCAGTAAATGAAAACAGTTGCTGGAACAGGCAACTTTTATCGAAAACTAATAAAATATTGATAGTTTCCTTCAAGTAAAGTTGCTGTATGGGCACAGCGTCTTACGACTAACAAAAAACCTTCGAGGGCAAATGTATAGCTTTTTACTAATGCAAAATAGAATAACATGGTCGGCGAGAGCCCACCTCATCAGTGGATCCTTCAATTGGTTTGCACCGTGTGTGTAGTAATTATTTTATCAGACTAATATATGTAAGAAAATGTAGCTTAGAACTCATTGCAACAAGCTGGCTACGTCTGTTATGGTGTAAATTTCAGAAACTATGAATCGTCTTTTCAGTCCCACAACGATTAATATTTTGTGATTACTCAACTCACGTCTTCATGTTTCGCATTCGCTTTCTTAGTTAACGCGTCTCCAGAACCCATCAAATCCATGTTTACTCCCGATCGGGAATCGAAGCCTCATATTTGCATTTACTGACCCTAAGCTACTGCCCAGTGATCACAGAAGCAACGTCTAAGAACATTGAAGCTGTCTTGGCAAACAAAATCGTATTGACTGTAAGGTCTACAGGCAAGATAACACAAGTCAAAGGAACCGAGAACCAAACGTACACTTCTGGTAAACACTACAACACAGTAAAGGAAAGATAACAGGCATTGATTATTACGATAACGTTTCGACAACGTAAGCATCAGTGTTTATTATAGGGTGCACTCAATCAATAATTTAAATTAAAGTTTAATATTTCTCAAGTCTAGAAATATTACATTTTTCTCAACAAGAGCGCAGAGGAGAGGGCTTTTGGGCCTTTTGAAATGTGATTCACTGGTTAACTTCTTGGCGGTTTTAGAATGTACTCATATTATAGACAAGACAATGCAATGAATCTCTTTACAAAATTAAGAAAAAGAATGACAAACAGGTGGAATGTGTATGACAGAGTCCCGTAGGAACAAAGTGCTCCCGTGCAATATACTGGAGTATGGCAATTGAATATCGTGCATTTTTGCTCGTCTCTCTGTAAACAGTATGTAAACGACGCGACTACAATCGAGTCAGTCTATCTGTTTGCTTTTGGCAGAGGATTGCTTTGGATACATATGGAATGTCCGTTCATCGAGCGTGTTGTATGACATTGTTGTGGTGCAGATCCAAATCAAAACCCCAGTTTCATTTATTCCTAATATTATGAGATTTATAAATTAATATTTATATGTTCGCATAAACTTCACCTGAGGCATTTTGTCTCACACAATTTTTGCTAAACGGCATATGGAAAAATTTGACCATATTTTCTAGCTGTGATGGTAAACTTGGCTTTTATAATTACGATTTAGCAATACTGACCAATATAATTGGTGCTAATTAGTTCTAAACATTACTACACTAGGTTGTTCATACTTACATTTAAACAACATTGGAGGAAAAAGTATGTTCTTTTTCTTTTAAGTTTTTATGATAATTAAAGAAAGCAGTTTATGAAAGGAGTAACATGTTTTAGTTAAATTGTATATCCAGTAAAACTATACAAAAAATATTTATAATTTCTAACACTACAACCTTACTTTTTTGAGCAGTTTTCTACAATATACAGATTGCCTACGATCTTCTGGTTCTCTTCACATGTTATTCCATCGGACATGTTAATACTATAAGATTACCAGTATAAATGCTTTTTGTTTGCATTATAAAACCATGAGAAACGTGGGTCCTACCAGAAGAAACTCTGCCTACCCCTTCTTGGAAAAAGGCGTGAGTTTATGTATGTATGTATGTATAAAAACATATCTCTAACAATGCGTTAAATAGACATTTAAAAGAAAATTGTAGTTCCAAATTTCACCACTCACAAATAGATTTAATATGATTTATAAATAAAAACAAGTGACTGCTTGACGTAGGGCTCCCTCTTGTGTCACTATTAATAGATTCATCTGTATTCAGCGAAGTTTTTTCCGTTACTTCCTTTACTCTATGCGATTGGAATAAAATCGTTTGCAGCGCACAATTGTTTCGTACCGCCTTGATTTTGAATTTCATTACTGCATGTACCTTACTGCAGCGACGTTTCAATGCATGTTTAGCTCTCTTTTGAATTTGTTAATTTTGCCTGATTGGACAATATTTGTAGGATGTCTTTTAATGAAAAAACTTTTTTGGAAATGAATGTATAGGACTTTTAAGACTAGTAAAATAAATAACATTTTTTGCATACATTACATACATAAACACACGCCTTTTTCCCAGAAGGGGTAGGCAGAGGTGCTACCAGAATACCCACGTTTAGCCTTGTATATTCCGTTCCACGATGTGATAGGGGGCGAGCCTATCGCCATATCGGGCACAAATTCCTGACTCCGAATAATGAATAGAAAAATCCAATATCACTTTGCCCGACCCGGGATTCGAACCTGAGACCTCAGCTTTGCAATCGTACCGTAGTACCACTACGCCGCCGAGGCAGTTAACATAATTTTAACATTTTTTGTTTATTAAGTATTGTCGAATCTAATGTTTACCATTGTTCGTTCCTAAAAAAAAGGTAAACACTTATAGTCCTTCAAGCTGGTGTTAGAATATTGTTATGTAATACTTATTTAGCAATAAGATATAATCACGTAAAAGTGCATTTAGGAATTAACATTAAGATGAAATCACGCATTCATACGTGTAGGGAGTAACAATAAGATACACTCACGTATGAACGCGTGTAGTAATTGAGATTAATTGTATATATATCCATCCATCAGCCGAAGGAAGTCCACTGCTGAACATAGGCCTCCCCCAATGATTTCCACAGTTACCTATTGGAGGCAGCCTGCATCCAGCGACGTCCCGCGACCTTTACCAGGTCGTCTGATCTATAAAGTCGAATAAATAGGTTTGAATGGCATTTACAATATTGGCCTTTAAACCAACAGCATGTTTCATTATTACAATATTGGTACAACTAGTCACAGTGGTCGAAAACCTGCCATACTGATTCCATGAGCATCTTGCTTTTCGAGTGCTCATATAGATTCAAACAGATCGCCATAATTGTGATAACTGGTAAGAGTCTATGGAAAGTGATGGTGAATGATCCTGACGCGACCTTCCTTCCTTCCTTTTACTTGGCGTTATCCCAGCCGGTGCCAGGGTCTGCTTTCCAGCTGAGTCTCCTCCATTTTAGCATCTTCAATAGTAAGGCCATTCACTCTTAGATCTCCCTTGATTACATCTAGCCAATGCCTCTGGTCTACCTTTCGGTCTAGGCCCGGCAATGTTGAGGCCTAGGAAATAATCTACTCGTATTACCCAAGGTAATTTTATCACTTCTTCGTGTGAAAAATCATTTTCGTTGCTAACAACGTTGTGTTACACATTTTGTTCAAAGGTAATTGATCTGGTTTTATACAGTTACAGCATTATTTACAATATGAGTTAATACGTCACATCAGTATTCTAAATCCGTATGTACACAATATACATAACACAAAGTCAGTGTAATTAAGCGTGGTAATCCGCGCACGCGGCCAATATAATATTTACCAAGCGTGTGTGATGCAATTACACAATCATTATATATTATGCACGTCTCGTAATGAGTCGCTCGCTAATAGATTCCGTGCCACTGATTTACATCATTAGCAAGTGCCAATTAGTATCGGCTTATTATTGTATTAATATTATCTTCGAGGCTTGTTGATAAGGTTTGCTTGTCCGGAAAGTGTATTGTCTGGTCTGGTTAATGATGCATCCTTAGCAGATATGGGATGAGTGCAGCGGTCATTTTTATTTCATCTTAGTATGGTCGAGGCTGTTGTTTGCCTCCAATGTGTTAGAATTAGACATTTCAGTATAGTTTATTTATTTATTGCAAGAAAATGTTAGTTTATAGTATTAAAACCAAAACTCTTACGTTTTAGGTAATAAACAATGGAAATATAAACAATATTAATATTCATTCTGAAATGTATATAACATAGGACATTTACATATTCAACATCTATACATAAAACAACACGTATAAAACAAAGTCGCTACCCGCTGTCTGTCCTAATGTATGCTTAGATCTTTAAAACTGGGCAACGGATTTTGATGCGTTTTTTTAATAGAGCGATTCAAGAGGAAGAATTTTATGTATGATACTTATACGGTTGTCCCAGTTTGTACGATAAATAACATGAATCTGGTGTGGAGTGGAATCAAAAACAATTTGCACCCAGGCGAAGCGGGGGCGGACCGCTAGTTAAAAATAATTGAAAAAAAGAAACAACAAAGCAAAAGAAAACATAGTTGTAATTGTACTGATGACTTAATACTGGCGTGAAGTGACACTTAATGTCGCTTTTCATACGATTTATGAGATTATTAAATTCACCTAGATCCGTGTTCGTTCTTATAAACACTTATAGTTTGCAGATTTTAACAAATAGGTAATAATTAATACAATAGTCACAAACGTACACCTTTCCCCACATTAAGATACAAGTCTTGCATTATGTAAATCAAATTACGAGATATTTTTCAGTCTCACAATACTCAGACCGTCATTAATATTAGTTCGCCAATACCTCTCTGAGTGCGTCTCACTTGTCTTGGTACGAGTATCAAACCCACGGCCACTTGCTTCACATTTGGCTCTGATCATCATAGCGTATGGCATTAATGCGTGGATCAAACTTCTATGTCCAGGTTTTTTAGCCAGCTTGCTGCAGGAAAGGTGTATTGATGTAGTTCCGCCATTCCTCCGGGAAAACAGCGAAGTGGGCATTCTTTTACCACATGGAATAGGGTCTGGTCAGGTGCTCCGCAGTGGCATTGTAATGAATCCCTTAAACCCCACTTATGCAGGTGGTGGTCAGTTTTCCCCTTGGCTCTCAATCTACTGCGCCACGTATATAACATTTTACTGACCTCGTTGCACCGTTATCACTAACAGATCAAATACCAAATCTTACATACATAAACTCACCCCTTCTTCCCAGAAGGGGTAGGCAGAGGTGCTACCAGGACACCCACGTTTCGCCTCGTGTGTTTCGTCCCACGATGTGATAGGGGGCGAGCCTATCCCAATATCGGGCACAAATTCCTGGCTCCGGGCTGATAATGCATAGAAAAATCCAATATCACCCGACCTGGGACTCGAACCCGAGACCTCCACTTTGTAATCATACCGTAGTAGTAGACCAAGGCAAACCAAATCTTGTATCAAAATATTAGTGATACAACCAGTGCAAGATATCGATTTCCCCTCATTTCCAAGGGAGTGTACGTGTAAATGTATCATTAGCCGCGACATTAAGACTTCTCGGTCGGTCGCCTCCCTGCTTCCGTCTCACAAAGACTGTCAGTGAGTAATGAATGTTTAAGAATCCATTACTCGTTATGGCTTGGTTTATGTGCCCTCGCGGAGCGCAAATAAGCAATGGAGTGAGTGTTGTTACGATAAGATGTTTGGAATTATTCAAGGAATTTGTTGGTGGAAATAATGACTGTAAACAAATAGAACTTCTTATCTTAGATTTTCGCTCAATAACTATACTATTATTCCATAGGAAAATACATGGTTATTATTAATATAGTGCTTAATTATGTTCCTCATATTAATTGTATGTATTACGATCATGTAGCACTTCGTTCCGTCGTAACACACGTAGCAGGCGACTAAATGCTACAATACCTCGTAGCCATAGAAGTAGACGTAGCAGTTTCATTCATATTTTTATTGACTACTTAAAACAGTTTATGATGAAAGAATAGTTTAGTTATTAACGTGTATGTATTTCAGTTTAGCACTAGTTAGTCAGTTATTTCCTAAATTTATTAAGGAAGACCAATTCACATTGGGTTGAAATTTCCATTAAAATAAACACTTACAAATAACTCATTCGTATGTAAATTACTAACAAAAGCATTGGCGAAACTTTGCATAGCAGTAAACTTGAACGTTTCCAAGCTGTGCCATTCTCAAATGGGACTAATCACTTAATGCAGGTAAATCCATCGCGCCAAACTTTCTTATACGTCTGTGAAATATTGAGAACTTGCAAAGAGGTTGCATATTGTGACCGGTACTATTGTTACGTGTAGTTTACTATAGAGTCTGTAGTATAAGTGAGAAGGAAAAGGGTAAGGCTTAACATACAAACATACATAAACTCACGCCTTTTTTTCCAGAAGGGGTAGGCAGAGGTTCTCCTGGTTACTACCAGGATCACCCACGCTTAACAATTGACCAGAATTAAGGTAGTTGGACAAATCGGTATTGGATAGTTGTTTAGAGAACAGTAGGTGGATGATATCGAATTCAAAACAATATTTTGGCTAGAAATGAAAAACTTATGTCTAGCGGTGGAAAAGACGTCGACAGTCTGTTAGCAGCATGGATGTGCTGTGAAACGTGAGGTTCTAAGTTCTATATCCTGTAAAATCAATTCGCCTCGTAAGTCCAATAGTAAGGGCTACACAAAATCACTCGGATAAAATCTCAATGGAGTACGACAATATCCAAGTCGACTTGCCGAACGTAATATCAAGTGGCCCGATGTCGCAATATCTTTTAACATTTCTTATGCATCCGTACGTTTACCCTGAGTGAGCTCAATCAGGAGAGAATGTTGCTCTCCAATTTATTCATACGATTTGTAAACATTTGAGTTGAAAATATTAGTGTTTGCGATTGTCTTTGTTAGTCTGGAGAAATTATGTGATTGGAGAAAATAGTTGCTAAAATCGTACATGCATATGGATGTACATAAACCCACGCTTTTTACCCAAGAAGGGCTAGGTAGAGGTTCTCCTGGTAGTAACCAGGACACCCACGTTTCACCTTGTCTGTTCCGTCCCAGGGTGTGATAGAGGGCAATCCTATCGCCATATCGGGCACAAATTGAGGAATTGATTAAATTCAGGAGTCAGGATTCCAGGCTGATAATGAATAGAAAAATCCAATATCACTTTGCCAAATCTGGGATTCGAACCCGAGAGCTCAGCGTTGTAACCGCACCGTAGTACAACTGCGCTACCGAGGCATTACGAGTAGTATTACCGATTGTCTTTGTTAATCTGGTGAAATTGTATAGTTGTAGCAAATAGTGTAAGTTGTTGCTATAATCTTTTTAATGTTTTTGGTGAAACCACGATGACTTGGATGATTGCCGGATGCCCAATACCCTTTACCCCTTCCCATCCTTTTTCGTCGCTCCCCTCCGGATTTCATAGATCGGCAACACATCTATGAATCACGCGTGGATGGTCACGGGCGGCAGTGATCACTTACCATCAGGTGAACTGTGTGATCATTTACCGGACCCTATTGAATATATAAAGTCGATTGATCAGGTTAATACCCTCAGTACAACAGTCAAATTATTTACATTAGCGTTTTTTTTTATATGTCCCACAAGCGATTCCAGTATTTAAAAAATCTCTTTCTTTGTTTAAATAAAACTAAACACGGTCTTAAATATTTCTCTAAAAATGACTAAGGGTATACAATCATATTTACAATACAACAATAAACAGACGTTGTCATCGCTCGTGCGCGTCCACCATTAAAACGCGCCGAAGGGAGAATGCATGACAATTCAATTTGTGCCCCAATAATATCGGCTTACACAATAATGGACAAAGAAATCCGATGGTCGCGCGGCAACCTGCCTATCGAAATAAGAGCGGGGTGCGTGTTCATATCACGATACTTTTTTATTGTATTGGTGGTGCAGTTGTTCTGCGGTATGATTACAACTGAGGTTTCGGGTTCGAATCCCGGGTCGGGAAAAGTGACATTCAATTTTTCTATTATCAGCCAGGAGTCAGGAATTTGTGCTCGATATGGCTATAGGCTTGCTCTCTATCACTTCGTATGACGCAACTCAAAAGGCGAAACGTGGGTATCCTGGTTGCTACCAGGACACCCGCGTTCCATTTCCCTTCTGGGAAAACGCGTGAGTTTACGAGTATGTATGTACATATGTACTTAATATATCGACTAAATTATGTGCTTTGCAATTCAAATAGAGTATGCTCTGGTGAGAAATGGTTAGTGGTTACATTTTGTATATTGTAGAAGAACGATACGAAGAACAAGAACCCTTGTACTTCCTGTGGCTGAAGAGAGGGAAAGAGGGAGAGAAAGAGAGAAAAGCAAGAATGATATCAACATAAGTTGGTGGACCTTGGACTTCCAATATGAGACAGATTGATAGACCAAAAGTGGCGAGTATTGAAAAAATTCCCCGATATGATATTAGAAATACTTGGGGAAGGTCTATGTTCAGCGGTGCACATTCTACGAAATTTACTTTAAGATTTGAATCTTTATTATTTCTAACATTTTATATCGTATTTAAAATTACACGACGCTCGCAATTATTTAGTTTTCTCTCTCTCTTCAGATACAGGAAGTCCACTGCTGAATATAGGCCTTCCCTATGGATCGCCACATAGACCTGTTGGAAGCGGCCTGCATCCAGCGACTTCCTGCGACCTTAACCAGGTCGTCCTTTTAATTTAGTCTTTAATTATTTTAATAATTTGAAGTTTTTTTTATCAGTCCATATACGTCCCACTGCTGGGCACGGGCCTACTCTACAGAGAGAATCGATTGAGACTGGTTAGGCCATATATGGCCTAATTTGAAGTTACAAAATAAAAAACAGAAAAATCCTCTAAAATTCGCTCTAAATAAGTCACCCAATGTGAACTCTACACACGTAATAAGTACCACAACAGAAGACGCATCAGGGCATAAATTCACAGCGGTAAATTGCACCCGGTCACCGCGGTCATAAAAAATAAGTTTTTTATTCTACGGCGAATGGACACGCGAGTGTGGTATTCTTATGTGTATTGGAACGGTTTATCGAATATGCAGGTCATTGACTTGATTTTTCTGATTGTGTTCGGTGGTTCTGGTTGTATCGATTAAAGACTAAGGCTACTAAGCTAAGGTGTTAATTTAATTTCTATACCTGATAGTTAAGGTTTTGGAAGGAGAGACAGCTAAAAAAGTCGCTTGAGGGAAGCCTATGTTCAGCAGTGCACTTCCTGTGGCTGAAGAGAGAGAGAGACAGCTTAAATCGTGCTTATTGTCTGACAGGATTACAATTGAGTTTGTAGACCGTGTATACCCCCGAAATTGCTGTGAAGAACTTCCGAGAATTCAAGTTTCCCCACGATGTGCTGTTTCACAGCGAATGCACACATTCAAATATCAAAAGTGCAAAGGTTGGCCTATGCCCGCGACTTCTTGGTCTTGATCCACACCCAGCAAAGTTAAATTAAATTAATTTGATCTGTTGTCAACAAGAACCCTCCAAAGCAACCTAATAAACCAAGGTATTCGCAATTTCACTAATAAGAAACTGAATCCAGGCATCTCATGACGTAACGTATGGGCCATTAAGGGCGGGTAGCACAGTTCCCAATTAAGCAGATTGAACGAGAGTTAACGACGTGAACATTAAACTCAGTTTAAATGGTGAATCGGACAGTTTATTGCCGACGCGTTGATGCGCTTATTTCGAGTAGTTGTGTGATGGGCAGGTTCTGGATAGGATTTTAGTTGATGTGTGTGGTTTTTGATTTTTGAGTATAACTTGGGCGAGTTTAACCAACAAGATATGGTTTTAAGGGCGGGAGAACCGCAACCAAGTCAACATGGCAAGGAGTTATCAATTAGAATTTTTATTGAATCTGGGTGCTATGGGATTCGAAAATTCCTTGTAGTTTTTGATGCACAGTATTTAAAATTAACCTTAATAAGGGATAAAAATTTTGACAAAATTTATTTGAAAGCGCGACAAGGCGTTTACGTATCCTTAAGACAAATGTTATCTGATTAAAGTTGAACGGCATTAATCGTTTTTAAGTAACTCGCTTTCTTTCTTACCTATCAAGTACTGAAAAATTTCAACTCTTGGTGTGAATATAACATGATCAGTTTAATTTTTCACGTCCAACATATGTAAAACGCCATGAGCATAACAAGTTTAAACCGTCAAAACAACCGCGAACCTCAGCATGATAAAAATTAATAGAAAATATCGCAGCACACGACAGGGTATTTCTTACAGAAATTCTCGGCGAGAACCGCGTGATTCATGTACGAGGCGCTACCAGCACGTGTCTCGACGGGCCCCGTCATTGTGACAAATTACGTCCCTGGCGCGGGTAGTGGGTAGTGTTGGTCTTATTTTCCGTGATTTATTATTGTTAATAACATTTTTGTGTACGGGTTAGCATTTCTTGTTTTCAAAGTTTGAATGATATTTTATAATCGTGGATCAGTGTTTGACTCGATCTCATAATATGTATAGCAATATTGTTGTGTGTGTTAACTAAAGCTCATTCATTCATTCATTCTGCTTAGGCGTTATCCCGGCCGGTGCCAGGGTCCACCTTCCGGATAAGTCTTCTCCATTTCGCCAGGTCTTCGGCATCCTCAAAAGTAAAGCTATTGACTTTCATATCTTACTTTACTTCAAGCCAGCGCTTCTTCTACCCCTTGGTCGAGGTCTTGGAATGTTAAGCCTCAGGCACACATTGCCGACATAATCTCGGGGCTTTCTTAGGACATGACCATACCATCTCAAGCGACGGTCCTGGGGTTTATCTGCCACATCGCGGACACCAAGGCTGTCGCAGATGTACTCCTTATGATCAACTAAAGCTATGTGTGGGCTAGCTAGATGTTGTTGGATAGAATAGATTTTGCATGTTTATGAGGTTACAAGTTTAGTTAATTAGTTGGAAATTCTTGGGGCCTTTTAGTAGCAAGAGCCCTGTGATTGATGAGGATAGGACGTGTCACGTGACTTTATTCAAACTTCGCGCAAGAGAGAGAGAGAAGAAATTGAGGTAGTAAAAAACATTTTCTCAATTCGCTAACAATTTGACAAATATTTTCAAAATCAAAAATTTCAAAAATCTGACTATTACTCCTTCAATTCTTACAATACCAAGAGTAAACAAACCCACTTACAAACGACTATACGCACTCCTTAATAATCATTAAAACTTGTTTGACTGCGAGATAAAACGCAGCGCGTCACTTTACAACTCATCATGACTGTTCAAATCTTTGGATGCTGTGTTAATGAGCACTGCGGGACGATTAAATTTTCATCTCAGACTTAACGTTTACGAGTAATTACAGATTAACTTTGAGGAATTACGTTGGGGGTGGTATCTGTTTATTTTTTTTTATTATTGAAATAGAAATAAAAATACGTTGATTGTATACAGTACTATTATAAAGGAAAGCATTGTGTGGATAGCACCAATTTTCACGAAGTAACCAACTTACATTAAGCAGGCGAAGTGGAAGTCAGTTACCATGGAAAACATTTAATGGTAAATTTGAGGGCAGATATATTTTTTATTATAGTAAAATTAACCTTACAAAATATAGCTTAGGGCCATTTTCATCTATTAGAATTATAAAATAGTATATAATCTTATCACATATAACTACTACGTATATGGTAAGTAGGTCCCACATAATCCAAACGTCCTTTATGATTCAAGTCCCCCATACAATACGCATCTGATAATTACATACACAATAATTTGTAGTAACGTTGCACGCATCTCTCTGATAACGTTAACGCACGTTTAACGTCCGCTTAAAGCGCTTTGACGTTCGCTTAAAGCGCTTTTTACGCTCGCACGGGATTAGCGCGCCGTTTACGCTCGCGTAAAGTTAACGCTCGCAAGCGTAAGTGCTAATGAGTTTGTTGTTTGACGACTCAAGTTATGATGTCGATTTTTGAGTGAGAGTGATATTGTTGCCAGGGATCGTGGTAGGGGTTGTTTGAAATGTGGGTATTTTGCAGTAAGCGAGCGATGGCCTAATTAAAAGTGGAGCTGATTGTAAAGACAAAAGGTCGCAGGTGTCAGTCAGACCTTTCGTAACTTTCATTAAAAATTTAAAAGATTGCTATTTTAATGATGAAGAAATTTAGTAAAAAAAAACAGCATAGATACCCGAGAGTTCATTAACAAATTGTGACGATATGTAAAGTCTTCCAATGGTGATGGACTAAGAATCAATAATGTTTCAAACAAGTGAACTTCAGGAAGGCCTTTAGTCGAAAAATCTTGCAATATAAATTATTTTGCATGTATTAACAAATCGACTAATTGAAATTGCGGCAGGAAGACATTAACCAAACATTCCTTAAATATCTTTTATCCGAATTAAAAGTATCCACATTCAATCAATCAATATATTAATTAAAACAATACCAAAGCCTATTGCACAGATGAAAAATAAAATGACAGTACAGCCGGGTCAAAAGCAGCGATCTCTTTGTGTGAGTCACGCGTCCCACACCGCCTATTAAATTTTAATAATTCCCCATTCTCTTTGACAAACGTATGCGCGTTAATTTTCGTAATGACCCAGCTTTTTGATCTTTTTAGTGGAAATATTTCGTGCAAAATTATGCCCGTTCGAAATTGCGAATTAATGTTATTTTGTTGAGCGGTGTTCGACGATGATCGTTGACGCTTTTAATATTAATATTTCGGAATGTATTGTATAATTTAATGTAAATAATTTATATGGGAAATATGCTGTGGAGCATAAATCTTTATAAGTGACCGTGTTACTTTACGCCATTGCAGGAATTATCGACTCGTTCGAGGTTTCATAAAGTAAAATAATACTATAGATTTGCTGTCGAGTTTGTGTGCTCAGTAGAGAGGCTTTGAATTTTGCTATATCTACTTTGAAAAAGCTTAATTTACAAAACAATCTTCTGAAAATAAATACACGCCACGATCACATACATACATAGTCATTAAGATCGATTAAGCCATGTGTCGTGGGAACCAGAAACTACGAAAGACTTTTTTGTGTCACAAACACCCAGACCCGAGACAAATACTTGTGGGCTTCACAAATTTTTGTTTCGGTACGGGGATCGAACCCGCGGCCTCGTTTCACTGCCGGCGTCTAAGCAACTGCGCCACGGAGGCTGTCTAATCTTCCGGCGTTTATGAATGACAATGATTGTTATTATAAGATGTTTCCCATCTCTCAATTAGAAAATTTGTAATTGAAAATGTATTGATTTGTAAATGACTGATTGTCTGGCAGAGATCACCTCGAGTGATAAGACCGCCACTTGTACTTTGTTCTCTTAGCCGTCTATATTTCTATATTTGTCACAGGTGTACAATAAAGTGTATAAATAAATAAAAAATAAGACGAAATATCCTTATACCTGCACCGCATTTAAAACATCCTCAAAATTCTGTAAACAACCAGAATCCGCCGGACGAAACTAAGCTAATATCAATAAAAAACAGGGATGGTATTACATCAAAGCTTTTTATATTTTGTCCAATATGTTTAGGATTTCACTCAATGCTGTCCTTTGGAAAATTAAATTGGGAATCCCTAGGGGAATATCGTTTTAAGGTCTTCACATGTCCATTTTTTCTTTTTTAAAATATCGCGTTTCAGCCGGTCCGGCGTGTGTTTGTCTTATTATTTTTTATTGCTTTCATGCGCACGTAATGGGGAAACCTTAGAATTTGGGGGAGATTGATTCTTTTTTGAAAATTTTTTGGGGTAAACCCACTGCGTTTTAATGTTTGTTCACTTGTACGGTTTGATTTTTTACAAGTTATGAAGTAATGCATTTTTAAATATTCGCATTAATCGTTACTAAAATGATATGTTTATTATTATAAACAGATACAAATTATGTCCATCTTCACCTATTCAACTTTTAAATAAATTTAATTGCGTCCTTAAGATAAGTTAGAAATTCTCAGAGGCTCGCTAAGCTTCAATGAACGGCGTCATCAACACGCTTGCCACTGTTGATACTGACTTACAGTATTTGTAGTAGCGGATCTGAGGGTGGAATAATATCTTAGGCTTTGTGAGAGACCATTGATAATAATATTCGGAGGAACTGGTCATCTGCAAGTAAAAACCTAATTACACATATAACTAGCAAGAATACCTGAAAAAGGCAATCCCCGTCTGAGGTAAACACCGTAAACATCCCAACTTTATTCACATCCAATAAAATCTAAACAAGAATTGCGACGTCCATGGAGTCTACAACCCTTCACATTTCACTACCAATACACTCACGGCGCGAATGAACAATACTCGTATTTCGCAGCCCAACACCGCCAAACAAAAACCACTTTATAATGCTCAACCAAAAAAACAACCTTGAATCTTATGAACAAAGCAACAAAGATCAAAATACAACAGCAGTTGATTTAGTAATTGAAATGATAAGGTTGCACAATGACAATTAACCCGACGAATTCAACTTCTATTTGCAAATGGATTGGATTGCTTTAGCGGAATGGATGGTGTGGAATTGTTCTTGTCTCCGTATTTCAAGTAATTAGACAATAGGTGTGTGTTATTATATTACCATCAGCGTTATTGAAAGGCTCTTTGTTGAATCTGAAGGCAAACAAATTAAGTAATAGTCGCGTTATCAGTTGCGTCATTGATTTGGAGGTAATGTGCATGAACTGCATCCTTGGGGACTGGATATTATTCAGAATTAGATAAATCAGTGATACACCTACATAGACGACCTTATGCATATGTGTGATCTCATAAATGCATCGTGGTTAGTGTTTGTCAAATACATATACATAAACATCACGCCTTTTTCCCAGAAGGGGTAGGCAGAGGTGCAACCATGACCCTTCTGGTTCCCCTTGGGTGTTCCGTCCCATGATGTGATAGGGGGCGAGCCTATCGCCATATCGGTCACAAATTCTTGACTCCGGGCTGATAATACATAGAAAAATCCAATATCACTGCCCGATCCGAGATTCGAACTCGAGACTTCAGCTTTGTAATCATACCGTAGTACAACTACGCCACCGATGCAGTCCTTGATTGTGTCCCTGATCCAGTGTTTATAAAATGCCATCAGATACTATTTGCTCAAAGGTCAGTGACAGGTTGTTAAAAGAAATGAATTGAATTATTCACTTCAATGGCAGGTCTAAGGAAAATTCAATAATAACTTCAGAGCGTTGGGTATTCATACAAAAAGAATTTGATACAATACAGCCATTGTTACTGTATGACTTGAAATTTCCACAAAAGTAATAAAGGCGGACAATATCCGAGAGAACTTTATAAAACAAACATGAAAAGAAAGTGAGGCGCGATAAGGAAGCTATTATACGAGTACATAATGAAACTAAAGGACATTGAACTCCGGATATTGCACTATGAAAATCTTACTTCCTTAATATCGTCCGAGATAAAGGCGAGCAGTACCATATTGTCTCAGAATTCCTATTTAAAAAGATTGTAGATTGTTTTGATCACCTAATATAAGTGGATCGTTTGGTAGCTTTCCCTGGTTTCAAATCCAAAGCATACAACGCTGACTTTTCGATGTTTCGTGTGTGCTCTTGTTTAATTTTTCCTCGTGTTAATGTTGGAGACAAACTTCGTGGAGGCAAAATCTTCTTAACATATTTTCGACAAGAACTTTGATAGTATGCAAAATTTGTGAATACAAGTCACAGCCCATATTTTATTTCCCAGGATTATATTTGTTTGCGTGCAATAGGGAGGCTATATTCAGCAGTAGATAACGAGCTGATGATAATGATTTAGGTGCTAGTAGACCAAATAAATGAGCAATAGCATGACGTACAATTTAAAAACAGTGTGAATGGAAACCAAATGTGTTTGCAACTCACAATCCATAAATTCATTAAACCTAGATGCAATATTAAAAGCATCCATCTAAAACAGGATGATTTTCCAAAATAAATACTTGTAGCTGTTTTGCAAGCAATTATGCAAAGTGCTGCGCTCGATAGATCGAGGAACAAAAACCGGTGATTAATAACATCAGGAACTATCAGTCTAGACGATGTAACGCGAATCGCGAGCTCATTTTGCTAAACAGTGTAATGATTCAGCGATATACTAAGACGCATCAAAGGTGGTGAAAGGTACGGAGATTGTAGTAAATATATCAATGTATTTGGAATTATACGCTACAATATAGAATTCAAAGGGAAAATGAATGAATGAAGAAGTCAAATTTTAATGATTGTGGGTACTTGAATTTGAATTTAGTGGACTATACTACTTTTAACAAATCGGGAGAGTTATAAATTCACTGTTTAACAAAGATAAACGGTCAGTATTAATTACTAAAATTAACAGTCATATAATCAAATCTGTCATGTAGGGCACAGACTGACAAAGAATGACTACCCGTTCAAAACCAACGGATATTATTAATATCCAACTGATGCCCATATAATTAGGAATCAGATGGGTAAACCTGGATTCGTAAACTAATTAAACTTTTAACATCGCAACAGTAAAATATTTTACACAAGAAGAAAGAAATCTCTTTATTACACAGTTTATACAAAAACAATCAATTACAGTTGTATTTGGTTGAGTGAATTTCGTAAGGATTTTATAAACATTTTTCTCGTTAGGTCAATGTGCATCCAATCAATCAAAACACTTCAAAGAGTGGTGTTTTCTTTGTGGTATCGTCGGTAACATGATTATCAAAAAATATGATCGAATTTAGGTTTTAATGATGGTAAAGCTTTATGAGGTAAAAAACCTTTAATAATATTTAATGTTTTTAGGGCTCTGTAGGCCGGAGCTTTTAGAATAAACCCCTATAGGATCTATATGGCCTAACCCCTCTCAATCGTACTCTTGATATTGGAGGAGGCCCGTGCCCGGCAGTGTGGAGATACAGATACTGTATCTTTTGTAAGACTTTAGATCGTTGTTCGTACATCTTTTTATTTGCCTACCTACCGTTTCTTATTATTTATTAAGATAACACAAGGAAAGAAAAATAATACTAGTAAATCACGTATAATAATTTGGACTTATATAAAAGTGTATGCTATTTCAAAATAATGCTATCTTTATCCATATAAATGTGTGAAATTGCGCAAAACAAGTACAAAGTTGATGCACAAATTGACGAGCTCTAGCGGCAGGGTCGCATTCACCGGTATTATACGCCAAATTCTGTAGGTAAAAGGCCTCATCTCTGTATACTTTATGAATAGTTTCACACTTTCCTTTGTTTCTGGATCTGTGAACAATGATAAAGGTAAATAATTATCTAAGTATAAATACATAACCTCACGTCTTTTTCCCAAACGGGGTAGGCAGAGGTGCTACCATGACGCCCACATTTCGCCTTGTATGTTCCGTCCCGTTATGTGATAGGGGGCGAACCTATCGCCATTTTAAATAAATCGTTTTAAATTTTAATTTGAATAAGGAGTACAAAAAATCACTGGTGCATTTGCTCAATGATCGTCTTTTTAAGTTAGTTACGTAATCATTGTATCATGTAAACTTGGATTTGAACCAAGGCAAGCATTAAAACAAAAAATTGGAGCTACACTATTATTTGCTCTAGATTACCTTTTGTAAAGGTTGCAGTTAAACTTCGTAATAAGAGATTGTCTTGAAATTCAACTTATAAAACCTATTTATGGACAAAAATAATATTGTAAAAAAAAATTAAACTCACCAGTTTCCTCCATTAATTTGTGTATTAAAAACAATTTCATCCGTTCTATTTCAATCGAGTAAAACTCTACTATGAAAAACGGAGTGAAGAGAAAATATATTATTTGGATGGTATGTATGAGAAGAAAGAAGCACGTCACGTAGGGTTGCTGTTAAAAAATAATACATGGTTATTTTTTTATCCTAGTCAAATAGATTTATATATATAAACTCACGCCTTTTTCCCAGATGGAGTAGGCAGAGGTGCTAGCAGAACACCTACATTTTGCCTTGTGTTCCGTCCCACTATGTGAAAAAAGGCGAACCTATCGCCATATCGGGCACAAATTCATGCCTGCGCGCTGATAATGAATAGAAAAATCCAATATCACTTTGACTGACCCGGGATTCGAACCCGAGACTCCAACGTGATCGTACTGTAGTACAACTATGCCAGCGAGACAGTCAAGGCAAATCGATTTTTTTACTTTAAAAATATGGTTAACCATAATATGAAATAAATATATTCTCCGTTCTTTCTATTATATTACAGTGTTAGTAATCAACTTCACTCTTTTTGAAAACGTCTTCGAAAATATTATTAGTTTCAGAGGAAATTTTAACGGATAATAGAGGACGCTGAATATGGAGTAAGTAGCTATATTATAGTAAAGATCCTAGGATTAACTCGATAACGCCAGATATAATGAAGGAACAAGATTCTATTCATTGCTATTTTAATTATGAATATGTTGAAAATTACTCACATGAGCTTCAATTATAAGAAGGACGTAATATACCTGGGCTATCAACGTGGGCACATTGAACAGAACGCTCAGGAACATCTGAAAAACAGTCCAGTTCAGGCCAAATCTCACAGCTAAAGCTTCCTATACGATACAGGCGGAGTAGGATTTAAGCTACCATTACTATGGTAGCTTAAAGCTAGCTTAGTGTGAGTTGGTAGAAATGAACACCTTTGTAATTATTACAAAATGCTACCAGATATGACTATTTACCCAACGCTTAAGTACAATAGTGTGCCCGGAAGTGCTAGTCACCGCCTGAGGTATGTGAGCGACAGGACGGGGTAGGTAGAGAAACGTCAATGGTATAGACTAAGTTAGCTTCGATGTTTGTTTACCTCCCTTGTCCTGCCGTTCACACACTTCACGCACACTATAATATCGAATGTCAGAATTTGGCCTTCACTAGTAATTCACACTGGACATATATATTCTATTCCTAGGCATTTAGCTATTTTGATAATATTCCCGTAACTGGATCTCAATCATCTCAGCAAATATATTAAAATCGATAAGTTTCTCTAAATTATATAAATGAATACTTACAGTAGCACTCAACTCCGGTGAAACAACTGCAAGCGCATCAGCGATATTTCTATAAATGTACATCAGAATCTTCATCTTATTCTCTTTCAACGTTTTACTATTATTTACATACAAATAATAGTTACTCTCAGGCGCTTCTTCCAACCGAATTCTTAATATCTTCAATCTATATCTTATGACGTCAAAGATCACGCACCTCCAAACACTATTGACGTCAAGAGAGACCAAAGGAATCTGACTGATAATGAACAAGCTAAGTATATCATAGCAGGAGTAATTAGAACAAAAAAGAAAGACATAGATGAGTCTGATGATCCACAAAACGATAGTAAACGTGATGATTTTGTACAACTCCATGCTGTAGTGCTTCCTGCTGATTCTGAGGTACATGTCGATATTATTGACCTTTTCGAAGAACAGTTTCATTTGGGTTTGAAAGCATAGGATAAGGACGGTAGAAGTGACGTATTCGAGCAAATGCCAGGTCTCAGGCCAGTTGTATACCTGTCGACAGGCGAAAGTGGTGTAGATAGCAACAATTATTAGACCAACGCAGTAGATTTTAGCAATGATCTTGATGAGTAAGTTTTTATCAAAGTAGTTGTAGTTGTAGCCACAGAGCAAAAGTATGAAGAGAATTAATTTGTAGAATCTGCATCTGGTTTTGGTGCTTATATTTATTCTGGACGGCATCGCGGACGTGTTAATTGGAAATTCACACAAAGTAGCGTCAATGCGCCGGCCGTTTCGCTGTTCGTTTGTCGACAACAATTTTGACCGAGCGGACAAAGCTAACGACATGTTTTGTTGCGTTAATGTGGGTGGATTTGATACAATTGTATTTTTTCGATGACTGATATTTTTTTTGTGAAAAAATCATGGAAGCACTTCATATGGATTTTTATATATTTTTTAATAATGCAGAAATCCTACCCTTCCTATAAATAAGCGCATTCAATTCGTTCTCATTGTTCTTACAATATAATATTTTACACAAATAAAAATGGACTACTGCGTCGAGTATACGTATATGCCCCTATAATGTTGGTAATTGGTTAGACACCGACTGTGAAACGAGAGGCCGCGGGTTCCATCCCCGCACCAACACAAATGTTTGTGTGGCCCACAAATATTTGTGTCGGGTCTGGGTGTTTGTCACTGAAAAGTCTCTAGTAGCTTCTGACACCCACAATACAAGACTCGATCTTAGTGTGGGGTCAGGGCTATGTATGTGACTGTTGGGTATTTGGTCTACATCAATTGATGAAAGATGATCACTTTTGGCTTATCAATAGTGCGTCTACATAGATACCAATGCACTTACAGTTGCCATACCGTTTTCCCTGTTTAAAAAAATTGGTGCTAATCAGAGCCAGTAGCAGGAATATTCAAAAACTGTCAAAACCTTATCGAATGTCACATGAAAATGACGTAATCTGACCACGGCGCTCACAAAGGCCTTATTTATAATAACTGAACGTGACAATGTTCACACAAAGCCTGTTCGTTTCAATGCCGTCAAAATGTGGTTTAATGCTATTGTTACCAGACTGGTTGATTATATTTGCAGATACTTTTAAGGCTCACAAAAGTATTTAAAAAGTATTTTTACGAGATGTTTAAATACGAGTAGTTTGAATTCTTCCATTATAACATAAATACTAGTATTAAGTATTGTGAAAATCATTAATATTTATGTTTCACCTAAACATTGGCGTTATAGGAAGGAGAAATATATAAAATAAGCCAGTATTGCTTGGCAAATGGTTAGAGATAATTGCTTGTTGTCAATTGAAATCCATTGTAAAAGTTGCTTTAATAAATAATAAATATAAGATAGACTTAACGATACTTGGAGCAACAATCAAGGCGAGATGAAATGGCGTTTTAAACATTAAAAAATATATTTTCAAATATGTAACCAACGATTATATCAGAGGTCAGTGCCATCGGCGTCGATTTGTGAGGCTTACGTACTGGCCGGTCCAGCACGCGGCTAAGAGCCCGTATATTATATCCAATCCAATCCATCAGTCAAAGGAAGTCCACTGCTGAACATAGGCCTCTCCCAATGATTTCCACAGTGACCTGTTGGAGGCAGCCTGCATCCAGCGACGTTCCGCGACCTTTACCAAGTCGTCTGACCACCTAGTGGGTAGACGTCTCACGCTGCGTTTTCCGCTTCGTGGCCTCCATTCGAGAACTTTTTGGCCCCCTCGGCCATCAGTTCTCCGTGCTATGTGCCCCGCCCATTATATACCCTTTTTATTTAGTGCATTTTAGTTACTTTTGTGGAGCCAGAATTTTAAAACAAGATTTTCGTAGCATCAAAATATTTTCCTTCAATGGTCATTTTCTATTACATAATATTTATGATGAAAAATATGTTTCGAAATACACAGATAAAGTAATTCCAAATCCTTCAAAACATCTGTACCGCTATCTGTTTCCTCCACTTTTTCCCTACAAACAAATAAAAATAACAATAGAGGAAAAACGTAGCGATGTAAAAACAGTTGTGAATTGTTTAGGGCCGCCATTAGTCGGCCTACACGACAATCAACATGCTCTTACACTATTAAGTTGTTATAGCTTCGTGAACCTGCCGCTTGGATTTACGAAAGAGGAGTATGAATGGATAAGGCAATACGGCATATGAGATAAGGCATATTTACTAAGCCTTCGTAATTCAAGTGTAATATGTTTGTATGTATTGTAAGTATGTGTATATTCATATATGTTAACATGTGCTTATATACATATATGTAGGCCTATCCACCGCTGAAGATAGCTTCAGCAGTAAATTTCCTGTGGCTAAACACAGAGAGAGAGAGTTGTGTAATGGCGGTCTATACTGGTATAAACTGTTTTTCGCATGCATTGTGATGTATAATAAGATAGCATTTTCTTTTTATTTAATTGTTCTTTTGGATAATCTATTTTATATTTCGAATGCTCGAAGTATACTTACATGATATATGTATAGCTTGTATGTTTTTAATTTATTCTTTTTCACTGCACGATGATCACATATAAATTGTTCAACATACACAGTCTTAAATAATTGATAAGCATACCAACTCCAACATTGATTTAAATCGTTTTTTCGTAGCTCTATGGAACGCACCCTCGTCTCGGTTGTCGTTAAGTTGCATGATTGAGAACTTACGCTTTCGACTTCATTGCTTCCAATTTGTCTCGAGTACAGGGTGTTTAAATGTTTTGTTGTTTTTTTACTTCGATAATACTCGTAGAACCTTAGGAATATGTGGAATATTTTTCATAGTCATTTAGCAAGGAACAAGAAAAGATGGTTGAGTGTTTAAAAATTACCACCTTGTTACAATATAAATCCGTTATTAAAATGATTAATTCTCTATAAAGAACATTACATAGTTTTCTAAAAGCAGTCCATGTACATCTTTAACTCAGAAAACCGTATTTTGTGTTACGGACTTTCAAAGATAGGGGATAATTATAAAATTTACATACACACACATACATAAACTCACGCCATTTTCCCAGGAGGGGGCTACCAGTACAACCACGTTTCGTGTATGTTCCGTGATGATGTGATATGGGGCGAGCCTATCGCCATATCGGGCACAAATTCCTGACTCCAGGCTGATAATGCATATAAAAATCCAATATCATTTTGCCCGACCCGGGAGTAAAAAGGAGACCTCAGGTTTGTAATCGTACCGTAGTACAACTACGCCACCGAGGCAGTCAATTATAAAATTTGTTGTATCAAAATAGCTCACTTACAGCAACATAAACACACAGCTATTAAAAGCCTACATTCACGAAATAATACCATTCTGCATACACAATTTTAAATCTAAAAGAAAATATAATTCACGAAAATACACATCACCCTGTATAAGAAGGAAGTAGTTGAAAGAAAATCGCAGGTCGTATTGTTCAATGGGGCAAACCGGGCCGTCACTCTAAATAATACAGCTGAGTGTTATTTACTTTATACAATTACACACGGCTTAGTCACTCGTTTGATGCTCGCTTTGTGCTACTGATTATTATTTTACTGTTGACTTGTTTTGTATTATAAAGTTTTATCATTTTAGTGAGTGATCTATGAAATAGTTGAGAGTTCGTATTGTTTTTATTGAGGCACGATATAGGAGAGCATCAGTAATAGTATATAATTATGAAAATTATGGCTTTGTCACACTAAAGCATCCCATAGGGGTAGACAGAAATTATAAGTTTCCACTTTGCTCGATCCTGACATACTACTTTCGCTTTGTCTACTTTCATAAATCTCATCATGCATTCTCGTTATTCATTAAAAAAAATCGATATTTTTTACGTATTAGTATTAGAAGATGACTACAATCTATTTGATGGTGTGCGCTACTTAATTAATAAAATGGTGGTAATTTCAATATGCCAACCCGCACTAGGCCAGCGTGGTGGACTATATGGCCTAACCACTCTTAATCGATTCTCTCGATTGTAGAGTAGGCCCCTGTCCAGCAGTGGGACGTATAAGGGCTGATAAAAAAACAAAAAAAAAACAATATTGTGTATAATTCAGTTGCAACAAATTACATATGTATTCAAGCTTTTATACGGCCGAAGCCCTCTCAATCGAATACAGTTATTAGTTCGATTTAGAGGGTTTAGGCCGTATAAAAGATGAAATAAAAAGAAAGAGATGTTATACGAACAAAACTTGCCATTTTTCTACGTCATTAATCTCGGTAGTGCAACAATCTCTCTGTATCACTCAGATATTCTGCAAGTCAAACGGAACTGGTTATCAAAAGGATTATGCACGTCAGTTTCAGTCAGATTAGTTCGTTTCCTTTCTTTTTTTGTTTACTATTGAACGCTTTGTGCGGCGCTGAAGTTTAAAGCACTCTCGGAACATTTTACTGTCAATGGCCGGCCAGGGAAATGCCGTGGATAGATGATGCGGTTGATACGGCACGTGGGCAATAAAAACTATTTCAAAGAATATACATCTATCCAGAAATAAGTCATAATATACTTAGAAAACGCAAGAATTTCTTTAGCGTGTCTGGGTTCTGTAATAAAAATAAGTAATTGTAAGGCGATTTTTATCAGGATGTGATGGTCCCTATCTCATGAACGAATATCATCAACATAGACCCGCAAATACGCAATTATTAAAGATGAGATACCTAATCGTCTGTCGCCACTCACTACTTGTATCTTGTAGTATGTACAGCGTTCATTTCGTGGCATGTATTAACATAGAACTCCGTGGTATAGTTGGTTAGACGCTGGCTGTGAAACAAAGGCCGCGAGTTCGATCACCGCATCGAGACAAATGTCTGGGTGTTTGTGAGACCGAAAAGTCTCTCGTGGTTTCTGATACCCACGACACAAGACTCGACATTAGTGTCAGGACTATGTATGTGACTGTTGGACATACAATATATTTATTCATTTATTATTATAGAAAAGGAAATTTATTTATTATAGAATTTTATTTATTATTATAGAAAGGAAAATATGGCGGATACATATCGCAAAGAACAGACAATCAATGCCGCATCCACAGTACAAATTAATTTGCGAATCCTTCACAATAATCCCGCACTTCTTTTTCAAGTAGAAAATTGTTCCGACCAACTTTCTTTGTCCGCTGACCGCTAGTGGTGGATTTTTTACTATAAAATTCACTGAATAGAGCTACTATAGGTACTTACCTTGTGTTACCGCTGTAATTTTGTACTGGGGCCCGGCTATTTTCACTAGACCCCTAAATTTTCTCAAAGTCTTCGTAGGTAGAGCTCTGCATTATTTTGTTGGAATTGGAGGATAAAAACGGGTATCTATTTTTCACGGGCGGAGTATGGGATTGTCTGAAGTGGAAGCAGTTATCTTACTGCTTGTGTTTTGCAAATGTAGCATTCGACGGCAATCCTTGCATTATTTGCATTGATATTTGAATTTTGGTCTATCGTCTCGTTGGTTGGATGTGTAATTGAAACTCCAGAGTACGGCAATATATTTTAAGCTTCATCTATTTAATTGTATCCAAATTCATTTCCATGTCAATTTATTAGCAATGTGTAAGGATCCGACATACCGTTTACTAGTTTTCCTTCCCGCAAAGCAAAATGTAAAATACAAATCCGAGGAAAGCTTTGCCACATACCAAAATCCAGATATTATACTCGCTATTATTAATATCATCTATATAGCATACAATCATTATCTGAGAAAATGCCCAATTACCTGGCGTTGCCATGGCTCCCCGGACAAAGCCGGGTGTCCATATAACAGCTATTATCCTCCGCCGACCACTCGACAAGAATACAATAGTATCGATTGTACTGTATTACTGTAATTGGGGCTTAAGGAACCTCGGACTTAATGATCGCTGCTATTTTCGTGTTGTGGAAGATATACTAATTATTATCTGTTTTTGTATCAGTTTTTTTTTCGGACATTGAAGATATATTTTTTTATTCAACAAGGCGACTGCATTGAATCGGATGGTAAGTAATACTGGCCCGATTGAGTGTCGACTGGCAGGCATTAGGCTGTTGTTATAAGACGCAATTCATGCAAGCCTTTAAATTCATGCAGGCAAGGCAAGAGGCATGTCACATCAGGGACTTACTGGGCCGAGAAACAGTAAAGGTTTAAATAACAGTGTATCATTTGGCGAACCCGCACTAGGCCAGCGTGGTGGACTATATGGCCTAACCACTCTCAATTGTATTCTCTATTGTAGAGGAGGCCCGTGCCCTGCAGTGGGACGTACTATATGGGCTAATACAGTACAGTATCATTTGAGCCATTGACACGAAAGAAGAGACGGAAACAGATTCGGCAAACTATGGGTGACATTATTGACACCTTACACGTGTGAGCGTATGTACCTAGCGATTATAATGTAACTAATAATAATTACGTAATATTTAATAAATAAATTATACCTCACATATTCTAAACATCCACACTGTATTGTATCAGCCCAAAATCACCAGTCGCTTAGCACTTAGGACTCTTTCACAGCCGAGAATTATTTGAATGCGGAACCCCGCACTATATTGCTTTGGTGGTGCATACAATAGTATTTTTTATTATTATAAGCCCTTTAAGTCCCACTGCTGCGCAAAGGCCTCCCTCCCTTCCTTCCATTTGTCACGGTCGGATGTTACTTGCCACCAGTTCGGAAGATAGGAGTCGAGTTCGTCATTGTTTTGGTTGTGTATACAATAGTATACACAACCAAAACAATACCCAAACAATCTATAAAGTATCATTAGCCCGCCATAATTTAAAAGAGTGTGACGCACATCCGACTAAGATGGATGCCGTGAGCGGAACAGGAAATGGTGTTGGATCGGCCCGAGATACCCCAGATTCATTTTTCACTAAACGTGAATAACGCCCTCTGTTGGTGCTAATGTTGTATTAAGTGTTTACACCATACATCTTAGTCGTGTCGGTGCCGGACATTTGTAAGTAAATAAAATGTCTGGTGTGACGATTTTGGGGGTGACCACAAAGTAAAAGGCTTTTAAACTCACTATAGAGTTTAAATAGAAAAAAAATAGATCGAAGAATTTTTAATTGAGAAAATGTTCAATATTAATACATACATACATAAACATCACGCCTTCTCCCAGAAGGCGTAGTCAGAGGTGCAACCAGGACACCCACGTTTCGCCTTATGTGGTCCGCACCATGATGTGATAGGAGGCGAGCCTATCGCCATATCGGGCACAAATTCCTGACTCCGGGCTGATTATGATTTAAAAAATCCAATATCAATTTGCCCGACCCAGGATTCGAACCCGAGACCTCAGCTTTGTATTCATACCGTAGTACAACTACGCCACCTTGGCAGTCAAAGTTCAAAGGTTTAAACATGCAAAAACCACAAGAGAGGCGGAAAAATAATGTGTACTTCGTGAAATCTATACACCAAGTTTCTTCAGGTCATCATCAAGTCTAAACAACCCTTTTTTGTCTTCGCTATTTAATCAAAGTCTCAAAGCAAATACATGAGTCGTTATCTGCCTAAATATTGGTAAAGGGATACTAATGTAGCCTACAATTCGCCAATTAAATTATTTTTCAAACCGAAAACTCAGACAGAATTTATTACTCGACCCAAAATTTAAAACCAAGACTTTTAATACAGATTCCATACCTTCTACCACTAGACTAAAAATCAGCTACAATAGTAACAATTAACTACAAAATCCTACATCACAATGCACTAATAGATATGAAGTAGTGAATAAATTCCAGTAGATATCTGTCTGTCCCAATAAAGACGAGTTGAAGAGTGATGTTCGCATCGAGACGGGTTAATGAGCCGGAATGTAAGAATGCTTCCTCTTGGCAAATGTTCAATATTATTTGTTTTTCAATTTGATCTTGTAGTTGAATCTTGTTGTTGTGTTGTCTGATTATAGTCATTGGGGAAATGATGAAGTAGTAATACATTGTTATTACTAATAGTCGACAGCCTCCGTGGCGCAGTTGGTTGGACGGCTGTGAAACGAGAAGCCGCGGGTTCGATCCCAGCATTGAAACAAATGTTTGTGCGTACCACAAGTATTTGTTTCAAGTGTGTGTGTTTGTGAGACCGAAAAGTCTCTCATAGCTCCTTATACCCACGACACAAGACTCGATCTTAGTGTGGGGTCAGGACTATGTAGCCGATGGAAATAGGGCTGGGGTGAGTGTTTAATGCATTTGTAATTTGTAAATATTTGATTCATAGTATATGGGATTTATTTTCTATAATAGAATTTTAATCAATAATTAGCGGACCATACTTTAAGATAGAACACCAATTATTGTATTTTACCCGTCTATTAATTCTGCCACCTCAGATATAAACAAAAACAATGCTTCCAAGTCAGCCTCACCACGCATTCACAAAAGATTAATCAAAAACACGATAAGAGTCGACACGACATCTGCAATTAGCACCGACTGATAAATGCGACAACGGGGGCGGCAAAATAATTATACTTAAATCCTCCGGCTATAAATCAAGCAAGCTCCTTAGCACACGATTAGCATTGAACAAGAGAGCGTAAATCATTGTCGCACGCCTACTGGTGAGGTGCGGTTCTGTTGGCGAACTAGTTGTCGCGTTTGTGAATAATATACACGTATCATACTTGATGTAACAACGTTCATGCAGCAAACTTAATGATTGGTAATTTTTATTGAAAACAACAAAAAAGGAGAGAAACTTTGGTTCTGTCAACGGATTTGCTGCGGTTTTTGAATAACGTTCATGTAGCAAAGTTAATTATTACTACATTTATTAGAAACCAACAAAAAAAATGTAATAGAAAACTGTAAAAAAATAGTTTTATTTCTATCGACAATCTTTTCTAATTAGCCTTGGATAGGTTAGATTTTATATCATTTACGTTTAACCCTAAGGAGATTGTTTTTGTTTTTATGTGTTGAAGTTAGTAATTAATCTACCAATTAAAAAGGTATAAAATATTCGTCTCTTGCGATGCGATAGTATAAAAAAATAAAGCGTCTTAAAGCATTCTCAATTGTTGCAATTTATTAGATCATTTTATAGCTAGACTTTTTATACGACTACTGCTGCGGTTCACCATTTCTAATGGAAGAGACCCCTTACAAAACACGTCGTCCTCTCGATTATACAGATGTTAATGCACATAAGTACACGCGGAAGTGCGTGTTCACACCAGCTCTGCCTCCCACCAATCATGTTCTAGAAATTTCTATATCGACAGTTCACCAATTCAATCAACTATACTTGTATTCACAGTGAAACACTTCAAGGTACGCATGGATTGGATATTTTGTATTTTGAGTTCATTTTTTGTTGAAACGGCCCTCCCATGGAGTTCACTGAAATTTTGTGAGGTTAGCGTGACACGCTTATCAACCTATTGGGTATTTTCTTTTCCACAGGGAGCATAATCAAGTCGTCTGACTTTAAAACTGCGAGACGAGTTGTTCTCATATTTCCTCGTAATTAGATTAAAAAATATAGCGTGTCTTGTCATTATTCATTATACAAAAACGTATAAAACTTGTACACTTAAAGTCATTAATCTAAGTTTTCACATCACGGTACATGTTGTGCTATTATAAAAACTTGCAAAGTTTGTTCGGATGTAAAAAGCTAGCCTGAAGAGTTAGGAAGAGCTAGAATTGATAGAGAATTTAAAATCATCTGGCGACAGTAATGTCTGTCAAAACGAATGACTTTAACCTAAAAATCTTAAAGAGCCAATAATCCTACCTAGTTATTCATACAATTCGAGGCGATGAATAATAAAATTAAAAAAATATATATGTCTAAACCGAGTATTTGAAAATATCATGAGTAACAGGCCTTCTTGAGAATTGTCGACAGAAAGTTCAGCTCTACATCAGACCGGTGGACTAGACCTAATTTACCTCAATCGTAAAATGGCTACTGCCCAGTAATGGACATAAATAAGCTAATACATTTAGTATCTAATTACTAGCAGTGCTCTATTCTATATGATTTGTATGTCTATACGAGCTACGGTCGCGGTAGTGTTGTGAGCAATCAGCCATTTTACTGCTCTTTGTCTTCTTAAATCGCCGCGCTGAGACAACTGACGAGAACTCGGGTTGCTGACGGTGATATCTAACCCCTTTTAATCAACCATCTATGTATATAGATGCAGTCTAAAATCCAGAACTATTAGTCCAGCAAGATGACAAAAGCTACATTAACTACCCTTACCTAGATTTTTTTAATCAAAACTACAAGATCAAAAATATCGCAGTTGAAAGCGACTGTACTGTAATTATAAATTGTTTGTTATATTTAGTCTTTTATTTCGTATATTCAATGGAATTACTGAATTAAAATCATTACCTTTCACACAAGAATGCATATTCGATTATTTTGGGTTATTAAACTATTACTGTTGCAATTTTTTTAACCCAAAATATTTAATCACAGTTGGGATGCAGAGGGAAGAATAGGGATACTTAGATTCAGGAATATAAAATTTGAACGGGATTAAATGTTCCTGGTATGGATAGGGGTCAAAACATCTTCACGCAACGAAGCTAGTCCGGGCAGCTAGTATAAATTAAAACTTTACTGTACCAGCCCATATATGTCCCACTACAGGGCACGAATCTCCTCTACAATGGAGACTACGATTGAGAGTGGTTAAGCCATGTAGTCCACCTCGCTAGCCTAGTGCGGGCTGGCGGACTTTTAATACCGTTGAAATTCTAAAAATATGTTTTTAAAATAATAAATTAAGTACAATTAAAAACACCTTAACGCGAATACCTTTAGGTGGACGCTGCCAGTATCAGATTTTTGCTGCGCTCGTAAAGCCAGTGTGTCGGCGCAAACAGTCGTATTGCGATGTAATGGGCTGGAACAGTAACTAGTCTTCTTACATAAACACCTACAAAGATTTGGTGACTCGGACTTTATCACTAGTTATTACAATATAAGGGCAATGGAGTCATGTGGATTCAAGCAACGATTTTTTGTGGTTAATGATAGATGGTTTGATGAGATGATCATGATGACATTTGGCTTTCTCTATCTTCAGCCACAGGAAGTCCACTGCTGAACATAAGCCTTCCACAAGGATCACAGATCGACCTGTTGGAAGCGGGCGGCTATCAGCGATTTCTTGCAACCTTAATCAGATTGTGCGTCCACCTTGTAGGCAAGACTTTATTATTCACTAAAAATTATATTGTAGTCAAATCACATGAAAAACAAAAACACGATTAATTGTAAATTAGGATTAAGTCAAACGTTTACCGAAAGATAAGCAGTAGACCGTGGTTAAATTATACAGAAATACAAATTATAAAGCTACAGTCCAAATAGGACGTTTCAACTACTAAAACTGACGTAGAAATCACCTCTGCTATTTTATTTCATTTAGTGGGTGTGATAGCGGAAGATCCGAAAGCCGGTGGTACGAAATTTATATTTACCCGAGTTGTGGTCACCTTAAACAATGCTCGAAACCTTATTAGAGACCCGTGCAAGTGTGTTGCGTTGCAGTTTCCATCGGTGGACGTCCGATTTCGTCCAGGCTGGCAAAATTGTGTTGATTGGCGAGATCTGTGGGCGAGACATAAAATCTCCATGCACTATGGTGTTGCAGATGTTCATACGCGGCGGTGATCACTTACCATCAGGTGAACCTTATGCTCGTTTGCCCCCAATAACATAAAAACCCTACTCTATATTTATATTGCAATGCCATATACCATTAAAATATGAAATGAATGGTGTACTGTCACAATATCGTGCCAGTATAATTTTTTTTGCAAAATAAGACACGACTTTCAATAATACTTATACCCGTTTAATCTATCAAAACACAATCCATAGTGCATTCCAATGTACATATTTTTCAATGTTAATAATGATAGAGCGCAAACTGCATACAATGGAATTAGTTTGCGGCGCGCCTATCAATGAGACAATTATTTTCAACTGGACCGTGTGAGGGGAGCCTGTGTCGACACGCATCATTGTTGCCGGGGGATCGTTTCATGCAACATGGAGCGATTTTTGTTTTTTTTTTTCCTTTTTTTTTATACTCGGTTGAAAGTGTAATGGGGTGATGGGAGTGCTTTTTGTTCTATTTTTTAAGTTTTTATGCAATGTTGGGTAGGATTTATTTAGAAGTATGTAGGTTTATTGGGAAATGTGGGAAATGTTTGGAGAACTGTGTTTTTACAATTGAATAAATTGATGAAGCCCCATTGCTGTTATTGCTGGCGTGAAAATTATTTTTATTTCATTAAGATCAACTCTACATTCTCTGCTCTTCCTCTCCTACATTTTTTATACCAATCCTGTTTAAGTTGCAGCAAAATTGCGACAGGTCGTCAGTCACACACGAAACTTATTCGGAAATCATAATTATATTATTCAAACTGAAAAACTCACACAAATTGGATTTACCTACCTAAGAGCCGAACCCAAGACCTCAGGGCTCATTGCCCATACATGCCTATAACTCGATGAGCCGATTAATCTGAGATGATTAATTAAATCACCACCGGCGCCCTCTCGCCCCAAGCCGTCCAGCAAAGCTAGCTAAATGCAAATCACTGATAATCCATTAGTGCACGTCCATTGTGTGCACTATGCCTTACCTTACAACTATTGCACAGTGTACACAGGGGCTAGTAATGACCTTTCAGTTTGATGCGCGAGTCAATTAATTGCAATAAATTACATTATACTAGCCCTCGGGATTGTTTACGTGTTCGATATTCGAAAATTTGAATCTTAGGTGCATAGATAAGAATAAAGTTATTTTAAATAACTTGTTTTTTTAATTAAGTGGCCAGTTTCTTATTGAACATTTAATGAAATCATAGCAGGGTATATGATTTGTTGGAAAATAAAATCATGAATAGTGCTTGGATAATTTTCTATGGTTTCAATTTAAACACCCACACATCTGTTCTCGTTGGTGTATTAGAAAAAAATCGAATACAAATGTTACTGTCTCTACGTTTATTACTGTATTTAAAATATGATATAATCAGAACGTGTATCTACATACATACATACGTAAACTCGCGCCTTTTTCACACAAGGGGTTGGCAGAGGTGCAATCAAGACACTCAAATTTGCCTTGTTCCGTCCCACGATGTATGAATGAACATGAATCTCTCAATATTTTGACGCCTAATTATTTTAGAGTGCCTTTATGAGTTTTACAAGTTTCGTTTACTTATTTTCTTGGATCCTTCGACTTCCATAGTAGCACTGAAACTCTAAAAAGGAGATCGATTCAAAACTTAGACGCTTCTTTTACTATTACTTTACTCTCTATTTTAAATTATTAACTCTGTCCTCTAAATATTGCAGCGGAATTTGTTCATCATTGCATCACACTTATACCGTTACCGAGTACTTGGACTATTACACAATATCGCATATTAAATTTATTCCGCTCGAAACAAAACACGGGAGAAATAAAACAGCGCATTTCCCGCCATTGTAGTGGTGAGTACACTGTAGGGATGTTGATGACGATCGACTCAAACTATTCAGATTTTAATTAAACCCATTTGCAGCAGACGTGTGTTAAACGTGTACTAATTAGATTAAAGCGGAAACACCGTTCGCTGGAGCTGATGTTTAAAAAATCTTATATTATTTTCAATCTAGTTTACATTCGCTTTGCGTCGCTGCAGCGCTGAATGGTGCGTGTTTTATTTTTTTGTGTTCTAAGTTTGAATTTTCGTTTTTTTGTTTTTAATTAGCCGTTTTGTGGCTAGTTTGTTATATTATTGTAATCGCCTATTACGAGCATTAAAAAAAGGTTCCTGAATTGATTTACACAAATTGTAATTTCTTAAATTTAAATTCACAACCTTCACAACATGTAACAAACCTTTTTTGCTATTTTTTTAAATAAAATGAATCTGGACTTGACTATACCCGTATGTAAATGTAATACTGCAAAAACTTTGTACCTAATCGAGACCTAATTATAATATTTCAACCTTCCTCATCATAACTCATAATTTATAAGAGCAAAATATTTGTCAACACACAAAGTAATAGAGGTGGATTAATAATAAACACCACACTTCCAGCGCTGCAGCGCTTGACGGTGCTGTGTGTGGAATAAGCCAATAGTTTCACTACTTTCAATTAAAACGGCGAGGGTGGAACAATGGTCGGCTGTAATGGAACAGTAATCCGTTTAAGTTAGTCATCGGCGAATGATTGGACGATGATGACTCGGGAGAATATTGCGTCAGTAATCTTTTTAGTTTGAGTTGATGACGCTGATGATTGTTCGTGTTTATGAGTGTTTTTACAATATATATGTATTGGATAATAGGCTGTACAGAAATTTCGTTCTTAACATGATATGAAAACGTTTAGTTTTCGATCATCACGACAATTGAAGTATCATCGAAACGAGAGGCTGCGGGTTCGATCCCCGCACCGAAACAAATATTTGCGTGAACCACAGGTATTGATTGGATCTGGTTGTGAGACAGAAAAGTCTCGTAGTTTCTGATACCCTCGGCACATGACTCGACCGTAGTGTGGGGTCAGGACTGTGTATGTGTATGTTGGGTGTATTTATTTATTTATTATCTTATCATCATAAATATTATGTGCCTAAGCCAAAGGTTTCGGTAGTGGTGAAAAATGTGCTGAATTACCAGACAGCCTACGGTTTTACAAGTGCCAGATATGTTTTACTTGACCTAATTTACCTTGGCCGTCTAACGTCTACGCCAAAGGAATATAAAATAGCTGAATATTTTCCAAATGAAAACTTACTTAAAGTAATAACCTCACCCTGACACCCGACGCTCATTAAACCAAAGAGTCAATCATACACCCAATTTTCCAAAAAATACCACTTAAAAATCTATCATTACAATCAACTTTACAGATAATTTGAAAACGAAGTCATTAAACTAAAAGTTGTACGACTCAATCCAGCTTATTAGGTACATTAGTATTAACGACTGTATTCCGTGTTACAAATTCAACGCCCTCTATAATTTTAAATTGTAATAATAGGGACGATTCGGCACTTTAATTTATGATTGTTTCAATTGTCAGATGGGATTTTTGTGTGTAATTTTATAAGTTAAAAATATTTTTTCCGGTATTATTAAAATTTATTCACGAGGTGAGTATGGAAGAATTGGTAGTAGTCGAGCATCTTGAATCTGAAATTAGTGAAATAGTACACAAATGACCTGAATCGACAGAAATGTGTGAGTAAGTAACATGGCAGGTCCACGCAAGTGAAGAACAACAGTCTCTGTTTACCTTATACTCAAATTTAAAGAGACATTATTAATATTACATTAACAATATTTAAAAACCTCTCGGTTGAGATCGTCAATTTTATAATTACACTAGTAGTTAGTTACGTACATAATTTATAAATACCTTAATTTTGCCATAAATTAAAAAGATACATATTAAAAAATCCGTTTAAAATCGTTATTTTGGACGGATTTTTTATGCCGTTGGATATCACACATTTTATTTTAGATACATCATTAACCCTGCTCTCGACAGTCAAATGAATAAAAATTAGACAAAAGTCACGTACAACGCTACCAGAAACCTCCAGTGACGCACAAGTGGAGAATTCATTAGGTCGTTTGGACCCACTCCATACCACTTGCGACTTTTGATTGAGGGTATAAAATGCCCCAAGACATCGGCTAATTCAAGAGGCCGCTCCGGACCAAATTACCCCCATTGTTCTTTCAAGATGTGACAGTAATGTTTTGGGATATTTTATCTTTCCTTCCTTTTATTTAATGAAAAGTCTGGTTGTGGGTCGCAAATGCAAGAATTTTAGTGCTTATTTCTATTTAGAATTTATTATTTCGTTCTGTGATTTACGTCTGCTATTTTCAAGCTTCTGAAAATTAACATACTGTAATATTATCTTCAATTTTATGCTGTTGTATTTTATTATATTTTTATGTTACTATCTGACGTTTAGATGCGGGCATCTACTTCTTTGCTACTCTCTTCACAGAGGACTAATTTGTGAAAAAAAATCAAAATTTTATTTTAACTAATAAGTATCGTAGTAATTTTACTTGATCATAAGCCTATATTTATGAGTCTCTCGTACCAAAATGTCCACCAATCACTAACCCTCGATCCCAAAACAACAAATAATTCAACAACTTATCAATTCACAAATGAGAATCTAAACCATTATTCTTGTCATAGAATTCCTCATAAAGGTGCTGCCAACATACAGCCCGCTTTGAATAAGCGATCCATTCTCCAACACGCCTCGTAAAGTATAAATCTGGATCGTGCAGCGATCACACAAGACCCGAGCGATGAAAAGGATTTACACAGATTTGAAAATCTCAGCGCAGATTCGACACACTGTGATATTAGGGATTCGTAAATTGAAGTTACAGCGGTTTTGAGTACGATAATTTGTATAAATATTGATGATTTGAGTTCACTATTAAAGAGTAGATTCATTGTAATTATTGATAACAGTCTTTGAATTATCTTCTAAGTCAAACTAATTAGGAATTACATGAATATCATTAACTAAATCTTATAAATCTCTACTTTATATATTGTTCTTAAAAATCATATTGATTTCAATTACACAATCAATATCGAAATCAGATTTGTCTTAGATGGCAAAACACCGTGCATGCGAAATTGAAATATTTTAGTTCTAGAATTAACACTGTAGAGCACAGTGTTCGTAGATGGAAAACCTCTGAACCTGAACGAACGGGATCAGTAGAAGCATAAAGGAGGATGTGAGGCAATAGCCATAAAGATTTTATTGGCAGAATGAGAGCACGTGACGTATAGTCGTAAATGTAAAATATTCAGCCAAGGCATGGATTATGAGACAATAGGTAATGATTCTGCGAATATCGACGAGCAGCGAAACGGGGGATCTCCATCGTCTTGAATTCAACTTACGTATTTGGAATCTGGTTATTGTAGGTACTCATGGTATTATGGGCGTTAATTGTTTATGAACATCGACCAATTATATTTATTTTTAAATTAGCCTTAAAATATTTTTTCTTGAGAGTTGCAGCTGGTATAATTAACAGTTGCTAGTGAATGAAAGAATAAATACATACATCTAGCTCAATTGTGCGTGTAAAAGAACCAGTAGCACTGCTAATTAATATTTTTATTCGTAAAGGTTTTAGAACCATGTTGGTTCTTCGAATCGAAATTATTTTAGTATAATTTGGATTCAATTTTGAATTCCATCGATTGATAAAGAATTTATTTGATTTCACAGAATATTACAGATATTTCTGCCATAATAATTGACACCAGTTTTAAAAGGGTTCCACCAATATCAATCCTCTTTTATTCCCGCAAAAACTTCAAAAGTAAACCGCTAAATATAACAACAAAACACAAACGGCCCTTGAATTATGCATGCCCTGTCCGAAACACAGGCCCTAAACACGATGAGCGGTCAGGCGCACACTTAAATGGACCTTACGGCGGAGAACCCTTTGCGATATTTACAGCTCTGCACATTTCTCAAGAGCTCAGGTTATAATGGTTTTGTTGTGTTTTTGTAGTGAATATCGTTGACATATTCTTTATTTTATTTTTATTTTTTTAAAAGAGTGTTTTTGTTGAAATTTGAAAATGTATTTTTTTTTATTTAGAGACCTTTGGGTGAAAGGGCTATGTTCAGCAGTCGACTTCCTGTGGCTGAAGAGGGAAATGTACGTAAATTAATTAATAATGTACACTTTAATCACTTGTTGTTTTCATCCCATGCTAAAAAGAGGATCATAATATCGTAGTGAATATCAAAACCCACAAGATATCAATTAGTTCCACAACAAAAAAACATATAACGCAATATAGTACATCATTATGTGTTTTATCTCAGTGCGCGGTTCGGACCGTTTTATCTCACTTTACATTATTTATCACAAAACGTGCCAAACTCAAAAAAACATTATTTACTTCATCCTAATAAGGTCGTCACTGAAAAAAACATGACATCAATACACTTCCTCTAATCAAACGTAACTGGACGAAAAAAAGCGTTGATACCATTTGTCCAGTTGCCCACATTTGTCTGTCTGTCAGTCCAATAAATAAGGGAAGAGAAACTGCCGGCCAATCCCGTCTGTGCCTTATCTGGCCTCATCAGAGCGGATCGATGGAGACAGCCGAGCTGAACACTGGATCTATATGGAGCTGATGATATTATGTTAAATGTTCTGAAATTATGAGAACAAAACTCTCCAAGGAATAGAAGGAAAAGTCAATTGTGTCGTGTAACAACGGCTTATTACTAACAAAGGATTTTTTTAAAAATCTAACATGTTTTAATCAGCTAATAGTCTGGTGTGAAACTGCACGATAAAAAAAATGAATTTTATTTACACGTCAAAAAATGCTTAGCAAATCTAGTCATTAGATTTGCTCCTAATAATTATTGTTCGGAAACATGAAATGTTAAACCAAAAATATTTATTTATTTATTCTTAACTGCACTCAAAAAGGAAAAACACTTGATAAAGTACAAATGAACAAAAAATTACATATGAGGTCAATAAGGCATATCTAATAATACACCGGAAGAATATTTTTTGAACATATTAACATCTCTATAGATATATGTGTGAAGTAAAACATTCATCGGAGCTGTTCGGGATCGTTACTCTTTGCCCTCATTGTCTTTATTTCACTTTATTTATTACGAACAGGTCGCTGTGTAAAAAACGCTGACTCAGCATTTTTCAACTTAACCACCAAGAGGTCAATGTAAACTGGATAATGGTTAGTACAGATTAAAAGTGACTATGATGTCTAGTAGGATTCTTTGAGAAGAAAAATCGATGTTTATTAACATATTTTTTTAAAATTATTTTGAATTTTAAATAAAATAATATTTGTATGATTAGTAGAATAACACCGTTCATACAATTCTAAGTTATCTAGCAGAATTGACAGCCGCTGTGGCGCAGTTGGTTAGACGCCGGCTATAAACCGCAGGCCGTGGGTTTGATTCCGCACCGAGATTCATTTTTGGGTGATCCTCTTGTAGTTTCTGACATCCATGTCGTAAGACTTGATTAATTTTGATAATAGGACTATGTGTGATATTTTTTAGTATATTTAGAACTTTTAAGTAGGCGGTGCCTCCACAACGCAAACTAATGCAATAAGCTATAGAATTGCTTTTAAATTCACGGTGTTGATTTTGCTACTGTCCATGTCCGGTCATATCGCTTACCATCAGGCGTATGGTATGCTCGTCTAGCCATTCATCGCAATTATTAAAAATAATACAGTGATATTATAAATGAGGTTGAATTAAAAAAGATTTTACTTTATAGTCTTCGTCATTATTTTTTTTAAATAACAAACTTCTATTTATTAAATTGGAAATGAATATTCTCATAGAAGTGCAAAAAGTAAACAGGAATCGTCGTGGGAATGAATTGACGCAGACTAATTGTTTCGACTCCCGGGAGGAGAATAGTTCAAGTACTAATTAAAAAATTAAATTCGCTATACTTTTACTAATGTTTTAATATTTATTGTTTGTTGTTAAAACTATAAGTCATGCAGTATATAGTACAGGGTACAGTGTCTAGGAAAAACTGAATTAACAGGTTTGTTTGATAAAATTTCAACCGGTGATTCGAAATGTTGGGAGTCCAATTGAGTCCATCTTTCCTACATCCCTATCATTCGTAATGGCGAGTCATCTATAGAATTAAATTTGCTACAGGTTTGTATATTTGAGGATGTAAAAGTCTTTATAAATATTTATTTAAGGCACAGTGATAAGAAACTGTGAAGTTGGGTGAAACATTGGTAGGTGAAAAAAAGGAAAAACAATCAAAACAAAAGAATGGATTCCTGATAGCAACTAATTAACTCAAAAGATAATTCCTCGAAGACGAATACTAATAAAATCTCATTCTTCATAAAGAGCGTTGTAATAAAAAAATCGTCATTGAAACTTCAACAATGCAAAGCCATCAAAAGTCGGAGTCCATTTTGAATCTCGACGCGGCGCTGTGAAAAGACAAGTTTTTACGATTTTCATAAAAGCAACAAAAACGGTTTTTCATTTACACGGTTTTAGTGGCGATAAAATATAATTAAAATATTTTATACGGCTCTGTGTGTATCTGCTTTACGGGTTGTGAGTTGTGAAGGCGCGGTCTTAGGTTTGATGCACAATATGCAGAATGCATTTCTATCAATTGGAAATTTTCCTGTTTTCACCTGGCAGGTTACATAGAGTTTAAATTTTATTAGGTCAGTTACAATATTTTAAAACAGCACGAAAAGTTTTTGACTCATCCATCGCTGTGTTTCTTAAGGCACCGAAAAACCACTGCTGAAAATAGGCCTCCCACAATGAAATACACAGTGACCTATAGGGAGTGGCCTGTATCCAGTAATTTTCTACAGGCATAGAGCTAGATCGTCTGACCTTTAGGTGGATATCCATTGCTTCGCTTAGATTGTTTTCCAAAATGTATGTTCTTTCTTTATTCATCCACCTAGTATCATCACCAAAATCGATCTCCTGTGAGACAATAGTACCCCAGACGAGCCTGCCCATTCATGCTGAGCCATGGCTGACAACAGCGAGGCTCTACCACTTTTAAAACTTATTGATTTTTTTTTCTGTATCTTTGTTCTCGGTGTATCTCCAGGTAGATACACTAGGATATAATCAAAAATGCAGTTTGGTGAAATTAACAATTCTACAAGCGGGTTTTATATTTAGCGGAGCGCTCGTAAACCAAAGGAATGTCCTCTGCATTTCTATTAGTGAAATTAGTTTTAACGGTACTTGTATAAAGTTCCTGTATATTCAAAATGTTATATTTTATGAGGCCTGTGATTATCTAGACCACTCTACGGTTCCACAATCGTAATACTGAATTATGCAGTGCACCACCCATATTTATTCATCAATTATCTTCACGCTACAGATTTGGCAAGTAATTTTTAACGAAGGTAAGAAAGTTTAGAAAAAGTTAGCAGTACTGTATTGCAAAGAAATGTGTCTATAACGATAAATAATAATAATTACAAAACTTATAAACAAACCTGTTTTAAAAAGTGACTCCCGGAAATTAATGCATTTAAAATTTTCTCCTTTCTGGCTTGGCTGAATAAAACCTCACTAAGCAACAAAATTGATAATTGTTACGTCATTGCTTTAATTTACAATAGTTTTCCTATTACGGCGTGAACCATAACAGGTATTATGATCAAAGCTCCGCATACAAACTTCAACAAAATCCTCCAGACATTTCCTTATATTGTTACCGCGCTAAGAAGAGTTCCCGAGGGACAGCAATCATCCGTCATGCACGACACCGGCTTAATTGGAAACGTCGGGTTCACATTTAAATTTCAAACCGAATCGCAATTTCATTATGGAGACATTTTATCTTAATAAAAATTGTACGCTTAATCTGTTTTATAAATCGTTCTGTGAATTGGAAAGTGTTTGTCAGTTTGTTAACGAAGATTTGGTATTTGAATTTAGTAGCTTCCGAAATGTCGATTGAAATTACTTGCTTTTGAAATATATGGATAAAGATAGGCCATTTATTGCTATATATATTATAGTATAGTTAAAAAATAAGATACAAAGGAATTAGGAAATCGATGGAAGTAGGCTACTTCAAACAATCTTTCCAGAAATCTTTGAAAGTTTAGATCTTGCTGTGGATACTCTGATGTAGACATTTAACATACTCAAGACGATTTTAACCCATCACTCGTCATGATACCAATCAATTAATGTCTACTCCAATAAAAAAGGGCAAAACGCCCAAAACTGTCGTTCACAGCACTTACATCAACACTTTCAACAGTAACCCAATAAGATACAAATACCTTGCAAACATTACCATTTCTCACCCCAACCTCAACAACACTTAAAACATTAAAAAACCAACGAACTAAGACCGTTCTCGAAGCCAACGGTAATTCGCATCTTCGCAGATAGTAGAATTAATCCTGTAATTACAACTGGCAGATGCAGGCTCTTAACTAATTTTACACCTGACTACCCCCTTTACGGCAAAGGGTGAAGTGGTGCATTTTTAATCGCGTCTTTTACTTTGGGGGATGTTTGTTACACGTTTTACCTTGGGCTTTTATACGTAATAGAAGTAACAGATATAATTAATATAGTAATTAGTTAATTGGTATTGTAGTAAGGGAAATAGATTATGTGAAATGTGGGATTAACGTTTCGATTTCTCGCTAATATTTTAAATTACTAGAGGTAACGTGTATGAGCTGTGATTTCTAGGTTGGGAACTTTTTTGAGACCAGCCTGCAATTCACCAGAACAAACTGGCGTGCATTACAAGAGGCCTACACTCAGCATTAGATGGATAAATAGGCTGAAGAAGAAAGAAGAAAGAAGATGCCATTTGCCTGATGATAAACGATATGACCGCTCATAGACAGTAGTAAAACCAAACAACACTATGAATTACAAGGCAATGCTTGGCATTCCACTGCACTCGCAATCCTTAGACATAAGATGTTAAGTCTCATTATGTCCAGTAGTTACTCTTGCTACAATGTCCTTCAAACCGGCACATGACAGTGGTTTTGCACTGCTGTTTGGCGGGAGACATAGATATCGCGATGGCACCTACCCAGGCGGCCTATCACATATGAGAGACTTACCACCAGCCTCCAACTGTGTTAGGTTATCAATTTGAAATTTTTATCGTGATTATTTCTATCGCATGTAAAGTTTACCTACTCACTCTAGGCCAGCGTAGTATATGGCCTAACCCTTTTCAATCGTACTCTCGATTGCAGAGGTGACCCGTGTCATTTAGTGAGACATATATTGGTTGATACAGATAGCTCATCCTGTATCAAATTACGTAAAGACCATGATCAATTCGATGAACTTAGGTAATATGAGTCCGCTGCCTATCCCCTACGGGATATGCAATCGTAAATTTATGTTTGTATGTAAACCGTTTAATCTTTTAGCGATGTGAAAGCATTTTCAGCGCTAGTATCGCAAAAATGACTAAGCCTGAAGCGCGCCTTCGCGTGGTAATAGCATTCATCACTGTGATATGTGTATGGTGCCCACGATTTCTCAATTATTGTGTTTCCATAACAATAGTGATTTTCGTCATTCTTTAAATAAGAATTAAGAATTTACAAGGAGTAAAAATTTCGCGCGAAATTAAGCGCAGCGTGGGACGTCCACTCACTAGATAGTAAGACGACCTGGTGAAGGTTGCTAATTATGGAAGGCGCCCCACTTAGCTTTAGGCGTGTGACATGCTCAAACATGTTGCGTAAACATCGCGTAGTTCACTACGCACCTACTAAATGTATTTGTTGCATAAGACTGTGTTTCTAGTGCTGTGCAATCTAAATGTCTTATCTACTTGGAAACTTATAAATTGTAAGTAATTTAATGTCATGTGTGTGATAAGGTTAAATACATTGTATTTTTGTGGAAATAAATGTATTTTATTATTATTATTATTCCTCATTCTCTTTAGTAAAATCAAATATATCTAATAAAAAACGCCTTAAACCATGGTCACCATAGTTTTGAGTAACAGCGGACGCGCAATACAAATGCCCTGTTTATTGTAACAAGTGACGTTGCATTACAGCGGCGAATTTAAACACAATTTGCAAGGCGCGGCGCCGCTCCTTCCGCGCCACCTGTAATGGCGGACTTTTCAGAACATTATTACGGTAATGGTATAAATGTGCAGGTATTTTTAAAGGTTTATGATTGTTGCCGGTGATGTAGCGAATTTAATGGTAGATATGTATTACAAATCATATTTAAGCATGCTAATATGTCTAATTGTTGATCACTTAGGGTTAGATCTCAGTGTAGTACAGTCAGCATCAAAAGTAGCTAAGCACGTGTCAAGTCCATAAAGTGCTATACATTCAAAATGACCAAAAATGTCTGTACAAGAAACTTTTCAGCTAGTTATGTACAGAGGAGATTAAGACATCCGTAGACATTATACTCGTAGATTCATACGTTCGACTAGTTTTCAACTTTAATAAAAGAATCGGCGCGGCGTAGACTCTTCGCAATTAACGTCAATTTTGTTGTCAAATCATATTTCATAATTATGTGTTTATCTAAATTAAAATCTTCACATAGAGTCCGTACAAAATATAGTTAGGTACAGTGACAATACTCACTACAAGCAAATGCTTTGGCACGCAGTAGCCTGTTGTCTGTTTGAGGATAAAAGGGGTTAGAAAGTTCTGGAAAAAATCTCACCATCTACAAAACATGTCATCAAATCCTTCATATTTACTATATTGTACTGTAGACCACGTACGACCCACTGCTGGGCACGGGCCTCCTCTACAATCGAGAGTACGAATCAGAGTGGTTAGGCCATATAACCTCAGTTAATAAGTACCAAACCCAATTTAATACAGCACATTTAAGTTTCAATCAGCGTACGTATCACATACACGCCGCAACAGCGTTAGGGCTGTCCCCCACGGATTAGTACGAGGCGCTCTCGTGTCGGATGCGAGTCGTAAAACTTTACGAACTGCCGCCCTTTCTGTACTATCGGTGACAATCATCTTCGTGCGCAGAGTAGAATGTTCTAGAAATTGTTGTAAAAATTGACATTTTATTTACTTAACGTGGCTGTATGCATTTTCTTTTGTGCTAATTATCCCGAGAAAGCGACAACATTAAATCTGATTGTAGATGCAGTGCGATCTAATCGAAAAATGGTTGTTGGTAGATTGCTGGTATAACAAAAAAAATATTGTAGTAAATTCTAATGAACCCGAATAGCGACGACCGTACAAAGTGAAAATTATAAAAAATACATCCAAATGAGACACGCAATTGTTGCATTTCGGGTTCAGTCTATTATAATAAGTGGTTTTGAGGTGGTGTGCATAATTATGTGCAACGTCTAAAAACAACCATCAGGTGAACATTCTATTTAGCGTCCTCAGCAATTAACATCAAGCACAGTGAAGTCACTTTATCCAATATAAAAAAAACAATACCTCTGTCACTCCCTACTCTGCGAAAAACGCTGAGATTTCAATAAAGGGCATCGACGTGATTGCATCTCAAGACTCGAGACGTTCTACATATCGTCGTTAAATGTGACAGACGTTTCGTCACGGCCCGGTTCGACGGAGAGCAACGGTATTATGTTGTTCCACCACTTAATTGGGAGAGATTGTACTTCAGTTACTTCGGAAAAGAAGGCTTTGAATTCGACGGGCAGGTTATTGGTTTTGTTTCTGATATTTTAAGCCACTACATTTTTTTATTGCTGTTATAGGAAGACGAGCTAGCGGCCCGCCTGATGGAAAGCGGCCACCGCTGCCCATAGACCTTCGCAGTGCCAGGGGTCCAGCACAACAAAGTAAAGAGAACAAATTAAGGAGAGACTTGTAGTTTTGTTATTACAAGGTAATAAAAGGCAATATAAAATGTAGGGCAATTTAAATAAAGTATCCAGTGGCGAGAATTAATCTCTCCCCAGTCTACACAAACACAGTCGCCTGGCTGAAATCGGATGAAACAAGATGACACCAAATAAACTTGGGTAGATCTATAATATGTCAAACTTTTTCATATAATGAGCTTCTATTGTGGTCGCTATCCCGGATAATACTTGTATACCATTAACCAACTCCAATAACTTTAATGTAATTTACTTTACATTTACGAATTCATTGTCTGCTTCATACAAAATTGCATTGAAGTTAATTAGTCCATAATTTTATTAACAGCTCTTTTAATTCTACCTTTTGACAAAAAGGGTACTGCGGCGCACTGTGTTGATATTCGAAGTTAATGAGGCTCAAATTTTAAATCCTTTTAGTGATATTTTTGATGCGTAGCTAACAACTCGTGAAAGGGTAAGATTAATTACTGGCATTTTTGTTCTGGATGGAGCGTCGTTTTTAATACAAAATTTTATAAAGTCACTGCTCTAATTACATGGAGATGCAAATTATGTATGGATAGCTGAAAGAATACTTGCTCTCAGAAGAATAGTATCCGTTCTCTTTAGCTTATATATGGTATTTGAAACTTTTTGATATTGTACTTTCATATTCATTATCAGCCCGGAGTTAAGAATTTGTGCACGATATGGCGATAGGCTCTCCCCCTATCACATCGTGGGACGAAACACACAAGATGCAACATGGGTGTCTTAGTTGCACGTCTGCCTATCCCTTCGGGGATAAAGGTGTGATGCTTATGTATGTGTGTATATATGAAACTTTGTGCAAGGTTTATCGGTATCAAGAGGACTAAAGAGATCACTTAAGTGTATGTCATAGCCCAGCGTGGTGACCGAATGAAGGTTCCTTCGTTGGTTTTGATACAGTTCAATTAATTTTGCAATTGCTTAATGATGACATCATGAACCGATAGATAAAACGTCATTTTCGAAATAAGGATTGACATAAATTTACCACCTAATTTTGTACCTTCTCTCCCTCTCTCTTCAGCCATAGGAAGTCCACTGCTGAACATAAGCCTTCCCCATAGATCGCCATATAGACGTGTTGGAAGCTTACTACATCCAGCGAGTTCCTGTGTCCTATTTCGTCCCTATAATATATATATATATATATACTTAAATGCCAAGACATAAAAGTCTTACTTACTAAGCCGAAAGCAGTTCGAGTTGAGTATTTTAATCCAAAGTTCTTCTTACCTGATCTAAATAACAATTTCCATTCTATCTCCGGTATAATTTCATTCGACGCTAATAAAGTCCCGATTTCAGATTTATATTAAAATTCAAAGGGAAGAAAGTTCTGAATGAAGATTTTCATAGGATACATTAAAATCTGTTTCCACCGTTACGTGTTTTCGTGTGGTTCAGATCACAAGCGATGATTTTTTAAGCCACATATAAATTCATATTCATAAAAAACGGTATTGACATCGAACATTTTTTTTTTCAATTTTAATCGTGCGATAATTGCAAAAAAATAACAAATAAAAACGTACACTGATACCCTTTTCCTCTTGCCATCCTTCTTCCTTCCCGCTCCCCTCCCGATCTGATTGGTCGGCAACACATTCATGATCCGAACGTTGTGGATGTAAATGGGCGGCAGTGATCACTTACCATCAGGTGACCTGCTTGTTTATTTGCCGGACCAATGCTATAAAAAAACATGATAGATGTAATGAAAAGATAGATACCAATTAGCCTCTAAGTTAAATATTATTTTTCTATCCAGCGTACTTGATATGCTTCACTTGGATCTAGCCTCCAAATTCTCATGTATTGGCCCAAACACAAAGTCCGTCGCAACGGCAATAACAAGTCCATAAACCGCTTTTACTGCCTTTGTTCAACTAAATGTATGTAGGTTTTGACTTTTTAAACAATGACCGTATTTTTGTATGGGACCAAGTATAATTCTTGAGATGTTTTTGAATGGTCTAGCGGAAGAAAATAGCGGTTCGAATGCGTTGTCCGCTGCTTTCCGAGATAATAAAGGAAAGTTACTGTCACAGCTATTTGAATTTTCTTTTTGGTTAAAGAAAGGATTTCGATAGAAGGAATTTTTAGGACGGTAAACGTGTGAGAGGATTATGTAATTCAAACATCTTCGATGCTCAATACATAATTGTCAATAGTAAGCGTTTACATAATGCCGTAGTCGAAATGTCCAATATTTGTACCTAAAACTGCTAGATGCAAACTACTGGTTTTGTTCAGAGTTTAATAAAAAAATAAAATACAGCCAATAGTCACATACATAGTCCTGACCCCACACTAAGATCGAGTCTTGTGTCGTGGATATCAGGAACTACGATAGACTTTTTGTCTCACAATCACCCAGACCCGAAACAAACATCTGTAGTTCACACAAATATTTGTCTCGGAGCGGAAATCGACTCCGCGGCCTCTCGTTTCTCAGCCGGCGTCTAACCAACTGCGCCACTGAGGCTGTCGCTGTTAAATTTCCTCATAATACTACGTTTAGTCTCTTTATTTCCACGAATAAGCTTTATATCAGACGTATATACTTATAAACTGAATCGACGAGATTATACCAAGTGTTTGAAGCGATAATTATTTAATAAAGATTTAGCAAAATATATATACATATTATTTTCTGCCTATCTCTGTAGGATACGTTCAAAACCACATATTATGTGTATTATAAATATGCACTTTCCTTTGCCTATACATAAAAAGACACAACAAAACTACACATTTCCTCTTCTGACACATATTCCTGCTTCGGTCAGATACAACTAACCGCATTAAACTGGGTCAATGAGACGGCGGTCATTCATCTTGCTAATTGGGCCATTTCTGGGCCAGACGATGCACGCGCCGGTGGTCCCGCCATTATCTCGTTGTGGAACGAATTTACATCCCACACGTTTCTCACGCTCATTTTCATTTCAAGGCCATAGAGTTAAGAAAATGTAGAAGTGGTGATCCAAATTGACTGGAAAAATTAAATATTTGTTTTTTTTTTAAATTAGGACAGCGTGGTTAATAAAATTCAAGTCTCCTGGCATAATTTACAGCCTCCGTTGCGCAGTTGGTTAGACGCCGCCTGTGAAACGAGAGGCCGCGGGTTCGATCCCCGCATTGAGGCGTATGTTTGTGAGGTCCACAAGTATTTGACTACGGTCTGGGTGTTTGTGAGACAAAAAAGACTCTCGTATACTTGGTGACTGTTGGGTGTATTTAAAAAATAAACTGTAATAAATATTGCTCCGCTTCCTGATTTTTTTTTTGCAATAAATGGTGAGACGAGCTCGTTATTCCCCTGATGGTAAGGGATAAATCCCCTCGTGGACAGTAGAAAAACCAAACAACACCACGAATTACAAAGCAATGCTTGGGGCATTTCGTTGCGCTAGCCATCCTGAGACATATACGTTAAGCCTCATTATGACCAGTAGTTACTCTGGCTACAATGTCTTTCAAACTGGAACACAACAGTGCATATACACTGCTGTTTGGGGGAGGAAATAGACATAGAATTACAATCAATTTGTTAATTTAATATATTTATCGAATTCAGAGCCTTGATACAATTTAGAATTAAACTTGATAGAATTCATTCATACAATTGTAATGATTAATACCATTTTAATTTTATTTATTGCCGTCATGCTCTTCATTAATTAGAGAACCACTGTTGGATGCAGGTTTCCACCATAGATTTCAACATCCAGTGTCTGTCCATACATATTATGTATGTTCAAAGTTGTCTGAAATGCAGCAAGATTTGCAGCTTCAGATGATATTTTGTGGCCTTCGCCCATAATTAACAAAATAGAAATTTAGCTCCTGCCACTTCTATCTCCAAACCACTCTACATTAAATAAGACCATTAACACCTCACTAAACCCAGTCTGGCACAGGCATTCACAGTAACCAGTCGAAATGTACCGCCTGCTTCTCCTCTTCACAATTATAACCCTGACAAATGCAGGAGTTGTCAAAACAAGTAGTCCTTGCGAAGGTTTCACTGCCAACTTTAATATGAAGACAGTTGTTGGCAGTTGGCATGTAGTGGCTATAATACCGGATAAGCTGTTCCCGGATAAGGATATCGTTTGCTATCGAGTTGAGATCAGTGAGACTGATGAGGTATGTATTTTAGGTGTCTGTGTCTGTATCTTTATCAGCCTATATATGACCCACTGCAGGGCACGAGCCTCCTCTACAATCGAGAGCACGATTGCGAGTGGTTAGGCTATATAGTCCACCACGCTGGCCTAGTGCGGGTTGGCGGACTTACATACCATAGATATTTTTTAAATCGCTACGGTATGCAGGTTTCCTCACGATGTTTTCCGTCATCGCAATATTGCGTGGTGATAGACTATCAATACACTCATGAGTCCGAAAATTTAGATGTGATTTTATAGATGATTAGTTTTTATTTCAAAGTTGTGAGAACGGATATTGGGAAGGTGATACAATATGGAGTTACGGTTTTTCGACTTTGAAACATTATGTGAAGGAATGCTACAAGCATGAGTTTTAAAGTGCATGTTGAAAATATTGTTATCATTAAATTCAGTGCACTTGATATTGTTAGTATTTATGGAAAACTCATTAGATCAGTTTCCTAACTGACTTATTAGTTTGATGAATTTTTATTTTCGAGTCAGGTTACTTAAAGAAAAGATTTGGGTTAAACTAAAGAAACATCTTATTTATATCTGTTGTAATACCCACACGCTTATAACCCATTTTTGTACAATAAAATTAGAATCTAAATGAAACTCAGTCTTATATTCTTAACAATGCTTCACAGGCGAGTCTTCGATGGTTGGTCAACAAAACGTTAGACACTCCACCTAAGACGCCACTATCAGAAACCATCAAAGGGACTATTCTGCGACAGCGGTACCACACCGAGCATCCTTTCGACTTGTGGTCCAAGTCGGTGAAAGGAATCAACGGGTGCTTCCAGCAAGTCATTTCATTGGATCTTAATAACCATGACATTCGTGAGTATTGTTTTCAGTATTATGGATTATACTCCAAAAAACAATGCATTTATGATCCATTTATCATCTCACCATTTATCATATCACTGCGGAACGTAAATCTATCCAAAGACTTTTAACATATCGGAGAGTTTTACTAATAAATAATAAATAAATACACCCAACAGTCACATACATAGTCCTAACCCCACATTAAGATCTATTTAGTCTTGTATCGTGGGTATTAGGAACTACGAGAGACTTCGCTCTCACAAACACCCAGACCCAAAACAAATACCGGTGGATTACTCAAATATTTGTTTCGGTGCGGGATTCGAACCCGCGGCTTCTCGTTTTACAGCTGGGGTCTAAACAACTGTGCCGCGGAGACTGTCGTAATATTTAGCATTCGTATAAAAAGTTCCTATATTACAAAGTAGGATTTAAGGAAATTCTTGCACAATTTTTGTGTGGGCTTCGTATGATAATGATCTATGCGAAATAATGTAGCAGTCTTACTACATAAATAAAAAATAATTTTACAAATTCAAATATGTAGAGGCACGTTATAGTTTACACCATAATTATAAACATTCAATCTGGCTAGCCACGGAATAATAAAAAGTTACGTAAAATGATAGCGTTTCATTTCATATTAGTTGGGTTTGACTACTCTCTCTCTCTTTAGCCACAGGAAGTCCACTGCTAAACATTGGCCTCCCCCATGAATCACCACAGAGACCTGTTGGAAGCGGCCTGCATCCAGCGACTACTGGAGACCCCTAAATATCCAAGCACCTTTGAAGTTCATTAATTAATTCTCGAAGTCTGTAAAACATTTCCATTGCTTCGTTATTATTCGTATTCATACGCAGATGTAGACTCGTTTCATGGAATTATCCGTTTCATTCCGGTCCAACCACGGAAAAACTAAACACAATGCACTTGACCACACCCTGTACCATGTGGTTAACCTATGCCTTCGCTATTTTCCGGGCGGAATGTCGGAACCACGTAAATACAATCCTGCTGCAGCAAGCTGGCCAAAAAACCTGGACATAGAATTTTGATCTACGCAGGATGAATGCCATACGCAACGATGATCGATGATGATGATGATGATGATGAGCGTAGTAGGGGAAAGCTCCTACTCTACTAAAAATCATTTGTAATAAACATGCTATATATTCCAGATAAATCCTTGACAAACGACGCTATGATGCAGCTCCACTTAATGGATGCGGCCGATGGGTCAGATCCATTTTTGGTCCAAATACTATGGGGAAGATTGATTTCTGCAGTAGTGTACCGGAAGACTCAGGTAATATTCTATTAATACTTTTTTTTTCGAAACAGTATGTAAATCTTAAAAATATATATATGTTTTAGGGCGTAACTCAACATCAATTGAAGCCAGTTTTTGAGTTCTTGAGCAAACTGCGTGGACCTCAAAGATTACCGAAGATATGCGAGAATATGCTTCAAGATATATTGTTGCCATAGACCAACGTTTAGCAAATCCTTAAATTAATTAATTATTTATTTGTTTTTATTTATTATAATTATTCTATCCTATCTATTTGAGTTGTTTTATTACTTTACTTAGTGTTATAGTTTCATAGAACTACGCGAATGTTACTCATTGAAATAAAACGAATTCTTAAATTTAATTATTAACTTTTTTTAGTTCCCGACGTTTCGATCACTTTACAGCTTTTGTGGTCACGGGGCGGACTGAGGTATTAGTCATCCGCATAGTGACTGTTACAATATAACTACCCTTAATTTACAATTATTAAATTATACAGTTAATTAGTTTTGCGATCCTGTTAAAGCGTTTTCGCTAACCCGCAAATAGCCAGCCTGGTGAACTATAGTCTAGACCTTCTTAATCATAGAGGAAGCTTGTGCCCTGCAATATGACGAATATTCATTACCCTAGATGTACTGTTAAATTGTATACAAACACGGTTTCGTGGAAAATTGAATTAAATTATTTATTTCCATATTCTTACACTTTATTCGGTTAGTACAATTGTGAAATTACATTATTTTCAATGAAGCCATTTCATCGAAACATTACAAATAACTAATTGTACACAGTTGTGCACTTTTATGTGAATAATCGAATATTTCTCGTGATATATGCAATGCATTTCAATAACCACAACGTCGGGGGACTCGAAATTATCTTTCATAATGGCGAGCAATAAAGAAAAGCGGTTAATAAGGCGGTATCACGAATGACCATATACTACTTTTTGACATAGAGTAATAAATATCGCGGTTCACAGAACAGACAACATTTACTCGTGTAGACTGGTCACACCAATGGAACATTGAAGCGCATATTTGCCTGAACTCCATTGAGCGTCGTCATAACATGACTTTAATTTCACTTTTATGTACTCCCAAACTATTAAAGCATAAGACTCATATACTAAACTCTAAATAATGAGAATAGTAAAAAAAATACCGACCACATTAATTATTTTAAGCAGCACAGAAATCATTTCTGAAACACTTCATAAAACCTGAAAATTCTTAACATTTATCCCTTTGCTTACATATTCTTAAACTATTGATACACATACAGTATTATAAAAAACGTACTTTTTTATGAAAATAAATACTATAAAAGGCTGATACTGCATCTAACGGTGTCAGCTCCTCATTTTATATCGACAAGAAATCGCCTTCGCTATTTCTGCAGATTGTCTCTCGACATTTGCTATGACCATCTTTAGCCATTTTTGCTGCTGATATTTAGCCTACTACACTTACGCTAGTTTATACCTACCCACGTACAGAAGTATCCTATCTACTTAATTAATCTTTGACATCAGTTTATTTTTCCTTTATTGGCGTATCCTTGCGTCGAGCGTGGTATTCGTGCCTCGGAACAATTTGTTACCTCTGACCAGCGCGGCGCATCAATAACCACACATACCGCTTTTTAAATTGATAATATAATGCCTGGAAAACACGTTGTTAATTTTTAATGTATTTTGAGCGGTTCTTGTAATTGCGAATGATGTGAATTATGATCCTTTTGGAATTATGTCGTCTGCTTCACTTAATTTATTTAAAATTATGAATAGGAGAATCATAGGATATATTTAATATTGTTTTCAAATATTTTAGCGTACATTTTATACTGTAAGTAATACGAAAAAGTAATTTTCAATAATCAAAGTTTTTTTCCAAAGTTTTATGGTCAGCAATAAACTTAATGAGGCTACAATAGAAACTCGTAATTTTGAATAAAATATACCTAGTTTGAAAATCTTTTAGTATGTAACACGGTTGGTTCCCTGGTCTTGTCTTATTATTTTATCAGAAAATAACTATACGCATGATTATGTTATATACGTATAACAGGAGGGACAGACATCAGGTGTCGTAGTGAACTCCGTGATTGATTTCACTTGCATCACTCAAATACAACGAAAATAAAATGTTTCGCTTATACAGGCAGTTTGATGTTCTCTTTGAATATTTTAGAACCAAATTTGCATGTTTTATAAATAATGAATAAGAAATAGTGTATTAATTAGATGAGACGCATAATTAATATTTTTAGACTTAACAACTTTTGTCTCAGGACGGCGAGCGGAGTGAAATGCCAGGCATTGCTTTGTAATTTATGGTTGTTTGGTTTTGGTACTATCCAGAGTGGTAGTATCGCTTACCATCAGGCGAATGACACGTTCGTCTCCCCATTCATCGCAATAAAAAAATATCAATACAACAGCATAAAATATTTTTTTGACTGAATTACCTTAAAATGGGTTCGAAAACCTAGGAGCCTCCTCTTTCTGTCTGATTATAGGCTTAAGAACAGCCTACAAACTTACGCGGGTTATTTGCATTCTTTTTTATCCATGCATTCGATTTATTTGGCTTATAATTTTACAACCGGATGCCTGCTTGAGAACGCCTTCAGAAACAGTCATTTTTCACCATGCTACTTGGTTTGGGTTGGCAGCCCTATCTTATTTTTCATCGTTTTGAAAATACCTAAATATGCAATTCACATATAACATCGACCTAAACATACCACATATGCAAAACGGAAGCCAACCATCACGTCGGAATCGAATTCCCCCTGTATCGAAACATTTCATGCGTCCAACGCTGAGTCGCGATGAAGGGGTGTTCCACTCGGCTCGTTTTATATCTATTGTTTATGCGGGACTTGATGGAATACACGCCTTATGCGATGTCAATAAAATGGAATACGGTAATGCAGGGTTTGATTAGTATTTGCGTTGAAAATGTTTATTTAAACAGAATTCCCCAAGTCTGAGGCGCAGAGAAGTCGAATGTGAAATAAGAGGTCAAGAGATTGGTCTCCGACAGAGCCAAAAAAATATCGATACCTTCGATACAAGGTAATCTTAAAGGGAGGTCGGGAAAATTTAAATATTTATTTAGTGAAATTATTTAATATACTTTGATTTGCAGGATAAATGTATAATTGGATCGATATGTTACAAAACCCTCACAGAAATCGCAGTGATGTAAAAGCTTTGCTGTCACATCTCCCTCTCTCTCTCTTCAGCCACAGGAAGCCCACTACTGAATATAGGCCTCCCCCAAGAAACTCCACATCGACCTCTTGGATATCGCATATCTATGGCGTAATAAAATTAATTACTGGAAACCCTTGTTACAATCCTTGTCTTACAACATATAACCTTAATCCTTAAAGGTATAATTATCAAGTTTTACATAGCATTCTTGCGTAGCTGTGATACCTTTCTTCATCAAGCTACCTCAGAAAAAAATCCGAAACTCAGGTGCCCAAACTTCAATTACATCCAAACGATAAACAAAAGAGGTCGTAAAATTATAAAAAGTGCCTCTAGGGTCCTTATCCAGTCGTTTTACGATGCTATTATAAAATGGTCTTTATGTGGGGTTTTATTGTCGGATGACTTAGGTAATTCCGGCTATGATGAGATTTGGAGGCGTCTATTAAAAGTTTAAAGGTATTTCGGTCAGTGGTTGATGGGAATATGTTCGATGTCGGAATGTTTAATTAGTTTTCAGGTTGGGTAAGGGTTGGGTGTTTTGAACCTTATGAGGTAGGTTTAAGATAGCATATTGGTTGGATCGAAAATAATTCACGTTTCGTTTTACTTTAGAACAATTTTCAAATACAATCTGTCTTATATAGTTTTTGTATTAAACAAAAGAAATTCAACTAATAATTTTAAACTAAAAAATATGTATTTTTTTCAGTGACAATTATATCTGCAGCGTATAACCGCTCAAATAATGCCTTCGATTCAGAAACCTACAATTAAAATTTCAGGCCCAAAAAATAAACGATAAAAAGTATGAAATCCAAAAACCTTTATCATCCAACACACATACCACGAGCACCAATTATTCCGGTCAGCCGGGCTCCAAAACGCGATTCTTTCGGACATTTCCGGTCGATTTTTCATTAACTCGAGCGTCCAGAGGCGATTATTGAAATTCGCCCACGCGATTAATTAGTCGCCCTTAGCTGGGAAGCTTTTGATTACACTCATCATTGTTTTGGCTATCTATACACAGCGTAGCTATACAGTTCATACGCTGGACAATTACACACATGTTTGGCAATTCAAAGAAGAACATATTGTTTATTTTGTAGGATCCAGTTTTTTTTAGGAAAATGTAAGTAGAATGTAAAAAAAAGACACGGATTATTTTCAAACATATAAAGAACATTGATAAAAAAAATATTACCCGTATATGTATTCGGTATATGGAATATTAAACGTATGACATCTAAAAACCTCGTGGGACGTCCACCCACTAGGTGGTCAGACGATCTGGTAAAGGTCGCGGGACGTCGCTGGATGCAGGCTGCCTACAACAGGCCACTGTGGAAATCATTGGGAGAGGCCTATGTTCAGCATTTCTTTGGCTGATGAATTGATTGATATGTATTTGGTGAGTGTGGCAAGTTATAAATCTACTACCGAAAAGGTTAATCTTAAGCCGATGGTATATCGTATAATTAATATCTAAAGCATTCAACATGGCTGGAAAGTCATGTAGCGTCAATCCCGTGCAAGTTTAAGATAGAAACAGACAAAAAGTCGGCACAAAAATAGTCATACACAGTCCCAACTTCACAATAAGATCTGAGTTTTTTTATTGCAATAAACGGTGAGATGAGCATGCCATTTGCTTGATGGTAAGCGATACGACCGCTCATGGACAGTAGCAAAACCAATCACGACGCCAGTATCAGGCTCAGAACAGAAAACCTTTACTCAGACGGAGATGCTCAAATAAATACAATTTCCACACACGGTAAATACAATGTCCTGTTTTTATCCAATTTGATCACATTACACATCAAAACGACTACGTGGCGGAATAAAATAAATAGTTAAAATAGCACTTCGCCGTCTTTGTCGTTGCCAATTTAGAGCAACGGTCAATGGGGGGGAGACGTTAAATTTAATGTACACTAACCTCCCGCAGTAAAACGAAACTTAATCTCAATACACCGATAGAGCTTATTATCTGTAGTGATGGGGTGCGGGTGCTCATCTTATCGATATTATTTAAAGAAAATTATATATCTTTACTAGTAAAATATTGTGACTACCCCGGTGGCATAGTTGTACTACGGTACAATTGCAAAGCTGAGGTCTCGAGTTCGAATCCCGGGTCGGGCAAAGTGATATTGAATTTTTCTATTCATTATCAGCCCGGAGTCAGGAATTTGTGCCCGATATGGCGAAACGCTTGTCCCCTAATAGATTGTAGGATGGAAGACACAAGGCGAAACGTGGGCACTCTGGTTCCACCCCTGCCTATCTCTTCTGGGATAAAGGCGTGATGTTTGTACTGAAATATGGTTTATGCCGTAATCATATGTGTATGTAGTTTAAATTCGTGGTACAAATTTAGGTTGGACGCTTAGCCGGCTTATCTTGAAAATATGCCATTTGCTTCTATATCTTCTCATTAATAAACTGGCTGTATACTATAACTTTGATCCCGGGATATTGATAAAGACGATTTTTAATTATTTTGTATAAATTTGTACTTGTTTCATCTAGGTCGATAAAATTACTTATTGATTTGTATCATAAATATTCATAATAAAATGATAATTGTTTAATTTCAGAATCATCGATAAATGTAACAATCTTACCCCATCACTATCCGGAAATAAAAATCGTAAATGAAGCCATTCTAGCTGGGAGGCGGTCTCCGAATGCGATTAACTACGTTTCGGGGACTAGCCGCGTTTACTGTCCTTTTATTTCAGGTGGGAATGTTATTTATTTACCATAGAGCTCGGGTCGATGACTTACTTGCCTTTAGCTTCTGTTACAAAGATTTTTATTGAATTTGTTCTTGTAAAATCGCGTAGATCTTGCTACGATGTTTCGTAGGTGGTTCGTAGCTATTTATTCTACGCAAGGCTACGTAGCTCATTTAATTCGTTACAAATTTAATAATATCAAACGTTTTTACTGTAAAATATTTTTGTTTCACCTCGTTTTTATATCAAACTTAAGGAAAAATTTAATGTTCAATTCTTAGACGCTGCGATCCAAGTAACGGTATCCCCCAATAAATGCCTTCGATATAGACGATATAATATTTAGTAATCTCACAGACCTTTCTTAAAAACATATTTTACTTTAACATTTTTATAACCTATTTCATATTTTCGCAAGAAGACCTTTGCTGATAAACCGAATTTTGACCACCAATTTGATTTGCTGCCCACCGACCCTTGCGTAAGAAGCATATTACGACAATTTCCGCACAACGCCTGTATTTTATTCGATTTACTCTTTATTTCTGGGGTCCGTAAGTGTTTTTATTTACTATAAAATCAACAGTATTTGACCGATTTTACAGGGTTTTTTAGAAGTATTTTACCAGAGGATTTAAGGGGTCGCGATACTTAGCACTAAGTCAACGAATGAGGTAAAATTTTAGCCACCAAATAGTTTCTCTTTTACCCAGTACTGGCCACGAGCCTACATTTTAATATTATTAGTATAGCAATAGCATTCCTGAAAGGAGTTTGTTGAAGATAAGAAAGTTGTGAAGCAGCAGGTCGTATTTTTTATCTATGAGGAGAATAGATATTTGTGTAATAAATAACATACATACATACATACATAACCACACGCCTTTTTCCCAGAAGGGGTAGGCAGAGGTGCTACTAGAACACCCACGTTTCGCCTTGTATATTCCGTCCCACGGTGTGATAGGGGGCGAGCCTATCGCCATATCGGGCACAAATTCCTGACTCCGGGCTAATAATGAATAGAAAAATCCAATATCACTTTGCCCGACCCGGGATTCGAACCCGAGACCTCAGCTTTGCAATCATACCGTAGTACCACTACGCCACCGAGGCAGCCGTATTATGTAATATTATGTAATTATGTAATAAATAACATTATGATTTATAGCTAGGTATTGTAGAATGAAAAAAATATTTTATTTAAGGTATATTACATATATTAGAACACTTACATATGGAACATTTACACACATTTAGACTCCGGACGACTTAATACAATCAGCGTATCATTACAGTATATTTAATATTAATTCAATAATTATAATAAAAATCCATTTCGCAAATTAAATTCCGCAAACCGACATTAAAGGCACATCAAACAAATCCAGTTTCACATCAATGGATTCGCAACAATATGCAAAAACCCATCAAAGATTGCCTTAAAAATACAGCGCATTCTCATTAATTCCACCTTTGAGGTGCCTCGTCTCGCGACAAAAGACACTCCCCGAGGAAACGAAGCTTTCAGTTTTCTGTGTAATTGTTTATGCGGCGTACGTCGAAGATGTGGCCATGATTTAGGAGATTGATGGGATTTTTATTAGTTAAAATTGTGATAATTAATTAGTTTGTACAAAAAGAGACAAATTGTGGAATTAATTCAAGTTTATAAGAAACAAAAATCGTGAAAATTTTCCATATATTTAAATATTAATTTAGGGACACTGCACCACAATATTCATGTTCTCTATTTATCATAATTGATGAAACTTATTCAAAATAATAAACCAACATTATCAAGTGGTATTACAGTATTCTTTCACTCCATTTTTGCTTCAACTACATAAGCTTTAGATCAGTCTCCTATGCATTTCTGCATTTGTTACAAATTATCGTCCTTGGAACTATCTTATACAAGGTATATCAAGACTGCTACGGAAAACGAAGTCAAGTGGTAGTTTGATCCCTACGTTAGAGTTGAACTCTAAAAATGTTGCACCACACAAAAGTATAGTCAGACCAACAATAACAAAAAATATCCAAATTAACTTGAAATTGATACACCCTACACGGCTCCATTGATCATGCCGCCAAAGACAAGCCGCCCGAGAAAAGGCATCCGGCGACGCGGCGACTGCTTCCGCCTGCACGCACCTTTAATGAACTAAAAACACAAACTTACTCACCCTGCACATTGGCTGTGAAAACGCGCGGGTGTAGTTTAGAAATATATAGGAATGTGTGTGATTTCAAATACAGCGTGGCAAATAAAGTTTGAGAAATATGACGATTCAGTTAAAAAGATCTTCATAAGAACTATTATTATTATATCACTCACTCTATGTCTGCTTAATTATTTTTTGCGCCTAACTATTGTTAGTTTCATTACCTTTTTTTCTAAAACGCTACAGCTATATTTGCTATAATCCATAACAGGCCATGCTAATAAGGATTAAATATTTACTTCAAAATAGCGACAAATAAGTCAAATATGAAAGAGCCTTTACCGCTACGATACAATAATCATTGTTTTTTATTACGTGGAAATAGGGGTGAAAATGATGCGGCGAATGGTAATCCTCGTTTTGTCTTATATTTTGAGGAAGATAAATGTGAAATGGACGCATATTTTATGCGTGATGCTCGTGTTGTTTCCAAATGTTTCTTTGAATATATATTTCTGATTCATACACAATTCATTTAAAATGTAAGTGTTACGCGTAAGGCTTTTTGTACCATAAAAACACGCCAATTTATATTGTATTGACTGAAAATCGAACCAGTGGAAAAGTAGAAAAAAATGAAGAAAGAGGATTATTGGGTTTTCAGAAATTTCACTGATTAGGACAAGCGCAATAACAAATCAGCAATCATTCTGACTTTATATAAAGCCATAGTAAGTCATTCGAGCTGGCCTATTAACACTGTTTTTATTTTCGTCTTCCGTTTTGTCACCCATTTTGCCAAAGGCGCCACAATATCGTTCTCTTCTTTTACTCTCTCTCCATCTTTTCAGATTTTCATATTTTCAGGAAGTCCACTGCTGAACATAGGCCTCCCCAAGGATACAAGGTGGACGGACGACCTGGTTAAAGTCGCAGGAAGTCGCTGGATGCAGGCCACTTCCAACAGGCTAATGTGGAGATCCCTGGGGAGGCCTATGTTCTTTTACTCTAACGAAATGAAAATTAATCTTATCTCGGAATTATTAAGAATCTTCGGTAATGCTTGTTAATTTTGTTGGCTGATCATCATTTCATGATATGTCAGTTCTAAAAATATCACATATAATAACTTGAAAAAAATAAAACTGTCTTCAATCCAACCCCACAATCAGTCTCTTCGCTGCTTCGCACAACAAAACCATAACATTATACACCTTATTTTTGTTCGTCACAATCTGTCACGCTCGAACGGCTTCCAAATTCACTCGGAACAGTTGAAGTGACCTCCAACGAGTTCCTAAGAAACGATTTACACTCTAATGCTTCGGCGGTTTTTTGACGAGATGCGTACAAATTGTATTAAGGACTTTCCACCCTTTGTCAACCTGAAATCAGCCTTCCTGGAAGTATATCAAGTTCATTTTCCAATGTAGAGTCGTCGGGGTAAATTTAGTAAAGCAATTCTATTGGGTTACACGGTTACTCGATTTCGTGTTCTCTTGCAAATAAAATGTACCTTTATTTACCTGTGTTAAGGGTGAATTTGCTTTAACCACAAATGTTAGATTTCGTGGTTTGCAAATCCCGGGATATTGTACGTTGAAGTGAGCATTTATATTTTTCTCGATTTTCCGACGATCTTTCTTGTTAAAGATTTTGTGATTTGTATAATGTAATCCAGGTGGTTAGGATTGCGGGGTGTATTTGCGAAAATATACCGGCAGATTATTTTTTATCAGACTCTTAAAATAAATTGTAATGGTATTAGTTACAAGACTGAATCGCGTATTAAATTAAAATCAGTATTACTAGGTTAACATTAGCGTGTTTAAAGTAAACTTGGTAAGTTTGTGCCTTCATTATTGTATATTAACTAGAAAAAAATATATATTACCGCATAAAACTTGAAATTAGGTCCAACATGTCTTGCATCAAAAAAATTTAATTTATTGCCGAACAAAAAATATCTGAAACACACACGTTGCAATTCATATTTATTCTCACTTGTTTAATATAATATGAATCCTATTAATTAAATTTCTAGAATATTCCTTCACCGTTCCAAATGAAACTCAATTTTCCCTCATACCTCTGATTACCACAAGACCCAGGTGCATGCTCCCATTCGCACCGGGATTGCGTTCGGGAACGTCCCTGGTAATCAAGACAGGACACATCTGCTTTCAACTTTAAAGCCTCTTCATAAAGCTATATTGTTAATTTGACAATCATTTAATTATCAATTTTGGACTTGGATTTTCGTGAATTGTACTCGTATTCAGGTGACAAATAGGGCAAATGGTGTGTCTAAAAGAGATAACCGTTGCTTAGTGCAAATTATTATGAGAGTATTTTCTTTTTCTCTTTCGAATTAAAAAAAAGAGATACATTTTTATCATTTGAATATTATAATTTTAAAAAGTAAAGGGATACAAGGGACATGCTTCGACCTGTCAATACAAACATCTGCGTTTTAATAAACTGTTTTTTTTAACTGTCGTATGGGAAATGGAAATGGACCATACTATAACTCCTTCCTTCCGCGAAGTAATTTTTTTTTCTGCAAGGAGAACTAACAGTTAGAAAAATACAATACTCAAACTATTTTACGACGATTTAGTATATCGATTTGATATCCTACTAAGATTCCCTTATTACTGACAACCTGGCACAGACTACTTCAGTTTCAAAACAGAAAAAAATACTCTCCGTGGTTTCCCTCATTAAGAAATATAATAATGAAAAATAAATTTATGGAATATAAATTAGCGTGCAGCACAATTACCGATCTCGGCTTTCATATCCTTGTTAGTCACGGTACGTGGCAACGTTAATAAAGGCTTATATAACTTGGCTTTACGTTTTTATAACCCCATGTCATTTGTATGAGTAAAAGAGTGGGAAGGCTTGGCGAGTGCGGGTTCAGTAGAAAAAATACTTCTGTTTTTTTTAATTAGAATTTTTAATTATTGATGTAATTATAAGAAGTCAATGTCACTCTATTTTATTAATTTAAGGTCATAATATTAGTGAAATGAAAATATTTAGTAATTAATTAAGTCAAAGCAGGGCTTGGTAATTATCCTGTCAATTAATTCGCATCCGCTAATTTAGTAAAATAGACAACAGACTCAAATACGGACACATAATATTTTAATGTATGACAGAGCCAAGCATTTGAACCCTCAGTTGTTTATATGCACACACACTTTGAACGCCTACTTCAAATTTAAACTTGAAAATGTCAAAGCCCTTTTTAAAAATGGATATTGATACCTCATATTTTTCGATAGAACCCTAAAAATTAACACATCATTAGCCGTCTGCCCTAAGGGTGAAAATCGAAGCTATGGCATGTTAATTAAACAGATTAGAAGCTACGTCCGCATGACCTATTTTCACCCCATGGGGTACACCGTACACCATATAATCCACATGGGGTAACGTTCCAATGATTTAGAAGAATATTGTTAATTAATTGGAGAAATATTTCTGATGTTAATTGATCATTAGAGATGTTCATATGGGTTTTCTCAGGCGTTTACAATTTTATTCAAATTAATGTAATAATAAAGTCAGTGCTTTTATTTCTTCGACCCGTAGTTAATAATCTGGGATTGAAAAGGCTTAGGTGTTGGCTCAACATATTGCAGGTTGGGTAAATATACGTAAATTAAAATTGTTTTTCACTTATATTTTTCTTCCCCGTAAAACCGCACTTTTATAGAGTAAACATGTAATTTTGAAACGACGTGTGATGGATCTGAAAATTATTCAGGTACCTATATTGTTTTATTGCGGAAAGCGCAGCGTAGGACGTCCGCCCACAAGGTGGTCAGACGACCTAGTAAAGGTCGCGGGACGTCGCTGGATGCAGGCTGCCAACAGGTCACTGTGGAAATCATTGGGAGAAGCCTATGTTCAGCAGTGGACTTCCTTTGGCTGGTGGATGGATTGTTTAAATTAGACTATTCCTCCCTATACATAATTGATATTCGGTAAAATAATGTATGTTTTTCATTGCTGTTTTAAAGCTCACGTCATTACATCGCAATCATTAAAATTAACACAAAATTCGAAATCCAAAAAATCACAATCAAATCACTAAAATAACAATAAACAACCTGTCCTTTCACCGAAATCCGACCTCAAAATCCGTATTACCGAAATAAAGTCGGAACTCACTTACCCCACACGCGAAAACTCACAAAGGCGTAACAATAACAAAATTCAAATGTTCGAAAGGGTACGTTCCATAGATGGTTGAGCGCTCACATGACAAATTACCTGTCTCACTGCGAACCCTACATCGTAATCTCCAGGTAATGTATGATTTATGATCGAGAATAGAATACTGTTGGCTTTTTTTGATTTCGTGAAATTGATCGGTGTTTGTTAAAAAGGTAAGGGGTATTGTGTTTGAAAAAGTTTATGGTGTAGTAAAGCTATCTCACCATTAGGCTATTCTGGACGCTCTCTCCTACACACCCGCCACTGCTACTCATGTCTGCCTGGTTCAACAGTTTGTCACCAATTAGTATGCCGACGATACTGTTATTATAGTAGGGGAGACGTGGAAGAGCGACCTTCACCCAGCTGAAACCAGGTTGGACATATTTTTTTTTTATCAAATATTGATTAACAAACGTACCTATGATAACTTGCCTATCGAAAAGTGTTCATGGCTATTTCAATTGAATTAATTTTTAATAAATTTTCTTTCACCTTCACTCTTTTGATTTTTGATTCATTCTGTTAATGAATTTCATCTCAAGTGATAGTTTTTGACACACAGAATATGCGTAGGTAGGCTTGCCTACTTATTTCTGTTCATGGCTACCTGGCAAGCAGATGAACAAGTAAGTCAATATAGGTAACTACACCAAACTGATAACCAATCTAAATTGGTAAATAAATTACAAAAACAAACATATAGGCTTGCCTGCAAAAATAAAAAAAAACAGCCATGGACGCTTTTCGATAGGCAAGTTTTCGATATCATAGGCATGTTTGTTAATCAATAATATTTGATAAAAAATATGTCTCATCTGGTTATCAGATGTGTGAAGGTCGATCTTCAGCGACTCTAAGACTATTACTGTCAGGTACAGTGTCGTCAGATTGCAGAATCAAACTGCGAAAAAAAACTTATATCTGGATATTGTGAGATGAGAATTTGATGTTTTATGATTATTTTGATGATTATGATTTAAAGTAACTTTAACGGTGAAGGAAAATATCGTGAGGAAACCTGCATACCGTACCGATTTAAAAAAAAATCTACGGTGTGGAAGTCCGCCAACCCACACTAGTCCAGCGTGGTAGACTATATGGCCTAACCACTCTCAATCGTACTTTCGATTGTAGAGGAGGCCCGTGCCCTGCAGTGGGTCGTATATGGGCTGATACAATATGATTTAAAGTAGTTAACCATCTCTTTTAAGATATAATCACGGCTATCAGACATAATTCTTTTATCATTTTAATATACGTTTTCCGAAACAATTTTCACAGTACGTACGTATTTATTTTTCATTTCATATTTAACACTGTCCTCTAAGAAACTACAGTATTACTAAATCCATTTATCGACCAATAATTCACCACTTAAGTTACGCAAAAAGCTGAACTATAATTTAATATCGAACTATATATCCCCACGCATATTAGATTACATCTCCCTGCTACTTTAATTTACCAAAAATAGTTTACCCGCATTGGGGTAAAATGCGGATTATGGTGGATTCTGGGGTGAATATTATACCGTTTACAAATTTCATTATCATAATACTGTAAGTATTTTTGGGTGTTTTTGATCGGTTGAAGAGAATCTTGATTGATGGAACACATCTGTTATGTTTTATAGAGTAACATTGCATATGTAATGGTTCTAAGTTGGCTATGAGCACTTTAGGTAAAGTAGTAAATAAATTATGATGGTATTATGCTGACCTGCGCAAAATCAGATATATATATAAATATGATATAAATATCCTACAACCGACTATAGAGGCTCCTAAAGTGTAGAAAGAAACGCAACTGCGAACTATAGCTACAGCAAAGCTCTACCGCTTTATTTTATTTAACACTTTATTCCTTATCTTCAAAAATAACTTTAGTAAATAAATAAATACACACAATATGCCACATATTACACAATTCTGACTCCACACAGGAATACGACTCTTGTGTCACGCAAACCATAAATTTCGAAAGACTTTTTACTCTTACAAACACCAAAAGCGTTAGCCTTATTTGTCTTAACAAATAATCATGGATTATACAATTATTTGCCTCTTGACCATTATGAAGACCGTCATAGTCATTGTTGGTTGTCGAGCAGTGTCAATATGTTGAAAAAAATATTCTCGTCAATATAATCCAGGAAATTCATAGAAATATATCACAAAGCAGGACACATTGCTTCCTCCTGACCGCTCGCGTCGGCGCCAGCTGCTAGGCCATAATTTTTGTGTGGCCAGTACAGACGATGCTCGAGGTATTTGAGGATTCCACTTATAGGCGTAGATAGAGGGTGCTTCCTTTTATCTCTGTAGAACAATAAGAGCTAAAAGATGTTTAAAGATTTTGCAGTAGGGTGTAAGAGGGCTGTATTTTTTTTTATGTCAACTTCAAATTTTGATTATTTTTTTTATAAATAGCGGATGGTTTTTACTCGTATGCTCCAATTTTCATGGTAGATAATGGAACGACACATGAAGAATATATTTCTGTTATTTGCAGACATTTAATTAATTTTTTTTTGAAACTCAAATAAATAATATTGATATTTTTAAAACCTTATATCATAAGCACATATATCTAAGCTAACAAAAGCCCATCTAATTATTGAGATCAGATCAAATTTCTTTGACCGAATTTAGAAAAATAGTAATTTAGTAATTTCTCTGTGTTTCTAAGGAGCACCCTGTACACTCGCACAATTCCCATGAATGTTGCATGACGTTTCTCGCGCTGATATTATTTACCGCACCACCCCTCATAAACCTGTCCGATATGAAGACACACTGCCGCGGACATCTTGTATCGTGCTTGACCCTCCTTATATGGAATCAAATTAGTAATGATTGTGCAGGAATATTTTTTCCATGCCCTCAATATGCAATTATTTTGACATATTTTATTGTACGCCATCTAGTGGGTAGGTCATGGGACGTCGCAGGCTGCCTCCAAAAGGTCACTGTGGAAATCATTGGGAGAGGCCTATGTTCAGCAGTGGACTTCCTTTGGCTGATGGATTGGGTTGGATTGTACACCACAATACAAGAAAGAAAATGATTAACAAATAAATAATTCAAAACTAAAGGCATGGTTACAATTGGCGGCCTTATCGCTGCGATCTCTTCCAGGCAACCTTTGAATGGATTGGATTATTATTTATAGAAGGGTGGTACAAAGGATTAAAAAATATATATATTGCGCAGTTGGATTTGTTGTGATTGTTATTTTACCGTTCATTTGCAATTGGAATATTTTTAAACAGAACCGACGCCAAGACGAGTTAACCTAGGAATTTCAATTCAGTAGGATCATATCCGCCCGAAAAGAAACCTTATACGGTGGTGATAAAGCCGACAGTGAGACACGCAAATGTGTCACGCTTCGGGTTCAAACTGAGTACATTCTGGTCAGACAATGCTGTCATAGTGTTGACAGGTGATTTAACCATAATATTTCGTCGTGTGATACTGTACTTCATTTTTTATTATTATTATTTTATTTATTAAAAATGACAAATTATATATGTAGGTACATTATGCATAGGTCCCACGAAACCGTAATAAGGCACTTTGCCCTGCCGATGTAAAAACTCGCCAAAATAACAATTTCTATGCAAACTATCACTAGAGCATAACTCTACTCTCTCTCTCCTCTCTTCAGACACAGGAAATCCACTGCTGAACATCGGCATAACATAGAATCTCAACATCGGCCTGTTGAAAGCCCGAGACCCTACTTCCTGTGCTCGTCAAACCGCCTGCCAAGCGTGGCGAGTATTGGCAAATACGCCCCAAAATAGCAACACTACTCTTCTTTAAGAAAATAACTAATATTCTTTATTGAAATAAAACGAATTCTTACGGATTGTTATCGCGAATTCCATTTAATTTTTTTTTTAAATCCCGGCGTTTTATTTCAACGTGTAACATTCACGTAAATCTAAGATTCCATTCATATTCTTTGTTTACATTTAGTGTGTTATTTTAAATAAGGTCATAATTAACATTTGTTTCTTTATGATAACCCTTTCATTTGACAAGTGAAGCGTGTCTTAATTTCAATAAATCCACCGCGAAGCTATAATTATCTTCAAAGATTTGTAAAGTTCCCTCGGGGATAGATCTTTGAAATCGTTCATTGGTTGCATCGGTAACTTTATTGTAATTAATTTGTCTATTGTTTCTATCTACTTATTGTTTTGCTATTTAAAATTATGTAATTAAATTTTTAAGTCAGTTATTCAAAACCGTTTCGCAAAAACAATAATTTTTGTATATTTTTTATTGCAAAAATGTCACATGAGTTGTGCAGGATTTTATGCTCAACATGCAGATAAGATCACCTCCTATTATGGAACGGAAGTTCAACATAATATGATATCTATATGTACATATTATCTACTCTTGTAATGAAATATGAGTCAGCTTACGTATTTTCTTCTACCATACAAACATAATCCCAAAAACATAACAACAACACCACATATTTGATGAAAGGACATTTAAAATGCAAAAGTTAATTCTCAATATCACATGTTGAATCCCCGTCGCAATCACGACGGAAGATTGAAAATAAATGTAATCCGCGTGAACTGACATAAGACACGTGCGGCGTCCGTGTATGCAAATTCAGATAATACTGCGCAATATCGTGTACCGTGACTTTATTTAATGGAACTGTTGATTTTTGTTTATTCTTTTATTTGCAAGAATTATGAGAGGGACTGTTTGAACTTGATACTCGATTTCATTTCGTTCCAGTGAAATTCGTGCGTGACTGCAGCGTTCAATGCTAATAAAATGACAAAATTTCGACAAACCAATTCGCCTATGTTTAGCAGTGGACTTCTTGTGGCTGAAGAGAAAGAAAGAGAGAGGGAGAATGCACCTTAATTTTTTGTGCGACAGGTTTTGCGTGTCCTATGAGATCTTTATCCAAATCTGATTGTTAGTTCATATAAAAAAGTAAAGTTCAACATACGCACAAAACAAATTGTAATCCAAAAATGTGAAAACATATGACCGCACCTGAAAACTGAATCCAAGACGTCACACGCAACACCCATTGAAATAATAGTGTCAAAATATAATACCTCCTCACGCTCCCCCACTAGTGGACGTAGCGCCATCTGTCTTAATCGAGCGACAAGTGAGAGCATCGGACACTGCCCACACTTGAATATTTATGATCTATCCCCTACGAGGATTTACACAAATCTGTTACAAATTCCGTGCGTTATTTATTTTTCTGAAGATCTAACATGATAGATTGGCTGTATTTTAAATGTGGTTCCATTTTGGAATTTATATGGGGTGAGGAATTTTATTTTGTGTGAATATAATTTATAAGTAGATTGGTTTGTGGGTATTTCTGACTACCATATGAATGATTCGACAGGGATAAAACCATAGTTTCATTGGACAACTACATGTGGTAATTTTTTACCGTCGTAATTCTTCTAAATAATTATACCTATTGCTGAAGGTGTTATAAGGTAAGTCTTACATTTCTGTACTTGTACTAAGTTCTTGGGCGTCAATGTAGTTAACCATATGAATGATTCGATATAATATGGTTGTTTCATTGGACAATTACATGTGGTAAATTTTTACCGTCGTAATTATTTTAAATAATTATACCTATTGCTGAAGGTCTATTAAGTCTTACATTTCTGTACTTGTTCTAAGTTTTTGGGCGTTAATGTGAAAAAAAGGGAAGTGAAGTGAACACCCAACAGTCACATACATACATAGTCCTGACCCCACACTAAGATCGAGTCTTGTAGTTAATCACTTTTCACCAGGTAACCTAATCGGCTCTCATGTCGCTTTTTTCCTTCGAAAGAATCTTCCATAATGTAACAATAATTTACTTCAGCTTTCTCCCTTAAAAATCTGAAATTAACCAGTATTTTTATAAAGTTATTTCCTGCTCCAATAAACAAACCAAGTAAAACAATACGCCAATTATTTTTCGGCATCGTGTGTTGAGTCGGATATCGTATTGCCAAACAAAAACTCTCTTTAAAACGAGCCACTCACTCCATCCACTTTTTTATTATAATTGCTAATTTTCCCGTCTCCTCTGCTCCTCTTTCCGTTTTATCCATTGTTAAAACACTCGGATTATCTTCAACCTGTATTTTTGTCTTGTTTGAACCTGCTGTAATTATTTCCTCTTGGAAATGAAAGCGTTCGTGAAAATATTTTGTTGATATTTTTGTAATTGTTTTGGTTGTATTTTTTTTTATTATTTAATTTATTTGTTTAGTCTTTATTGTATAGCGGGACGACTTGCACAAGAGGGCCGGCAGCGACTGGATGCATAAAGCAGCAGACCGGGCTCTGTGGCGTACCTTGGGAGAGGCCTATGTACAGCAGTGGACTGCAACGGGCTGATGATGATGATGGTTTACATAAAAGTGAAACACAATATAAGTACAGAAATAAAAAAAAAGTAAAAGTGACGGTCTTATCGCTCTAGGAAAAGTCTAACTTTTATTGCGATTGAAAGCAAAAAGCAGCCACTAATTAGATATCATATAGAAAATATAACTGGTATTTGATTAAAAGAAATTGACACAGGTGTACAAATCAGTCTTTGGAATTGACCACGTTTTTTATTATTATTGCCATGAATGGCGAGATGCATGCCATTCGCCTAATGGTAAGCGATACAACCGCTCATGAAGAGTAGCAAAACCAAACAAAATCGTGAATTACAAAGCAATGCCTGAGACAAAAGATGTTAATTCTTAGTGTCTAGTTCTTACTCTGGCTATAATGTCCTTGAAACCGGAACATAACAGTGCATTTACTCTACTATTATTATTTTTTTGTTCATTTACCTCGAAAAGTAATAATAATTTACTCCAAAATTCTATTTACTTTATACAAAAATAGACTTCTATGCGTCTCAAAACTAAGCTTAAGTATTTAAATCCATTTGCAGCCCTTTTCTTCAGTAAATATACCGTAAGAAATTGAATTCCTACATTTCTAAGAATTTCAATCACTCAAAAACCAAATACCACAAAACCCGAATTCAAAAGCACGTCGAAAGTAACACTATAGAATCGGATACGAGTCGACAATGATGTATCACTTATACGGACCCCCAGTAATCCGAGGACATCTTCACAATTACTTGGCCGCGCGTTCGCACTGTATTGAGAACACAATAAGTAGAGTTAGGGAGTTGTGAAGGGACAGTGGTTGGAGCGTGGTTTTCTGAAGTTTTGGAGCGTGGTTGATATTATATGTAAAAAGGTGAAAACATGATTTTAAAATATTCTGCGAATATATATAGTTCAGTCGATGTTTAATGAAATGAAAAATAATACTACTTTCATAGAGATACAATGAGAAATATTTATGTTTCAATGAAAACTTAACTAGCACAACATACCCAAAAGCTATACCCTACCTGTCTTTTAGTGATAAATAATTTAGTTTTATGCCTTTTTATGACAAAATAAATAATAATTTATCCTACAGAGATTTAAAAGCATAGGAATTATTTTACCGTCATACCATAAACAAAACAAAAATTTTACCTACCTTCTTCCAGCCAAAGATTATTGTTATAATAGTATTGCAGACTATCACATGAACAAAACACATCTACTTATTTCTCATGAACTTACCAACCAGATACTTGTACAAGAATACAATATTTATAAAAAAAATCTCCCTGAGTCGCTTCCAGCAAACATACAAAAATTCAAACGCAACAGACCCCTCGCCAACAGCGTTCCGATTTATCGCGTGTTGATTCAATCATAGATTCCTTTTTAAAGTTCCATGTTTGGCAACCAATTTGGAATTATGATTCCCGACGCAATTCATACGCAGTCCGTCGCTTTTCTAAATGATGATCCTTATCTATAATATAAATGTAGTTTTGATAATATTCAATAAACTGAATGGAATTTTGAGAACATATCGCACAAATTAAACGACTAATTTAAAACTTCAAAGTTAGGTATAGAATTTATCGAAACTAATAAACAGAAGTGTTAATCAATTCAAATAGAAGTACTCAGAAAAGGCCTACGTGTATAAGAGGAGTTCTTGTTGCCGAAGAACTATAGAGAGAGTCAAGTAACGTCATTTGAATTTTGAAGAATAAGATTTAATTATTTTCGTTATTACAAACAAAAGACATCAATTTCACTTGTGGTAGCTAAAATACATATAATAAAATACATATACATATATAAAATACATATACATAAAATACACATCAAAATTTAGGATTTAAAATGTAGCATGCTATCTTGATAAGACAATCTTGGATGTCCTCAGCAATATTACTGTTAAAAATTTAATACTGTGCCTACCCAATGCAGTTGGTAAAGTCCACATACCTTCACAAAGTATGCAGATTTCTTCAAAATGTTTCCCTTTGCCGTTAATTTCACAGCTAATTAACTAAACATACAGATGTAACTTCAAAAAGTAGGTATTTTCCCCAAGTTTGAAACCAGGACCACTTAAACACACTAAATATAGTATATCCCAACAAAGATCCAAACTTCAACCTCCGTTCAAAATTGAAGACAAAACGACCGTCGCAAATAATTCCGCTGAAGCATAATTTAGCATTGTAGTAATACGAAACAGTCAAAGACCGCGACTGAACGGAGAGGGGGATGTCCTGTTCTGAAGGCGGTTTTGCCAGTGACTTCAAGTTAATGTATTCCGTAGTATTGTTTGCAACAGACAGACGGATTACAGAACGTATTTTGTTACAAATTGCCAGTAGGGATTGTGATTTTATCGATGTTGTTAAAATAATTGCTGGTTTATCGAAATTTATTTACTAAGGAGTGTTTGAGATTGATACTTAAATGTCTAGTCCATACGCAGATTATTTAAAAATAAACGTGAAAAAATTGGTAAAATATTCAAAGCAAGGACTCACCCTCAGATACGAAGCTGTCAGCTGAAACAGAAAGAAAAGCTAATATAATCAATTGTAAGGAAAGAACAGCATTGGAGATCTAAAAAAAAATATTAACATGGCAATATATGTAATAGAATGTTTAAAGAAAACACTTCCGATATTTAATATTTAGAAGATAATCATGACAATTATAACAAGCAAATCAAAACAACTAAACCTTAACGCTACTAGAAACACATGTCCTCAACCAATTAATTCCCATTTCAAATCTAGCTTACAAACTGCCCGTCAAAACTTAACATCCCAAAATTAATTGCTCTGAATCGATAACTTTCACCAAGATTGGCAATAAGTCACTCCCTAGCCTGGTCAAAGGGACATGGACTAATGCTAGACGGTAAATAATTAATTCGACTAATGGAACAGTTTTGGAGGTAACCGTTTGATATTTGTCGCGGAGAGTAAAGGATTGTTGTTAAGTTATTGGGTTCATGTTTTGGGTAAGTGACAATGCTGTTGGCTTGCTTGGTGTGGGTAAGTCTGATTTTATAGGTAAGTTAATGTTGCCTTTGAGTACGATTTAAGGAAATTATATTTTGCATACTATTGTATTAATACGCAGGTTCAAATAGCGAACTCTTATTCTCTTTGGAAGAAATTCTAATTTTAAAAATAGATAATTTACTTCATGATATATAATCCCTATTTTTGTCCCCGTACACTTTGACCTTCAAGGGCTGTCCCAGCAACTGCGGTTTTTCAGTTCTTGAAGACGTTTGTATAATGAATTACTTAAACATGTGTCGAACAAAGTTAAGGTGAAGATTCAATGAAAGCATGTCTAAGATTGACGCAAGTCTCAGTTAAGAGATGTGGTATGGTAAGGCAGAGCCCTTAATCTGATATCACAGTACCACTGTTTTCAATCTCCAATTACAATACGAGTATACAAGACTAAACCAACATAAAATAAATAAAGACAACGTCGATAACAGAAACAAAACGGCCTTTCAATAAATGTTCCAAAACAGGAGTGAAGGCAATAAAAGCCTTGCAAAGCGTTTAGCAACATCATAAAATGTGATGTTCTCGAAATCGCTCCAATAACTCGCTCTGACGATAGACTCGCAGACTGTTTTGAATTTCACAACATTGCCGATCGAGATCCGAAGCACTTAGAAACGGTTGGCTAGTTGCGACACATAGAGGGAATAAGGTTGGTGAATAATTTGATTAGGTATATTGCTGTTTTAGGAAGTTTTGAATTATTAATTTGATGTATTTTTTGTTTTTAATTAAATCGTCTTGCAATAATTACGATGAAATAAAAAAATCCTGTTTTAGAAAATCATCAATGATTGTAATCATTACATACATAACCACACGCTTTTTTCCCAGAAGGGGTAGGCAGAGGTGTTACCAGAACACCCACGTTTCGCCTTGTATATTCCGTCCCACGATGTGATAGGGGGCGAGCCTATCGCCATATCGGGCACAAATTCCCGACTCCGGGCTAATAATGAATAGAAAAATCCAATATAACTTTGTCCGACCCGGGATTCGAACCCGAGACCTCAGCTTTGCAATCATACCGTAGTACCACTACGCCACCGAGGCAGTCGATTCGAGTCGATTGTAATCATTAAAGACGTATTAAAGTTTGTGTTTCAAGATTATCTTTCAATCAGTACTTGAAATAGATTCCTATTAAAATGTTTTTCTGAACATTACTCGGTGTGAAAAATAATTTTTAAAAATATCTGCATATAAAATTATTTTCAGGTTGTTCGCAATCATTATTGAATTCAACAACAATAGACTAAAATAATAGAAAGAAAGAAAGAAAAACGATTTATTTGTCACAGTCGCAACATACACAAACATGGTACAAATAAACAATAATAAATTTAAAATAAATAACAAAATAAAATTATAAATAAAAATAAAAAACTGGTTGGTTGCGTTTAATATCCATTTTTATTTTTTCTCAATAAATTTTGTTCACTTGCCATTCCGTCTGTGTGTATCCGAACAAACTTGAGCATCACTAAGAGATTTGGGCCATCTTATAATAACAATAAACCATTCTGAACCTCTCAACATTTACATACACATCGCTTTAAGTTCAAATGTTTGACAGTTTGTGAATGGATGAGCCAGTGTACCGGGGTCCTTTTGATGTGGATTCTACAATATAGTTTGGGTCTCTATTGTTTAGGCTTAAGTATGTATTAGTTTATTTGTAATTAGATCTGTTGTTCATTTGATATCATCAGTAGTTAGTAGTATTGGTGAATCTTATTTATTGATATTTGCTGTTTCGAGAATCTTTTCTCCTTATTTCAACTTGATTATTTTATATTTGTTTTCTACGGTTGCAACGTGTTACGGTTTTAATTTTTGATTTTTATTTGCAAGCTAATTTTTTTCTTCAAGCTATTTTTATTTTTTTATTATTGTATCATTACAGCAATGATGTTCTTTTTAATGGTATCATTAACGATCTTTACTCTACCTAATATAAACTTGAATGCTATACTAATGTTGTCGATTAAATAAACACACAACAGTTGATTTATGACGTCTTCCTGACCACGTGTCGCGATCTTTACCATCGCATCCATCCGTCACTCGGAAGCGATCGCTCACTAAACATCGCGCGGTCACGTGTGTGTGATACATCAGGCGCGAGCTGATGTTTTTATTTATTTCAATATTTTTATCTTTATCAATAAGTGAATAGCCTAGTCGTGGTTGGAATAGGTTGCAAGGTAAATTTCACAGATTTGGCTTTGAGAACATGCATCTGTAAAGCCTGCCACACACGTTCAACTGCATTTTCGCAAAGGCGAGTTTGCATCAGTCTCGAATCAAAATTTTGAAACGAAGTTTGCGCAGTCATTAGCCCACACACGTTTTAGTATACTGGTGCAAACTCAGACTTGCACAGTTATATCGTCACATGTATGGCAATTATAATGTTAAAGTGATATGTGTGTTCGTTACTAGGCATCACCCAATTTGGATGAAAAAAAACCTATATTTCTGTTAGGTCTCAACAAGAATCCCTATTAAACTATTATATTGAATTACAGCTTCATCCCTTTCTGTAGTAGAGGACATCCATGCCTGCATCCGAATATAGGCTGCTAAAGATTAATATGTATTTGAAAATGTAAATTAGTAACCGCGAAGGTACGAGGAGACAAAGTATAAAAATTAAAACAAAACTACACAATAACATCAAACGAATACAAACAATTCATATGAATTTACTAAATTAACTACAGTAAAAAATCCCTGTCCTCGTCGGACAAATGACACGAAAGTTAACGCGAACCGACTAAAACAAAAGCGAGCCACGGCGGCATAAAGCCGGAAATCCTATAAAATTTAATTTTGATAGATACACGCGAAATGCTGCAAATACATCTGTAGCGTCGGTTTGATATATTAAAAGGACTAGATGTGGTATGAATCCAGAGAAATTTTATATATTTTTGATATTGATACGTAAGAATTACTATAATGGTTGATAATTATATGTAAATAAATAAATAAATACATATATTTTATAGCACTGTCTCGGGTCGAATCCCGGGTCGGGCAAAGTGATACAGGATTTTTCTATTCATTATCAGCCCGGAGTCAGGAGTTTGTGCAATCTCAATAGGTATTCTAAATGAAGTTGTTTTTGTTTAACAGTTCCTAAACGTATTGCTGAGACTACTGTCACTTAAATTTCAACAATTTATGTAAAAGTTGAGTCTTAGCGTTTTGTCAATGTCAGTCCTTGAGGTTGCCCAGTTTTCTAGTCCATCTATTTCGATTACGACAAATTTTGAACAAATTCGCGCAAGCATTAGTTATATCGCAATAAGAATATTTTTTGAGCTATATACAACCGATACTACGAGTATCGTCCGCACGCCAGTTTGACAAAAAAGGCATAAGTAGCAAAAAAAAAAAATTTATACTTCAAGTAATTATAATAACAATTTCAATTTATTATACCGCTTCCAGAACACACAAATCAACAAACATACATCGGATTTGCCTGTCGCAAAGCTGGAACACGGATCAAGTGAGCTTTGTCCGGACGGTAACGCGCGAAGCGTTTACACTAATTGCGATACGATGCGGTGCGGCGCGGAGGACGGCGAAATGCGGAGGGGGGAATGCGGAGAGGAGAGGGGAGGAGGGGAAAGGCGCATGTCGAACAGGATTTGCATTTGCGAGATAAGTACGAAGGAGTCATTACGTTGTTGGCTTAACAAGGGTTGTAATTAGGCTTTGTACAAATAGGAGCTTGGTAATGATATTTTGTAGGTCTTCCACATTTTAAAAAATGTGATTGACTTATAATCCCATAATAATTATTTATTATTTCCTAGGGCTTATTAACGATTTGGAAAAAATTGTGCTTTTAGGCCATCAGAAATTATTACAAATCATACGTTATTATGACTGAATTACGAGGTATGGAGAAGTCGAACTGCCTATGGAGAAAGTAGTCGCGGATTTGAATCTAAATCTGAATTTGAAATCCAGGCGTAATGCGATGAAGAGAAGGAGGTAAAAACTACACAAAATATTTCATTCTTGTAAGTTTTAACAAAAGTATTTGACTAACGTGAGTTGATCCGCAATTGCAACATGGTGGACTAAGGCCTAACCTTTAATAGTAAAGGATGCCTCTAAAAGGGACGTACTTGGGTCAAAATAGGAGCCAAAGTCCCCATCCGGTTACTAAATGGATTCCAAAGCCGAAACAATTAACAAAATCCAAGTGAATTGTGTGCAAAAACTCCATCGGATAAAACATACAGTATTAGCCGGCGGTCATTTAGACCGGCCGCGTTCGCGCATCTATCACTGTCCACTCTAATTCCTTGCCGCCTTACACCAACTCCGATCGGTTGGGACGGACTTGGGGGGTTGAATGGGGGGCGTGACCCACTAAGGTATTTGTTGATGAGGACAAAGGCTAGTTAATGTTTTCTAATTTTATTTTATAAAGTACCTATATATTTAGATTATTCTTTCTCTATGTATGTGATATTTTGTATTGCGACAAATAGTTTTAAAAGCACTGTACATTTAGCAGGCGGATCTTTGGACGATACAAAATGACTTCATTGCATGTAATGTCAATGATTTTCTACCATGACAGAATATCAACGAGAGATAGTTTTTAAATTAGCGCCATTTCAAATAAAAATTAATATCCCATTTGCAACACAAACGAAATCACATCTCAAGAGTTATATAATATATAATATCATGTTTTACTAATCGATTAATAGACCTCCAAAACCCCCAAATCCGCACCACTCACGCAGAAAGTTAAACGCGTAGGACGTGCCGGCCGAGTGATCCGCGCGTTTCCCTTATCCCCGCACAATTGTTTCTGAGTGGACAAATAGTTCGCCTGTTAGGGTTACACTGTTTAGATAAGGGCCTTTTGTACCCGTGGACACAATATGAGGTGCTGTGGAGTGTTTGGATTCGATTGATGTTTTGAAAAAATAATTAAATTGAAATAATGTGGGTTGAAATTTAAGTGTTGAGTTTTGTCAAGAATTGATGATATTAAATTCGAAATAAATTATGAAATTGTTACCACTTACTTATCTTCAATTGACGATGGAAACTTATTTGGATTAAACAGCAATAATCATCGGGTTAATTGCACTCACTTTGTCGCAATAGCATAAAAATACGAAAGGAAAGTTGCAAATCACATTGAATATTGCCTAACTTCACTGAATAAGCTTTGTCTCATAATGTCTTTCTGTCACCAACAAACCTTCCCACGATGTTCAAACTTTAAATTAAATAACACTTTAAAAATCAACGCATATTTCCCAAGGGCGTGAATTAATGTTCCGAGCCTGAGTGTTCCGATGCGTAATCAATTGAGTGTTATGGAACCAAATGTACATAAATACATGTGTTTATTTTACTATAAATCTTGGTCCCGGTTTAAAATATCGAGGGGTGGATTTTGACTATCGAGTTTAGCTAACCGTTTGATAACAAGTTTCTGAGATATGCTATTGTTGCTTCATAAATAGCCTGAAGTTAAAAAAGGTCGGAGTATTTAATTAAATAATAAAAACACCTTGTATTATTATTAAGATATTTTAATGCAATATTAAATCTCTGAGTGTCGTCCGAACGCCTATGATCATTATAAGTATATTTTACTTTTGATATAGATAATTGGAAATGTTGATCAAAGCAATAAAGAAATAGAAAACCATAGTTTACTCGATAGAAATATTTTTCCATATTTATATTTAATTTAAATACAAAATTGTCAACATTAAATATAATGAGATACAGGTTCTTAAATCAATGTAACAAAAGTCATATTTGCTTAACAATAAAATACAGAATTACCAACACGCGCCTTCACACATGAGTGGATTTAAATCGTTTGTCATATTTATCATATTTAAAATACAAGTAATTATTGCCTAATGTTAGGGGCGTGAAAAAGTCTTCACTTTTTGTTGATTTATTTTATTTTAATTCTTGGTTCGCACGTGTCGGTCGCAAAAAAATATGAACATTATGTCTTGATTTATTAAATGTTGACTGGTTGGATTAGGGTGTATTGTTTATTTGAATTCCTTCTGTTTTTTAATAATTGTTTTTATAGCGTAAGAGAGTATTTTTCACATCACAAAAATATTCTCCCACAGTAAGTAGGGCCGTCTCTGCTTAAGCTTTAAGATAGACATTTGGATCTTAATTATTTTATTATGATACTTATATCGCTTATTCTTCCGCGCTAGTTTCACCTTATGATTTTAAACACATTCTCATAACTGCAACATTATTTATAAAATAAAATAAATTGAGAAATGAGCCAATGTTATTTTATTTATCATCTTCCAAGCATATACAAAATAACTTCTAATTCACACAAACAACAACCAAGCTTATACAAAATAATAATTACATCCAAATCAATCCATAAATAGCAAATTCCATACATCAAAGGAGTCCGGAGATACCTCTAGTAATTGAACTATACGCAGTTATGGACAGTCTGTGTCAAAGTACAGTGACCTGTGCTTAGGATAAGCGGGGTTGTACTGCGCCCTCGGCGGTGAGGGGTGATTCGAACCGTATTGGATGATACAGTAGTAATCGATGTGTTTCATTCGATTATGATATTTTTTTGTTGATTCAATTATTGTTAAGCTGTAAGCTAATGTAAAAACAAAAATGTCACATGTTTTTTTTTATATGTTTGAAATTTTAGAATTTCTTTTAAAAATAATAATCTTGTTAATCAGTTGTTTCATGAAACTCTTCAATTGAACGTATGATTTAGTATCTCGCATAATAATTATTGGATATCATATTATAATCATTACATTTTCGAAATACGCCATATGTGATTTCCAAAAAAAAAAAAACTCATTTATTAGATCACAATTTTTGCACCAATATTTTATCAACCAATAGCAATCCACAGACGAACTTAACCATAAAATATCGAGTAAAACTGTGTTGAAGCTTCTTAACCCCAAAATTCAGACGAGACCTTGCTACCCAACTGCATGTATTGCAAACTTGACCATCAATTTATCAGCACATTTGTATACACTAAGATTAATGACCGGTCGTCTGTGATTACAGCCGGCGGGGAGAGGTGAAGTTTTTGTTAGTACATCAATCTTTTGCTTGATAGCTCTTTATGTTATGTTGTTGAATAGAATGTTTGGTCTGGTATTTGCATGTTAAATTGTGTTTCTTGGCGGAATTTCTGTGCTGCTTAGTGTTTTGTTTTTCCAATTTTTTATGAACCACAATGGGTATAAACACACTTATTACGAAATTATGTGTTCATCAGCGTGTTTTTGGTCAAAGTGTGGACTTAAAAAGACCTATTCAAGATTACATTATGACTCTATAACAAGAAGCGTGTTGTCTATACTCATACGTGCCGGGAATGTGGGTTTGTGAACGCAGTACCGGAGCCCTCTGACTAGTGGCGTTGCTACCCAACACCAGACTCTTATTTATCAGACCTATAAATTGCATTGAAATATTTATTTAAATTACATATATGCAGGCAAAGATAAAAGCGTGTTAACAGATAGGTCCGACATTGACTCTACCAGCTAACTTAATTTTATTTAATAATCATTTCATTAGCAATCTGAAATGGCTTTGTAAAAATTATTGATTTGTTTAGTAGATAACATAATCGTAAGAACTGATATCATCAAAAAATGTGGAACGCTTCACGATTTTGCGTGTCATCCTTGCGCAGGGGCCATGCTAATCTTCTCTGTATCGTTCCAATTTTAGTATATGTACTGCCGAAGCAAGTACACTTACTACTCCTCACCAGCGTTATATATACTCAGTGATCGTGCAAATGTTGATAGCGCGATTCAGGATTTCACTATATAATTTAATCTGTATCATATTTATGGCATTTCTATTAACACAAATTATATATTTTTAAAATAATAAGTTGTAAATTTAGTTATAGAATCTTTTAAAAAGTTTTAATCTAGTATTAATATTATATATTTAACATTTTTGAAATACAATATGTGATTTTGTGTACAGCGCCATCTATCGGCGAAATATTCGAACTTTGCATCGATCCAAAGAGTAATGATTAAATTAACAGATAGGAAACATCTACTGTTTTAAGTTCCTTCCTCACTCTATAAGATTATATTTTATTCGATCTATAATCCGCAATAACATCACAATCTCCAAACTTCATTGAATTCATCCCATATATCAACCAGAATAAAACTTGGTACCGCCAAATTGCTTTCAAGCTATTATTTTCGCGTAAATCGTGACGATTTAAAAAGATCCGACCAATGTCCAATTGCGCGTTTTACAGGACGCTTGTCTGTGCTAACAGATGACCACACACTTATCCTAGAAATTATGGAGGACGCAAATATGCACTCTAATACTCTTGAAATATGGGTTAATATTGATGTAAAACCACAACCCGCTTGGTCAGATCCAAAAACGAACAGTGACGTTGAAGAGAAATCAGATAGAATGGATAAAAAACGAGAGCAATTACGTTCGCCTTATCTGAAGGATTTGCGATGTTCCGCGGTAAAAACATCCTGTTTAGAATTGCAAACGTCAGATGTCACGGTAATCTGCCAATTAAAACAAATGCTCATTAAAATTCAGGCCTTTCAACGAGAAAGCATTTTAACAACAATTATTTTAATGTGGTTAGGCGTGCCAATAGCATTCGACCTGTTTACACAACATACGATATTTAATTGAAACATTATAGTGAATAAATTTAGGAGGAGTAAAAATAAAAATCAAATAGCTCAAAATTAATAATATTAAATATAATAATTAAAAGGTGTAAGATTAACATTTTGTAGCGGGAACCGATGGTGTAATTGATTTAATAAATAAATTATTACATCTAAGTATGATATTTTCTATGATATTGTCGGTAGGTCAGTTGTTTGATAAATGATTTACTTAACGCACAAATAAGAGGTATTGGTCATAAATAAAAAACATGAAAAATAAGTATTTAAATAAAAATATAATAACAGGCAAACCGCGCTTCATGCGCACTAAATATAAAAACATCAAGTCCGAGAACGTTACAATGTCAGCTATATTTAATGAGCTTCATTGAATTCCATACAATGCTTTTGTTGTTTTGCTGTATTGAAAAAAATGATGACAAAGGAGATGTTGCGAAAGTAAATAGTGCTGTGGGCCAACACGTCCCAAACTAAGCTACTAAATTTTAAAATATTACAATATAGGGGTTATCAAGAAATACTCATAATCGATGAACTTGCATAATAGTAATAGCTGGTATATACATATATAAACATCACGCTTTTTTCCCAGAAGGGGTAGACAGAGGTGCAACCAGGGCACCCACGTTGCTCGGCAGCATGCTATCGTGCATAAATGCATATCGTGCATAAATATTTTTTCTTTTTTACCTAACTAAACTGTACAAAAACTGATTAGATCTATAAACATGTGTTAATAAGCTTTAATTTCACAAAGCAATTTTAAAACAAATATGAGTCAGACACGAAGTGAAGATTTCTATTTAGAGAATACTTTATTGCCTTTATTGAACTCCATAAGACTAATAATCTCGTCTGTCAAACCAATCTTGTATCAACATGAATTTACCAATCCATCTATACATCCATCCATCAGCCCAAGGAAGTCCACTGCTGAACACACTCCCAATGAATTCCACAGTGACCTGTTGGAGGCAGCCTGCATCCAGCGACGTCCCGCGACCTTTACCAGGTCGTCTGACCACCTTACCAATTTACCAATACCAGCCCAAAATCAATACTAATAATTTGTTGACATAACACTAAGATGGAATCATTGGAGCATGCAATATGCAACGGGAAGCTGTGGCTATATGTGTCGAACAGTACATAATTCGAATAAATTATGTATGTTGGCACTTTGAAAGCAATTACCAGGTTTCCATTACATAACTCAACGATGTCTACTGGCTAAGGCGGGGTAAATAAGTATGGAGTCGTCATTATTCTGTGTGAACAAACCATGATCTAAATCATACATATATACAGGGTATAATGAATAGAAGAATCCAATTTCACTTTGTTCTACCCGGGATTCCAACCTGATACCTCAGCTTTGCCATCATAACCGCGCCACCGAGGCAGTCTTATTTAACTTTTTCTTTTAAGTTTAGTAAATCTTGTTTAATTTTGTTTTTATATAAAAAACCTTTTTCAAAAAGATCCATAGCCAATCAATCATTGTATGTTATAGCGTAAGCTGTGTTAAATACAAAATGAAAACTACTAAAACCATTTCCACACTTTCCCAGCGTCCCAGTAATCCCATGTCCACTCCACTAATAGCGGTCTACTGAATAATAATCAAACTCACATAAAATTTCAATAATGGCGGCGCTAACTGCCTCGCCATGCAAATCGGGAGCCATCGGGAACTCTATCACTTTTGTACTGAGAAAATAGTTGTTTAACTCAGCGTTAGTTCGGGGTTTGAATTTAATGTTGTATGTATTGTTAAATAGAACAGTAATGAAAATTATTTTGAAAATTAGGAATTTTTAGGCACTGTTTTGTATTATGTGGGTTTTAGCCATTAGATGTAAAATTCTTTTTGGGAGATTTGTCGAATCAGCGTTCGAATTCTTGTGACTGAAAATGATGATGAAATAAATTCAGAAGGCTTAATATATACTTTATTTTTTAAATATTCTCTCTCTCTCTCTTCCAAGCTATGAATCCCACATGGTTATGTGGTCAGCTTTTTTCGTTTTTCTTCTTCACTTCGCTTGGTCCCTAATTTCGTCCCTAATATTTTTAATGTTAATATTATGAATGAGTTATTAGGTTTGTATTTTCCTGCAAATAAAACTACATCAATCACACACATTGGCTTATGACTATTTGAAAACCCGCAGTTGCTGCTTGAAAATATTCGTTTCTTATGTTCGAGTCGTTAATTCATGAAACTACATGGAGTTTTCGATTTTAGTAGGCCTGAAACAAGCGTAAAAATATCTGATTGTTGAAGTGGAATATACTGCCTCCCTTTATACAGCGATCACATAACTAAATGCCTTCGAAACGAAATAAAATAATATTAAAAATAAAATACATAGTACTTAATTAGACAAACAAGACATCTGTCAGAATTAGTTAATTATATTTTATTATTTGTCACCAAAAGCAATAAACCAGACATGATTCCACAAACACAGGTTTCCCTAATTAGTCAAAACAGACCACACATTCCCGTATTCGAATTTCAATATAATTTTAATTAAATTCGCATGACAAATAAACAAAGGAGGAATTCCATCTGCATAGAAACTTCACTAATTTGCACCGTACGTATCTAATAAAGCTTTGCCTGTCTGTGAAACAAAGATGAGCCTTTACCGGCCTTTGGCCTTCGGATATGCTGCGATGGCCATTGTCCATTTGGCTTGGGGCTGGTATTACCCCAGTCATTGTAGACCCCCACACCTGTAATAATGTGAGAGCAAGCAAGGTCAATGTACACTGGTTTTGGTCCTCTCAAACCAGATGTAAGGGGAATGAGCCGGAATATTATAGCCGGAATAGGACCAGAATGCGGTTTCCGTATATGAGATGGTGACATCTGATAGTTGTGTATGCGTATTAAAGTCTAGTTAGTGTTGTGTTGTTGTCGATGTTTTGTGGAGATATCGATTTTGATTATGTAAATCGGTGCTTGAATTACAATTTGCAAGTTCTTTGTGTGGCTTTGTTATCTTTTCTTAAGTAAGGTGGAGTTGTTAAACGAGTTAAAAGAGCGTATTCCCGCCATAAAGGCCGGCAACCGATTTCCATGCCCTATGGTGTTGCAGATGTTCATGGGTGGCGGGGACCACACGATCAGGATGGCGAGCGCAGTAAAAAGCTAAGCATTGCTTTGTAATTCATGGTGTTGTTTGGTTTGCAACTGTTCATGAGCGGTCATTTCGCTCACCATCAGACAAATGGCATGCTTGTCTCGCCATTCATTGCAATAAAAAAAACTACAAAATGCTCTTTAGTAAAAACCCAACTTTAAGTAAAAATAATTGTTAATTAGTCTAAGATTACAAAAAGGAGTGAAATACATTATTCATTTATTTATTACATTAATGTTATGGTTGATTGGTAATATATTGTATATCCCTCTCACCGTATTTATCTTACATCTAACTTGAGCATTACATTTACAGTTACAACACTAGCAACACTCAAGTGTGGAATAGGTATTGCGTCCGTCAATCACAATGCATGCCTCCGGACAGATACAGAAGTGCGTCCGGGTCGCCATCGGCGATTGGGTTAATTAAACGCCCGGACAGCCCGCTCTATATTTGTGTAATGCGCTTAGGCTGTTACTATAACTGCGCTGATCGCAATTAAGATGCTTTTCAGACGGCAATTTTAGAATATGATTTTAGTACCTCTGTTTCTGCTGAATTGGTTGAGTGTAAAGAATTTGAGGGCGCTGAATAGAGTGTTGATTCCATTTTTAATTGTACTTATCAAAATGTATTCATATCCCAATTTTAGAAAACAAAAAAAAATGTGATTCCATTCAAAATGAAACCAAGTTTTCAAACGTTTTATATTTTGTAGCGGGAATAAAAGAATAGATACGCAATATGCATTACAGTGTGCACTTGTGAAAGAGTGTTATAAACAATTATTTGATTTCGAAAATAAATCACCTGTATATTTCGTCTTTGGCAATTTAATTTGATCACTTGTTTGGTCAAACATTTTAAACCAAATATGATACCATAATACCTACTTACTCATAACAAAACGCTACAATATTCTATACGCAATACAAAACAGTTCCCACTATACCATAATCCGGGTCTTAAATTATCCGTAAGAAGTGCGGGCAGTTTGTCTCTCCCGATGACAGGTTTATAGGCCTCGGACCACGGCGGGGCTATGGCGGGGCCAGGCCAACGCGTTAAATATTAATACACAATTTGACCAAATGGAGCCGTGTTAATCTACTTTTATTGAGGATTTGCGGGATTAATCCCGTCTGGAGTGAATTAGGTTTTGGTTTTGAAGCTTTTTATGGTGATTGGAGTATTGGCTTTACGTGTGTGAGATCTGATTTTAAGATATTTCATTACGTTGTCTTCAAGGAAAATAAATAAATAAATACACCCAACAGTCACATACATAGTCCTGACCCCATATTAAGATCAATTAAGTCTTGTGTCGTGAATGTCAGAAACTACGGGAGAGTTTTCGGTCTCACAAAAATCCAGACTAGAGACAAATACTTGTGGGCCTCACTAATATTTGTCTCGGTGCGGGGATCGAATCCGCGGCCTCTCGTTTCACAGCCGGTGCCTAAACAACTGCGCTACGGAAGCTGAAAAATTAGTAAACACTCAAAGAAAATAATGATCAGGCGTTGATAGACCAGAGCTGATAAAAATATTGAGAAATGGAGATAAAAGTAGCAAGGGCCGAGATAAGCTCAAGTGCAGCAAATAAAGAAAACTTAAGCTTCACTGTAACAGAGTTAGAATTTTTCAAAACTATAGTAGTTTTATTTGAAAGTTCAAAGGAGCTTGTTAAAGACTAGTTCAATGAAAAAATATACAGACTTAAGTACATTCCATTTCGGAGTCCCAAAATTTTGAAGTATTTTACTGTAAAACCTATTACTACCGTTACGTATTAATATCCAATAAACTATTACTATTATATACTTATATAAAAGTACTAAGCTATGTGTTAGGGTTTCGTGAAAGTAGAGCTAATAATTTGATTCATTCAAATATAATTTTCGGTCAGCTATGTTTATTGACTGCCTCGGTGGCGTAGTGGTACTACAGTACGATTACAAAGCTGAGGTCTCGGGTTCGAATCCCGGGTCGGGCAAAGTGATAACGGTTTTTTCTATTCATTATCAGCCCTGAGTCGGGAATTTGTGCCCGATATGGCGATAGGCTCGCCCCCTATCACATCGTGGGACGTAATATACAGGCGAAACGTGGGTGTTCTGGTAGCACCTCTGCCTACCCCTTCTGGGAAAAAGGCGTGTGTTTATGTATGTATGTATGTAGCTATGTTTATTTTTCATCAGCTATGTCCTATAGAATTCCAGCTGTAACATGTACGAGTATACTCATTTCATTAAACCTTTATTGACAAGTATAGCGGAGTATGTACAGCGTTTCCAATTTACAATATGAGGGTAGACATGCAATTACATTGATCTCATTAGTAGTTTGTGACACGTGCGCGGCTGGCGCGTCTCGTTACAATCGATATGCATATATGTACATGTGTTATTGTATACTCATTAGCTGCATAAGGGTTTTAATATTGAAAAACTAACAGATAATATACCGCCGGTTCAAATTATTATTTGGTCAAATGAACACTTTCTAAAAAAAGAATTTTCATTTTGATTATGAATATTGCTTTTGGCAAGGTTTTCCGTAAATGTGATTATTCGGTTAACGAAGCATTATGGTTTATATTTTAAGGAAAAGATAGTAACTTCGATTTTTTTAAATTTTGTTAACTTAATGATATTGGCGACAATAGCTTGGTTTAAAACAATTAAAGAAAGGAAAATAGAGTTAGAAGAAAATAAAAATGCATTATTATATAATCTACAGGTTTTTCAAATTGAATCAAATTGTATTCATCCATATTTTATATGTTAAATGTAAAAAAAAAACCTTTTATAACAAATTATGTGACGATACAATTTCTCTCCTAGTAAAAATTAAGTATGTTAATTTGAATTTATTTCTAGGCTACACAATATCGCATTATCAACCCCATGCTCATTCCAAATCGATATATTAAAACACAAATACACCTCACACCACCGCGGGCCACACAAATCACCCCATAGATTATACTAATTAAATACATTAGGCCGGCGCGATGTACACTGGCGTTCAATTTGATCGGAATGCGTTGTGACGTCACGCGCACGGCCCGTCTAATTAGTGACGACATCTGCGCGCAGAACGCATCGGTGACGTATAAAGGTGCAATTAGTTGCGTCTGTCTGAAGGATTTTTGGCCTGAGGTGTAATTGTTCATAGCAGTTTTCATTAGGGTGGTTGGCGCTATATCTGTTTGGAATTGTCAGCCTTTTAATTTATATGCTTTGTGCTTTATAATATTATCTGTATTCTGTTGTAAGATTTAAAAAAATCCAAAATTAGCAACATTTTGGATATAGGCATCTAATCAATAATTAAATCTAAACAATATTTTCAAATATTTCGTAAAAAAGCATACTTTTTATCTTTTAAGAAATAAGTCAAAATAAATATTTGCTTAAGAATGGTCAAGTCTATAAACTATCTGATGAATTCGTTCGAATTCATATTAGTTTTTATCCAGGTTCGTGCCATTACAGTTATAAAAAGGATTTTATTTCGATATTGATATATTCAACTCTGATAACTTTCATACTCATTTTACTTTCCATAATTTTATGCCAATACACGTATCAAACTAAACAGCTAATGATAATATTCCTCGTTAATAATGGATATTTAAATTACGCAATGTGAAACCCTGTAAAACTAATTTCAAATACCAAATTATTCCATAATTCAATCATGATACACCGTGGCTGGACATTGCGCTCAAAACTATTAGAGATGTGCCAATCAACTAAAAATAAAGCAGAACAAGATTTACTATTGACCGATAAATCGATTGCTCCGTAAATGGATGTCTAATCGATACTTTTAAACAACTAAAAAGCTTTCCGTCCCTTGTCTATTATTGCGAATTTATTTGTAACTGATTTAGATTTTTGATAAAATATAAATTTTTCTTTAAAATCTCTACGCCTTTCCGTCGTTTACCGCTCTAATTATTATCCTGTAAGGTATCAAACACAATCTAATAAAAACCAATATCATGCAGTTTCATAGTATTAATCAAACTAATCTAAACAACATCGATACCTGACGATTACTCACCTCTCTGATCGTCACAGCACTAAAAATAATCTAATAGTAAATTTGTTGGTAACCACGTGTCGTCATTTCCAGTGGGATACTAAGCACGCGCCATTAGCTGATTTGGTCGGTTTAGGTGATAAATACGCACTCACTTAGCGCGATTAAACTCATCTACTAAACTGGAGTGAGATTGGATAGAGAAATTGTTTCGTAGTAGCTCTACCTGTCATTTTATATTTAAAAAAAAAACGCTGTAATGCTTAAAATGTATTTCAGATATTATAATTACAAGAAAATTGAAAGAAATGAGTCAGCTTAAGCTAGCCTGGACGAAGGTCAGAATGAATACTGATTTTCACTACCCCAGACATAGCAAATATTTTTGGAACCAAAAAATGCCTCTTAGTTTCTCATATCCATTATGTAACACGTGTATGTTAATGATAGACGATTTTACTTGTATGAATCTTGGATGTACTTATTTAAAAAATATATATAACATTTGCAAATATATATAGTTTGAAGAGAAACATTAAAATGTTCAAACAAAATTCTTCGTAAACAAAACGGTAAAAGAAAAACATCAGAGCTTTATAGTGCATTACTGAAAATGACGCGCCAATCAAAACTTAACGCTAATGGACTCGTTGTTAAACCACGGTTAAATTTAAAGTTAACCTTTAAACTGTCTTTGGGTACTAACCATAAGTTTATTGTAATGGATTCAAAATACCCATGGATTTATATAAACCTTAAAAATGGTAACATTTAATTTTTAAGTAATTTTTAATATAATAAGTGCCTCGGTGGCGTAATTGTACTATGGTACAATCACAAAGCTGAGGTCTCGGGATCGAACCCCGGGTCGGGCAAAGTGATATTCGATTTTAGATTGATTGATCTCACAAAATCTCATTAAACTAAACTTAAAACAAAAAACTTATGTTTTTCGTCCACAACGTCAAGAAGCCTAAAGAAGGAAAATGAAGTAAATAAACTTTCGATGCGATCGTGATGAATTAAACGCCTCCTTTTACATTTTGCTTGCCATAAGCTTCTTAGTTACTCGAACACGGCAAATCGAAAAGAAAAATCATGTTTTTTATTTCATTGAGTTACAGTTTTTGTGTAACAATTTCAGTCAAATGTTTTAAATTTTATCGCCACTCCAAACATCAATGCAAAAAGGGCCATAATATAAATAACACTACGTAACATTACACCTCGTACATAACGTCGATTGTAGTGAATTTACAATGCTTTTAGTCTCACGCCAGTGGGCGATCGCTCCTTCACGTTGAACCAAATCTGTTTGTAACTTGAATGTTAGAAGTGATTGATACGGTAAGTTTGGATAGAAGAACATATTTGTATATGACGAGTGTAATTTTTTTTACTATTGAATGAGGTTGGTGATTGGAAAACACATATAGGCAAGTAGAAAGCATTAAGCCTCATTGACAAGTACAGTTTTTCGCTTCGAAGATATTATTATAGTGAGGATATGAAAAAGTTGCATTGTGTATACGTTTGCTAGAATACGATAACCTTTTAGCAATTATCGCATGCAAAAACCTCATACGATTCTCGCCTAAGATCTAGTGAGAAACTCTCTCCGTATAAACGGGGCTTTGAGGTGAAAGAAAAAATTATATCGTCCCATTTTGTCATAAACATACACCCTCATTTCGTATATCCAAGGGGGTGGATATTAGTTTGAAATATAACCCGATATCGACTTAAATACATAAAGGTAAAAAACCGCCTTAATGCCCCATCCAAGTAAATTTCATTTTATTGTAAAATATCGTGATTTTGAAGTCACATCCAAAAATTTCACGCTTTTATCATTCCCTGTAAACTCAAGTCGCCGAAAGCAAGGGGAGTAAAATGTTTTCTAGGAACATTATCATGCATATTGCCTTTAATTTATTGGCGCCTGCATTTTGATAGAGAAACGTTTTATTGGCAATTTGTGACGATAATTTTTCTACATTTCATTGAGTATTAAAACTGTTGATAGCAGTTTATATAAAAAAAAAACAATTGCTGTGCTAACCCACGACTTATAATAATAAATAAATACACCCAACAGTCACATACATAGTCCTAATCCCACATTAAGATCAATTAAGTCTTGTGTCGTGGGTATCAGGAGCTACGAGAGACTTTTCGGTCTCACAAACACCCAGAACCGAGACAAATACTTGTGGGCCTCACAAATATTTGTCTCGGTGCGGGGTTCGAATCCACGGCCTCTCGTTTCACAGACGGCGTCTAACCAACTGCGCCACGGAGGCTATACTTATATGGAAATAATATATTTTAGTTGGTAGTTACGTAGTTTCAGTTAGGTATTTATAATATGTTCATTTATTATATTTATTAACCAAAAACCGTTAATGCAGATAGTTTAAATTATTTTGCCGCTGTGTTATGACGGAAAAAGATTAATTTCTTTCTGACTCATTAAATTGCAGATTAAAAATTGTGTTTCTAAGATCTGACAAGCTTCAGTACTTATTTTTAATTCTTGCGTGCCACTAAATAGTAGAGCAACGCTAAATAGTAGACTAACATGAATTGCAAGGATGGGAGTGTACTATAGACAATAATTAAAAAATATATTGTGTCGTACTTAATATAATATTTACCAGCCCTAGGCCAACGTGGTAGACCATGGCTTAACCAATTTCAATAGTAGAGTTCCGTTCCCTGCACAGGGACGTATGTGGGCTGTATTATTCATATTTTATAACACTAAAATAAAACTTTTAAATGGCTTCTTATGATATGGGGATCGAATCTAAGTTATACGGTGAGTCAGCTATTGTAGGGTTAAATTGTAGTTTAACTTCCAGCCCGATAGATGGCGCTGATCGAAATACCAGTTATTAGAAACTGAAATGTTTCGTATTTATATTTCTAATCCAAATATGGATATCAAAATAATATCATAAATAAACAACAACTGTTTACTTATGTTTAATGCAATTTCTCATACAAATAAGGTTCTAAATATGGTGTAAATTAAATTATAACGTGGAATCCTGAATCGCGCTATCAACATTTGCACGATCACTGAGTATATATAACGCTGGCGAGAAGCAGTAAGTGTACTTGCTTCGGCAGTACATATACTAAAATTGGAACGATACAGAGAAGATTAGCATGGCCCCTGCGCAAGGATGACACGCAAAATCGTGAAGCGTTCCACATTTTTTGAAGATATTGGTTTTCACTTCTGTTGTTCTTTGTGCTATTATTTCACTTTTATGACGTCAGAACTCAAAAATAATTCAATTTGGCGAATCTTTGTTTTTTTATTGCCTCGTAATCTTTTAAAGTTATTATTATGGTTATTTTAATATCTTATTAATTTGGCGATTTTTTTCAAATTTATCTTTCCATGTAAAATATACATCGGTTTCTAATTTATATTCTGTAGTTTTGGAATCTTAGCTTTGCGCATATTTGTCCTATATTTTAAATATACTATTTTATTAGTGTACTCGTATTACGTACCTCCGAAAATAACTTGTCAAATAATTAATTTGTCCTCAATACCTTCCATTTATAACATTGATATTACCTTCAATTTGCAAATTGGAAGGGGTAGAGTAGCAATCACAGAAAATATCAACTTCTATTACACCAATGAAACTTGACCTCTCATTTGTACTTAACATTCAACCATTATAATATGTCAAGGAGGTCTTGTTACTTTGGCCGTGTTTTCCATAAAATAAGGAAAATTTTCGCAGGAGATTCGATAGGAAATCTCGAATATCACTTAAGAGAAGGCGTGTAATAACAATAAATTCACGATAACATTTGAATACGGGCCTTTAAGTAAGGGTGATTTCATAACGGGTCGCTTAACGCTTAATGCGTGTCAGACATTCGTATTTGCCGCTTTTCTTGGATATATATGGGTTTCAATATGAAATAGTCACTTTGGTGTATTTCCGAAATGAGTAGGCTTCGAACTGTGAGGTCCTGAGTTGGAATCCCAAGTTAGCCCATTGTTACAGTTATTCAATTTGATAAATCTCATAATTAAGCTCCCCGAGATTATAATTTCTAAACTTCATTACAAGTGGCTCATCCCCAATTACATTTTACGATGGATGTGTATGATCTCACTAGAATGGCATTAGATCTTGGAGTAATGCTGAAGATTTCCACGAGGTAATTTGTGATAATATTATGTGAAGCCTAGTATCCCGTATTCTGTATCTGTATGAGCCCACATACGTCTCACTGCAGGGCACGGGCCTACTCTACAATCGAGAGTACGATTGAGAGGGGTTAGGCGATATAGTTCACCACATTAGCCCAGTGCGGTTTGGCAGACCTTACATTTAAAAAAATAATAAAAAAACCTTCACCGCTGTAGTGCGTGGTGATTGACTATCAATACACACATGACTCCAAAAAAGTCAGAAGTGTGCCCTGAGATTTCAACTCGCGACCACCGTGAATATGTTGGCAGTCGCGTCTGATCCGTTTATCAACAGGCCACCACGCACTTTTATATATCCCGCATTAGACAAGTGTTATCACACTAGATCGCATTTCATCACTGAAGGCCGTAACACTCTCTATTATAGACGAGAGCTATACTGTATAATAAATAGTGAGCCGAATTTAAAATAAAAAAAAATTAGAACCACCCCACACGAAGCGAATTTTTAATAACACGCCTACCACGTCAACATCTCGACCACTTATCACTCACAACTAACAAAAGCGAGCAAATCTCGAATGAATATAAATGACATGAACATCCGAACGCGAGCCGAACCGCAGCCGGAAACAGCCGAGGATTTGTCATTGTCAAATTTGAATACGAGAGAACGGATGCGGGAAAAACGAACGTCATCTGTTTGGCGACTTCTCCGTGCCAAATGTATAGGCGGCTGTTACGGTACATTTGTTGGTTGTTTTGCAGATGTAGCGTCTGGCAGATAAGGTGTGGTTTCGGGGTATAGATACGGCATTATTTTATGAGATGGTAATAATTCTGTCGTCTTATGTTTTATAATACATTTTGTCGTATACTAACTACGTCGCCACAATTTTATACGTAAAGTTCTTTCGAATCAACAATAATAGTGTAATAGGTAGTTGCAACAAATATTGTTATGACACACGCACGAGTTCTCATCGCACATCTGACATTGGCAGAATTGTCGACATCGGCATCCATTGTCATAGGAAAAGAAAAAAAAAACATTTTGTCAGTATATTTTTGTCGCTGTATGCTTCTTGTTATTCTTATTATTTATCTTTGATTTACATATTGTTTCGATGCTATATTACATGAACCAACTTGTAACATTTGTAGATAATAATCACTGTATTATAAACTGGTTTTGAAAAAGGAACACTAGAGTTTCCTGCCCGTTCTTCTCTAGTGAAAACTGCTTTCCAAACCGTGTGGTAGAATAAAATAATTACTGAATTTCAATGATTTTGAACATTTTTCCAGATTGATTATATTATATTCATTTTCAGAATGTAACTAAAACTACTGTGCCTACGGTACCAATTCAAACAATTTTTGAAAAAATAAAATTAAACGTGAAATATAATAACCATATTTTTTATGTAATTTACCTTTTTTATTATGTTTCTTAGCCTTTCCTTTTCCTAAAATAAATTCTGCTCATTATTTAAACAGAAAAATTTTGCTCAACATTTCAAACAAATAAATAAAAAATAACATGTAAATATTTTAACAAATACATAATTCAAAATATAAAATGACAAACGTATCGAAACGGTACCTTTTTCTTTATTTCCCGTACATTAGCATACCGGCTGAGCAGTGAGCACTCAGTATTTCAAATTGGAAATGAATAATGGCGTGTCTTCATAATTCCTGTAGGATTTTTACACGGGACTCATCTATTATTTAGGAAGGCTTAGTCAGATTTACCGTTTCCGTTCGACGACGTTCGGGCAGATGTCATCATTTATTCGCGTTTTCGGAGTAGCTCCCATGTTTGTGTTTTAATTTTTCTTTTATGCACCTTCGAGTCATTCATTACAATTTTGGCTTATGTTCGCATCCTTTAGGATTTGAAAATTTAAGAGAGGTTTTGGTGTCGCTTAAATGGAATATCTACAAAGAAATTGTAATTGTAAAGTACACAATTCATACAAGACCTTCGTAGTGGAGTAAAACCTACAACGTTTGAAGCTCTCGCCAGTAATGATTTAACTCTTCTATTGCTTGTGTTTATAACTATTCTTAAATTGTTACAAACGTAAAAAGTGATTGAGAACATTGTTTGTTAGTGCCTATTCACTATATATTTCATTTGATTACTGATAGAGTCCATGCTAGAGACAACTGTAGAAACATCATCATCTTACCTACATTCACAAAAAACATTAATCAGGCCGAGTACTACGCTTAGGACCTATCCGATGACTATATTCATCCACTCTAACAAGCCAATAAACAATAGGGCTAGGGGGTAAGCAACAGCGCCACCAGTGAGAGGCTCTACTGCTTACTAATTCACTAACCCACCACGAAATTGTGGCAAATCAGGGCAAATGGTTCTTGATTACTATTTCTATTATTCGGTAGAGGGAAATGTGGATTGCCCGTTTCATTAGATTTATACAAGCTATGACTGCCTCGGTGGCGTAGTTGAAGTACGGTAGGATTACAAAGCTGAGGTCTCGGATTCGAATCCCGGGTCGGGCTAAGTTATATTGGATTTTTATGTTCATAATCAGCTCGGATTCAGTTTGTGCCCGATATAGCGATAGGCTCGCCCCCTATCACATTGTAGGATGGAAAATACAAGGCGAAATGTGGGTGGGTGTTCTCGTAGCACCCCTGCTTCTGATAAAAAAGCGTGAGTTAATGTACATATGTATACAAGTTATTATTTGAAAAAGGTCATACCTATAGTTACTGACCACCATAAGTCTATATTTAAATTACACACTCCTGTAATGTTTTCCCGAGTTTTAACATCAGACCCTTGTCCCAAATAAAGCGTAATTTATCAATTTCACAATAAATAAACAGTGCAGTGCATAGAGTATCACGTATGTACATTAATCACTGGCGTTTTATGTAAATTCGACTAAGTGCCGCTGATAAATGGATGGTCAAGCGCGGACGCGAGATTTTGCGTAGAGTGTGGACTTAGGATCAAATTTATAAGTGTCAAAAAAGATTACGAAGAATTGATAACGTTATCCCTTTTTTGAAGTCGGTTAATTATACAATGAGATTAAAATAAAGTGTAAAGTTCATCTTGTAATTTGTATTTCATAGACTTATGAGTTGATATTTTAAGAAATTTTCCTGAACACTTAAGCCCCATTTACACGAGAAGAGTTTCTCGCCTCGAAAATTGGCTTATCGTAGGGATATAAAAAACGTTACATAGTGTCAGCACTGTCAGAGCACGATAATCTATGGCGGTTATGTCATGCGATAATCGCATGCGATTCTCGCCGCGAGAAACTCTCCCCGTGTAAATGGTGCTGGTGTACATAGAAACACAAACACGTCGATTTATGTTTTAGGATAATCTTTTCACATACGAACCATATTTCCGCGGGAAATAATCTTAAAAATTTGTTCGGTGTCCACCATTTTCTTTTTACTATCAGAACCTGTTAAAAAGTAATAGCCCTTATACATCGTGTGAGTTTTACAATATACATACGTATTCTACTGGAAACTGGGTAGGTACTAAATTTTTTTCGAAATACAACCAACGCACTTGTATGAGTAACCTATGGGATTTACGAGTACGACGCCCACTACTCAGAGAAGCAAATATCCAACTACTTGTATTTCTATACTTGATACATAAATCAATTGGTCGAATATAATATTCAAGCAAAATTGTCGGAAGTCCACAGCATCAGTATCCACACCATCCGTATGTCCACTTCATTTCATTTTTCATTCTTAAAGCGTTTTGTTCGGGTCCCTTAGTGTATTGAAAACGGGAGTTTGTTTTGTTACACCCTGCTCAATCTCCGGACCTGATCTGGGATCATTAACAAGTATTACAAAGGTGTGACGTGTTTATTTTATAGATATATCATATAGCGTTTTTGTAGGGCGGGAGTGGTGTAAGCGGGTCACCTGATTCTAATTTATTATGTAAGGAATCATATGGCTCTTTTTTTCATGGAGAAAATCCTTTTGGGTACCCGCCTTAAGCAAGGTATGGTGGATTTTTACTAGCTAAATCACCATATTACTCCATCGGCAATTTGGAGAAACTCTGGGACTTCAAAATGAAAACGCCAAAGTTTCTCCAGTGCATTGCTCAAAAAATCTTGGAGGAAATAAATTTCTGTTCTCTCATAGAAGATAATTTTATCTGGCCGGGAGGATTTCCGCCCAGGCTCGCCGTACTCGTCCCTGAGGAGGATCAGCTCCCTCCCATCGTAGAGGTCTAATGAGCATTAATGGTATTTGACCATCTAAGGAAGGACGAAGGAGGTTAGGTTCTCATATAAATTTATTTACACATAAACTTATGTGATGATGTTTCCCACTTGCCGATAGGCTTTGGACCACTCTATACTTACCATCCGTGTCAAGTTGGTCACTTTGCCATGCCAGTATAGACAATAAAAAATACTACACCACGGAGTAAAACATAAAGGTATTCTCCGCTTCATTTTTATTTTATTTTTTATTTCTATATACTTTTGTTTCATTATTGTACATAAAATGAAAGAAACTTTTAAACAAAGAAAACACTTAAAACTAAATGCATGATTACAGTTCCTTATTGCTACCTGCAGTCTTTTCCAGGCAACCTCTATATCTTTCTTCGGTACAACTAATTTTGTAAGGATATTTCCAAGATCCTGTCCTGACCATTTAGTCTATACAGTCCATCCCCGAATTAATAGCTACTAGTTCTCACTGATCGGTACAAATAGGGTGCAATACAGTTCAAACGCCATACATTTATCTAACCGGGCCACACTCAATCATACCACCGCAGATTGATGTCAATTTGTCATACATATTATCTAGTTTATTACACTATTATAGTTGGTATGATAAGGGAATAGAGTTTAATTTACCGTGGTTTGTTTGTCCAGATTTAATTTAGAAGGGTTGAAAAAGATCGAGTAGGGTTAGTGTTATTTGGCAAGATAGTATATTTTCAAATTGACTTAGGGTCTGGTATTAAAATTAATATATTGACCTCGCATTAATTTCTGAGCTACAGGAACTAAAATCTTTAATATCACAACTCATACCGAAACAATTTAAATCGATTAGCTGAGCCATCATTTCATATCCCCCTTAATAATTACGGTGCAACATCTCGAGTAGGTATCTACTCGTACATCCATTGAACAAGAGCTAATTCTGGGTTTTGGTTACTGTCAGTATATCAAATATAGGCATTTCTCGTTTTGGAATCTGTATCTTTACCATCCCATAAACGTCCCACTGCAGGACACGGACCTTCTCTACAATCCAGAGTATAATTGAAAGGCGTTAGGCCACCACGACACCTTAGGGGTTAGACCATAGTCCACCACGATAGCCTAGCCAGGGTTGACACTGGTCGTTCTGGAATCTCTCCCGCTCTTCAGACTCAGGAATTCCACTGCTGAACAGAGGCCTCTCCCAAAAAGAGGGGTTTATGCTGATATTTGCCACGCTTGGCAGAATTTGTAATTGTGGAATACAAAGATCTAATCATACACAACCCAGCTATATTTGCCTGTACTAAAGTGAAAAGCCAAGACTCATCTTAATACGCGAACAACCCATCTATATTTTAAAACTAAAATCAAGAGCCAAGACTCATCTAAATATCAAATACGCGACAATATTTTTTCATCAAATGTCATAAGCTCCTAGCCCCTAAGCATGTTGGCACATTTTAATTACGCACAGCCAGTTTCAATTTTAAACACTAATCCGCTTACTGGTTTATGGCGATGCTTAGTTTAATGACGTGGTTGTAAATATTATCGATATCGATGTATATAAGTCTGAACGTGTAATGTTTTAAAATTGTGTGCAGAAAATCTTGATAAAATACATAAAAAGATATCGATACATTTATTCATGATTTTATATCAGTGTCCTATAATCTATGTAGTCAAATAGGTAGATAATTTTTTGTATTGTATTGTATCAGCCCATATACGACCCACTGCAGGGCACGGGCCTCCTCTACAATCGAGAGTACGATTGAGAGTGGTTAGGCCATATAGTCCACCACGCTGGCCTAGTGCGGGTTGGCGGACTTACACACCGTAGATTTTTTTTAAAATCGCTACGGTATGCAGGTTTCCTCACGATGTTTTCCTTCACCGTTAAAGTGCGTGGTGATTGACTAACAATACACACATAACTCCGAAAAGTCAGAGGTGTGCCCTGGGATTTGAACCCGCGACCACCGTGAACATGTAGGCAGCCGAGTCTGGTCCGTTACCACGAGGCCACCACGCACTATGTAGATAAATTAATTCGAATTAATTAATAGATTATTAATAGATAATTAGACCGTCATTTTTTTGTTTTGTTTATCGAAATTATTGTAAATAACAATAACATGTGATTAAATTAAATATTTGCATTTCTGTAAATTAAACTTTACATCTTGCACAGAATTCAATACCAACCATTCATGAAACTCTACAAGGACCAAGATGATTTCCCAAAATAAATGTCGATACAGTCCCATCCCTACACCAGCTTAGTGACAATAATAACAGCAATTAACACAACAGTACCGCGACAGGTTTCTTATTAACAGCATTTGTCACCCGCTGTGCTGCTGCTATCAGGATTAACACCTTAATCAACAGAAAGTAATCAACGACTGCGGTTTGTTATTAAAAAGGACTTATGACCTTTTGGATCTGAGTCGCGGTCGCAAATTAGGTGGGTAAGTATTTGTCGAAATGGAGATTGCTCTGGTTTGGAATAAGAAATTTAAACCTTGCTTACGCAATGATAAAATGAGGTTTTTTGTAAGGGACTTAAAATACCTTTGAGATAATGAAATGTTGCAAATGCATACCTACAAGAGTAGTATGTGAAGGCTGTTACAAATACTGATTAAAAATAACTCTATTATTGGATTTTTATAAGTCCCGTAATTTCGATTTATCATGATTTTCATCGCACAGCTAAAAAAAATCATAAATTGTAAATTATCCTTGGTTATATAGTATAAAATATTAGGCAAGCATCCTTTTTCATTTTTTTATAATAGGCCATAATATTTAAATAGGCATATTATTTTCAATGACCACATAAACACTGACTCGAATTGGCAGCATCTTACAAATAACCTCTTAAATTTAGAAACTAAAATTTATAATAATCTTCATTACCCAACCCTTGGTATTAACAATATAACTTAGAGGGTGCAAAGATTAAAACATGCCCCGAACTAATTCCTAGTGTTTAGAGGATTGAGTCTCTGCATATTGTGGGATTTGAGTTTCAATAATTCATACTCGGGTAACGGCCCTCAAGGGACTTCTTTCATTATACTTTGTATCTTTGTCACTGGCTTTGATTTGAATGTCTTTTGGAAATTATTATGAAGGGATTTTTTCTTCTTTTTCAAAATGGGCTCCAACGTAGTTTCGGAGATTTTGCCAATGTTAAGTTTTTTGTTGTTATATCGATTATGTTTACAGCTACTAGTATAAGTAAGACTAATAGATTATATTGGAAAATGAAAGAATTATTTATCAATCAACAAAATTAAGGATTTATGTACTTAACTACAGCATATAAATAAAAATACCTAGTCAAGGTTGCCTTATTTTTAATTCTTTAAATTGTGTAAATTGAGTTGGAATTAAAAATCAATAACAAATGATATAAATAAAATATTAATCACACGGTAATTTACAACAAAATCGTTGAGCGGTTCTATATAGGCCATACAATGCTCACACAATCACACAGTCCCTCCTATTCACCCCAAACCCATTCAAACACGAAATATGCCTTTAATTAATCAAAGAAAATCATCAAAAGCGAGCTTGTTATAAAGTCTATTAAATTCGGACACTATCTTCCCCGTTGACAATCTCGCTACAGACACAATGTGTTATAAATTACTTACATTAATATTGAGTGCTTTATGCTTTACAAAGATTTGCTTTGCTATAGGGGTATTTTAGAATTGAAATTAGACTGGTTGAATTGTATGATGTGTGAGAAAACTGGTATTCTTTTGATATAATAGTGAAATGTGTTTATAATGAACTTTAAAATTATGCTTTTTGCGTTCAAATATTTGGTTTTATGTTGTATTGACTGAATATAAGTGTTGTAAAACGCCTATTAAAATATTCATAGCAAAATGTTACACAATGGTGTAATTATTTTCACATAAAATAGATGTATTAATTCATTATAATCCGCATTAAAAGGTCGCTGCAGAAATCCCCGAAGAAGGATTACATTCAACAGTGTATTTTCTGTGGCTCAATATGTGCCCTCGATAAATGCACGATTGGATACCTATTCCCTTAAATACCGATAATATAAATATATTAATGAAAGTACGATATAGTAATACATTTGCCACGCACCTAGTAACGACCTGTTGGTCCAATCCTATATGGCTTGGTTAATATCTAAATTAGAAAATATATTCCCAAGCCTTGAATTCACAGTCCTATTATTAAATGGAAAAATCCTGTAATTTGTTTTCAAAAAACTTTAAAATTTAATTTTTAACATTGGAGACTGCCGGCACTATTTAAATTGCCAAAAAAGTGCGGCAATTCAACATTTTGGTTTAATATTTCTGCAACCTATTTTTTTTCTAAGTAATTAATGTAATACAAAGGAGAATCTTGAAAATAATACAGTTAATATAAAAATACCAGTCAATTATGATTTTAATTGTTACCCCTGACCAAATCATCATAGCAATCGGCAATAAACATTGCTACACAACCCATTCAGGGGCAACGCAGACATTATTGAAGGTGATTTATTGACGCAATCAGACATCAAACGCGGACCCACTCAATAGTCAATGGGCAGTAATCCTTGCAGTCGCTGCGTCTCCGGTGGTCATTATCCGGGCAATATGAATATGTAGCATGCGATATTTTACGGAATATTGTGAAAAGACTTACGAAATAATGTGATGTCTAATATTTTATAAGAAACAAAGATTAAAGTTAATTTGGTCATATTTTTATTTTTTTAAAGAATATAAATTATAAAAGAAGTAACAAAAATATATGTGTTACGACAGACAAGTGAAGAATAACATTTCTTAACGAAATTATTTTAAGAAATTAAAAAGATGGAGTAATATAATATGTATTGTATTATGGTTTAGTAGATTTATGCGAATGTTATACATTGAAATAAAACTAATCCTTACGGATTTTATCGCGATAAACGATGTTTAAATAGGCTCTGAAATTACCAATATAAAGAAATTAATTACTAAAGAATTAATGAAACCGATTAATCGAACAATAACAAATATAGATTGACCACATTCAGTGTTCTTATCTCAAATTCAACAGTCTTTCTCTTCACTAGACCTTTGCCAAAACGTCTATTCACCCACGATTCAACCACACGCACTCATCCATGCTGACCGGCGCTAACCCTTGTTAATGCTAGAAGATATTAAGATACGGCTAATCCGCACATAACTTAGGATCAAGACAGTTAAACTCAGTTTAGAACACTGACCGCTGTCCTGCGTTTAATTTCAACGGGAAATTTCGGCCGTACGCAGTAATGATTTCACTAGCCCCTACCACGTTTCCTTCACACCCCCCTTTGGTAAAACAGCTCTTATTGTAATCAAAATAAAGGATAAAATTGAATGGACAAAAATATCTGAGGGGTCATTTTATATTGGTCGTAAGGTGTCGTAAGATTTTATGTTCTAAACTCTTCATGCAAAGAGCTCCTGTGGGCTGAATTACTGGTTTCAAGCTATTGAAACTTGACCCTTTATAGGGATGTTTTGATGTCCATTCAGCAATTATGATATCGCGTTAATTAAGAATTGTTTATGGTAAGTTGTTTATGGGTTTAATCATTGGAATGGAGTGGAGTTAATGACGTCACGGTGTGATGGGATTTCTGCTGGGTGATTTCTCTGGCTTATTAATGTCTGGTCGGTTTAGAAGCATTATGAGATAAATGGCACCATGATGATACATACATACATAAACATACGCCTTTTTCCCAGAAGGGGTAGGCAGAGGTGCTACCTGCATGATGGCATGATGTATTATGAAATTAGTAAATTTGATTTTTAGGTTTAGTGATCTACTACGAGTATATTTTTATTCGTAAGAAAATTTAATTGCTTTTTTGCAAAGACATGTAACCCCAATCTATGCTATTCATTCTTCAGCAATGGTAAGAACAATGCTAAAGGAGAATGCCCGTTCATGGTATCGGTAAAAAATATCGTTGACCCCGATACCGATACTGCTTAAAATTTATCATAGCATTTTGTATGGTTTGTCCTTAAACGTTTTCCTGTTTTATCCCGAGCGACAGATTTTTATAAAATAAAGTAATTATCATCACATTTCACAGACCCGAAGACAAAAAAATATTTTGTATCAGCCTTTAAGTTCGTTTCTTGAAGAACTCCGGGCCTGGGTCGCAATTATGTTTATTTTTATTGAAAACACAAATTTTTCCCTACACAAAAAAGAAGGTTTGATCGACGGACAACAATCTTCGCACCGACGCCAAGTTTCATAGTAAAATGGGCATTCTTCTTTAGATTTAAATCGATGTTTTGTGGTTTGCAATACATCACAACATTAAGCTGAGTGGCCACCTACCGGTCACAGCTGCGACCAGCCATTTTTTCAATACCTATTATGTTGTATAATGTATATTAGTCTATGTTTATGTAGGATACTGTGACTAATAAACAGTTTTTGTTTCCTTCTAGATATTTATATGCCAGCAAAATACCTATGCTGTAGGTTAATTAAAATTGTATGTTTTTGAATCTAATGACGTGTCTACGAATTACATAATTAATTGTATCAGCCCATATACGTCCCACGGCAGGGCAGGAGCCTCCTCTACAATCGAAAGAATTGAGAGTAGTCAGGCCATATAGTCCACCACGCTGGCCTAGTGCGGGTTGGCGGACTTTACATACCATAGAAATAATTATAAATCACTATGGTATGAAGGTTTCCTCACGATGTTTTCCTTCACCATTATAGGTCGTGGTGATCGACTATCAATATGACTCCAAAAAGTCAGAGGTGCGTCCTGGGATTTGAACCCGCGACCGCCGTGAACATTTTGGCAGCCGCGTCTGATCCGTTAACCAAGAGACCACGCACTTATTTGAAAATGTTTACCCTAAATAAATACCAAAACATTATTTTATCACCAAAATCACGTCTCACAACATAACAAACCATAAACAGTTTTGTTTCATAATGACGCTCGTTAATTCTAACAATAGGGCCGAGGCGTATCTTAAATTTAATTGATTGTGTTTCATTGTGTTATGACGTTTCATTAGCGCAAACATGCATTTTGGTAATAAAACGGTTAATTTCTAACTTTGTCTCGTATCTGATGTGAAATGACTGCCTCTGTGGCGTAGTGGTACTACGGTATGATTGCAAAGCTGAGGTCTCGGGTTCGAATCCCGGGTCGGGCAAAGTGATATTGGATTTTTCTATTCATTATTAGCCCGGAGTCAGGAATTTGTGCCCGATATGGCGATATGCTCGCCCCCTATCACATCGTGGGACGGAATATACAAGGCGAAACGTGGGTGTTCTAGTAGCACCTCTGCCTACCCCTTCTGGGAAAAAGGCGTGTGGTTATGTATGATGTGAAATGAAGAATTTACAAATGGAGATTAAAAAGTATTTCAATATTTTTCTGTTGGCTTCGAATGTGTTCAATATTATTTGCTCAATCTTCTTATATTTATTATTTACTGTACACAATAAAAACATAAGATAGAAACAAATAAAAATAAAGATTACAAATGGCAGTGTTATTGCTCTAGGTGATTTCGTATAGACAACCTTTGGATATAAGAAAGGAAAAGAAGACATGTTTTCTTGTTCTGCTTGATTTCCATAGAGCCAGCGCAAAATTACTTTTTAAATGCTTTTAGCAACATTATTTATTTTCATAACAAGTCGCTTGCCTGATATCAACTCTTCGCAGAGTGGGCCTTTTAATCTACCACGCTGGCCTGCGATTGGTAAACTCTACATATTAGAAATATCGTTGATTTTTTTTGTAGAAAACTAGTAAAGTACCAGATTAATGTACTTGTACTATAATATTTGCTATTGCTATCGGCTTATATTTGTCCACTACTAAGCACAGAACGTCTCTAATCAAGAGTTCAATTGCGCGGGTTTAGGCCATAGTCAACCCCACTGGCCGATTGCGGGTTGGCGAACTTCACAGATGACAAAAATTCTTATGTAGATGTCTATGGTAAACAAGTTTCTTCAAGTTGTTTTTCTTTGATATTTAAATCTATTTATTGGCCTATCCTAAATGCCCGATGAAAGTAAATAATTTATTTATTATACCATAATAAATATCATATTTATTTGATAAAACAGTAATAATTATTTTAAAGAAATTATTAACTCTAAACTGTACTCGTAGTCTTATATTTTTTTACATTAAAGGTTAAGAAATATGTACCGAACTCTCTACCAAATATTTTTTTACAAAAATAATATTAAAATAAAATAAAAAAGAAAACTCTGCCGCGAGAGTGTTCATCACACTGCCGTGACCAGGATTCGAACCTGGGTTACTACGGCCACAACGTAGGGTCCTAACCACTAGACGATCACGGCTACCAGAGCGATATGAAAGCTGTCGAAATTAGTGATACCTTACTCGTGCTCTGTAAATATGACGTAATGTTTTAATTATTTTTTTTATTTTGAAAAGAACAAGCAACAGTTGTGGATACATTAAACAATGATTCGTGAAGAAAATTCTTATTTGTTTTGTGCTAAATAAAATTGTTTACTAATATACACGTGGTGAAATTAATGATGGCTTACAAATTCAACATTTTTTTTTTGTTTCTGGATAAATTAACAATGTAGAATTTTGAATTTTATCAAACAATAATTCTTATACTTTGAACGTGAAAAGATGTGTTATTTATACACATGCTGGATAATTAATTACTTATTACGTCACACATGTTTCATTCTTATTGCATGAAAAATATATATGTAGTTCTAGATACATTGCACGGTCAAAATAATTCTTATACATACATAAACATCACGCATTTTTCCCAGAAGAGGCAGACAGAGGTGCAACCAGAACGCCCACGTTTCGCCTTATGTGTTGCGTCTCATGATGTGATAGGCGAGCCTATCGCCATATCGGGCACAAATTCCTCCGGGCTGATAATGAAAAGAAAAATCCAATATCACTTTGCGCGACCCGGGATTCGAACCCAAGACCTCAGCTTTGTAATCGTAAGTACAACTACGCCGCCGAGCCGGGCAGATATTTCTTACATAATAGTTTTTTGTATTTTTTATAATACTCGTGGCGTGACTGTCGACGTTTTATTTTAGAAAGGTGAAGTATCTTGTCCGTTTTCTTCAGCGCAAAAACTGTTTTTGTGATTCGTAGTTTTTTATATCGCTTAGGTTTTTGCGATCTCCGATGGAAGTTAATTTAATCTTTTTGAATATAAAAATATGTTTACTATATCATATTTAAATGCGACATCTGAATGCGACGGACGGCTATATACCTAATTTTTAATTGTATACGTCTTTTTTAATCTATTGTGTTCTTTGTTTATGTCACAGGTGTATAATAAAGTAATGTATTATAAATAATAAATAAATAAAGTTAATACACATGTGCCTAAGTTTTTGTTTTTTTTCCTTAAACCGTAGTGTGTTTTGATGCTTCTTTATTCAAAATGTACCCATGATTTATTTGGTGTATGGATGAAGCGAAGAATTTGCTTCACATTCGATCTACTTTTTAAAACTAATGTCTTTACTTCAATTTCTTTTGTATTATTAGAGCATTTACCCATAAAAAAAACTTATTTCTTTGCTGCAGTGTTAACCTGTTTTATAATATTAGTGTATAATCTGTACTGTTATGTGTCAGGCCAGATACTTCCACTGGAAGGCACAAGTTTCCTCTACAATCGAGAGTACGATTGAGAGGGGTTAGGCCATATAGTCCACCACGCTGGCCTAGTGCGTGTTGGCGGACTTTTACCATAGAAATGCTTGCAAATCGCTATGGTATGTAGATTCCCTCACGATTTTTTCCTTCTTATTATAGTGCGTGGTGACTGACTATCAATACACGCACACTCCGAAAACTCAGAGGTGTGCCCTGGTATTTGAACCCGCGACCACCTTGAACACGTTGACAATCGCGTCTGGTCCATTACCAACAGGCCACCACGCACTTAGTCTATAACCGTTCAGCTATTATACATTTTCTAATTACATTAACATTATTGTTATGTTTAACCGCTTAACAGACGCGGGGGTCGAAATAGCCCACATATTTATTTATTCACACTCAAGCATTCAAATCACCAATTACTGTGACCGCAATGATAACAGTGGCGTGTATGACACGGCAATGCTTTTTGTTAATGAATGAGCTTGTTTAGATAATTTTGGGTCTGTTCTACCCCTGCGGCAAGGAAACGGTTAATGCTATTGTTGTGGGTGTTTGTAGATATAGGTATTGCTCGTAATTTTCCTTCTTTTACTGGTTTAGTAGTAGCACAAAATGCGGAACTGTGGGGTTCAAGGTTTGATTACTAGATTTTTTTATGTCAGCTCGGCAATATGTTTGCAAAACTTAACGTCGAAACAATTATGCCGGTGCGGTTGAAACCGCATTTACACAAAATGGAATGCGACATAGTCGCGTAGATAACTAATAACTGAACGAAGCCAGGTAGTTGGTGTAGTGACTACAGAAACGATGCAACTGAAAATTTTGCAAAAAAAGGACAATTTATTTGTAATGTTTTAAACATTGTGTTGGGTGGTAAATCCATCGATTTTTAAATTACATTTTAAAGGCTTACGTACTATAGCGTCCTTAAAAATAAAAGAAAGTACATTATTTTCCGAGGAAAATGTAACTATTTACCACCCAACCGAATACGATGATAGAAAAAAAAATACAATGAAAGATCTTCGATTTTTTTTGCAAAAAATTTAGTTGCATTGCGTCTAAAGTCACTAAAACTACCACCAGCTTCGTTTTCGGTGGCAGCCTTGATATACCCTGTATTATTATGATGGGTTTTCCATCACCGTGTACAATGGTAGCTATTTGAGTGAACAGGTCATGTCTCTACTATGATAAAATAAACAAGTTGTGTCCACCACAAACATCAATTAGTTAAATTAAACCCACCAAAATCACTAACAATGGACTATTATTTCCCAAACTGACATTAAATAATAAAAATCTTTACTAAACAGACAATTTTCCGAGTAATCGTGACGCCATAGACAGAAGGCACGCGCCGCTAATTGTGTTCATACATTATTGACGGCAAGGCGATTTTGTCCTAGTAATTGATTGCTTTTGTTTTCATTTATTTATTTGATGGATATTTACTTGGTAAATAAAACTTGTTTCAGAAGTAGTAGAGTCTTGATAAATTCAAATTAGACTCTACCACTGGCTCACAGAAAATACTGTATAACTGTTGCTATATTTTCTATGTGTGAAGTTGTAAGTGATCCATCTGTCTTTATTTGTTTATGTCTTTACTAATTAAAAGGCGAGCCGATCAAATTGAGTCCAAAAAATATTCGATCACATATTATTATGGCATAGTTTAAATGGTATGTTATGTAAAAGTCCGTAAATCCGCACTAAGCCAGCGTGATTGACTATAGGGCCTAACCACTCTCAATCGTAATCTGGTTTGTAAAGGATATGGGCTGATACAGTACAGTACAATAGTTTAATCGCAAGATTCTCATTCTAGACTCGACACTGTAAAAGAAGTTTACAAGTATACAGACCACATGACTTCACATCAGCGTGCTATACAATAGATCTAAAACCTCCTTATCTCCCTACCTCATACTTCCGAACCAATACAATACAAACAACGATGCGAAATTTATCAAAAGCAATACCTATCGCAGCGGGACGTTGAAGTTGAGGAGTCAAGAACAACAATCGCCAAAATTAAATTTACCATTCAAAAACTACCAACACTACCTTATTCTAAAGTCCTAAAGCCTAATTTCCCTTGACAATTGGTGAAAGAAGTGAATGGGTGATGGTGAAGGTGTAATGTGGGCATCTATAACGCATTGTGTTTTGATTGCAAACGTCAGAATAGCTTGAGGAAGGATGAGTGTTGTATGGATAGGAAATGGTTATGTCTAGCCCGCTGTGGAGACTTTGAATGTCTCCAAATGGCAGGCAGTTATGGAGACGGTCGGCTGCTTTATTGTTTTTGGCGGGAATTCATGCGTGATATCGGTTGTGGATGGAGAAAATATTTTTCTGTTGACTGTGTATGTTAGTGAAGAACCTAGATATGAAGTATATTAATAAGATAATGAATATAGATTAATAAGCCAAAGAGGAGGAACCTTACGAAAAAATCTTGAGAAATAGGATCACTATTAATACTTTATTATGTCTAACTTGGAACAATGACTTGACAAGGGCGCCAGACTCAATGCAGACTGCTTTATCCCTTATAAGCTGCTTTATCTATTTCACTAACAGAACAAATAAAAAAGTAAAAGTCCTATAAAAAAGTTCGAGGACAGACCAGCAAAACAGAAACACAAAAAAAAAACAAAAAAAATGCGAATTGTGTATTCAATTTTTGAATTTTTGCATATCTTTTACAACTTATGTAATATGAAAATGATAAAGTCGGTAAAAAAGACCCACACAAATAATGATATAAAAATGATTTATTTCAGTGAGTTTCTAGTTTAATAAATAACCTTCCGCTATCTGTAGTTAAATCCAGACCTGCCAAATAATGCACAGAAAATACACCCCTCAAAGTGCATTCCGTACCAAGTATCATTTTAGATCAAACACGTGATAATGGCCATAAGAGGGCCCCTATTATTTGATACAATAAAAGCGAAGTGCCGACATATTCCGAATTCTACTGCCAAATTACTACAACACATAACGACGCAAGCGACGATATCACAAATCTTATTAATGCACCTTATAGTAATGATCATAAAGAATATATTTCATCAAACGTTGAAGATACAGATGAGAGGGTTTGCATTATAGAGGGCAGCTTCCTATCGCTCAGTGAAAAGCCCAGTAGGTACGCAGATACGGGACTAATGGTGATTGAGAAAAATATAGCAGCGACATACGCAACAATAACTTGCGGTTATGCCTTCATGAATATTGAAGATCTGATAGGTGTGGTTTTATTTGATCACAGACAATGCTCTTGTGATGATCATAAATATTTTAAGAGTTTTATTTTATTTCGGTTGAGTGATTTATTTTAGGGACTGTAGTGTGACTTTCAGTGTGTGTATACTTGAGATATCTTTGCTAATTTGGAATTCATATTTTTTTACAGAAAAATATTACGTTATTGCTCATTGTTTTAAAACATTGCTGCCCTGTGCCCTTCTTATGGCTCCATATCATTAAAGTTAAGAGATCACATTCAAACGAGGTGGTTTCACTACTGTACTTACATCATACCAACTTGGTACAACCACTTCAATGTTTGTATGAAACAGCTCGTCCTATAATTAGTCCTCTGGCCAAATAGCGGGACGACTTGCACAAGAGGGCCGGCAGCGACTGGGTGCATAAAGCAGCAGACCGGGCTCTGTAGCGTACCTTGGCTGAGGCCTAGCAATGGTCTGCAACGACATGATGATGAAAAATTAGTAAATCTTCAATATTGCAAAATCCACAAACGATTCAAATTCCATCATGCAAGCGAAGCAGCTTTGTCAAATACGAAAGGGTATAACAAGAATTTTTTGCCTGAGATAGCACAGAGTATTAATTACAGAATTGTTAACGCGTAGCTGATTCCGACGCGACACTTTGTCGCTGCCTCCGAATTTATTCACCCCTTTCTTTAGCTAGTTGACTGAATATTAATATCGCTGGGGTAATCTCTGACGATTAATGTATCGCTTATGAATGTGTGTAAATATGTTTGGATCTGTTTTGTATATTTTTGAATACATTTGCGGCGTGGCATTTACAATTTCTGTTATACTTTGTTTTTATTTACAGAAACACTTAATACTGACACTGGCAGATATAAAGTCGACTCTTCATAGTTCAAAGCTGAAGGGACCTCTCTAATACTGCGAATTTCTAAGAGTTCCAAATGTTGAGAGGTTTGTATGGTGTAGGTGCATAGGCCTTCATGATCGTTCATCGTATACCTACAAGTTTTAACATGTCCATATTTCGATTTGTGGAGTGTTTGTGTGAAAGAATTTCAAAATACCGCGTGCTTTTCATAATTTTGCTGTTTTTTTTTCTTCGAATTACCAAGTGTATCAAAAACCATTGGATTAATTTGATTTATCGAGAGTTTTGCTAGGGACCTAACAGTTACTTCGAATTATAGAGAGGTATGAATTATCAAATGTTTGCATTACCAACAATCGACTGTACATGCATAAGCTATGCTTGAAACGTCACACATCTGTATATATGTATCACTATGATATGTTTTGTTCCAGTACCTATGTACGGAAATCCATAACGCAATATCTACGAATATTAATTTATCACTTGTATAAACACTCAAAAATGGCAACGGCAGTTGAAAGAACAAGAACATCGAAAATATTGTAAGTAAGAATCGTATAATGTAAGGAAACATATGAACCAACATTTATTTTGGGATCAATGAAAGTAAACTTATTTGAAATTAGTAAAATAATTTTTCGCCAGGCTTGCAGGACTTCGCTGGATATAGGCCAAACCCAAAGTGACCTGTGGAAATCTTATTGTAATTGTAGATCATGTATAGTATTAGAAGATAATTTTGTGATCCTGTATTATAATAAATAATCATTCAAGTTACCTTAAAATAAATACTAAAATAAGATTAGTAGCTGAAATACCGTTTCCGATTGGATATACATCGATACTGATTAAAAAAAATATTACGAGGATTGAAATCGATCGTATCATAATTAATAACCATGCCGTAGAATTATTCTAAATTTTTCCAATGGCCGCCCGTTTGACATTAACCCTCCTGTAGTTAGGTCTACAAATGTACTAAACAATAATACAATCAGTTAAATATTAAATTAGTAAGAACACACCAAGCCACTTGTGTCATTCGTACAAATTAAACGTACAGAAATTGGGTATAATTTTTCTAATCCCCATCTGAAATTTGAGGTATCGCTTTTATCACGAATCTGTCGGCAAACAATGCCATGTGGACTGGCGACGTATACGTGTGGTGCAATGATGTAGGATAGAACATACTGTTTAGAAATGTAATAAATGTTGGTTATTTGTGAAAATTACAATGATGTAACTTGGTATAAAAAGCCTCAAAACCTTTAAAAATATGTTTGGCTTATTGGTGTATAAAATATAAGAATACTCGGCTTAATTTTGAAAATGTGTTGCTCATGCTAGTGGTTTGACTAAGTGGTTTCACTATATTTAGTTTTAATATTATTTTGTACCTATGATATCTTATTCTAGGCAGGAATTTATAATAAACACATCTTACTTTAACAATTAAAACATTTATTTACTAAAACATTTTTTACCATTAATATTTTTATGAGGACAGCCCTCATACCGACCTTCCTACGTCCACACAAACTGACACCCTCAGAAGCGGGGGTGAATATATTACAGTTTCCAATTCGAAAATTGTCAACCCCAATAAACCGTGAGCAGCGACAATCGAATTTGTCAGTAAATGGAATTACACCGTGATTATTTCCTATTAGTTATATGATAAACATTTGGACAACGTTGGATCCAATTCTGATTTAATTTAGGGATTAAAAATTGTAATGAACGGACTGTATTTATTTATCAGATAATAAAGTTAAAGTTTTAAGCATTGGGTGCCTAGCGTAGCTCATTGACTAATGCTTAGGGGAAACCTAAGTTCAGTAGAAGTGCGTGGTGGACTGTTGGTAACGGACCAGACGCGGCTGCCTACATGTTCACGGTGGTCGCGGGTTCAAATCCCAGAGCACACCTCTGACTTTTCAATCATGTGGGTATTGATAGTAAATCACAACGCGCTTTAACTGTTGTTTAAGGAAAACATCGTGAGTAAACCTGTATACCGTATCGATTTTAAAGAATTTCTACGGTATGTAAAGTCCATCAACCCACTAGGCCAGCGTGGTGGACTATAAGACCTAACCCTTCTCATTCGTACTCTCGATTGTAGAGGAGGCCCGTGCCCTGCAGTGGAACGTTTATGGGCTTATACGATAGAGATACAAAAGTTTAACTTAAATCATTCCTATTTTTATATCCAAAAGACTAATATGTACTAAGTAGGTAATTTGAAGTTGTCCATCAATTCGACATAATCTAATCAGGGTAACCTATTTAGCTGTATTCAATCATATACATTATCCGAAGCTAATTATCTGATTCGTATCGCCGCGTAATTGCGTGCTGATTGTTATAATTTATGTTTAATTATGTCTTTATTATATACTGATCGCGATCTTCGATGTGTGAAGATTTAGTTAGATTTGACAGACTGCAGCTTTATTAATCAGATATATAGTTTAATCTAAACTAAATTATGGAATTAAAATAGTTTACTCTCATAAATATTTATGAAGGATACTTGAAATATAGATTTTAGTAATACAACAAAGAAGTAAGCCAACCCGCACTAGGCCAGCGTGGTGGACTATACGGCCAAACCAATCTCCATCGTATTGTCGATTGTAGAGGCCCGTGCCCTCCAGTGGGATTTATAAGGGCTGATACAGTACAGTACAATAATCCAACAACATTTTTAAGCTTTGGTTATGGTATTTCTTTTTTTTTTTTTTTTTTTATTCTGGCACGGCATGATGACTGCACTGCACCTGATGTTAAGCGCAAATGCCGTCCAGACAGAGTATCGAATGGCATCAGACGGCTTTTTCACCATGTTCTGCATTTTACAATTTTGGAATTGCAGCGGCCAAGAACTTTATGTCATAATCGTCCTAGCTACTACTGAAATATTTTTTTTTTATCAGCCCATATACGTCCCCCTGCTAGGCACGGGCCTACTTTACAATCGAGAGAATCGATTAAGAGTGGTTGGGCCATATAGTCCACCAGCTGGCCTAGTGCGGGTTGGCGGACTTACATACCGTAGAAATTCTTTAAAATCGCTACGGTATGCAGGTTTCCTCACGATATTTTCCTTCGCCGTTGAAGTGCGTGGTGATTGACTATCAATACACACATAACTCCGAAAATTCAGAGGTGTGCCCTGGGATTTGAACCCGCGACCCCGTGAACATGTAGGCAGCCGAGTCTGGTCCGTTACCAACAGGCCATCACGCACTGAAATACTAATAGATATTATTTTATTTATCTCACAACTTGGTGTGGATTTCTCCTACGATTAGGCGTTAGGCTTAATTCCGTTCAAATTAATTTGAACGGAATTAAGCTGAGAACTATCATACAGGTGATATTGACATATTATGTTGCTTAATCTAAGCCACATGTTTGTCATCACAAGGTGACATTGTACATAATTTGAAAAAATTGGAGAATATTTTTTGTCATAAATCGTGATTTTAATTTTCACGATTTTCGGCCACCCCGTATAGATGCGAGTATCTATTTTTACCGCTTAGCTGATCTTCAGTACGGTTCGAGAACTTACCTGAGCCGTAAAAATAATCGTACCCATACGGGTTGATCAAAGGCCTTGGAAAGTAAAATCGCGATTTTTGACACAACTACCCAGCAGATTTTTTTCCAACTTGGTACAATGTTACCTTGGGTGGCTAGAAACATGTGGTTTAAATTAAATAACATATTATGTCAATATCAAGTGCGTGGTGGCCTGTTGGTAACGGTCCAGACTCGGCTGCCTACATGTTCAAGGTGGTCGAGAGTTCAAATCCCAGGGCACATCTTTCACTTTTAGGAGTTATGTGTGTATTGAGAGTCAATCACCACGCACTTTAACGGTGAAGGAAAACATCGTGAGGAAACCTGCATACCGTAGCGATTTTAAAGAATTTCTACGGTATGTAAGTCCGCCAACCCGCACTAGGCCAGCGTGGTGGACTATATGGCGTAACCACTCTCAATCGATTCTCTCGATTGTAGAGTAGGCCCATGCCCAGCAGTGGGACGTATATGGGCTGATATATATGTCAATATCACCTGTATATACCTACGTAGGACCTTTTTCGCCATAATCTGAAGATCAAAGAACAACAAACAACAAGCGACATACACTAAAAATCTTACGCAAATAATCACCAAGTTACTTGGTATCATTAAGTGGACATCCAACACTCGCGCGACATGCGGGTCCATTGTACCGATGCTTCTAATCGATCAATGCTCTAATTCAGCTCATCTGCATGTTAATTCGCTGCTACGGTTAATAAGCAAGGGTTATTTAATCTATGCACGGAGTTTGTTGTACAGTCGAATGGAATCATTAATATTAAAAATAATAATTTTTAATTTGGGCTACAAATATGGGTTATTTATGAAAATGGCCCACGTTTTAAATTCTAATGTACCTATGGTTATATGCTTATACTTTATATACTTAGAAACATAATTTACGGATACAAAACCAATTATTACGCTGGGATCAAATGTTTTATTCGTTATTATGATTTCATTACTTGTAATTACCATGCCAAATTTATTTGCATTGATGCATAATGTTGTTTTGACTAATGTTAATTTATGGGCTGACTAGACCATGCTACTGTTTTACAAAAAAAAAACTGGTTTGAGGCACCAACTCGATTGGTAGATACATTTTATTTTGTCAGTGAGACAAAACGATCAATTTATTCACTGCTTATTTCGTTAGTAAAAAAGTGATTTTTTTTGTAAAAAAAAATTGTCCTTTTCAATTTCACCGTGACTGTACACTAGGTAGGTAGCTAATCCATACAAATTTAGCCATGCGGGCAATTTATTATGTTTAATAAGCGGCATGGTCAATATGCGAAAACACAATATTCATAAACAGTTAACTATTTTATTAGCTCAAGTGCTTACTCATTTAAATATAGTAGATTAACATGTAAATATAAAAATATTATGAGGTGTATTATTTTTTAAATGTTTATGTCCCACGACAAATTTGATAATTTTAGCCCAGTTATGAGTCATGTGTATTAGTTTTTTTTAAATGTATTATAAAAGTTATCGAAAGTGGGTGCAACAAATAAAATGTATACAGAGAAAATATTTGCTATGATAAATTTATCAGGCGTTTTGACATTGACATTTTTAAGTGTTATATTTATAATAATAAATTATGTATACTGTGCTGTTGGTGAACCAAATGTAATACATAAATAAAACGACAGGTCAGTCAAGTTATATAACCACATTGCTGGTACTTCATTTACACAATAACATTGCTAGAGATCCTATAAAATTCATATGACTGTCGCATTAATTTTTAAACATCGGTTTTCTTTTATAAAAAAATACATTGATACCAACTGCATTATAAACCTGTACAAAAAGATTGAATACTATTTGTGACGTCATTAAATCACTGTTAAGGAATATTGTAAGGGTAAATCCCATAAGATGATCGATCCATCTCCAGGACACAATTACAAAACGCAATAGTCTCTATTCTCTAACCCTTAAATTGCAGGATTTTGTATAGTTCACGCCCATCGGTCACAGCGACCGGGTAGAATTAAATATGCATAGAAGGGTTATCGTTTGGTCAGATTCGCCACGCTGCCGGTATTAATATCTTGATCCATCAACCGTTGACGGGGAGATGAATCAGTGCCAGAAAGGGTTGAGTGCTTCTCAAAGGTTTGGGTATATTGTTTTTTTTCCTATTGTGGCGTTTAGTTAAGAAGTGATTGTGGTAATTAGTGAACATTCTTTAGATGTTCTTTTAGGATAATCTAAATTATTTAAAGACGAAACTGATGTCTAATGAAATTTACATTCTATTTACGGATTTACGGATTACATTACTTGTGCAGATAACAATATAAAAATATGAAATAACAGAACTAATGCAAAAAACTAACAGCTTTTGCCATATGCATGCTATAAATATTTAATCGTAAATTTATTGTTTAGCTGTCAGGCAAAATACTATCAAATCGATTTGTGACAATTGTTCCTTCCCAGCCATAAAATAAAAATCCACTAAACTGCTACGACAATTTACACCTAAAATCTTGTGCTAAGATATTTTTTACAAAAAAAATATTTTAAAAAACTTTAAGTAGTAGCAAGAAATAATTTCGAAAACTTTGGGAACCATAATGACGCAGGGATTTATTCGCCGTCACAGACAAAGGGTTAAGTTGCCATTAATTAACGAGATATATTCGCGAACCGGACAAAAGAAGGGGCTTTTGTGATCGTACTGAAATATAATACCTACACATGGGGGCAATTAGTTATCTTTGAGAATATTTCGATTATATTTTATGTAAAAAAAACCTAAATGTTGGGATCCCTCCTATAAGGGTAGGTGTCCGACAAAGATCGGTCCTAAATTAATTATTAATTTATTATTCTGCAATACCTGATAAGTACGAGTGATAATCATGTTGAAATAGCCTCACTAAGTATCAAATAAAATGGGTATACATATAATATTCAGAAATATATGTATATCGTCTTTTTAAAATGTTTATTTTTATAAGGCATTGTAAAAATGACATATAAAATACAACTTCTTATGCAAAATATTTTAAATCAAATAATTTGAGATACTAAACAAGTAGGTACATATTTTTTACACGTTCAACCAATTCCTACCAACTTAAGAACACTCCACCGCATTGTACTCGATTCATTTTTTTCTAACCCTCCAAAAGAGACGCGGATCAAAAAGGCCACAATGGTGTGACGGCATGAAATACCCACCCACACAGATCGATGGTCACAACAATGGACTAAGCCGTTTTTTACCCGTTCCGATTTAACAGCAATTAAAAAGTTCCACAAAGCAAGGGTTAAACTTCATTTGCGTATAATTGGACTGATAGTATTGTGGGAAAGGGATCTGTATTTTGGGATGGAGTTATTTGAGTTTTGTATTCGATATCCTTTTTTCCTTAAATATCCTGTCCATAAAAATATATCTTGTAGCATAAATAACTCCTTTACGGATTTTTGGTAGAGGAAGAATTTTGCGTTCGAATATGAGTTGAGGTAAGATTTTTATTTTGAAGAGTAGTAAACGAGTAGCTTTCCTGCTGCAAAGTGGTCACTATCAATATGATTTACTAAATAGTCCTTGCATTCTATCTTTCGGCATGAAGTATTTAGCAATCTTAATCACTTCACAAAATGGATAATGATTTACGTAGTAAACCCTTAGTTTTACAATGAGACAGTAATACCACTCGCTTCAAGTCAGTTCGTTTATACTGCAGTCAAATTTGCCACATTCTCTGCACCCTTAAATATTTGCTACCGATATTCATAAAAAATAAAACGATAAAAAAAAGTCCAACCCTACGCTGCTCAGTTTTACCTTTTTAAAATTAAAATTTCCGAAAGAAGTTGAAGCACAATAAGGGGTCTAAGTGAATTGGTTCAACGCGTTTCCAAGTCACATTAGCGGTTAAGGGTTAACTCGAGTTTCATTGTAATGAGACATAATTGAATTTTCTAATTTGCTTGTCGGTATTGAGCGAATTTTTTATGTTAATATAATTTGTCAAGTTCTCCTGCCGTTTGTCGAGGCTTTTATGGTCTGGTGGGTTTATTTTTAATTTTCCAAGTACAAAGTCTTTTAAATAGGTAGATGTTTATTATACTAAAGCGTATTGATAGAAATCTTATTATTTATGTAGAAAATATGCTACTCGGTAACTGTTTTAGATAGGTAGACATTTATTAAATTTCAGGTTATTTGTAAAAATCTTTATTGGTGTAAAAAATATGCCACGAGATTTGATTAGTTAGTTAATGTTCAGTGTGTTAAGTGTGGTATAAATAAATATTTTGATTCACAATTTTTTTTAGTTAATTGTTTTGCGGGCACTACCTAGTTGAGACTATTGAATTGCAATTACTTTATTCCTATTATTTATCAGAACACTAAAATATATTTTTTTTGTTTTTGTATAGGCAGGCACGTAACGGGAAAGTAGTAAATAATTTTTGCCACCAAAAATTTGCTAAAAATATTTGTTCTTTTCTCAGATAAAATTAATAAATAAATCTCATATTTAATTTCCTTAAGTATTATTATTTCTAACAAAATAATACTGAAAAGATTCATCATATACGATAAAATATTTAAAAAAAGAACACAAAAAGTATCCTTCGAGCCGGATTTGAACCAGCGACCTATGGATAGCCATAGCCATGATTTAACCTCTACAGTCCACCGCTCTACCAACTGAGCTATCGAAGGTATATGTGACCTGGCAAAATTACGCACCAAGTTCTCCGAGCAAAGATTAGTTACGTATGCGACAAAAATGTTTCGTAATGTAAGCCAAGTCTTATGTCGCGGGATTCTGGTATTTGTGAACAGCTAGATACGGTGTATTTTGGTATAAAATGTAATGGTTGTTATGACATTTTCCGTTAGAACCAGTGATAACCCAATTTCGAAAATACGAATTCATTCAGTAGACCAACGTGTGTTTTGAATTTAAATAATTGTATATGAAATTGGGTTATGTAGCGTTTCGGGTTGTGTCTTGAGTTTTGTATTCATTTTATGGAATATAAAACAGATGAACATATAAAAAGTTGTGGATAATATAATACGAGTACTAAAGGGTATATCAAGACTGCGACCGAAAACGAAGCCAGGTGGTAGTTTTTGTGACTTTAGGCACAATGCAACTAAAATTTTTGCAAAAAATGCAAGGGTTTTTTTTCTTATTATCGTATTTGGGTGGTAAATACATACATTTTCCTAAAAAAGTAATGTACACCATTTCATTTCTAAAGACGCTATAGTACGCAAGGCATTAAATTATAATTTTAACATCAACTATGGATTTACCACCCGAACACAATGATATTTAAAAACATTACAAACATTAATCGCCGCGTTTTTTTGCAAAATTTTTAGTTGCATCGTGTCTGTAGTCAGAAAAACCTGGCTTCGTTTTCGGTAGCAGTCTTGATATACTCTGTATAAAATAGAGTTTTATTATAATGTATTTATTATCACTTATTTATTTATTTATTGGTCTCCAACTAAGATTACACTTAACACACATTCAATAATCTACATAATTTTAAGAATGACACATCTTGCCCAAATTGTGGGAAATAAAATCAAATAGAAATACAATAAAAAAAATCAAAGAGAAAATAAAAACATTTGAACAAAATATTTAATATCAACAACAATATTATGGTACTAAAAAAAACATGTAGAATTAAAATAAATATACATATATCAAATTATGTAATTTTAATGCTTATCTTCTTATTAATAAGCGAACATAAATTTAGAGATAAAATTAGGTAATTAAGTATGATAGTGATTTTGTTAAAGAATGTGTAATTAATAAAACAATCTTTTTTTTTTGTATTGTATCAGCCCATATACGACCTCTGCACTGCAGGGCACCGGCCTCCTCTACAATCGAGAGTACGATTGACAATGGTTAGGCCATATAGTCCACCACGCTGGCCTAGTGCGGGTTGGTGAAATTTTACATACCATAGAAATTTATACAAATCGCTATGGTATGCAGGTTTCCTCACGATGTTTTCCTTCACCGTTATAGTGCGTGGTGATTGACTATCAATACACACATGACTCCGAAAAGTCAGAGGTGTGCCCTGGGATTTGAACCCGCGACCACGGTGAACATGTAGGCAGCCGCGTCTGGTCCGTTACCAACAGGCCACAACGCGCTTTATTACAAAACAATTACTAATCACTAATAATAATGTTTCGACATTCGGGTGTAGAATTCGTTTTTATTTCGAATAATATGTCTTTTCGTATTGTTTGATAACGCTTTTTTAACATTTTAGATGTGTTTATTTGTCACAAATCTGAGACAAACAAATTATGAGAGATTTTCGGGGCCCCTTTACCGGATGGTAATGCATTCAGAAATCTGAGAAATACATTATTGATTTTCGAAGACTGTAGCGAGTGGTACCTATACTACCTAATACGTTAGTATATGTATGTCCAGTTGTCATCGACCATGCGTACATTATGCTAGAAAACACGACAAATATAAAATTTATCCATCATCATCCATCATCCATCCATCCATCAGCCAAAGGAAGTCCACTGCTGAACATAGGCCTCCCCCAATGAGTTCCACAGTGACCTGTTGGAGGCAGCCTGCATCCAGCGACGTCCCGCAAATTGGCGTATAGTAATATAATTAATTTAAGTACATAATATAATAATTACTACAAAACTGGTTAACATTGAGAGAAAAAAATCAGCAAATAATAAAAGTCTGGACATACAAGAAAAAAACAACAAAACTGATTTTCTTTTCAATACAAAAAATACACAAATAAAGCGTTACGTCTGTATGCCTAAGAGGTAGCAGAGTCGTATGGCCTTATTCATAGACAGTTTAAAAACCTATTTTAGACTTTAATTGATGACTAGCCTACTTGAAGATTTCCATGAGGTTCCGTGAAATTTTAACAGGAGGTTCAGATCATGATAATAGTCCATTAGTAACATAAAATAAAATAATTATTTTCTCAACATATTTCATAATTTTTATACGCACAAAACAAAATGCTTAGACAATACGCACGACTATATTAAGCCCATTGATAAACTATACATACTCTCACTTGCGCGCGCGTCTGTGTATAAAAATGACCGAAGACCGTACTTGCAGCAGATGTTAACTATAATTTGAACATTGATTAGGATACTATGAAATGGAAATAAATGACTTATTACGTGTAAAGGAGAATGCCCACACGTGGTACCGGTAAAAAATATCGTTGACCCTGTTACCGATACAGCTTAAAATTCATTAGGTATAGCATATTTTATAGTTTGTCTTTAAACTTTCTCCTGTTTTATCCCGGTCCACAGATTTTTTCAAAATAAAGTAATTATCATCATATTTAACTGAGTCGAAAACAAAAAAAATATTGTTAATGGACTTCAAGTTAATTTTTTCAAGTACTCCCGGCCTGGGTCGTAATTACCTTAATTTTTATTGAAAATATACATATATTTAAAAGTAAAATAAATAAATAAAAATAATAGTTATACAGACCACATTACTAACAGCGCAACAATTTATAACCAGCATTAGAGTAATGTTGCAATAAACAAGCGACGAATGGCGTGCATCAAGATAACTAAATCAGGGACAATCAGCGTCTACCGACGGGTCGACGAAATGCCGCGAATATTTCATCTCGGACGAACCACTAAATAATCTAAATGGAGATCAGTCGCAATCAACGTGAGTTTTACGCGGATATAGGAGGTAAAGATGGGGCAGTTTTTTTGAAAAAAAAAACATATTCTTACTGTAAGAGTAAGTACTAGTCCTATGTAGTTAACGAATGTTGTGTCCCTTTCGAACGACTGTTGATATCAGTTTGAGCGAAGAAGACAAAATATTCTATAGCGTAAATAGGTTTTAAAACTGTCAATGCAGGAGCTCGTACATAGGTACTCAAAGATTGTTTGTAGTTTTACTGTACTATATCAGCCATATAGTCCACTACCAGGGTATTTTTATGATGACCTTATTTTATAAAGGTCCGGTAAGTAAGCATGCTACTAATCTAATACATAGTAAGTCATCACAGCGACCTATACATACCTCGGTTACTTGGTTGTCGCTAGTACGTAGGCGGGCCCTAAAAATATCAAATAAAATTTTTATCATCATCTTACTGGGTTAAATAAGAACTAAATATGAGTATCAAGCCTGGTAATAGAATTTTAAATATTTTTTTTATAACTTATTTTTTTCTGTCTCATCCAGCAACCAAAATATCACAAAACACCCGCAGCCGGATGCTCAACATTCAGCCAAAGATGGCGGGCGGAAACGCGTCGCGCCTACTGTCATGGCCGCCGGAAGTCCTCCGCCATTTGATAAATAGTTGTTCTTCAACAGTTTTTCTCATGCAAATGAGGGGTAGGATGACGGATGGCGTTTGTCACAATTTTCGCGGATGGATTTAATTTGGGCGTAGGCAGGGCGAGTAATCTAACGCTCTGGGGATCAGAGACGCTGATTGCGCGAATACTTGGATGGGTTTGAATGGAGGGCTTAGTACTTTTTTAAAGCGACGGTAAAGTTTGAATTTGGAACATGAATATTCGAAATGAGGTTTCATGTGGTTTGGTGTGTAAATTAGTTGTCTGTTTATTTTTTGTGAATGTTAATTTTCAAAGTATGAACATACTATGTAATTTTTTTTTCCAGTAATTTAACCTAAGCGCGTAACTGACTGGATATGGTTGCCGTAATCTGTGGCTGTTATGGTGGCCACCGGTTCGTTAACCAGAGCACACCTCTGACTTTTCGGAGTCATGTGTGTATTGATAGGCAATCACCACGCACTATAACGGTGAACGAAACATCGTGAGAAGACTTGCATACCGTAGCGATTTGGAAATAATTCTATGGTATGCAAAGTCCGCCAACCCGCACTAGGTAAACTTGGTAGACTACATGACCTATCCTGTCAATCGGACTCTTGATTGTAGAGGAGGCCCCGTGCTCTGCTGTGGGACGTATATGAGCCGATACAGACACACAATTATTTTTCGCACACAATTATTAACATTTTATTGTATATTTAGCTAATTACAAAGGATAATGGTTGTTCATTGACTACGTCCAGTTGCATAAATCTCTAGTCATGGTCACGAGCAAGGCGCATCTGGCGCTAGCATGCCACGTTTAATAACTAGGAAGTACTACGTCTATAGTATATGCAATAATATACCATGAAACATGGGTGTTTTAACCGTCTCAAAAAAGAGGGTTATCAATTGGACGATTGTACGATATTCGTATATATTAATCTGTATATATGTACGTTTCACTGCAGGGCACGAGCCTCTTCTACATTCGAGAGTACGATTAAGGGGGGTTAGGCCATATATTAGACATTACAACATAAGCTGTTGGATTTTATACGCATTTGTCGAATTTTATTAATAAATGTTTTAATTATTCTTTCTGTGCTTATTCATTCAATAAAATAACGACAATCTTCAGTCTTTCACCCACACCTAATTTAATAACGATATTTATTAAGACTTCTTAATTCCGTAGACGACTTCTTTCACAAATTCACAATGACGAAGTAGAAATGTACGTTCTTGGAATACAGCCAATTTTATCTTCCACTGTTTTCTAACATGCAACATAGATTCTATCAATAAATTACATAGAAGTAGTCAGTTGGTTTTTTGTTGAGTATTTTTATTATTTTAATAATGTATTTTTTCTCTAAATTCAAATAATTATTTTGTAAATTTAAAAATGCCTTTGTATTGACTATGGTTTTATAAACCAGCTAGAGAAATCGTTTAATTAAAAAATCATATTCTACTATAGTTGAGCGAGAAATATGGCTTATAAAACCAAATTGTGTTTCGCCATCAATATATGAATCATAATTATGATTATATATTTTATAATAAAATAAAAAAAATATAATACATACATAACCATACGCCTTTTTCCCAAGGGCAGTAGGCAGAGGTGCTACCAGAACTCCCACGTTTCGCCTTGTATATTCCGTCCCACGATGTGATAGGGGGCGAGCCTATCGCCATATCGGGCACAAATTCCTGACTCCGGGCTGATAATGAATAGAAAAATCCAATATCACTTTGCCCGACCCGGGATTCGAACCCCAGACCTCAGCTTTGCAATCATACCGTAGTACCACTACGCCACCGAGGCAATTTTATAATACAAATATAATAGTTTCATAACGCATTGTTATTATTTGCGAAGCTATCCCAAACTGGGCATTGGGCAATGCCTATATTATGGATAGGTACAAATTATTGAGTCACCACGGCTTAATCACCAGAATTATCAGCAATTTTTCCATATACTATCCAAGTATGACCAACCGACGGTAATGTTTTTGCGCCCGCATACTTGAGCTATTTATAATTACTGTCCACCCCTCAAGGTGCGGCGCGTGGCTAAATGTCGAGCAGATGTTTGCAATACGGTAAACTACTCGAAGGAAAAATATCTAGTTTTTATACGTGCTTTATTGAAGAAAAGTTAATGTGGTTTGACCGTTAACGGCATTAGGACTATTATTGTATTTAAAAATTTTTGATATGAATGGAAAATCCTTCAAGCATTTTAATAAATCTTTTTCATGTTGCTTGATAGTTAGCAATCAAGAAATATGAAACTTGCAATGCAATAACTAGGTACATTTTTCGGAAAATTGTACATCCAATTCATTTTAAGAATTCTCCTTTTGTGAAAATCTACATGTATCCATTACTCTCTAAAAATAATATCTCTAGTAATCTATAAAAATATAGCTAAGTAAGATTTTTACGACTTTGACTACATTTGAATATCATTTTCTCGTTCCTAGTACCCATTAGCCTATCTTCTTATATTAATGTTTCAAACTGAATAACGTCGTGCTAAAATTTTGCTTCAGAATTAATAGATCATAATCTAATCCTTTTTCGTATCAACACTTCCGAAAAATTTACTACTCTTGGTACCTATATTATTTTATTGAAAACTAACAGCGCGATTTGCATCCGATAATTCAAGCTTCGCATATACGTATACATTATTATTATCAAATAAAACACTAAACACAGTCGCACACATCCTGTTACAAAAACTAATTAAAACACACAATTATTTATTTTTCATACTAGGCGCATACCAACGGTCTAGAGTTAGACAAAAACTGGAACCGTTGCAATCGTTATAGGTCACAAAGCACGTGCCATGACTCATCGTGGTATACCGACCGTGAATGCACCTGGGCACTAGGGCAAAACATCTTGAACCTTATGGCAGTCGGAATAGAGACTACCAGTTTCAGTAATGTCGACAGGTGATGAATTTGTTAATGAAATGTATGAGTACGTTTTTATGAGTATTGAATGTTCAGTTTTTTATCAATCGGGGAAATTCTAACCACGTGTAAGTAAGGCTGTCACTTAAAAGAGATAAGATTTTTTAGACCCTCTTTGTTTAAAAAAATGTGGGTCCAATCAATGAATTTTCCATTCAAGAAGCATTATTTTAGACTTATCCTTACATGGGTAATACAAAATTATGGTCGTAGGAAACAAATATCATGTTGTTTGAAATGAAAACGACGATGGTATATTAGATAATATAGACTTAGAAATTATATTTTATATTACATACGCTATATTATTGTTACAGCTAATGCTAAAATCTGAGAGAATAAAATTATTTGTTTTCAGAAAAAAGTAAAATTCTTTAAAAATCAATTGCTGAAACTGTTCAATATTATAATCCTGTAATAGTGCAACACAATGTATTTTAGTAAACAAAGCGTTAATTTATAAAAAGCTCACGCTAAAACCTTTTAATAAAAGGGGTGACACACAATATTTCGATCAGATAATTTAAAAACTTCCCATAAATTCGCCGGTCAGTCAAACAATCCGCCCTCATACGTCGCATGTCCGAGCCATTAACAAAAACGTGCTCTGAATTGGGACAATGTTATCTCATCTCCTTCACACCCTAACGGAAGCCAAGTCTTAAACAAAGCGCCTGATAGAATCCTATTAGCAAAGACGCAAGGATCAAAATTGGTGCTTCAAAACTTTATCAGGCGTGACAAATTTATTTCTACAGTTTGCAAACTTTAAATCCTATACATTATGGTAGATGTTTAAATAGCATGGATGGTAAAAGTAAGTTTGTAAATGGAAGTCCAGTGAATTTAATGTTTGGTAAAAGAGTCAATACGTTAATCTGCATAATAAAAGAAGTATGGAGTGGACGCGGTCCCTTAATTGCTGCTCGGTGAATATCAATTGCGAACAAAAATTGTCCACTCGATTGCATGAGAGGAATGCTTTTTTGGAATTTTAAAGGGTGTAGGGGTAACGTAGAACTATCTATAATTATACCTTGTTTTCAAGTTGTTCGCCACATTATTTCAGCGATATTCACTATTAGAGGTTTGTTATTACGTATTGTTCATTGTTTGAGTTTGTTTTAAAATTAATCTGTTATGGTTTTTGTTATTTTTTTTTGCAATTTTTTAATATAACTTTTTATTATTTGAGTTGTAATTGTAAAGGGACGTTATTTTTATTTAAAAGCTGTTGTAGTATTGTATTTATCTGTGGATATTGTAATTAACTTTTAGTTCCCCATTTGTGTGCATATTTCGTAAGCGTACCTTAAAGATAATTAAATTTACTGAAACACTTACAAATTAGTTACATTTCCAAATAATTTGCCTGTTTATATATATTTACATCTATAATAATTTCTGTATTTATCTCACAAAATCATCGCGTATCACACAAACACCACGCGTAGACCCCAATAAAGGGGTAGCGGGGGTCCAGCGACCTTTTGTCCGTCACAAATGACCCCAAATAGTAATCATCGCCTATTGACCGGCGTTTCCCATGGCGAGATACGGGCACTTTGATTTGCGACCGAATTTGAATACAACCATTTTGAATTACACTTAATTAAGCTAGGAGGCGATCGCGTGGTCAGTTCACACTGTAAGGGAATTGGAGTTATTTAGAAAATGTTTTGCATAAAGCAAAATCAGTTTTAGAATGGTAAGCTTTGCTATTAGCCTGATTGCTGCTCATATTTGATGTTCATAATTAACAAAAATCATGGCGTCGATGACTCAAATCGAAAAACTTCAAAATGAGGAGTGCATGTCTGGGAATCGAACACAGCACCTTATAAATCATACCCTATTCATGACCATGATACTTATCTGAATATTGAGCGCTTAAAATATCCGTCATGTCTTTGGTCACAAATATTACAACAGTTTTCTCAGCTTAATAATTTCAAAACACATTTGTCATTTTCACATAGGCTTTCAAATAACGTGTGATATGAACAGACCTCTGATCGTATTTGTTTGCCCTGTCATTAACCGCATATATCGGGCACAATACCCGGCAAATATCACGCCAATTTCGCTGTCAATGATATAGATTATAATAGAGAGAATTTCCCGGCTATCTCCAAATAGTTTGTAATTGAATTATAAGGTATTTAATTTGGATTTTGGTTATTATATGACTGGCCTTTGTAGGTATTTTAGTCTATATAATACTCGTAATGTCAATATGGTAAAAAGTTCTGTGCAATAGAGCATGGTGGCCTGTTGGTAACGGACCAGACGCGGCTGCCTACTTATTCACGGTGTTCGCGGGTTCAAATCCCAGAGCACACCTCTGACTTTTCGGAGTCGTGTGTGTATTGATAGTCAATCACCACGCACTATAACACAATAACATCGTGAGAAAACCTGCAAACCATTTGTATAAATTTCTATGGTGAGTAAAAGTCCGCCAATCCGCACTAGGCCAGCGTGGTGGACTATATGGCCTAATCACTCTCAATCGTACTCTCGATTGTAGAGGAGGCCCGTGCCCTGCAGCGGGACGCATATGGGCTGATATAGTATAAAGGTGTGTTTGGTCTCTCTCTCTCTCTCTTCAGCCACAGGGAGTCCACTGCTGAACATAGGCCTCCCCCATGCATCGCCACATAGACTTGTTTACGAACATTGAATATTATATGAATTTGTAGACGGAATTTAAGCCTTTATGATAATGATTTCAATGCGCAATAAATACGAATTAAGACTTAACTTTGATTGTCTACTCAGTAAGTTTGGATTTCATTGAGTAAAGACAGTTTAGTGATCCTAGAAACTTGGTGTAGGTCTTTTATTGCGTGCGTGTGATCTTCTGTAACTACAATTGTGGTAGAGATCGATGCTACACTTACGCATAACATTTTTTTTTATTTATCACAGTTCTGTATGATGTAGAGTCGTCTCAAGAATATATTTTAATTTTTTATCAACCTAAAGACGGACTGTGTGCATTAATCTAACTCTACCAAAGCATTTTCCAAGTAGAGTCATCTAGGCACGATTTTTTTGTACTTTGATCAGATTTCTGCCCGATCGCGTTTTGTTAACCTTTACTTGATAATGCAATTGTAGTCATATTCTTCATTTTTTTCTTCAAATGGACACAAAATTAAAGAAACCATGAACTTCATAATTACAGTCTTTGTGTCGCAACAGAAACATTGTCTTTTCTCCCTACCCTGTCCGGTTATAATTAAGACACAACAATTAATTTCCTACCTTTAACAGCGCATTAGTACATCCGAATATATTGTTATATAGAAAATCGCTAATAAACTAGCCCCGGCTTTGTGAGTCGTAAACCGGTTTACGAGTGTTGCACTGTGCATTCGTAAAAATATTTCGGAAACGGACACGTGACGTCATTATCCACGCTCGCCGTTTATTGCTCACATCAAATGCGTGGATATTAAATGTTGTAGTTATATATCAATTTATATGGATTTGTAAGGATTAATTGTGTTTTTGGCCTTTAAATTAATACACCCAACAGGCACATACTTACATAGTCCTGACCCCACACTAAGATCGAGTCTTGTGTCGTAGGTATCAAAATCTACGAGGGACTTTTCGGTCTCACAAACACCCAGACCCGAAACAAAAACCTGTGGTTCACACAAATATTTGTTTCGATGCGGAGATCGAACCCGCGGCCACTCGTTTCACAGCCGGCGTCTAACCAACTGCGCCACGAAGGCTGTCCTTTGATAGTGCTTATTAATCCATTCCAAAGCCAGTGGTCACGGAATTTACATCAAATACATAGAACATCGTTTTCTTATAGAATCACACATACTGAGCCAGGTTTAAAAAACGTTGATTTTTTTTGGATAAAATGAAATAGCCCACATTCCCCAAAACCGAAACTTTAAGAAGTAAGAATATAGTCGTATTTACAGAGCAGAATGTCGAGGATTTATTCTTTTCTTGATTGATTTTTAGAAAAGTCCCTCGTTATTTCTGATGTGCTCAAAAGCATTATTTTAACCGGAGTTAAAGTCGATTGTGACCAATAAAAGCATTTAAATATAAAGCGTTACATAAACAGACCTAGGTATGATCAAAAATTATAACAACAACTGGTATCACACTGAAGTCTAAAAAGTTACAATACTACAAAAAAAGCAATTAAGAGTCAGCGGGGCGTCCGCGGCCATTCAATCAATCGGGACATAATCATAAACCGACTGCCCGGGTGTCCGGCACGGCTCGTAAATACGCGGACACCACCGGAGAGTCCCTGACAGCCCCGGACACCGTCCGGACAGTCCCGGACATTTATTGCGTTGAGATGTTATGACGCAAATCGGCACGAGTGTAATTGATGCTGATTCGTGCGGATTTTTTAATTTCGCGCAGAGGGATGGGATAAAAATGCAGTCGTGTTTTTTTATAGATTGAATTTAGAGGTTAGTTAAAAACAATCATGTTTGATGACATTTAAATGAATCTATTGTATAGAATGGTCAAAATTTTAAATGTTTTAAGTACACTAAGCTCATTCCATCTTGTCTTTATTATGAGAAATTGTTAGTAAGATAGTCTTCTTTGAGAACTGACTTACTTAGAAGATCGGAAACATTGTTTAATCTTTGTCAATCAGAAAGGATTTAAATGATCACTTGAATGTCTGATTGACGCATTGGTTACTATGCTTCCAGTGAACATCTTGACTGAATATGAGTATATTAGCAAAGAAATAATAATTATAAAGCGTTTCTATCATAAAGTATAACTAGAATAAGGCATAGAAAAGCCTTCTAGCACAGCCAAGGGATCTTTAAAGTGCCTCTATGCTTTAATAGTAGATAGAAAAGGCCCTCAAAAGGCTTATATTCTAATACAGCCACAATATTACTGAATATATACACAAACACAGACCGGCAAAATAAACATGAAATTCTCAAGAATATGAAGCGTAGAGCCGGGCCAATTCTTTAAAATCACCTCCTTTTTGCGCTCTCAGTAATGTACGCGACGAAGAAATACAACTATCGCTTAAACAAATGTGCTAAAAAGACAAACGTTTTGTTGCTACCGAGTGCCGGTACGGACGTATGATAATAGGGTTGCTTTTATTGCTCCTACTGTGGGAAACTTTCGAGTTCCATTCGAGATGTCTTCTAGTTATGGGTAAATATTTATCTTAATTCTGAATCTTTAATCCGGGCACGCTCGGCGGGGGACCATGGCAAGCATTCTGAGTGGACTAAGAAACCAGTGCAATTGCGTGTTGTAAAATTGTCCCTTATTTAATACTGTGTATACTTTATTGAAATAAATAATTTTCATTTGATCTGACGTATATGTGAAGAAATTATAGAAACTCACCGCATCTAACAAATAATCGTGAAAATCTTTAATCATTTACACGAGACTTCGTATGGAGAATGTCACAGTTTAAAGTCGCGAATATTTTTCCTAAGACATGGCGTCAACCGAATCATTAAATGACACTAAACATTATTATGTGCTGGATAAATTGTGGTAGAAAGGGGTAGAACAAGAAATATTATTTTCATACCAAAATAAATCGTCTATCTCTCTCTTCAGCGTCAGATAGCCCATTGCCGAACATAGACCTCCGAGGACCTCCACAGCAATTTATTTATTCATACATCCATCCATCAGCCAAAGGAAGTCCACTGCTAAACATAGGCCTCTCTCAATGATTTCCACAGTGACCTGTTGGAGGTAGCCTGCATCCAGCGACGTCCCACGACGTAATTTATTTATTAATTTGGATTAATAAATAAATCTTAATGTTATTAAAACAAAGAGTAGCGGCGCCGCCTTAGCATTCGCGACGAGACCGCTCTCTGGAGAATATTTACAGAATAAACTTTATGTATCTCGCTAGTTTATGTTATACGGAACCCGCTCCAACGAAACTCCTTGCATTTCGGACAGTGAAATAGCAAATATCATATGGAAAGCTTGCTATTACGTGATGGTGTGTGGGGATTAGTCATTGTTTTATCTTGAGATTTAAATTAATCATGCCGATAACTAATAAAAGTTTTGGGAACTGGTGTTCGATTTAATTTTTTTTTGAGGAAGTGAAGTATTAAGCTAGCGTTTAGATGGCAGATGGACTAAGACTCCGTTAGAATGGTGGCCCAGAGAGTCACGGCGGCTAAGAGGCAGACCACCTGCCAGGTGAACAGATGACATCGTCAGAGTCGCAGGATAACAGTGGATTCGCTTGGCACAGGACAGAAAAATGTGGCGTGCAAATGAGGAGGCCTATACCCAGCAGTGGGTTGACATGGGCTGATTTAGATAGATAGATAGATAGAAGTAATAAGAAAGAAATAAAGACAGAAAAACTATTTATTAATCACATACGCAATGAACACAACATGGATCATATAAAACAATATCAAATAATAAAAAAAAATAGCTGCTCGCGGCTGTGCGTAGGTGTCCTCAGCTAAATGTTATGATGTGGTGTTAATCATATTACAACGCTGCTGAATAACAGCATTGGAATTCAGATATAGCAGCTTATGTGGCTCAGTTGGTTGAGAGCTGTCTGTGAAACATTAAAGGAGAGGCTGCGGATTCAATCCCCACACCAATACTAATCTTGGACCATAAATATTTATTTCAGGTCCGGTGTGAGACCGAAAAGTTTTTCGTGATATCTGATTCACACTCCACAAAGACTAGCTTATTATTTATTTATTAAGCTTCATATAAAAAGTATACAAGGCGGACTTAATGCTGGTGGCATTATCTTACATTCGACCTTAAAGCTCCATTTACACGAGGAGAGTTTCTCGCTTTGACGATACGATTATCGTAAGGACATAAAAAAGTCGCATCGTGTAAACATTATCAGAACATGAAAATCTACGGCCGTTATGTCATGCGATAATCGCATACGATTCTCGCCGCGAGAAACTATCCAAATGGCGCTTTAGGTGATAAAGAGATGAGCTTAGTACCTATGTGTATTATTGATGTGCTCTTTATACTAGACCAAAAACGTAGCATATCTAGCTGTGTTAGCGTTAAAATATATTTTAGCCTGTATTGATTTAACACAACTAATTGGTATTTAGTTATTAATTACTTTACAAGTAATTACCCTAAGTTTAAGCCGACTTAACAAAAGTTTTAATAACCAAGAAATTAATTGCCCTAAAATAAGGATTATGGGGTTGAAGCGTATCTGATGTCAGCCAATTAACAGAGATAACTCAGATTAAATGGACTTTTACAAAGTTTTGAAATAATATATTTTATTCACTGTAAGGGACGATTATTTTAGCACATAGTATAATGTGGCGAGATTCTTGCACAGTATATTATGTACTGTATCTTAAATTCAAACTCAGTACCTATTTATATGTATCTAACAAACAGTCTCACATAATTCTAATTTTTCAATCATAATGTGTCTTATATCTGGCTCCTAAAATTGCAAGGCATTTTGTACCCAACACCGACACTAAAAAACTCTAACCAAACAAGAAATAATAGAATTTTCATAAAATTATTTTTGTAAAAACACATTATTTTCATATCCCAATTTTCTAACATTTACTTATTTAACAAAAGACAAATTATTCAGTGAATTCAACATCATTAATCAAATATCAAGCTAATCCGAAACTAATTAAGACACGCCACGCAGACGGCCGGATTTTGCCGGCTTGCGATACCCTATCACAATTATTAGTAGCTACCCGGGTATTAGTACACCCCTTTACTCCCCGACAATTAATTCTACGGCTACTTGTACGTAAATAGATGGATTTTAAGATATTTGTGTTTGTGGTTGAGATGGAATGTTATTTGTTTGATAAAGAAAAAAAAGTGTTGAATAAATTACAAATATTGTTTTTATTTTATTGAGCTAGGTTATGTCATGACTGCCTCGGTGGCGTAGTTGTTCTACGGTATGATTGCAAGTTGAAGTCTCGGGTTCGAATACCGGGTCGGGCAAAGTGATATAGGATTTTTATATTATCAGCCCGGAGTCAGGAATTTGTGCCCGATATGGCGATATGCTTGCCTCCTATCACATCGTGTGATAGGAGGTGTCCTGGTTGCACCTATGCCTACCCCTTTTGGGAAGGAGGCGTGAATTTATGCATGTCATGTTTGTTTCTACAAATACAATGTATTCTTGCAGTAATTATTGTGAATTTGAATACCCTCTATAAGTCTATAAGATTGACTATATTTACAAAATTATTGTAGCAAATAAAAATTATTCAAGTACGCTTTCATTCCCATTTTAATGTTGTACATAATATGAAAAAAAATAACAAAGAATTTCTCGAAATAAACCAAACGAAATGAACAACGTCCTTTTACTTTTTTACCAAATTTTATTTTATCGAAATGTCACTTTAAAATACTATTTACAAAATTAATTCCTAAAAGCTATCAATAGCACATAACCCAATCAAATTCAACCAAAATGGCCGCCTTTGTCCACTCATCTGACCAGGGGCCCTTCAGACCCAATGACGTCGCGTAAGAGGCGAATCACGCCAAAGGGCTGTAGCAAGGGTCACAAGTACCGAGTGAGATTGGTTTTGACGCTCCAACACCCCGCAGCGGTTGACGGTTGATAATATTGCTCCTAGCTTGCAAAAGGACGTGTGAATTGGTTCAGGCGGTCAAAGAGTAGAGTTACAGAGAAGACATTTCTATGATTATGGTAGTACTAAATAATTTATATTTTCAGTGGGTTATTATTATTGTGTGTTGTAACATTAGAAGCCACTATTTAGTAAGTTTCGTAACATTGAGTACATACAAACATAAACTCATGCCTTTTTACCCAGAAGGGGTAGGCAGAGGTTCTGCTGGTTACTACAAGGATCACCCACGTTTTACCTTGTCTGTTCCGTCCCAGAATGTGATGGAGGCGAGCCTATCGCCCTATCGGGCACAAATACCTGACTCCGGGCTGTATTGAATAGAAAAATCCAATATCACTTTGCCCGACCTGGGGTTCGTACATGAAACCTCAGCTTTGCAATCGTACCATAGTACAACTACGCCATCGAGGCATTATAACTTGCAAATAGTTTAATAACCGAACGATGTGGTCCGTGCCTTGTAATTAAAGACTTATCTCTAGCAATGGCTTGCCGTACTCAAAAATAATTATGACGTTGACCCGTATTGAATTATAAATAATTTTCTTAACTTATTAAAGGAATATCTCATCTGCAACACATACTCTTTGTCCGAAACCCCAGTAATCGAAGCTGAAAAGGTGGAGACGGAACTGACACGGGTGCTTTGTGAATATGTAATGTATGCACAAGTGGCGCGTTTGTATACTCCGTCCGAAACATTGACGAGTGTACAATTGGATTTTGCAGTGTTTCTGTGTCAATTTGCTTTGATAGAACTAAGAGATTTTTTTTATACTGGCAAAGTGATTAGACTCACTGAGATTATTTTTACACTGACAAATTGTATGCACCTGATTGTAAGTGTTGTAAAATATAAATAGAGTGTCAACTGGATGGGTACGGTTATTAAATTTATGTACTACTCAAAATCGCATTATACAACTTGAATCCGAACCGCAACATACTTGTGTGGGTTACTATGACGTCTTTGTCATCATAGTCTACGCTGATCGCTATCCAGAAAACCACAAATATCCTAGAATCAACATAGATACTAACGCCAAAATTCTCAGAAGAGTAGACAGAAATGTTACAACAGTACCTGTATTTCAGCATTTTTCTGTCTGGCTAAAGACGATAATACTTACAATTAAGATACATATTTGAGATCACAAAATAAATCTAATACCAATAATCCTCCTTAAGGAATCCCAATTAATTAAACAGATCGGAAAGCTTGACCAAAAAATGAAACCCATACCCCTAAAATTCAACCATACGTCACCTAACCAAGTCCGTATAAAAGCTTCAATAAGTGCACACTCAATAAACGTCAAGCATTGTAAGAAATCAATAGTCCCCTGTGCCTATATACACGATTTAAGGTCAAATATCCCCCATGCAATCTTATTGATTCGTCCCCTTCCATTGTGTTCGAAAGTGTTGATCTCAAGGTGGTAAAATATAAATTGATTTTATTGTGTTATTGTTGTTGTGTAATTTTAAATTACTTATAGATTTTTTTTTATTTGGTGGCAGATATTATTTTAATGGATAAATAAATACAGCCAACAGCCACATACATGTCGCATATTCGAATGGATTGCCATCTAAATGGCCGTGGTTGTCGTTCGACATGATGACTCTTATTAGTTAATCGGTCAGTGCGCACGTTTGGCGCTGTTCCGGGCAAGATTCACGATAGCAACTATTAAAGCATTCACAGACATTACTGGGCACTACTGACGGATTCCTCGACGTTGCCATGGGCATCCGATAAATTTTAAGACATCAATCATGTCGGACTGTGTTGCCATTTCAATAAAATAAGAGCCCTGTGTAATCTCTAACATACATATACTTGTAGTTCACACCAACATTTGTCTCAGTGCGGGGCTCGAACCGCGGACTCAAGTTTCACAGCCGGCGTTCAACCAACTGCGCCATAGAGGCTGTCGGAATAGTTTTCAAGTTCAATAGTTTTTAGGATTCGGTGAATATGTGATTTTTTTTGCTGAAATACTTGAGTTTCAGTATTATAGAAATCATATCATGTTTGGCTATCATATGTATTTTTTTAATTCATTCATTTTACAAACACAATTCGTTATACATAAAGAAAACAAATGTTCAATTGATTTACTGATGTTCATTGATTTCTATCACTGAGAAAAAAAATGCTGCTATCCCCTTTCAACGCGATCCTAAGACAAATTGATCTAAATGTTAATTAAAAAAGAAGATTTTATGCGTGAAAACCTTTAGTATGTAAATAAAACTAACATTTTCAACAACTATAATGCATGAATTCCATAATTATAATATAATATTTGGTCACTAGATGGTCAGACGACCTGGTGAAAGTCGCGGGAAGTCGCTGGATGCAGGCTGCCTACAACAGGTCACTGTGGAAATCATTGGGGGAGTCCTATGTTAAGCAGTGGTCTTCCTTTGGCTGATGGATGGAATAATTAATATTCTATTTTAGATTTTTAGGTGAACTTCTCATTCATGTCGCACTCTTCCTCCACAACCCTTCAAATTTAATAAAAATATTTAAAAAGAACCTACATAAAAACAACAGTCAAGCACCAGTGAATCCCGTATGAGAGGGACTGGAGGGCCTCTCGACACGATTTGCATAGTCTAAGATGTAATGCATTAGATGGGCGTGGAGGCGACGAGTATGCGGGCGATCTGTGGCTTCGAGTGATCTTAACCGTTCTGTTTTGCATATTTTTTATAAAGTGCTTAGCTTTAATGCGTTATATTGAGGCGTTATTATTTTAAACTGTAATGTCTTTATAAAGACAGTGTTATGCATTGAGTCTTGTATATAGCAGATAGAGAGTAATAGAGAGCTTAGGCTGAGACTTTAAGTTGAGTAATAGGCAAACAGTTAGAGACTATCCAGCCCTCGCATCCACCACTAAAGGAATCGTAGAGACAGTTCCTGTAAGCCAGCATCAACAGTAGCACGCATTTTCATGACACAGAGCATAAAATAAATTATTGTCCACCATAAAGGCAAATAGTTTAATAAATGTTTGTTTAGTCAACAACATAATTATCTTCAGTAGAAGATAGTTTTAGCCTAGCGGGTTAGATGTTGTTTTGCTTAAAAGAAGAATTATCAGTGAAAATTTACTACTAAATTATCTAAAACTTCCATACAGCTCTGGAAAGGCCTAAACGCAACTACTTTGCGCACTTTAAAAGTGGTAGAGCCACGCTGTTGTCAGCCATGACTCAGCATCAATGGGCAGGCTCAACTGGGGTGGTACCATTGTCTCACAGAAGACCGACGAGAAGCGACAGCATACGCGTTTCGTTCGGTGAGTGAGACTGCCGGATGCCCAATACCCATTTCCTCTTATTATCCTTTTCTTCCCACTCCCCTACCGATCTGATGGACCGGCAACACACCCATGATCCCAGTGTTGTGGATTTTCACGGGCGGCAGTGATCACTTACCATCAGGTGACCTGCTTGCTCGTTTGCCGGAACCATGCTATAAAAAAAAAACCTTCTGCTAGCTAATTTGGTCGTCATCTATCCAAAATTGTATCAAGTAACTATACAGTTGCAAATGTAATACGAATCATGTTATCATTCCTCTCTCCAAATATTTCTTATCCTTTCAATATCGCCTCAAGTAAATAATAAAATAAAGCATATTATAACAGAGACATGCTGCAAATAACGTAAACACTCAGTTCTATGAGAGACAAACATCGCAGATGAAACACAAATATCTGTGGAAAGATGTTATTGGAACAGCAAATAAAAGGTTTTCTGGAAAAGCTCGACACTTATGGGGAATTGTTTTAATGGCGTGTTGTGTTATTTTTACCTTGTAAAAGGAAAAATATATTATACAGGGTATATGAAGATTGCTACCGAAAACAAAGCCAGGTGGTAGTTTTAGTGACTACAGACACAATGCAACTAAAATATTTGCAAGAAAAGTGACGATTATTTTTGTAATATTTTTCCTATCATCGTATTTGGGTGGTAAATACATACATTTTCCTGAAATAATAACGTACACCGCTTTAAATTATAATTTAAGCAAAAACTATGGATTTACCACCCAAACACAGTGATATTTAAAACATTACAAGAAAAAAATCGTCCTCGTATTGAGTAAAAATATCACGGTCCGTTTCATGTTGCATAGCACACATTTCACAATAAATAAGACTAAGATAAAACTCATAACATAACTCGTCAAGTTAAATCGTCATGTTTGTTATGAGCATATAACTGTATATTGTTCCTATTTGAAATAAAACGAATTCTTACGGATTTTATCGCGAATTTGATTTAATTTTTACATTTTTTAATTTCCCGACGTTTCGATCACTTTACAGTTGTCGTGGTCCCGGGGCGGACTGAGGTATTAAACATCCGCTTAGTGACTGTTACAATTTAACTATAGTAGTAGTTAGAGATCCTATATAATGAGAGTCCCTATATAATAAATAAAAAAATAAGATGTACCCAAAACACACAAACACAGGAGACAATATCTCGCCCAATTACTTGGCAACAATAATAAAACATCGGTACAGTGAAGTTAATTACCGGCCCAGTGGCGCAGATGTCGGCCCGTAATAAAACAAAATAAAAAGGAGTTACGATCCAACAGGACTGCCTCCTTAATTCCTATTGACTTGATGTAATGCGGATAATTACGCGTAGATTGGTTTGTATGGAACTGATTTATGGGTATTTGGATAGTCTGTAATTTATTTTATTATCTAGATAAGTGTGTTTCGTAGGTCCGGCATTATATTTAATCAGTCCAATCCAATCCATTAGCCAAAGGAAGTCCACTGCTGAACATAGGCCTCTCATAATAATTTCCACAGTGACCTGTTGGAGGCAGCCTGCACCCAGCGACGTCCCGCGATCTTTACCAGGTCGTCTGACCATCAAGTGGGTAGACGTCCCATTCTATGTAGCATAAATAAAATCGTTTAATTAACGCATATGTTTTTTCATTGCCGTTATAGGCAGACGAGCTAGCGGCCCGCCTGATGGAAAGCGGTTACCGCTGTCCACAGACCTTCGCTGTGCCAGTGGTTCAGCACAACAAAGTCGCTGCCTACATTAAAGAGAGTACTCTCTTTAAGCCTCGGTTGAAGAAATACAGGGCATAGCGCTCAGGAAATACCGATGTTTCAGATATTCAGCCTTTGACAGCCTCCGTGAAGCAGCTGGTTAGACGCCGGCTATGAAACTGGAGGCCACGGGTTCGATCGCCGCACCGAGACAAATGTTTGTGTGAAGTGTGAACCATATTTGTTTCGGGTGTGGGTGTTGTGAGACCGAAAAGTCTCTCGTAGCTCTTGATACCCACGACACAAGACTCGATCTTAGTGTGGGGTAAGGACTATGTATGTGACTGTTGGGTGTATTTATTTCATTCCGAAATTTCTTTTGTATTCTTTGTTAAATATCATTATAATTATCTAGATTTGTGATAGTTATTTACGAGAATATTTAAGATATGTACTCTTTGTGCCAGTATTAGTGAGTATATTAATTTAATAATACTACATTATAACTATTAACTACATTCTTACCTTTCATAGCGGAGAAAAGTGGCCTAATTTTGAGGTTTGAGTTATATACCGACTGATTTCGACGCTTTACGCAGTTGATAAATATTTCACATATTCAAGGAATTAAGGTTTACTTTATTCAAATCTGCTACATTTTTAGAATAATGAAAGTTCCAACTTTTATTACAACTGAATCTGATTACTTTTCTTAGAAGGCAGTACAACAGTATGAAGTCCTAAAATGCAAGTTTATTATAAGAAATAAAACGTAATTAAATTACACGCAAATTCCAACGTAATGTTTCAACAAGACAACAATGAAACCCTTTCTATAGTTGACATTTCCGCGAATTTAGACTCAGCTGTTTTTTTATGAGTTTCCCCTGGTTTATTACCTACAACAATTTAATCGGACAAAGGAATATTGTGAAGTTAATTTAATTATTCATTGTTTGCAAGTTTTATTATCATGTCCAATGATAGTTTATTTTTTTTTTACATAATTTTAAAGCATAATTAGCACTTGTAAAGCCTAGGCCCTACGATGTTTTTAAATGCATTGCTAGTCTCTGAGAATAAAATATGTCAGGAAGCAAAAAATTGAATTACTTTTTGAAAAATATGTGGATTCTTTTATAACTGTATGGATATAGCACCTAATGATACTATTTCCTTCTTTGATTGTTCATAAATATTTTTTTCAATATCAAACGATGTTCGAAATTCCTCATTTATCGAATTTTGTAGATCGCGTCAATTAGACAAACGTAGTCTAATCGAACTATAGTTACGTTTTAATTAATAAAATAAATTCAGTAATTCTACAATAGAAAAATACATCAACCGGAATAAAACAGTCAATAGTTGCAATTTCAAGATAGGACATTCGCACGAGTTTCAATTCACCACACCCGTCAAATGTCACTCATTTGACGCAATTTGAAAGTGAACACTACTCGGTACCTACCGTTACTAATTACGACACGATTTTAAAACTGTCACGTCAAAACCCTTTGAACTAGCCCTTTCATTATCGTGGGAATAAAATATTATATTAAATCTCCTGCGGCTGTATTTTTTTAATTTTATATCCACAGATTAAAAATAGTAAAATTATAGGGAATGTTTTAAGCAGATGCGTCTTATTCATAATGATATTGTCGGATTTTACGACAGACATTTAGTTTTATGATCGATCCATCAAAATACTAGTAAAAGTCATCCCAGTCATTATGAAACTCTGCCTTTTATCAAGTGATTATGCAAATTCGTATTGTGTTACCAAATCAACCGTTACAAATTATTGTTTACCAACATTTGCATAATATAAAACGCGTGTCACCTCGAAGTTATAAAAATGTGACGATTTATTTCGCTGATCGATAGGGCCTTTGAAACCCGTATGTAAATACCCCAATTAATTAATTCATCAGGGTTGGCGAAAAGTACTTTTTTGAATATTCGTAACTCGATTTTTTATACTAACCGATTTAAGTTGGGGAGAGTCAGGACACTAAAAATTTTGAGTTTCCACGCGACTAACTCCTATACTTCGAATGCAATAATTTTTAATGGTATGTCAAATTAACGTCTATCCTATTGTGTCGATCGACAATATGTCGATAGGGTTATCTTAAAACGCGGCAACCCTTTAAAATTTTACACTATTGCATTGTGTCAAATGGAATTGTCTACCCCGTCACATCTGTGGATTTTATTTTTATTTATTTAACAGTTGTTACATCATGTTTTGGTGTTGTTGTGGTATGCTAGATGGAACATCAAAATACAATATTTGTTAAAGTAAGTTTATTTCTTCTCATAACCCTTAGTAGCTGACATGCCACATAGATTTTGAAATATTTTGCCGGAGGCTAGGTGGAATCTGAATTATATTTATTTTTAAATGTATTTTTCTCAATTTACATGTGTGATTTTGGTTATAATATTTTATTATCGAGAAGGCTAGATCATCAACGTTATAAAAAATCGCTTCAGCTCTCTATTTTATTTTGATTCTATCGGCCAGTATCCTGAAGGCACAGCAATTCGTATTTTTTCCATTATCCTGCCTTCCATATTAAATATACTCAAAAACTGGCAACTCATCTACGATTTCACTCTATGTAGGAGTTTTGTAGGCAGTAGCGTATTATCTGCTGAGATTTTCCTTATTATAAAAAAAAGTTTTTTTTAAACTATTATTATATGATTATAAAACAGCTGAATACTCTAGCTCCCAATAAACACATACAACCAACAGTCACATACATAGTCCTGACCCCACATTAAGATCGAGTCTTGTGTCGTGGCTATCAGAAACTACGAGAGACATGTCGGTCTCACAAACACCCAGACCCGAAACAAATAATTGTGGTTCACACAAACATTTGTCTCGGTGCGGGAATCGAACCCGGGGCCTCTTGTTTCACAGTCGGTGTCTAGCCAACTGCGCCATGGAGGCTGTCAAATAACTTAATAATCTTTCTACAGTATTCTTCAGAACAGCGCCTAATAAAACAATCTCATTAAATCAGCGAGAAAAACAATAAAGGGTCTAAAAGACCCGGAAAGAATTCCGTGAAAATACAAAAAGAGGATTACTTGGAATTATAACGTGACGCTATCTGAGGGTATCTGGCTTGATCACAATTAAGGGCGGCGTAATAACTGGGGTGTTGCGTTCGAGTGGTACAAGTGGCCCGGCGAACATTTGCGGGTTAAATTCATTTCTTTCCTCCTATTCAGTTGTATCCATTAAATGATGTACTTTTTCTAGGGGCGGTATTTTAGACTTTTTCCTGCGCAGTCCTAATATTTTTAAAAGTATTATTTATGACGAATTTTTGAAAATTGAATTGTGCAACAGATTCTCGTGCTGTTTAAACCTATGTCATTGTCTGAGAATGAAGACATTACTTGTCAGTGCTACAAAGCTTAAGCTCGCAACAAATATATGTGAAAATTCAAAGATCAAAGGATAACTAGTGGTTAGTATGTATCAAGTTTATTTATTTATTGAATAATGACACAACAACAGTTAATAGACAAATATGCATCATTAAACGTGTACAATTTAAGACCTAGTCTATTCACCAGTTATAGGTGTGAAACAACATTCATAATAGAAATGAATTAACTAATTAATTATACAATAAAATAATCCAACATAATAATCATAACTTAAAAATTAAATAACTGCAGAATGGAATAACATAACGCATGCATAATAAGGACAAAAAACGTAAACGCAAAAACAAGGTTACAGGAAAACGCTAGACGCAGGCCCCTACTAAAGGGTCGACGTAGAAATTAAGTGAGGCTTATATTTAAGAGCGTATTTAGATATAATATTTAATATACAGGGTATTCCAAGACTGCTACCGAAATCGAAGCTAAGTGGTAATTTTATATGTAATGTGGTAATTTTATGTGTGGTAGAGCCACACCGTTGTCAGCCATGACTCAGCACGAATGGGCAGGCTCGTCTGGGGTGGTACCACTATCTCACAGAAGATCGAATTGAAGCGACAACTATGCTGTCGCGTTTCGTGCCGTGAGTGAGACTGCCGGATGCCCCTTTCCTCTTCCTATCCTTTATCCCTCCCGCTCCCCTCCCGATCTGATGGGCCGGCAACATATCCATGATCCAAGTGTTGTGGATGTTCATGGACGGCAGTGATCACTTACCATTAGGTAAGTCATAAAAAAAAACTTTAGACACAATGCAACGAATTTTATGCAAAAAAGGCGACGATTTTACGAAATATTTTTCTTACATCAAAGCCCCTTGATTGACAGCTAATTATAACATAAAAAATGGAATAAATAGGAGAAAAATAAAGTGTAAATTAATTAGATATTTGTCGCCGAGTGACACATTGACACCCCTCGTTTGATGTGAAAGATAAGAGGACCCCAAAAATTGGGTGATTTTTTTTATCTCGCCAATCAACTTGAGGAAATCGCAATTATATCAATTACCCGACCCTCAGAACTGAATGGATTTTGTTACTTTTAATTTGTCTAATTTTATTTTTGAGAATTTTTATATGTAATGACGGGTTTGGTATTTTTGTTTACATTTGTCTACTTTTATGTACTTTTTTTATATCCTTACGATTATCGTATCTTTGAGACGAGAAACTCTCCCCGTGTAAATGAGGCTTAACTCTGAAAGAAGCCTATTTTATGGAGTTGATTTCCTATGGCCAATGGTGAAGATGAAATTAATGAGATAATAATTTATCTATACGTATACAGTACTAACAAGCTTTACATGTACTGCAAATATAAATTGATAAATACACCCAACAGTCATATACATAGTCCTGACCGCACATTAACATCAATTAATACTTGTGTCGTGGGTATCAGACACTACGACAGACTTTTCGGTCTCACAAACACCCAGACCCGAGACAAATACTTATGGGCCTCAAACATTTGTCTCGGTGCGCCGATCGAACCCGCGACCTCTCGTTTCACAGCCAGCGTCTAACTAACAGCGGCACAGAGGCTGTCATGAAATTGTAACGTTGTTTGATTTTACTATTTTTCTCTGTTGCGTTATAGCATGATGTAGCTTTTAATATTTATTTGTTTCAAACAACTTTACTGCGTTAGAACCTGAGGTTACTGACCCTTCAAATTGCCACGAAACCCGGCAATTATGAGATAATTTCGTGACAAAACGCACCGCGTGTAACGCTTAATTTGAATCGCACCTGATAATGTCCAACACATATGTTACAAAGCAAAGTGTTTTATGACAAATGACTCTATAAATTATTATAGGTAATATGACGTACAGCAATCAGGAGTTTAGTTATAAGCTACTTCTTGGCGTTTTAGTCTCTGACCATTAAAATATGACTATGACCGTCCGATGAATGAATCAGGCAAAAATATTCGTTATTTAAATATGGGAAATGTATGTACAGTCTTGTTATACGCAGTTTAGAATATTAATGCATCGATTCAACCTAGAGACTAGTATTAAATTATGCTTATACAGTCTTTATAGTTACAGCATGCAATAAGATGCTGTACTAGTAACTAGGCTCAACTTTGAAACATCGGGAAGGTAATTATAACCTAAAACTTAAACAAAATAAATCTATAAACCTAGTTTTATTAAAATTAATTTCATTTGTCTAATTTATTCATTACAATTGCTAATACATCCATATTGGCTCTACATGTCACCATAACCTAACTCTACATACACATTTCACGGTAGAGACGTCTCTGTAATCTAATTATAAGGTCCGACTCTACCAGCTTAACCCATTAGATGGTGCACAGGGTGTTCAATTTGCCACACTCACTGCCAAATTGGATTAAGTCGTTTGAAGGGACATGTTATGGGAAAGTAAGTGCTCTATGTGATAAGGAAGGTGGCAAAAAAAAGCAAAGTTTGCAAGTGTTAAGTGTTACAGAAATATTTAATTATTTTTTACTGGAGACGAAGAGGGTATCAAAATTATAAGAATTACCCAGCTATAAATGGTATACGGGAATTCTTAGGATTAATGATAGTTTGTGCTTGTGGATGTAGGAGCTGAAGGTAATATACAAGAAAATAATATTTATAATATAAGATAAGTTTAAAATAATAATAAATAAATAAAAACACCCAACAGTTACATAAATAGTCCTAACCCCACATTAAGATCAATTAAGTCTTGTGTCGTGGGTATCAGAAGCTACAAAAGACTTTACGGTCACACAGACACCCAGACCCGAGACAAATACTTGTGAGCTTCACAAACATTTGTCTCGGTGCGGGGATCGAACCCGCGGCCTCTTGTTTCGCAGGCGGCGTCTAACCAACTGCGCCACGGAGGTTGACAAAATCATGTGGAAATCATTTAAGCATGTGATTTGTATGTGAAAGAGATACGTCCGAACTATAGCACTTGGTGCTCTGCGGTCTCAAGCTGCCCCAATTGGACAAATACATTCGATTATGTATGTATGTAATTTTGAATCCATTGACGGTTCCATTAGGGACATAATCGGAAAAAGCGATAAAGCTCAGGCATTCATTAGTGACACACGTATGAATTAATTCGCGGCTGTAGAAATTGCGCAATTTATTAGCAATAAACAATAAGTGCACGTTTACAACCTCATTGTGATCGGCTATCGTCACTTTGGTTTAAGTGAGGGGCTTTGCATTTATCGATATATCGATTTAAATATTTATATTATTTTATTGTAAAGTTACGAAATCCCTTGGTTACCTTAAGTAATTATAAAGTTTCGAACTGAAAATATCGAACTGCCTTGGTGACGCAGTTGTACGACGGTACGATTGCATAGCTGAGGTCTCGGGTTTTAATCCCTTGTCGGGCAAAGTGATAATGGTTTTTCAATTTATTATCAGCCCGAAGTCAAAATTTGTGCCTGATATGGCGATAGGCTCGCCCCCCATAGGGTACGGAACATACAAGGCGAAGTGTGGGTGTCATGGTGACGCCTCTGCCCGCCCCTTCTGGGAAAAAGGCGTGAGTTTATGTATGGTACTTATGTGTGTAATATTGAAATTTGAAATGATATTATAGGTTTTAGTATTGTAACCCGGGACACGATAGTTTATACGACTAGGCAGGTTCAGGAGAGTAAGAAAATAAAATTCAATGTTAGGTTGTGTTTAGCGGATCCAATTTTTATTAATATTATAAAAAACTCAAAAAAATACTATAAAACATTCTACAATACAAACTTTCTGTATTACACTATGTGCTTGGAAGCTGGTAGTGGCTGGCTCCCAAAACGAATTTTTCAACCTACGATTCGTTGTCTGTAAGGAATTAAAATGTATTTCTCCTGACATTAAGTCTTCTGGTGACAATTAAATAACTTTATCGATATTAATGTAGGCCCTTATCCCAGCACCACTCAAGGGCATGCAATAAATATTCGGACATCATAAATATGATGTGCCATCACAGAGGGACGCGAGTGATGTTACACGCGCGTGTCACGTTATCGTAAAATTTTACGAGGCACATCACTAGATCGCCGCAGCCGAGCTTCCGTTTATATATATTATTGCGGTAATAATACACAATTCATATTTACTATGTATTTCCGGTGTGTGATTTTGTATTTTTTAATTTTGAAACGATTAAATTGAGGCGAAAACAAAAAAATATGTTTCTCTGGGAAACAAAAACATTTAAACATAACCATGATTATGATTCCATTGAATTCATACATCAAAGGCATTGAGTGGCAACAGAAGCGTGTTGAAGTAATTCAAAGTTTCAAATTAATTTTCAGTTTAAACATGTTATAAAATATAAACTATGGGTTCATTTTCAGCAATAATTTTATGTAAAAACCACAGAATTAAAATACTAAACTTCATCTCACTACGTCTAAAATGAACTAAGAATATAAAATATTTTTCCAAAACTCGAAAACTGCAGAATACTCTACCATTCTATTTCCCTAATTTAACACAAACGTCTCCACAAATAATAAACTAAGGAAAATATTGAAATGGTGAAAGCATCTTCCTGTGTTTATTTCATTGGCAACAGAACGTCTCCTAAATAATGTGAGATAACCGCGCTGGTATCACTAACAATAACGCTCGTGGAAGCGATAAAAGCTCTAGGTGGAAGCTTTCGTCGGTGAGAAGATAGAATAGAGTGGCTTTGGAATATTTGAAAAAGTTTAAGTGATTTTAAATTGAAGTATAATAACGGAGATAACTCTGTAATAATTATCAGCCTATATACGTCCCACCGCTGGACACGGGCCTCAGCTAAAATCAAGAGCACAATGGACAGGGGTTCGGCCATATAGTCCACCACGCTGGCCTAGTAATATCTACGGTAGGCTTAATTTCCACGATTCTACGATATGTAAAGTTCGCCAACAGTGTTTTATTGTTTTCATTAAGTTTCGAAGCAATCTAAGTCAATTATAGTGTAGCTATTGTAGTATGTCACAGTAATGGAATGAAATATAAAAATACTAAAAAGTGTAAAAGTGCTCTTTTATACTGGCCTTTTTGAAAATCAGAATAACTGAAATAAAGTATATTGACCAATATTAAATACATGAGTTAATTTATTGTATCAGCCCATATACGACCCACTGCAGGGCACGGGCCTCCTCTACAATCGAGAGTACGATTGAGAGTGGTTAGGCCATATAGTCCACCACGCTGGCCTAGTGCGGGTTGGCGGACTTACACACCGTAGATTTTTTTTTAAATCGCTACGGTATGCAGGTTTCCTCACGATGTTTTCCTTCACCGTTAAAGTGCGTGGTGATTGACTATCAATACACACATAACTTCGAAAAGTCAGATGTGTGCCCTGGGATTTGAACCCGCGACCACCGTGAACATGTAGGCAGCCGAGTCTGGTCCGATACCACGAGGCCACCACTCATTAAGTGCAGTGCACATGAGTTAATACATAATATATATTTTATTACAAAATCCAATAATAAAAATATCACTTTAAAAGCATCATTTACATATTACAAAATAAAATGTTTTTGTACCTCACAGTCACATCCACACTACTCCCAACGACCCCAAAAGGAAAATCTTCATCGAAACTCTAAGAAAATATTGGATAGAGATTAGGCCATATACTTTTATTGGATTTTTCCACTTTATTTATTTAACGTACCGCCGTTTGTTGCGGAAACGTGAAAGAACTTATCTGCCGGCAAAATAAATCTTTTTGTTTGTTAACACACTTTTTAGGGCTCCCTTTCACGGAGTTATTGCGTGGCTGAAGTATGCTTTTGATAACGTCCGGTTTAGGCTCAATTTATTGTCGTGGATTATTTTTGAGGAAAACGAAGTATTATAAAAAAAATTGTATTATGTTGAGTAGTAGTAAGGTTTTTAAAACCATCGCTTTTAGTTTCGTCATGCTTGTTTCAAGACCACAACACAGTCATTTACGGATGCGTATTTTTAAAAGATTCAATAACTGCCTCGGTGGCGTAGTGGTACTACGGTATGATTGCAAAACATGGGTGTTCTGGTAGCACCTCTGCCTATCCTTACTGGGAAAAAGGCGAGTGTTTATGTATGTCAATAACTCTCAATGTCCAGTTACAGCCACAAAAGTACCATTCATAGTTTTTCCCACGCTACCTAAAACTTGCAAACAACATCCAAATAAGATTTAGCAACCCTTCCGCCAATATTGGTAGTAGCTGTCAATGCGTTGGTCAGCGTATCACCAATAAATCCATTTCATGCGTCTCAACGGAACAACTAATCCCATTGTAAGGATGACCAGTGGTCAGTAATCGGATTGGCTCAAATATTGGCGAGAGAATTTTGTGTGAATGTGGATTAGTTGTGTTTCTCATATTCATTTGGACATACCTTTATCTATGATTGTTGGTGTTGGTTATTGGGAGCTCTGATGCAAACATTTCTTAAGTAAAGTAACTACTGCAATTTTTTTGTCCCGTTGCCTACCTTTTCGGAAAGGAGCCTTATAGTCTTAAGGTTAATGCTAGAATTCACGAAATTCTTGTTCACAACTCTATCTTTTCATAGTTATCGTTTTTTATTTTAATTGTCTGTGATAAATTCATGTTCGTGGATCTCTCAATCTGACCCTACAATTTTATGAGGTCAGTTTAACATAGTTTTATTATGCGTTCTGTAGAATGACTTGGTGTATAATTTTACTCCCGACCGCCTGTCTATCATCAAGATCGTCCGTAGTAGTGCTAGTTTCTTTAATTTTTATCTAGAACTGTCAGGTAGCTTTCCCCACATTTTCCTTCACCGTGAAAACATATTTCACAATACCTTGCTGTAAAAAGAGCAGTATTTTTAATAAAACCGCGACAAGTCGTCGTGGGGCGTTTAATCCCTCGCCAATCGTAAATGTTTACGAGCGGGATGCGGTGTGAACGCGGCCGTGTGACGCCTGTGTCAACTAGCCCTTAGGACGGAGGCGCAGAGAGTGATGTTTTGGAAGAACGAAATAAACAAAACACTGACATTATTCAATCATTCAAGAAATTGGTTAAAGACCACTATTTTTCGCTCTAAATAGACACACTGATAAGTACAATTTCCTATATTAAAATTTACAGGCAATTAATAGTATGTACATATAATATGTATGTTTATTGGGTGTATTTATTTATGTTTATTATATTATGTATATATCAATATTCATTATAAATAATTTGTTTGAATTTTATTTATTGTAGCTTATTCCCTTTATCTTTTAGGCTACCCTCTATTATTTTCCTTTATATCTATCCCAAGGTAGTCTGTAAGAAATCGATAAGACCGCCATCGGTACTTTTTATATAAAATTATAATCTCTTTTTCTTTCCTTTATGTGTGCACTAAAGCATAAATAAATCGTATGGGAACTTTATGATGATGGTAGTCTCAGTCCAGTTGGTCGCATAATAGATAAGCGAGATTAATGAATCATGTCCACATGATTTCTGTAAAAACATGAAACCCACTTTGGTTTTTGTTATAACCGTCAAACCACCACTATTGATTACTCGTATCACTATCTATGTTCTAGATTTAGCTTTATTTTATTTGGGTTCGGCAAAGTGAGTATATCACATCATCTAGTAAGTACAGAATTTTCCAGATATATTATTAAGCAGACACCTCGAAAAGATGTTTTTTTCGAAAGCGTACATATCATAAATTACGAAGGTTAGTAATTCATCTTGAGATATGTTTTAATTAAACATATAATTAATATTTTTACAAATCACAATAAATGAATTCAGAAGACTAATCGCCATTCACTGCATTGAAGATTTCGGATGCTTGACTCTCCATCCAGTACTTTGAGGATAGTGCTTTAGAGTTGTAGCAATTATAAAAATGCATTGATCATTGTAATAAATAAAATTGATACAAAATTCAAAACAATCAGAGTAAAATGTAAGAAGTAAAATTTTGCTTTAGACCAGGTTGCCCAAACTTCTACTGTCATCTGTAAACGTGAATTCTCAGTGTAAGTCAAGCCTTAAGCGAACAGAAGACTCAGCCCGTCTCCGATATCGCCACTTATTGTATTTTGTATTATTTACCCGCGTTTACGATCGTGTGTCGCTCATATTTTTGAGTGAGTCCAAACTACTTAAATTTTTATATCATCCATTTTCTACTTCAATAATGTTTGTGGATTTTATTGGATGTCGTAAAATTGCTTTATTTTTCTATTTAATTGGATGGAACGGATGTATTGGATCGGTTTTAATTGACTTTAGTGTTTTGTAAACATAACTGTATTTTCTCACTATGGGCAAATTATTTTTTATCTAATATGAAAGAATATATCACCGTTCGTATATTTGTAATCATACCTTACATCATATTATGTATTCGAAAAAATATAGTGATGCTAATTATTGCTAACTTTGATTTTTTTAAACATAATGCAGATTTTGATTTTAGAAATAAAAATGATTGTAGAACTTCTAGACTGTCGGTTCCTTTAATCTGTTTCATATTGTTGTATGCCAAAATAAATAATTGTATAACCCTTTTATTTAATAAAATTTATTTATAAAAAAAAATACCTTATCTTTAAAATGTAAATCCATTATTGGCCGTAAGATATGTAAACTGGTTGTATTATAGTAGTATAAAGGGCTGTGGGTTTTATGTCAATAAGTAAATAAATATTAAATTATATTGATTTATAATATATTTAAATACTCAACATCATATTACATCGTTTTTTTACACGAAAGTGCTAATATTTCTGTTTATTTGTTTGGTTTACAATAAAGTATTTATAAATGAATAAAACAAAGTAAATAATGAGAACGACTTAATCAGTCTACAAGTACAATTTTTTTTATTTATATAACTTTATAATTACGCTATAAAATCCCCTAAAGAGACAGTTTGAATGCAGCAACTATGCGAAACGTCAAACTGCTTACATCACACCATTCATCAATTGCACTCAAAATCAATGAACACCAAATAACATTAAGTTATATGTTTTGACAAACCATTAAGCACCGTTCAATGCACTCTTTGACAGTTCACAATCAATCGATTTTGACATTTTACACTTCATGTCACTTCGCTGTCAGAATTGACGTTTAATGGTGTTTTGTTACTGATTTTTAATAATAAAATTGACTGACTCCTAATATTTCTTTAAACATCCCCGAAAATTTCCTTTTGTTTTTCATTTTCTTTTTTTTTGCTATTTAATTGTTAATTTTGTTAAAGTTTCAATTCGTTTAATTTTATGATTGGTAGATTTCTTAGTTTAATAAATTTAATTCTAACATTTCTTAGCAGTTGTTTGTTATTCAGTGCATGACGTGCGCCTGCAGGTAGTGCATTTAGCATGTTACCAAATTTTTAGTGTATTATATATAGGAAATATATGAAAAAAAATGTAATTACTACTGGATGTCATTATAGAAATAAAACAAAGCTTTGTGGTCGTATTTTTGAAAAGTGTATAAGTTAATAAATTTGGTCTTGCCACGTTTATGAAATTAATTGCAATACAATACGATAATATTCGATGTGAATTGATTTTCCTCAAAATTACTATGACCTTATTTGTTTTTATACCATCAGCTACACCACTTAGATAAAAAACATTATTATAAGACAATATTGAGTGTTGTCACAACATAATGCAAAGTTATTATAAAATTGTCCTCACTAGTTAATAAAACCACAATCTAACCGCACTTAATGAAGTCATTTTTAATATCAAAATTGTCTCAATTAAAAAGATGTCGTCTGATAAAGGAGCAGCCCACATCACGTCAAACGTCATGTAACTGTCACTGGTCTGAGAGATTACACTGTACTAATTAATTAACTTTAATTACTTAACCCTTTTCCCTGCAAGTAGGGGTATATTTGACCCATCTGTTATTATAGTACTGGTTGCTACTTTTAATTGCAGTTTTAGGATATAATTACGCGTCCTATCTATTTCACGGGCGCACTATACCGGGTATATTAAGACTGCTACCGAAAACGAAGCCAGGTGGTAGTTTTAGTGATTGGACGCAACTAAAACTGCAAAAAAAATCGTCGCGTTTTTTTGCAAAATATTTAGTTGCATCGTGTCTGTAGTTAGTACTACTTTAGTAGTTACTAACAGCCCAATACGTCTTACAATGTATGTACGAACTACAAAACATGTCACAAAAGCATCATAACCGAAAGCCATTATTATAATGAAGACGTTACAAAGTTGGCCAAACGAATTAACCCCATAAAGTATGCGGTTGCATTAATTTCAGTACATTGTCCACGGGGGCCGAAGTGACCGCACGTGGTTTACAGATTTACGTCTGCAACATTGTCTGGGTGCCGTGACGACATTAATTATGACGTTAGAATATACGGTGATTTTGGAGGGTTAATACGAGCTTATGTTTTGATGAAGATACTTTATTTTTATTGTAGTTTAAAATGGGATAGTAAATTAATGTTAGCTCATATTCTTGTCTCATTCAAGGTTTTATTCTTGCTTAGTTGAACAATGTAACCATCATAATTGTCTCGTCCAGAGATAAAGTCATCTTTCACCGATGCTTTCTTATTCTTCATGTCTGAACATCGCTTAGCAATAAGTGAATTGCTGTCGCTATGTCCTATAGAAAACAAATTGTATCAGCACAGATACGTCCCACTGTAGGGCACGAGCCTCCTCTATTAGAGAGTACGATTGAGAGGGGTTAGGCCATATAGTCCAACACGCTGGCCTAGTGCGGGTTGGCGCTCAGAAAACAAATATGGTCCAGCAATGGAAAAAATATGGACTGTCACAATAATACATTATTATTGTCCAAATATGAGAGTTAACACTAAAATTAGGTGTGACCGGGCCCAATAGACCCTGGCTTCACGCGCAATGTGTTTTAAAGGGCACCCACTCCGGTTCAAGTGTAAATGTCGTAAAATTCGTTCCGCCACCGCTAACGAGGGGTCAACTTTACAAAATCCGCCATTTTGTTTTTCACTACACCGATTTGACGTATTTATGTGTATCTCCAAATAGCCATGTATAGATTTGTTGGTCGTAAATTATTTATTGTGTGCTGTAAAAATGTAGATAAAATAGATAATATTAAAAATGATGTATTAGTGATTTCGTCATAGATTGTAATGGTGTTATGAAATAAGTAAAATAATGACAGTAAAGCACATTTTATAATTTTTTTTCTTCCTAGTGTATTGATGATACGTATACTATAGTGATACGTATACTATCGAAATAAAATTGATAACTATAGTCAATATTCAAATACATAGACTTGACCAAAAATTCACACAGAAACAACTATGAGAGTAAAATATTCGTAAACAACATTCCTCGATTCATATTTTATTTAATAATTATAATATTACCAAACTCACTAATAATAGCAACAATAATAGCCGTTATTATTGAAAAACTCTTTCACAAAATACGGTATACATCATCAACAAATAAAAATGATCATTGATACAATATTATAAAGGGTTAGAGAAATTAACACAACATTAAATATAATAGAGAAAAATATATAAAATACTTAATCATCCAAGCAAAGGTAAACAAAGATTAAATTCAAAGGGTGTAACCATTTAAAATTAATGACTGTTTTTCAATAGAAATGAATAACCGTATTCTCACCGCAAGCATTAAACTTATCTATTAATCATAGCAAAATAAATACACCCAACAGTCTCATACACAGTCCTGACCCCACACTAAGAACGAGTCTTGTGTCGTGGGTATCAGGAACTACGAGATACTTTTAGGTTTCACAAACACCCAGATCCGAAAAAAATAACTTTGGATTTTTTTTTGTCCGGCTAACGAGTAAATAGGTCACCTGATGGTAAGTGATCACTGCCGTTCATAAAAATCCAAAACGCTTGGTTCATAGTGTTGCCGGCTCTTAAAATCAGGAGGCAAGCGGGAGGGAAAAAGGATGGGAAAGGAAAGGAGCATTGGGCTTCCGGCAATCTCACACACAAATATTTGTCTCGTATGGGGGATCGAACACACGACCTCGCGTTTTTCAGCCGGCGTCTAACCCACCGCGCCACTGAGTGTGTCAAAATATCAATGTTAAAAAATAGTTAATATTGCTAAAATAAAGGGGTTACCAAATGTCTCGCTTGACAGAGCTTCTGAGGGGAAAAACCATTTTTTACGTAAATCTAATTTTGTAGGATATTACCGAAATTGCATTGACCGTAGGGATGGATATTGAGTGTCGAACCGTTAAACGTGTTTATAGGATTACGATCGCGGAGTGATTCCATTTGCGTGTTTTTGATGGGTTATTTTTTTGTGGGTGATTTGGGAATGATGCATTAATACAGTTTTATGCACTGCTTAAGCGCATTTCTGGATAGTGTGTACTTAGTACTTTCTGGATAGTGTGTGCTTATTCGTCTTCTTTGAGTGCCTCTTTAGTGTTGAGTGTGTACTAAAGAAACTAATTCGAAATAAATTGTTAATCAAACATAATATTAAACTAGTGGTTTGTATTTAAATAACTTATGACAAATTGGTAAAAGAGAGGATTTTATTATTTATTTTATTTTATTGTTTAAGGACAATCAGTGGTAATTACATTACATTAAATTAACGTTACAAATACACGAACAATAAGTTAAATGTATTACCTTTAGTTGCCACAGCATGCATTGACATTTAAGAAAAAATAGAAATAGAAATTAAAAAAATGTTAACATATTATTTAAAACTTATATAAATCTCTTAACAATTAATAACTTGGAAACTTTTATATTTCTTAATAATAATGCTTATGAAACTAAAAGGAACTTATGTGACTTCAACAGACAGTAAATAGGTTGGAACAGTTAGTTAAAAAAAATGATTAAATATTACTCTTCAAAGCTTTTAAGACCTCTGTATGAAAACATCTTAAGGAACTGCCAAAAATGTCGACAGACTGGCCCAAAGAGTTGTAAGTTCTTGAGAGCCTGGGTAATGCAGCGTTGAATCCAAGTTTGGTTCCTGCCCCCCTTGGATATAACAAACCCATAGGCCGCCGCGGCAAACGGCTGGGGACGCGCAGTGTCACTGACTCCAGCAGTGGTGGGCAGTCAATATGGTTCCTCAAAATTTTGTACAAAAATTTCATATCAAGTAGTTTTCTCCTGTCATTCAAGCTTATCATATTGAAGTAGTTAAGTCTCTCTGTATAAGACCTGACATTTCTTTTAACTCTACTGTGATAGGCAAGATGTCTCGTAAATCTCTTTTGGAGGCGTTCAATTCGTAACTGATGTGTATTATAATGTGGTGACCAGACTACACTACAATACTCCAATATAGATCTAACATAGGCGTTGTAAAGTACTACTTTCGTGTGTGGATTTTTGAATAACTTGCCGTTTCTCAATATGAAACCAAACATTTTGGATGCCTTTCTAATAATTTCGTCTATGTGGGGGAGAAATGTTAACTTCGTATCAAAGATAACCCCGAGGTCGCGAATTGTGTTGATGTCTTGCAACGGCATGTTATTTATTTTATATGTTGTTGGATAGTTATTATGTTTTCTTGTGAATTTCATGTGATGACATTTAGAATGATTTAATGTTAAATTATTCTTAGAACACCAAACTGCTAAATTATGTACATCATTTTGAAGTAACAAACTATCTCCTGGAACTTTGATGGCCTTGCATATTTTAAGATCATCAGCGAAAAGAAATACTTGACTATGTTCAATTGAATCTGTTATGTCGTTGATAAGTACGTTAAATAGCCAAGGACCTAAGTGGGATCCTTGTGGCACTCCTGAACTAGCACTGTACGTAACCGACTCGTAACCTTTAATAACTACATATTGTTGACGATTTTCCAAATAAGATTTAAACCAATTTAACAGTGTCCCATATATACCATAGTATCGTAATTTCCTTATAAGAGTATCATGGCAGACTCTGTCAAACGCTTTAGAAAAATCTGTATAAATGGTATCTACTTGGAATCCAGCGTCAACAGATCGTATAAGGTAATCAGAATAGGCTACCAAATTTGTATTGGTAGATCTACAATGGACAAAGCCGTGCTGAGCATTACTGAGATGTTGTTTGAAATGGGATATCAAGTAAGGATACAAGAGCGACTCGAATACTTTGGCGAAAACAGGGAGTATAGAGATGGGTCTGTAATTAGCTATGTATTCGGGGTCTCCAGATTTGTAAATTGGCACCACCTTTGCTCTTTTCCAGATTTCCGGAAACTGCCCCGTGGCTAATGATTTATTGTAAATAAAAGTTAGAGGCTGGCTCAGTGCGGATGCACATCTTTTTATAAAATACGAAGGTATACTATCGGGACCAAAACCTTTATTGGGATCGAGACTTTTTAAAAATGTTGTGGTTGTGGAACATGTAATATGTATTGTGCCTAGAGTATTAATATCGTTTGGACTACTATCAGTCACCGTGTCTGTACTTGGGGTAAAAATGGAGCTAGTGTAGGTGGAAGAGAAATATGATGCAAACATATTACAAATGCCTGTGCCCTCTGTCGCTATTGTATTATTGAAGCTCATTTTACATGGGTAATCATTAATTAAGTTGTTTTTTTGTTTTATGAACGACCAAAAGTACTTTGGATTAACAGTTATTCTCTCTTCAATATACTCAACATAATTATTATAGCAGACTAAAGTTAATGCCTTACATCTTTTGTTTAAAATATTCAATGAAATACCGTCTAAAGGGTTCTTATATATTCTATATTTGTGTAGTAATTTTATCTTTTCTCTATTTAATTTTATTAATTCTTTAGTGTACCAACATGGATATCTATTATTATGGGTTTTAGTTTTAGGCACATATTGTTTAATAATTTGGTTCAGGATATTATAAAATTTATCTACCATTTCATTCACATTGTCGATTGCACAAATCTCTCCGGGCCAGTCCACTTTATCTAATTCCGTAATTACTCTGTCATAATCAGCTTTGTAAAAGTTATATGTAACCTCTCTATGCTTCGGCTCGAGATAATTTACAGTTTGTGTACCGATAAATAGCTCTAGCGGAACATGCAGAGGATCTACATTTGTCAAAACATCAGATGATGCTTTGGTTTGTATTTTTGATATATTAGACAACACTAAATCTAGAACTTTTCCCTTATTGTTACATATAAAATTATGTTGAGCTAAATTATTAAGACAGGCAAAATCTATTAACGTTTGACCCAAGGAGGATCCTCTGTTCTGTGAAGGTGCATTAGTTCCAGGAAGAGACCAATTGATGGAACTCAAGTTAAAATCACCCACGATACAGACATTGGTCATACTTTCGGAAATGCTGTTATAATGGTCCGTGAAGTGTTCCAAAACATTACGATTCACTGGAGGCGGAATATATATTGCACACAAATTGAAACTATAATTATCTGTAAGGTCTATTTTGACCCAAAGGTCCTCACAAAGACTTTCTTTATCTTTAAGGCGGGAAGCTCTCAATTTTCTAGAAACAGCTATTAATACTCCGCCTCCGTCTTTTTGTTTGTGGAAGCCCGAGTTTTCACGATCCCTTCTATATACAATGTAGCGATTGTCAAATAGTTCGGAATCTCTGATACTACTATTTAGCCATGTTTCCGTAAGTATTATAATATCAAAGTTAGAGCTAGTGATGTTACAATAGAAATCATGAGTTTTGGTACGAAGACCTCTTACATTCTGGTAATACAACTGAATTGAACTGAATTTTAGTGATTAAGATACCAATAAAAATACTATAATTGAAATAACAACCAGAAGAGTGATGGAACCTAATTAATATTGTCGAGCACACGGTCATCTTTCACATATATGAACTCCGAGGTTTCAGTTTTTCGCATAAAAATCCGTCCTTGCTTCACCCACACGAACTTGTATCCTTTTTCCTTTGCCTTCAATCGAGCTGCTGCGTGTAGTTTTCTATTAATTGGCGAGAGATGCTCCAACACAAAAATAGGTCGTTTGGGTCCGCCTACACCAAGGTGACTTGTATTAAGTTTTTCATTTGGGTTGGCTTTATTGTATAAAATCACTTTGGCTAAGAATGTATCCCTTAATCTTGGAGTAGCCAGCCTAACGATTATAGCCCGAGGTCTCGTATCTTGTGGATTTATCTTTGCAACTCGAGTACAATGATGTATAGATTCTTCGATAAAATAAATAATACATACATACATACATAACCACACGCCTTTTTCCCAGAAGGGGTAGGCAGAGGTGCTACTAGAACACCCACGTTTCGCCTTATATATTCCGTCCCATGATGTGATAGGGGGCGAGCCTATCGCCATATCGGGCACAAATTCCTGACTCCGGGCTGATAATGAATAGAAAATCCAATATCACTTTGCCCGACCCGGGATTCGAACCCGAGACCTCAGCTTTGTAATCATACCGTAGTACCACTACGCCACCGAGGCAGTCAGCAATAATTTTTTTCCCTAAAATAAGAACATTTACGTAAGGTAACGTAACGTAGATTAAGGTACAACAAAATTAACTTTTCGAAGTAGTATATCACTCACCTAGTTTGCTTCAAATAAAGCATTAAATAACAGTGTGAAATTCCTTAAATTCAGCTTTTTTGTTCTCAAAATCAATTACGAGTAGAATGATACGAGGGAGGCCCACAATTTCAAATCACAGAGGTAACAATTCACCGAATTTAAACCTCGTAAAGTTAAATGGAGTGTATGAGACCCTTAACATGTGTACTCGCGACTGCTAATGGATTTAAAATTTATTACGTCGACGCCGACTTCATATTAAAAAGCGTAATTTTAAAATCACCTCCACCTTAAGTCAAGGGAATAAGGGTGGTTTTCAAAAACTATTTTTAATAGTGCAATATGTTTTTTAAAATTACCATTTTATTGGTGACACGTGTTGTTTTGATTTGTTATTTGATGGGTTCAATGAGATTTTTTTACTAGTAATTCTTATGTTAATTTATGTTATATTTTATCTCTCCTTTTTCGAAATATTAAATACCAAGAGCCAAAATCAATAGCTCATAATATTTTGTTTCCCAACTACAATTTTAAACAGGTCACCTGATTGCAAGTGGCCACTGCCGCTCATGAGCATCCACAGCGCTGGATCATGGATGTGTTGCCGGCCCAATTGGGAGAGTTTCTCGCCTCAAAGATACGATTATCGTAAGGACATAAAAAAGTTGCATCGTGTAAACATTTGTCAGAACATGATAATCTAAGGCGGTTATATCATGTGATAATCGCATACGATTCTGGCCGCGATAAACTCTCCTCATGTATACGGGGCTTAAAGATCCTCCACTCTTTTAAACCTAGTTTGACATCTAGTCACAGCCTTGCAACCTAGTATAAAAACAGTGAAATAATTCAGCAGGAACATAGGTCGATAAATTTCTAGCATACAATATGTCTGCACGGTATAAACTATAAGGAAGTCACTCGTAAACTTTTACGATATCGCCAATTGACTTCCGAATGTAGGAAAGTAAAGGGTTCAGTACATGGATTCATTTACTACTGGTTTATGAGCTACTGAGTATTTTGAACCATAAAATAAGAACCAGAGATAGTCATCAGTTCGCTCCTTATATTTGCACACTCTAATAACCTAGGATCTTAGTAGCCAGTACAACCTAGTACTTATAAAACTGCTTTTTACGGATTATATAGCGATTTCGTTTAATTTTTAAATTTTTTAACCTTCCGACGTTTCGATTACTTTACAGCTTTCGTGGTCACGGGGCGGACTGAAGTACTTAATCTCGACTTGATTGAATCTATTTTGTGGATTTTTATACTTTTAGCTGTCATCCATCCATCATCCATCTATCCATCCATTAGCCAAAGGAAGTCCACTGCTGAACATAGGCCTCTCCCAATGATCTCCACAGTGACCTGTTGGAGGCAGCCTGCAACCAGCGACGTCCCGCGACCTTTACCAGGTCGTCTGACCACCTAGTGAGTGGACGTCCTACGCTGCGCTTTCCGCTTCGTGGCCTCCATTCGAGAACTTTTTGGCCCCATCGGCCATCAGTTCTCCGTGTTAGCTATCATATATATTATAAATTTATATTTTACCATTAGTTGTAATTCTGTCGATAATTCTTTCGCAAAGTTATCTAAACCCGCGCAACTCGTGCTCCAGACGGTGGAAAAGGTAATACCGATTTCACTATCAAAGTTTCGGAAAAGTGTTTATAAATGAAAGGAAAGAATTTGTTCATTCAATCCTTCTTCTAAGAAAGGACGCGCAAAAATATAAATTTATGTAAAGTTATATGTATGTAATATTGACGCGACAATTATATTTAACCCGTTCGAACGGGGTGCGTTTTATACCCGGTAGACAAATACTATAAAATTTCCGATGCTGGTCTGTGGTTCGTTAAAAACCGCATTAGTCCGCATTTATCGATGTCGTTAACGTGAGCTTAAACTGTTTTAGGTTTGTGAAGTCAGTGATTCTCAAAGCTGATGTATAGAACATTCCGTCGTAGTTTTATAGCGATGAAATTAGCGGAGTATACTTTGCTTTTTAGAATGTCTGTTATTTATATTTAACGTATTCCGAGATTCCTCGTCAAATTAAAAAAAAAAACTCTAGGTGAGATTAAATTACTTTTTAGTGATAAGAAATAGTTATTTTCTGCGCAACACGCGTTCTCTCTGATTTTAAAGTTATTTAGCCTTTTATTTTAGATTTGTTTTTTAGTTCACCTAAAAATATTATTTTTTTAGTTTTTATATATCCATGATTTTATTTTATCTTGTAACGCCTATGGCTTGTTGAAGTTTGTATTATTTCTATTAAAGTTTTAAATCATATTTCTGGCTTTTGATGTAGTTGCCAAACCTAGCATACCTTATAAAAGTCTTCATACGTACGGCTTAAATATCCTTAAACATTGAGAACCACATTACCTCCCAGGACCGATCGCGGCTGTACATCAACATCACAATGGCCGTTAGTTCTGCGGAAGCGAGTTGTAAATTTTTACAACTCCATGTCGCTCGCAATTACCGCTGCAGGGAAGGGTTGGAGATATCAGCGGGAAATGTCGCATTGCTTGGTTTTGTGCAGATATTCCAATTCGGGGTTGCTGTTTTGAGTTTTCGACTTTGTAAAGATACGTTACAGGTTTTTTCATATTTTTTGTGGATAAAGTGGCGCCATCTATTCGAGAAGAAAAAATCTCCGAACTTTCGATTCGACAATACAAATATATTGCTCGATTGTGATATTTTATTTCCTTTGTTGGAAAAATATTTTAGATCTCAGTAGATGTCTATAAGAAATCATCCCTTAAATGTCAGATCGCACATAAGTCCCATTTACACGGGGAGTGTTTCCTACCTCGGAAATCGGGTTTCTAACCCGCGTCCACTGTTTTAACAAGTCGGGTCCATACTAACTCGCTTTCACTTCATAATGATTAAGAATCATGATACAAACTAAATTACAAATAAAGCTACCAAATGAGATTCATAAAGCAGACCAGAATTGACAAGGTACGGTAAACACAGAATTATATCCGAAACTAAGTTTACAATACGCACCGAGCCACAAATAGCCAGAACAGATAAGCCGACGATATTAGAGATAACTTCACTCAGAAATTGACCGTAGCTTCTGTTAGAATAGTAACTTGGATCTAGGCTTTATTGAAGAGGCTCTTAATATTTTTTTATTGCGAAGAATGGCGAGACGAACCTGCCATTCGCATGATGGTAAGCGATACGACCGCTCATGGAAAGTAGCAAAACCAAACACCATGAATTAAAAAGCAGTGCTTGGCATTCCACTACGCTCGCCATACGGAGACATGAGATGTTAAGTCTCTTTATGTCTACTAGTCACTCTGGCTACAATTTCCCTCAAACCGGAGCACAACAGTGCATTTAAACTGCTATTTGGCGGGAGAAATAATCACAGCCTCCGTAGCGCAGTTGGTTAGACACCGACTGTGAAACGAGGGGCCGCGGGTTCCATCCCCGCACTGCCTAATGTCTGTGTAATCCAAAAGTATTTGTATCGGGCCTGGGTGTTTGTGAGGCCGAAAATCTCTCATAATTCCTGATACCCATGACACCAGACACGATCTTAATGTAGGGTCAGGATTATATATGAGACTGTTGAGTCTACTTATTACTATTATTCCAGTTGAATACAAATCAAAGATAGTTATGTCTAGTGGACATAACTGTACTAGTCTGCTCAAAGGCGGAATTTAGCGCCAACTCTTAGCGAGTTTTCCATCTTGTTTCACAGCAGTTTCATACAAGGATAAAGACTAGAATACTCACAAACCAAGCCTACTTCCTCATCATCTCTACATCCGTGTTATTATTAGCATATACGCGTCAGAGCCGGATTAGTATCTTGCAGATCAACGTCACAGCCCGAGGGCTTCCGTTTGCAGCGGTGTGCACGGCTTAATAAGGCACGCTAGTTTGCACTAAGATAAACGTTCGTTGAATAAATTATTTGGAAACTGTCTTGCTGTTACATTGGGCTTTCGTTTTTGTTGTTTTGATTAGTATTGTGTATTGAAATTGTGGTTAATGTGTTTTTGATGTGTCTGTATTTATCAGAATTATGAATTCCTCTGTCACCAAATATTGAAGTAGCAATTTAACAATTATAAAATGGAATAACTGCTCCGAAAAATTATATCACAAGGAATCGCAGTTGCGTTGACAGCTTTCAAGATTACGAGTATGTTAGGTATTGAGGGACAAAGGCAAGGATACGGCTTATCTATTAGGCCAATAAGACAATCTCAATTGACCAACGAATTAAGGCAACTAAACAGTTTTTTCCCGTTGGTATTCTGGTCTGTTCCAGACCAGTTTAATTCGCACATACACATGTCACTAAATATTCATCTAAATTACTTAACATTTCTGCGATCAATTATCACAAACCAATATAAACTTAACACTAAAACGGTTACTGGGGTCAATTAGACCCGTCGCATTCTTGTTCCAATTCACGATTCACACGTCAAAGTTTTCAAGTGTTCTCGAAATATTGGAACGTAATTTCCCACGAATTAGACACGTGTTGCGACGGTTGAGAGAGGGACGCCGCTGTCCTCAACAAATATTGTCTTTGATGAGGTGCTTGACTGCTCAAGGGTTGTGTGTTTGGTGACAATGGACCGAGTATTGTGATTGTGTTACGATATTATCGATAGAATAGAAATTAACAAATGAATGGGTGGAATATGTACGTTTTATTTTATCGCATATGTACTTCAGTAAAGTTTTAAGTTGATGAACTTCAGCCACCTAAACTGGTAGGTTTACTGGTAGGTTTTGAATGAGATTTTTTACAAGTTTCATGTAGTGACACATACGAAAAATTAAAAATCTCTGTAAAAGTTTACTCAAGTGCATATCGATAAATAAATTAGAAATATCGATAAATAAGTTATCATTTAAGCATTTAAATTGTTGCCAATGGCGCCATGAATCGAGCATTCAATTTGTAATGTAATAAAGCTTTTAAGAAAAACCCATGAAGTTAATTATTTATAAATTGATCATTTCATTTAATATAAACATCCTAGATAAAAGGACGTAGACCTAGATAAAGGGAGGGGGATAAGGGCGGTTATGGTTCCGTTATTATTTTATTTCTAAAAACACGCCCAAGCTAAAATGTTTCTGTGGATTAATATTCTCACATAAATTTTAATTTCAGTAGACCTCCATATATCTCTCTTCAGAACAACCCATGCATGAAACAACAAAACATCTTGTAATGGCACAAAATACCCCCAAACACACAACAATGCCTAAGCCCTCGTAAACGGCAAAGATTCTTGTTAACGTCCACTATACAGAATCTGGACAATACGATACCAATAATCTCGCTCGCTCTCCCTATTAATTATAATTGACATATTCCGTACTTCAGCGGCAATTTGTCGGTGTTTGTTCTATGGCCACGTGACCGCCGATGTTTGTTTTGATGTCCAGGGGCCTTGCGGACCGAACGCTCGCGTTTGAGGGTTGATTCTAATACGACTCCATAGGTATTATTGATGGTATTGAAAATCCTCGTTATTACTTGCAATTTTATTGTGATTATATACTGGAGAAATGTTTTATACTTTGTCACACATTATGATGTTTGGATATTGTTCCGTTTATCAAAACTTTAATTCATAAAGAAATCATCTTAGTTCCGGGAGAAAATATTACGAAAAAATACATATAAATAAAGAAGCTGTACAAAATATCCTGCAAATTTCCCACGAGCAATTTAGCGACCCCTAATGCGCTAATTTACAAATATTAACTGGAGTTGTGTTAAACGCATCGCCACGCGATCGCCCCGGGTCGTTTCGAACAAAATGTTAACAATAACAATTATTTGGAAGTGAGTAATGAATAAAACATTGTTCAGCGGGGCGCGGGAAGGGTTTTCAATTTTTTTGGAGGTCCTTAAAGAATTTTTGTAATGGAAAATTCCTTCGATGTACACGCATAATGTATGAGAATTACTCCAAAAACTAAGACAGTTTGTAAAATTGACTTGTGATACAATAAAACTGTATAAAAATTAAAATTGTCGAGTTTTGTGGCCGTTCTCAGAAATATTCAGATAGATACAGCGATTATTTAATGTTAAAAAATCTTTTATTACATATTTTTTCTTTCTTTAACAACGCTATAAATATACTCCAATGGTTAAAGTCCATCAACCAGCTTTAAAACAAAATGGTTGGATAAAACTTAAACCTCTCTAAATCTATTTAAAGGAGTCCACTGCCCAGCAACGAAACCTACATATGTATATTAAACAAAAAAAGTACCTCAATGATTAAAGTTCATCAACCAGCATTAAATAAAATGGTTGGATAAATCTAAATCTCTCTCAATCTATATATAGTCCTGGGTCCTTCCGCCGTAGTGTGAAGAAGCATCTCAGCAGGCCGGCATAATTGTGTCGAATGGCACGGGACCGCCGTCTGATGCCATTCAATAGTCTGGACAGCATTTGCGCTTACCATCAGGTGCAGTGCAGTCATTACGCCGTGCCAGTGTAAATAAATAAATAAAATAAATTGGCCAGCAATCGAGCCTACATATGTATATTTTGACAATATTATCACCAATGCAAGCATTGCTTCTATTTTCAAAGTCACTTGTACATTTTAACTTACATAATATTTTGTAAATAATATTGTAAGGAACCCATTACGTATTCACCAACTCCATAAGGCGTGTTTGCGTATTGATGTTTTGAATTGTTATTCTATTAGTTATGGGAGAGTCGTTTATGTGGGACGTAACCTGCGGCTATGTGCGACAACGTTTGCGGGAATAAATCTAAATTACTCTCAATAAATATATTTTAGAGTAGAAACACGACTCCTTCCAGTACCTAACACATACATTTGGGAAGATAATCAGGATTATGTTTCAACTCCAGAAGAAATGTAGAGCAGATTGTACCTATTGGTTATTTTCGGCTGAAGATTCAAGCGTAAGACTGAGTACTAATTGGATGAAATATAACGTCAATCAAGCGGTATTAGGCATATAGGTTAGCAATTGTTGACCAACGAGAATGGAGAATAGAAGGAGGGATGCAAAATGTATCTTTTTCTGGACTAATCCCTAATTTATCCAAATGCCATAGATCCACCAATTTAACATCTGAAAATAAAATCAGTATAGTTCCAAAAACTCCATCGCAAAATAATTTATGGTAATCTAGAAACTAATTTACTAAAGGTTTTTAATGCTCTATATTATTGTGTACACGTATCTGAAAGATTTTATTAATATTGGAAAAATTACGTTCAATATCCGTAAATGTATTTATTACACCAAAGCTGCCTCAGGCTATACGCATGACCATCGATCTACGTTATTGCAGAAGCTGTGAAGGCTTATAGCCCTAATGGCTTGCAAATTCACGCATCGGTCTTCTAAAATCCGTTCATTAATTGATGAATTTCTAGCGGCTCTTGATAGAGATTTTGTGTTCTAAGTATAAGGCAATGGACCAAATAATGCTTAATCAGATCAGACATTTTAATGAAGTTGATATCGGTTTCAAAAGGTATTAAGGCTATTTTTATTTAAACGTTGCGTTTTTACGTCAAATAAACCAAATTGCTCGAACATATCAAAGTTGCTACGCCATAGCTTGTAAATATTAGACCAGTGAAACAGCCGTCAAAGAAAGCTAATGTCTAGAAAAATCTTTATTTGCAATACGAAGTAAATCCAATTCACACATAATACATTCCGCTACTAATTACAATACAGTACAAAAAAAAATCAAAAACGAAAAATAATAAAATTATCAAACCCGTACAAATCCCACCGCGGGTGACACCCCATCAAAAAACAAAGGAACGAGACGAGCGCGGGCCGACGGACACGACACGCGACCCACACGTGGACGTAGCGTGATGGGCACCGGAAAATTGATGTGATGTTCTAAAAAAATATGTGGACTGGACTTTGTTTTATATTTTTTGGTCCAATTTAATTGTATTGAAAAAAGATAGATTACAATTCAAAATAGATTACTGAATTTTCAATAACGCTGCGAAATGATATAGCTTTGAATGTGATGACTGGCAGTCTGCCTGGCATTATTCTCCTCTCGGCAGAAAGAATTTTAGTCAACCCATTGGTGGAATACGATGGTTATTTACTTATAGAAACTTGACATAACTTCGAAATATTTTCAAAGATTCTTAGATATTATCCATCAATAGACAATTAACTAAACATACTCCCATAACTTCTACCTAATATCAAAAAGCCAGTGGTGTCTGCTATGGCTTTCAGCAGCTTTAATATGTTTGGCAGTCAGGTCCTCACCCAAAAGAGCCATGATTCGCTCAACTACCTTAATATCAAATGTGTCGTAGCCACAATTAAACTTATACAAATTACATAATATAAACTAAATAATTAATAACAGCTCCATAGATCCCTTAGTCCGCGCTCCTCCGTCTTTCATTTACGTACATTAGATTCGTACCCGATTTTGTCAAAGCCATCGCGAAACAGTAGTCGGGGCATGCGTTTGTTTTTACACAATTCACTCTTAACGCAGTTTATTCACTCATTTACCCACTGTGTGCGTGTTTGTGTGTGTGTGTATGTGTGTGTGTGTTTATGTGTGATTTTTTGTGTGTTTGATGTGCAACTGACACTTTTGTTGTTATTTTCTTATGTTTTGTTGTTATCTGTTTTTCTGGTGTCGGAGCGTGGCATAGTTTTGATTGTCTGTCAAATTTACATTATAATGCGACGGGTTTTATAAGTCGTGAGAATGTTTTTGTTCAATTATTTTATTGGTGTTGTGTGGATTTATCGTGATTCGATGGGGAATTTAATGTTTTTATTTATGTACAGTGGTTTCGTCTTCATTCGTTCAGGAAATTACGTTAGCCTTAATTAATAAATGGGTAATTTATCTGCCCAAATCACGACAGTAAAGCTACTTCATCTAAATTTTCTAAGACAGTTGCATCGGAGGTGCACTCCGAAAAATGTTTCCCACAGTGTCCAAAACCTGTGTAGGTATTACTAAACTCTAAGGATATGCACACTCCCACTCATCGTACTTTTTTCCAGAATATCCGAAAATATTTTGAGCACACAATATATTGATCTCCCCAAAATAACCATCTATCGCCCAACTAATGAATCAATTAAAGATCACCAAACTCAATAACAAATCCATTTAACATTAACAAAACACTGCGACCTCATCTGTAAAGTTTTCGCCCGATCTAATTCTCGATTGTATTCGTTCACTCGTCTAAATTCATTAAACTCTACACGCTTGGACTGTTTTAAAGCGTGCCACGATTCAATAATTACATACGTTTTAACCGATAGCCACCCTCTTTTGAATATGGGTTTATTTCATTGACTGTACCGAGAGTGCTGGTACACCACCATTGGACTTTCAACTCTATTTTGATCAAGCAAGGTTGAGTTTCATGTGATGATTTCGTTAAGAGTACACACGAGAGGAAATTAATGAAATTTTTGTACTTATGAAACGTAACTTTATTTGTATTATTGTCACCGCCACTTAAGGGCCACATGTCGCCTAAAGGGCTTTTGATGTTATTGTTCTTTACATGAATGGTTCCGCGATTTTTTCATTCTAACCACTAATGGGGTGGAGTATGTTTTTGACGTGAAATTAACATTAGCTAATTATTGTTAGTTTTTTGAGGTCATAAGTTGTTTTATTGTTTGAATTATGGGTGCTGTTATTGTGTTATAATATTAAGGTGACCGATTTTATTTTAATTGCGTTCATTGCACAACATATTTCTTATACCTGCCCTTATCACCCGTTGTGAGGTCAATTTACTGCGATATTTTATACAGAAATAATATAAAAATAGGTGCTTCTAATTTTTTTAGAGGCTTATTGATACAATAATCATAAACACACATATTATAAATAGAACACATTTGAAATAAATTAACATCATGCCTAGATTAAAAGTATGTTAAAAAAATCACAGAACTGACTTTTCGTTAATATATTAAATTGAAATTACAAGTAAAGTTCAGGACCTTATGTTTTGTGATCTATATTCGTTAGTACTTAAAAAATAGATACATCCATAAATTAAAAGAAAATTCCAATATCACCGACCCGGGATTCGAACCCGAGACTTCCGACTTCCAATACCGTAGTACAACTACGCCACTGACGAATTTAAATATATTTATAGGTATCATATTTAACATCTTTAAATTGATTCATAAACAACCAATGAAATCATAATCATCCATATTGCAAGAAAAAGATTTCAAAACAGCTAAATACAAGACAAATGGAAATAAATCTGCATTTACTAAAGGGTATAAAAGTTCAATCGGGTTTAATAGCTTTTAAAATTCCGAACGGACGGACAGTCGCGGCATTTGTTTAATGGACACCGGCCAAACCGCGAAATGTCCGGACACGGAACAAAACTTAAAATAATTGGTCCGCAATACGCTTCTACTGACACTTAGTGGAATAAACAGATTGAGTGGTTTTGATACTTGTAATTTTCTTTACAAACGTGGATAAAAATAATTCTGTCAAAAGAATCTTGAGAATATATGTTGTTTTTAGCATACAGATATATTATGTTATAGTTCTAGCTAAGGCAGTAGCTGTCAGTTTTTCGTACACCTTAGAAACTAAACGAGTTTACTGATGAAAAACCACATCGACATATTAATTAATCTAGTTTAATATGTCACTAAACCTTCAAAAGCACATTGGTACGAGTAGTGTATGCCTGTGCCTTCACATTGCCGGGCCGAAGTCTTGACTTGGGGTCATAAGCTCTGGGCTGATGTTGTCAAAGTTGTTTTAAATACTAGAATTAATTTATTGCAAAAAGAAAATAAAATACGAATCATGATATATGTATGTAAGTATATGTACCTGATGACACATATGTCACCGAATTAGATTAAGACAATGAAAAATCCATTATCACACTAGTCACGAAAAAGGCGATATTTCAAGTATCAAAACTACATCATCCTGCAAAATCTGACGGAAAGAGTTACTGCAGGAAACGAGTACGTGTATAAGTCATTAACTAATACAAATAAATTAGATTTACGGCAAAAAAATCGCGATCGGACGCCCGCGGTAATACCTCCCGGGAGAATGATGGTTTTATACGGGCTGTTTGTTTATGGATAGATAATGTATTGGTTTTATTGTAGGGTATTCGTCGATAGAACTACCTAGCCCACGACTAAATAGATTTTTTGTAGACTGAATTTATACATGTCGCATAAGCTTGTTGTGAATAAAATAAAATGATATTTGACTAGTCGTCACTAGTTTCCACTGTCTCATAGAAAAAGAAAATTGTGAAGGACAGACCACATCGTGTTCATGTCTTCCGTCTGTCTTTCTTTTTCGATTCTCAAAGATTGGCAACGCACGTGCAAAATTCTATATTTAAGCGTGGATTAATTTCTTCTTAATAAGTAAGTACTCATTTTACCTTTTTTCATTAAAATGACTTTTCTGGACCTGATGGCATACAATTCCGTTAGGACATAGTATAGATTCTCTCTCTCTCTCTCTCTCTTTCTCTCTCTCACTCTCTCTTCAGCTACAGGAAGTCCACTGCTGAACATAGTCCCCCTCCAAGGATCGCTACATAGATCTGTTGAAAGCGGCCTGCATCCAGCGACTTCCTGCGAAGTGTTGTACGCCCATCCATACGGTGGAGTGACTACCTGGTTAAGGTGGCAGGAAGAATTGATTAATTACAGAAAATTATCTCTCGCCATTGGACACAATTTTACCTGTTAATTAAACTCAATGACATTCCACTAAGATAAAACGAAGACAACCAAAACATGAAACACTCGTATTACAAAGCTCTCCCATCTGCCATATTAAAAATAACCAAACATTTCCACAAAAGCATTAAATTACCCGAGCATTTCGCTAAACAATATTCCCATGTAAAACAACAGAAACGTACGCTCCATATCCAATTTATTTAATTTCAACGAAGCACATGTGAAAATTGTACGGAACGAGAACAAAATAAATACGGAACAGCCGAGTGGCGTTTAATTAACCAGTTAAAGTTTTAGAAAACGCTCAGACAACTTTCAGTATTAGTAAACGGGGAATTTAATATTGTTGGAACACGAAGCCTTATTTAGAATTGTTATGGCAACGTTTGGTTATTTTAGTTGGTGTTGATTAAAATTCGGTTTGGAGTAGTTTGTATTGGTGTAGGTTTATTCAAGGCAGTTTTTTTCATATTATAGGTCCGGCAAACGAGCAATTACCTGATGGTAAATGATCACTACCGCCCATGAATACCCACAACGCTTGGATCATGGATGTGTTGCCGTATCAGATTGGGAGGGGAACGGGAAGGAAAAAGGTTGGGACAAGAAAGGGGTATTGGGCATCCGGAAGACTCACCCACCGGACGAAACGGGGTAGCAAAGCTGTCGCTTCACGTCAATCTTCAACAAGAAAGAACTACCCCGGACGACTCTACCCATTCATGCTGAGTCAAGGCTGATAACAGGGTAGCTCTACCACTTTTAACCGTCTACCACTACTTCTACCACTTCTAGTAGTAGGAAAACTCGGTGGAGGACCCTATCATTTGATGTTGACGGCTTCTTGAATGCCTACGTACATCATATTATTTGTTGGATCTTCCCAATCGAACAAAAGAAAACAGTAACCCGAAGTTTGAAATGTATTCACTGTCATAATCTTCAACTTAAAGAATTTTACTGTTACTTGAGCCTCCCATAAGAATTTTAACAGCAACCTTTTGGAAGTAGCTTACATCAAACGGCTTTTTACAAGTTTCTTGAGGACATCCGTCCACCTTGTGATCGGACGTCTGAAGCTGATCCAGTTTAATCTATTATTTAAAACATCAGCCTGTGCAGGACCATCCTCGGTATCGCTCTAACCTTTTCCGCAATGTAATTACTCTAAGTGCTCCGTTTTATTCGCTTATGCTGTAAGCATCGGGATTGTGGTACAACAATAAAAAATTAGGCACTAATTCTACAGTTGAGTTATCATATTTGGATTGAATTTCTCAAATTATGAACAGTTATGTCAGTAAAATGATGAAAAAGCGATTATTGGGATTTTTTTTTAATTCAACCTGCAAAGTTTATAAGCAGAAAATGGTGACATTTATATCCATTTAAGTAAAATATTGTTAAAATATCATTATAAAAAAGTACAAAAATAAGTGTCTAAAAAAAATTCCAGCACTATAGGGTGCTTAATATCTTTTCATACTATAAGGTACAGTCCGACTACGTTGAGTGGCGACAAGTTGTGCACCCATCAAAACCTAATATTATTCGATCATGATTGGTTTGGTGACAAGAAAGCATAAATAATTTCCATGTTTTAAAAAAATCGGCCAGTTACGCATTACACCATGGTCCAAATTCAAGATACATGATCATTCAGTTTCTGGCTACTAATCACTACTCCGCTCTCACTGGCTACTCACACTAATCCGCTACCAACTCATCACTTTCACCAAACAATACCAGATGGGAGGTAACACGAAAGAGGTCATATTCGCATCCGATTTAACTAAGACAGACTGGACAAGGGTCAGTGCGACTTATTAAAACGATCGTCATTATATTAATTGCTAACATAGTCCATTCCTCTGAGAATTCGTCGGTATTGCGGAAGACAAATGATGATGAGAACCAATTATGTTATTAATGTAATACCAGTTATATTGAACTGCTTATAGTGATAAGTGATTTTATTTTTATTTCATTTTATTTATTAGGGCTACTAACAATCACATATACTGGTGGTAGGTCTCCTATACTTGAGAGGCCGCCTGGGTAGGTACCACCGCAATGTCTATTTCCCCCGCCAACTACTGGACATAATGAGACTTAACACCTTATGTCTCAGGATGACGAGCGCAGTGCAATGCCAAGCATGGCTTTGTGATTCATGGTGTTGTTTGGTTTTGCTACTGTCCATGAGCGGAGGTATCGCTTACCATCAGGCGAATGGCATGCTCGTCTCGCCATTCATTGCAATAAAAAAAAGCAATAGGAAGCAGCCTTAGGGATAAGAATAGTAATTATATGACAATTTTATATTATGATGGCAGATATCCTTATGCTTAAAGGATGATGGGTATAGATTGATGAGAGTCGATGACAACGAATCCCAAAAAATAACCCACAATTATTTTTTTCACTCTGCTGAAGCTATTTAATTAATATTATTCAATAACATACTTTTAAATGAAGGACCAATGATGAACAGTTTTATCCCCAAACAATTACAAGCATTAATAATACGATGGAGGCAAATTACATCGATGTTACAAACGCTATTACTCTGCTGGAGTCACGCGATGTGTGAACGTAATTGTATGCTTTTGCAAACCTATCATTTGTACTTGCAATAATTTATGTTATTCATTACAAAAATAACTTTATAGAAGCATCAATTTCAGGTAAAATAAAGAGTCAGAGAGTTTTTAACTGGAGATAAAAAAATATATTGCAGTCGCTAGGTATACTCGTACTTTATTGACAAAGATTTTAACTCTATCGGTGTTAAGCCTATTGGAAATAATGGAAAAAGGTCGATAATAATAATAAAAAAACGTGCCACAATATGAAACAAGAAATGACGTTATGATCAAATATAGCCGAGACAAAAGGAGACTTTAAATTTTTAAATTAATATTGTTTTTAAAACATTTTTTTTGAAATCTGCAACAAAAGACTGCTACAAACAGAAACCCGTTGAAGATACATTTTTTTGTTTACTATAGAGTGTGAGTGCGCGGTGGCCTGTTGGTAAACGGACCAGACGCGGCTGCCAACATTTTCACTTTGGTCGCGGGTTCAAATCCCAGGGCACACTTCTGACTTTTCGGGTCATGTGTGTAGTCATCACGTACTATAACGGTGAAGGAAAATATCACGAGGCAACCTGCATACCGTAGCGATTTGTAAGAATTTCTATGGTACCTATGTAAGTCCACCAACCCGCACTAGGCCAACGTGGTGGACTATTAGGCCTAACCACTCTCAATCGTTCTCTCAGCTATAGAGTAGGCTCGTGCCCTGCAGTGGGACGTGCATATATGGGCTGTTCAGTACTGTACCTATAGAAGAAGTTTAAGCTTCCTATTTCTAAGATTGTCACGCAATGACCAGATGCTAGCGATTATTAATATCGCACCCTCATATTGATGAGCATCAATCGCGGTGTATCATTACAGAACATCAATTCAGAAACAATCAGCTAATAAGTTAATGACATATTGCTCCCACCCTCATGCCAGATGCGAACTCCGAATAGTGTTTACATCGCAATGACAATTATTACCATCAGAATTTGATATCCTCTATATAATTTTATTAAAATATATTTAATTTGTGCAAAGTGGAGGGTGACAATTATGCTAATTTATAGCTATAACACGTTGTTAATATATTATTGTTAAATGCTTGGCTAACGTGTTTTGTTTTGTTCAAATTTTGGCCGGCAGAGGATGGAATAAATTACTTAAAATGATCTCAAAATTGTTCTTGACTTCGGAACCACCTCTGTCATTCTTGAAGATGGGAAAGCCTTTGAGAAGCTTCGGCGAAACGAATTTGAGATTTCAGACATAAAAACCATTAGAAGATAACTACTAATTAAAAACATTCATTACAAATATTACGAGTATAATGCCAAGTGAGCAAAAGGAATAAAAAAAAACATACAGACATACATCTCTACAGTCCCCTGTCACATTACCCTACGCTTCTCGCGCAGCATCTGTCACAATGACATTTGTCACGTGATGACGTTTAATTTGACACTGACAGTTGGTAATTCGGTCGAGCAATTATTGAATTAAAAATGTATTCGTACAAATAGAATGGTAATGGACATTAAATTGTGCCTTGTTTTCATGTTTCTGATTGTAATGTTTCGATGTAATTGTTTGATTAATGTGTGGAATTATTTTTAATTGCTGTTGATGGGACTTATTTTGTGATGTTTCAGATAAACAACTTTTTAAAATCATTTTGGTAATTAGATATGTGATTTTTTCAATTCGCTCTTTGTCATAAATAATATTATTTTTATCAATAATATGTTACTTTACTTTTAAACTATCTTCGAGTCAGGGCTGTGTTTGCAATGTTCTAAAAATGTTCATGCATTTCGCCATTTAACCACTTAGAATTCAGTATTGTTGTGTGACAATAACCTACATTCATACGCCCACGCAAATTTTCCCGAAAAAGGCAGATATACCTCTAGCGCCAACAATTTATCGTCTTAAGACATGATTGCCAAAATTTTAGTTTCGAGTGTGAATTATAATTAAAATGCTATTCTAGAAGGTTATATGTACTGTACTGTGTCAGCCCAGATATATCTTACTGCAGGGCACAATCCTCCTCTACAATCAACAGTTCGATGGAGGAGGGTTAGGCCATATAGTAACTTATATTATAGTTATATGCATTAGCTGAAAATCGTACACAATTTTACAAGCATATCAACGTTTTTTCGCATCCGAAGACACGTAGTCAAACACAATTAGGCGACGTCTCCATACAAACAGTTCAGATAATGTCATTTCTTTGTTTGCTGATCAAATAGCGCGTGATCTCTGCCCACCCACTAACGAGCTCCGGGGCGCTGAAATAATATTGTTACAGGAGAATTATCTGCTTATTGGGTCTTTGAAGGTTGGTGTTTTGTTTTAAATAGCGGTTAATGTGTTCAATTTAATTAAAACATGTTTTTTTATCTACTCGTTTTTTATTTGTTAAGTCTTCGGACGGAGTATATATTTTATATGTAACTTTGAACATCATTTGAAAAAAATATATGAGCCTACTAAAAACACCATAGATATGGTAAATCAATGGTCTATTTCTCCCGCCAAACAGCAATCTAAACGCATTGTTGTGTTCCAGTTTGAAGGACATTGTAGCCAGCGTAATTACTAGACATAATGAGATTTAACAACTTATGTCTCAGGATGGCGAGCGCAGTGGAATGCCAAGCATTGCTTGTAACTCATGGTGTTGTTTGGTTTTGCTACTGTCCACGAGCGGTCGTATCGCTTATCTTCAGGCAAATGGCATGCTCGTCTCGCCATACATAGCAATAAAAAAAATCATAGTAGACATAGACACCACATAATTATTGTTTGCAGTAACAAGAAGCCCCTTGCTGATTGATAGTATAACCTGAGGGTTTTAAGGATTTTTTCATTGATCTATTCAAAGCGGTCTACATTTAGCGACTTCCTGCAACACTTCAGGGTCATATAATCGTATTCCATTCGATCCTTTATAGTAAATAGACTCAGTAATACGCCCTTCTTTAATATATTGCATATTTAAATTTTTTTTATTTAATTTCCTTTGCAATTTAGTATGTCGGTTATATTTTTTTAATTGTTTACCATATTAAAATTAAAAATTACACAGTAAAAATGTATTTATCGACTTCAAATGTCCATTTCAAATGACTTATTAGAACAGATGTGCTGACATATCCCCGAAAATTAATCCGGGATACACTTGTACGATCCCTCTGGATCACTTGTCACCAGAAACCGCTCATGCGCAAGTGGGTGGACATCGTTGGGATGTTGCAGCGCTTTTGTCGCTTCATAAAAGCTGCATTATATTAGACGTACAATATTAGATTTTTTGTTATAAGCGAGTTATATGTTAAGGATTTTAGCGTTACGAAAAGTTACAATTTTATTTTGCTACTCAAATGAAAATAAATATTACTACATATCTACATATCTGACTCGATACTGTTAAAAAAATATTGTCCAATAGGTTTTAGATAGTTCTTGTAAAACGATACGCTTAAAATTTTTAATTTTTGGTACCTCGATTAAATAAAACATCCGATTCGTACAGTGTTTAAATTTTTCAACAACACCTACAACGTTTCTAATTAAACATGTACTAATCAGTCCATCAGCCAAAGGAAGTCCACTGCTGAACATAGGCCTCTCCCATTGATTTCCAGTGACTTGTTGGAGGCAGCCTGCATCCAGCGACGTCCCGCGACCTTTACCAGGTCGTCTGACTAAAAATATACATAATTATATAATTAACTCATCTTTCTAGATATTAATCTATGATAGATTCAATTATATAAAATGTACATGACTTAACAGAAAACTCCTAAGCCCGCTTCGATGCCTCTACCAGCGTTTTCTTTCTCACATAAAATAACATGTTCAACATAACCATAGTTTTAATGCGCTTCAAGCGGACACAAGTGAAACTCAATAGTGCAGCAATGAGCAATATTTTCGCCTCAAATAATTCCTACAATAGAGGTGTTGATTGACTAACACTTGTGGCAACTAAAAAATATATCAGCGAGATTGAAATGGGGTGGATTTTTTTTCTATAATTTTGTAATAGCCAATTGCTTTTGGTGTTCAAATAATGGCGTTTTATTGTATAAGTGGAGTAATTTGACAACCTATAGTAATCATTAGAGGTATTAAAAAGTTATGAAATAAAGTGAGTGTCACATGTTATGAAATAAATTGTACGGGGTTTTCTCTTTTACAATGGCCAAAGTTTAAACTTAAAATTCAAGTCTTAAAATAAATGGTATCTGTATATTATTGAAAAGTGGTGACGTAGCAGTGGCATAGTTGTATTACGGTATTACAAAGCTGAGGTCTCGGATTTGGATCCCGGGTTGGGCAAAGTGATATTGGATTTTCCTATGACGATAGGCTTGCCCCCTATCATATCGTTGGACGGAACACATAAGGCGAAACGTGGGTGTCCTGGTTGCACCTCTACCTACCCCTTCTGTGCATAAGGCGTGATGTTTTTTATGTATGTATATCTGTCGTCAATCATCAAAAATATAATGTAGAATTAACGTTGGGGATTCCCGGTAAAAAAACGGACGATTTCCAGATTTTAAGATTTGGTTAACATTATCAATAGCTTATTGTAGAAACAGTAATGATAAACACATCAGATGATAAGTATTCAATAGCATAAAGGCCAGGTGTATACGTTCCACTGCAGGGCACGATCCTCCTGTACAATAGAGAGAAGATCGGAGCACTCTCTGTGTATACAACAGATGATAGAACACACAGAGAGACTCGAAGTCTCTCCGATAGTCTTTAAAACGTTGTCAATATCCTTATTCGTCTTTAAAGTTTCCATTAAAAACGATTATTACTTGTTACCACTTTGCGACCAACTAACCTTTTTTACACTCTCTTCCGAGAAAAGCTTTTAGAAACGAAAGATTTAAAGGATACATAAGATGGTTCGGCTTTTTCATTGATCATAACAAAACGTACAATAAATCTGTTACGTCAACGGTTTTGTGATATATTTAATTGCAATATTCCATCCACATTAACCTAAATGGTCGTGCGTCGTTAAATATTTAAATGCATGGTCCTTATCCGTATTACATGTGTATGTGGGCAATGACGTCATAAAGTCAAACGTCATTATTTATCCACACGTTTACGATCGTTTTCATACGAATCAATCGGCGGATTCGCGTCTTAAGAGTAATTAAGTTGGGAATTTGATGGGTGGCTTAAATAATAAGAGGGAGCGGGTAGGAGATTGAATTATTTCTTTGTGTAAATTAATAATAGTAATCATGTAGGTGTTTTTTTAAATTGATTGGGAAATCCGGTTAAAAATATTCGGTTTGATAATTGCATTATTTTTTTGGGACGTAAAGGTTTCGACCTGATGTAGACTAGCTTCCTATCAAAACTCATTCTGGAAGATAAATGTGAGCTTATGCATGCAAGTAAAACGTTTATATTGAAACATTTTTGCTGGTAACAATCGCACATATTCTTCATAAATGTTCTTATAATATTTTTTAGATTCTATTTGAAATCTGTTTTGGAAAGCCTAGTTGGAGTTGTTTTTTTTAATGACTGCCTTGGTGTCGCAGTTGTACTACGGCATGATTGCAAAGCTGAGGTCTCGGGTTCGAGTCCCGGATCGCACAAAATGATATGGGATTTGCCTATTAATTATCAGGCCGGACTTAGGAATGTGTGTCAGATATAGCAATAGACTCGCCCCCTATCACATCGAGGGACGGATAATAGAAGGCGAAACTTGGGTGTCGTGGTTATACCTCTGCCTATCCCACCTGGGAAAAGGCTTGACTTTATGTATGTATTTTGACTTTAAATTACTAAAAATAGTCTGTATTTTAATAATTTTCCACTTGATCTTTCAAACGAAACAATTTCCGATATCCATACTGTCATTCAACATTTTACAAAGCATTTCTCGCCAATAGCCTCCAACTTGTACCACAACACATGCAGTGAAAAGGCGACCGCACAGCCAAGTTAACTGGAAGTGATCTCGAACCTCGGGTTATGAGTCAACTGGGCGATGCTCAGTTTGGCGTGCAAAGATTAAGCTTGCGTTGAGTTTGATGTTTCAAAGCCTTTACCTTAGTTTTGAATGACTGAGATAATCAATAAATACACCCAACCGTCACATATATAGTTTTTTTTTAAATACTATTGTTTCTTAAACGCCTTAGACTGGTCTCCCATTTTCATATTTATATATCCATCCCATGGTTGCCTGTAATAAATTCCCTAGTGTAATAAGGCCACCTCTTGTACTAATATTATTACGTCATTTATTTACTATAACTGTTTATTTAAAGCCCAATAAATTATTAAATAAATAATAAATAAAAAATTACACCTGCAACGAGGTCTTCAGACATTTCCAACAAGTAATGTGGATATCCTTGGGGGGGGCCTTCCTGTGGCTGAAGAGTGAGAAAGAGACTTCAGAAAAGACGAAGCCGAATGGGTGGCTTGAAGAAATTGATAAAAAAGCCAAATACAAATTCTAGTCTAAATCCAACGAAAATTGGTAGAGGAAATACAGAATCCGTTTAACCGCTGTATCATCTCTGCATACTACTCTTCATGCCTGAAGTAGTGAACTTATAATTGAATTTCTGTTAAGTGCACCCCGTTGACTGTTAAATCTCGCCGTAACTTGATCGCGTAAGATATCGCCGGCTCCTTTGTCCGCTACATTGTTGTGTTTATTTACTATTTAACATGACGTATGAATTGACATGGTGTTTACTTTTTGATATGGATTTCTCTTTGTACTTCCGTTATGCAATTGGTACTTGTGACAGTTGGAAAATTTGTTATTTTTAATCCAAAAAAGCAATAGCGAATAGATAGTTTAATACATTCACCATTTGAGTGTCTAATAGACCATATCCTGATTAAGATATTACATACATATTACTAATATATATAATATTACATAAACGTAAACACACGCCTTTTTCCCAGAAGGGGTAGGCGGAGGCGTAATTAAAATATTATTACAGTTATTTTGTATCACAATTAATTACAATATTATTTTGATGTTGTTGTTGCCTCATTTTATCAATGGGAATCCCATAATATTTATAATATTTATATAGCAGAAATTAGTCATAAATATTTAAATCAAGGTAGATAAAACCACGTATAACAGCTAGTTAGACTAGAAGTTGTCAGACAACAACACGATATATGTGTAGAGGCTAATATATTGCGGAAATATTTTATAACCGATTGCGATATTATATTACTCTTATCGAATTAAATGTAATAAAATACTTAATATAATAATCTCTTAAAATCAATAAATCACGAGAGAATTCCAATTAATGACTTGAGATGTTAATGAGAAATCATACTCATTATTTTATCGTATTTCTTCAGAACGCCCCGCTGCAGTGAAGGAAAAATCCCAGGAAACTCTATTAGCATTTCTTCAATTACTATTTTCTCATATATTTTACGTCCATAAACAAAGACACTGAATACGGAACGAGAGAACAGATAAGAGATTACAGAACTCACCGTCCAGTTTGCCAATATGTCATAACATTAAGATGTTCGTACAACTATCTACCTATGTCAAACTAATCCTGCCATCCGGAACCAGGATTCATCTAAGGATTTACATACACAACACGGAAATCTGATGTGAATGATTTATGAGATGCTGCTGTATTGGCTCGATAAACGTGTTTGGTAATTTGGCAAGGTTGGTGGAAATTGTCCCTTACTTCATGTAAGTTTATTTTTGTGATGGTTGTAGCTGTATTACTAATTAATTATGCTCCAGATATTATATTAATGTATCGTTTACATTCTAGACTGCTCTATCTTCTTTTCATTGTGTTATATCCCTCCAAAGGTTGTCTGTAAGAAATTGCTTAGAGCGGTAAGACCGCCATCTGTACTTTTTCCTAACTTGTATTATCTTTGCATGTTTTTACTTTCTGTGTTCAGTTAAGAATAGACAAATAAATAAAATAAATAAATTAACATTTATGAAGAAATAGTGTATTTTTGATAATAAACTTTCTTATCGATGGTTATAATTAATATGATCCATGCCTGTACAGTTGACGATGTGATGTGGATGTACTAATATTAAAAGACGTGTATAGATTGAAGCTTCTTGGATCCATTCAAATTTACGCTATAGATTTTCCTGCTAGCCCTTTACAAATTGACGAATTTTTTTTTATTAGCCCATATTCGTCCCACTGCTGGGCACGGGCCTACTCTACAATCGAGAGAATCGATTGGGAGTGCTTAGGCCATATAGTCCACCATGTTGGCCTAGTGCGGGTTGGCGGACTTACATACCGTAGAAATTCTTTAAAATCGCTACGGTATGAAGGTTTCCTCACGATGTTTTCCTTCACCGTTATAGTGCGTGGTGATTGACTATCAATACACACATAACTCCGAAAAGTCAGAGGTGTACCCTGGGATTTGAACCCGCGACCACCGTGAACATGTAGTCAGCCGAGTCTGGTCCGTTACCAACAGGCCACCACGCACTTAAATTGACGAATATATGGAATAAAATATCGATTTGCAATTGTACTAGATTCTAATAAGACTAATTCTAATTCTTCAGATGATGATTCTAATAATGATTAATTCGTTTATTAGGACCTGTTAATCATAATCGTCGATTGATATTGTAATTATCTATTTGTATATTGTCCGTGATTATAAATGATTAAATTATCATCCCTCACCTACTTTTGGTGGCTAATACGTGACATTAGCAATTTTATTAGTGCGATAAGCACATTTTACTTAGACATTTTTTAGTATTTCCACTGAAACAAATACAAATAAACAAAAAGAAAAAAAACTAACAAATCAACTGACCAAAGGCGAAGCGAGATAACAAACGTTTTTCTCCATTCACAAAACACTACCACATTATTTTTATTGACATAATCCGCGTGATTTATTCGCTTTAACTCCATGATTTATTTGGTAAGTTCACGATTACACTGTTTTATCAATAGGAACAATGGAGGCGGTTGCACTGTTTGAATAAGTAATGGATTGGTTAGTGATTAAAATCTTCTGTTTTGTTCGATACATCTTTCGGTACGAGACTTCCTTGTGTTATTATAAATGGTGGAGTATGTAGATATATCTACGTATTATAATAATTGCGTAATATGCTATGGTTATGTCAAAATAGACTGTCTCGGTGGCGTAGTTGTACTACGGTATGATTGCAAAGCTGAGGTCTCGGGTTCGAATCCCGGGTCGGGCAAAGTGATATTGGATTTTTTATTTATTATCAGACCGGAGTCAGGAATTTGTGTCCGATATGGCGATAGGCTCGCCTCCTATCACATCGTAGGACGGAAAATACAAGGCGAAATGTGGGTGGCCTGGTAGCACCACTGCCTACCCCGTTTGGGAAAAAGGCGTGAGTTTATGTATGTGTGTATGTATGTATGTCAAAATAGTTGGTCGCTTCTTTTGCAAAGAATAATTTTTAATTTTTCATTAAACTACAATTAACTTGATGACGAATATAGCACAACTGTTTCCATCGACTAGAAATAAAAGTGTATTTTCACAATGTCATAATATGGTTGTTATAGCAATTGCGTCGAAATCCCTGTCGTTTGCCCAAAAAAAAAAATATTGCCATTACTATCTACATCTAATCGTAACCTGGTTTCTTGGTTTAAGTAAGCAAGTTTAGGCTCGAATCTCTTTAGCCTAATTCCACATCCAAACAATAAAAACGCACATAACCAAAAAATCAATGAGTAAAAAGATCTAATTAAAAAAATTTGAATCTTTATCCTCTTTAACATTGTTTAAAACAAAGAATCATAAAAAAGAAAAACCCATATTAGCGTGAAAAGAAAACACCAATAAGAACAAAGTCCAACATATCCCTAAATAAATTCTTGCAAGAACAAACTTGAAGCGAGGAATTCCCCTGAGACGTGCGGGCAGATACTGGTATTTCAATTAGATACATCTGTCTCTGGAACGGACGCATGGCTTTAATTAAAACAATAGACATACCGGGCTCCTGGGATGCATATTGGTAAGAATATGTTGGCTTGGAATATTTACACATTTCTTTTAACTAGCTTGTCAAACAATTATTTGTTTCCAATTCTTCCTTTTTGTTTTATACTTTGTGATTAATTTCGATGCGGGTTAAAGACAGGCTAGTGTCCCTAAGAGTCTCGCCGAGCTCCGGAGCTTGTCAATGCTTTGCGTGCCCTGTTGAATATGGCAGAAAGGAGTTGCTGTGCTCACACACCCAGTGTGAGCGGAAAAGTCTCTCTAGCTTCTCAAACAACAAAGCAGTTTTCATATAAAAATATTATTGGTGTTTCGTCAAGAAATAGTAAGTTAAAATATAACAGGCAGCTGAGATATGCCGTAGTCCTATACAATAATATGTAAAAATAGACATGTGATAATTATCAGCAATTATTCTATTGACTAGCTATTGATATGATCATAGACTAAACCTTATAACCCTATAAGCCCAAAAATATATTTTATCTAAAAATACTATGAATTATCACCATGATATAAAAACGCCAAAAATGAGATTATAATGCCGTAGTAGAAATTCAACCAGCTATGTCGAAATTTATTCAAATGTACTAGTAAAAGTCCCTTGCTAAGGCATGTAAAGCGATTACGTATTCTCAGAACAAATAAACACGCTAAAAAAAAAGTACTGTAATAAAGAAACAAATGCATGCACTAACCATAGCCCGTTTAAGGTGACTCATCGTAGCACTAAGCTAGTGTTGGGACGATGTCGATAACATTTTATTTGCATATTCGATTTTATTGCGTCATATTTTTGAATTGTTGTTTAGAATATATTTATTTTGTTTAACGTGAGGTTGTGTAGAAAAAAATATTAAAGTTTTGTTTATTTAATAAACTTTGAAGTGCGTGGTAATGTAGGTTGGTAACGTACGGACGCGGCTGCCAACATGTTGCAGTGGTCGTGGGTTCATCCTAGGGCACATCTCTGAGTTTTTGGAGCCATGTGTTTATTGTTAGTCAATCACCACGCACTATAATAACGGTGAAGGAAAACATCGCAAGGAAACCTGGATACTATAGCGATTCCAAATAATTTCTATGGTATGTAAAAGCGTGGTGGATTATATGGCCTAACCACTATTAATCGTACTCGCGATTGTAGAGGAAGCCCGTGCCCTGCAGTGGGACGTATATGGGCTGATAAATACATACATACATTTAACTTTTATAGGGGATGAGTGCAGTTAGTATGGTTAATATGTGTCTTATTAGAATACAATTAGTAAGCAATCTGCTGATAAGTAAGATCAGAATGAAGTTAACACAATTGACATAATATCTCGCTGTTTTTATTATTTGAAGTGAAAGTTGGCCATCTATATTATTTGCCCAAACAATGATCAATTGAGCCGAAAAGTATTGATTGCAAGTTGAAGATAAATAATAAATCTTTTTTAGATGAATTTCTTTAGTATATATAGTCTATATTTTAACTAATCTAACTATAAATGCTTGCCTTTGAAAATGGAATAGAAATATCTCTGATTGTATTTATGAGTAAAACGAGAGCCAAAAAAGAGAATTTCTTTAAATTATTACGAAAATGTCGAGTGAAATAAACATGCTTACTTAACTCTATACCTAAATATGACTTAACAAGGATAACTGGACATAGACAATTTTTGCCAGGGGTTGACAAGCGTTTAACAAGGGGGTGACATAAGGCGTCAGAATAATTAGCACTTATGAAAAATAACATGTCTGCGGCTAAATACGTATTGTCTGACGTAAAATTACGTCGCCTATTGTTTATTCGCGATAGAATTCTGGGGTGGAAAGCATTGTTGGAAAACAATACAGTCAGATAATTGGACAATTAGAAAAGTCATTTTTCAATTTCCTTATTAGAGTTTCCGGTTACAAGAAAATTATTGTTTTGTTTTTACTTGCTTCTAAGAGTCAATTTGGTTTTTAAAACCTTTTCAGGATAAGAAAAATATTGAGTGATTACTTATCTGTAAAATTTTCGAAAATAAGTGTCAATTTTCTGTTTTCAAAATGGAAGATTTTGTATATATCTATAACGATTATTAATTCTTTCGTGTTGATTTTTAAATACATGTTTGATGTCATGGATAATTGATGTTACTATTAGAAATTCTGCGCTCCACAACAGCCGGAGTAGGAACAAATACTAATTCATCACCCAACCATTTGTATCGACAAGGCGATTGAATCTGCAGTCTGCCGCTACTAAGATGTTCATTCACATGATTATCTAAAAACATACATACATTTATGAAATTTGGCACACGTGTTCAGGAGCTGTATAGACCAAAATATCAAAAAATCGTGCAATTCTGACACAATTACATATGTACATATCGAATTGATAATCTCCTTTTTTGAAGTCGATTAAAAAGGGTTATTAATATAAACAGTCATTTAAATTGACCTCAGAATGAAACCTAATCCGCTTTTAACACCGATTTTAAATTGTACCAAACTATCACATGCCACTGTTCAATAAGCAGTAATAAGCTTAATCCATAATATTCTTCACTAAATCTATATCCTCAGTTCAAACAGTTCACCTTGCGTTATAATACTCGTATTAATGTTTATCGATATGCGAGCGCCGCGTCAGCGTTCGGTAAAGGGTGGCCGTCTCCGCGGTGACGGGGGCGTTGCTAGGATTTAGGGTTGCCACTTACTTACATATATTTTATGTTTAATTGATTTATTTATTTTTTAATAAATACAAAAATTACGACATCCAAATTTGTCAAAGTTAAGTTAACGTTAGGTAGGAGTGATGGGCTGAAGTGTATGTAAATTCCAAAAGAGTTGTAGTAATGCAGACGGCATCAATAACGTCATATTATTTTGCAATATGCGAATAGAAAGTATATATATCCCGCAATTTTCATATTTTTTTAACAATGGTAATTAAATATTTTTTTATGCATTGAATGGCGAGACGAATATGCCATTCGCTTGGTGGTAAGCGATACGACCGCTAACAGACAGTAGCAAAAGTAAACAACACCATGAATTACAAAGTAATGCTGGGCATTCACACTGACATATTATGATGTTAATCCTCGTTATGTCCAGTAGTTACTCTGGCTACAATGTCCTTCAAACCGGAACACAACAGTGCATTTACACTGCTGTTCGGCGGGGGAAATAGACATCGCGGTGGTAGCTACCTAGGCGGCCTCTCATAAGTGAATAGGTGACTAATTACATCGGAAACTTAGAAAGAGCGTTAGTACCAGTAGATTAAAATAGCTGAACGTGATATAGAGTATTTTTAATTATCGATATTTCAAGTTTTATGAATTATCAACATTAACTTGCTATGGAAAATTGTGCAGCTATTTATTTTGGTTGTATTAAGTGATTTGGTGTCCACTACCATCGATAAATAGCAATCAGAAATCAGCAGTTAACATACCGTTAGTATCAAAAATTTATTCAATATTTAACTCACAATAAATATTGCAAACCCACCAACCCTAACAAGAGGGTGGTTGAGGTACACTCGCGCAGAACAGGGGCGACTATTGTCCACGGCTTGAGAGCGATATATCACCAAGCATACCGACGGGGCATCCATCTAGCATTTATTGGGAATCATTTCTGCATTATCAAATTGGCGAAACGTGTAAGAGGTCATGACGAAGATGATTTGGAATAAAAGAGGTTATATAGATATGGTTATTATAGAGAGGATGACTTTAGGTAAAGTCAAGCCAGTCAAATTCAACTTACACGACCGGGTTTTGGCTATAATTAGTAGGGATTAAAAGACTGCTTCGGTGGCGTAGTTGTACGAGTACTAAGGTATGATTACAAAACTGAGGTCTCGGGCATAGTGATCCGGGAAAAAGGCGCGAGTTAATGTATGGATTAAAAGAATCCTTGGGGCCACATATATTTCCATAGATGCACATTCTTAGATATTTGATGACTATGATGATGATATTTAATGACTTTTTGATTCAATCCCTCTGATGCTGTTTAATAATAGGTCTGTAGTTACAAAAAGATGGCAGTACTATTTTTGCGTGGTAATGTATTTGCTGTCGACATTAAGTCATGATGGTGATGTAAGGAGTGGAGCCACTGTATTTCTATTTTTTGTGAAAATGTAATTGCTGTCGACATGTCATGATGGTAAGTAGTGGAGCCACTGAATATCCACTGTCAACTGTATCAGCCCATATGCGTCCCACTGCAGGGCACAAGCCTCCTCTGCAATCAAGATTATGATTGCGAGAGTTTATGCTACATAGTCCACCAGGCTGGAATAGTGCCTGTAATTGGACGAAACCTCTGTTTCATAAAAACATGTTAAGTAACAATTGAGTAGAAGATAGATGAGAAAAATCGAGGACTTGCCACTGGGTCCTATAAGAAATGCCCATGGCCAAAAATATTTTACTAGAAGCTGAGAATAGGATAGAGAATAGCCTTCGCTTCTGAATTCCTTAGAGATGCCTGTTATCAGCAATGGATTTTTTATGACTGACACTGTTAAGATGGTGAGAAAAAATTTAACTGTTCTAACCTGTTATTAATTTAGGTCTTAAAATAACTAGATAACATATATTTAGCCCAGAAGAGGTACTTCCACAGTCTGATGTAAATAGAAACCGTTATAAACCAAACACAGTTATTCAAAATTAACACTATACGAATAAAGGTCACCGACCCCTCCCGGCTTACCCTAAATTGAACTCTGACACTTTGTGAATACATTTTATCTGATCACCTATTGGCCTCGATGTCCGTGATATTTTCAATTCTACACAATTTAGAATTAATTTATATTGTGAAGATAACACAGGTGTGAGATCTTTTGCGTTGATAAAAATGATGACGTTTTGTGTTTTTATAATTAAAGTTTTATTGTTTTTGGGCGCGCTATTTCTGCTTATATCTACGAGTATTATAATAACGTAAAATTAATGCTTTTAGTACGTAATACTACGTTAAATAAAATATTCTTTATTCAAGCAGTCTTTTCCGAGAAGAAATGGTGCAAGAAACTCCCTCTGAAACGTTTTCTCTTTTCCTATGATCTTTCCTCTTTTGTTCTTTCTCTTTATATTAGAAAATACCTTATTTTGCTTGTAATACTATATATCAGAATTAGTTATCTGGCTATATTATATAAGGACAAAACTGAGCCTGTATATATTTATCACGTGATTTTTAAACAATTACAATATTCGTGGGGAGCGGGAAATCATAGAGAGTAATATAACAAGTTATTTCATAAAAAAATATTTCCCATGTACTCTAACCCTAAAATTACAATTAACTATGTTGCTACAATGAGAAAACATGTATTTTAATACCCATTAAAAATAAAACTAACAATATAACACTATTTATTATACTTGTCTTACAAACTGGCACATAATTTCGAAGTTGAGATTTAAAAAAAACTACTGACCCCTTTTCTAACACTAGGGTACAAGACACATGTAATCCAATTATATATGGTCAATTATGTCAAACGGACTTTATGAGATAGGGCCATTAGAGATATTACCGTTTCTATGAATGGACATTTGGATTTAGTTGTCTTGTCAGTTCTAGCCAAGTGGAGTCGCCTTTTAGTCTTTCGTACTAAATATTTTTGATGTATTGAAATAAATTTGCAGGGAGATAAATAACGCCGAGAGTCTAAATATTATTTATTTTTTTAGAAAACGAATGTTCAAAATGTTGCAGTAAAAGTTTTTGGCAATATAGAAGTCAATTTATTTTGACTTCAATGCCAGTGGTAGCTGGGTATTCCTATTTCATAATTTTCATGGCAGCTATGGTATTGTACCTAATGCTTTATTGAGACAGAAAAGCCTATGATATGATTATTTTTACAAATTAACTCTTTATATCCTAAACCAAAATTCATGTCACACAAAATATGCTAACTTAGCCACAAGCACTTTCAAAATGTTTAACAAAAAATAAATTTGTCATTCCACTCAACCCCACCTGAGGCAAATTTCACAGCGTCACAAATTGCTGTTCCAACATTCACGAAGATGTCACACGCAACCCGAAAGAAACCGTGTCATATTTAATAGGACTTGCTTGTGCACCATAAATTGTCTAGTTTATGACCTAGAATTAATGCTTTTGCTCATTACCGGCCTTTCTTAGGGTGTTTGTTTATGGGTCAAGGGAGAATTATTGGGAGAGGGTTGACGAAGGGTGCCCAGTTTTTTTGACGTGTCTGGTTCTTTTGTAAGGCTCAATGGATGTTACAATTAGAAGGAATGAAATGGGGTTATGGGGTTTGTGTCATGTTTCAACACATCACCGGCTGAAGAGTAAAATGTTTCACGTTAGACCAGGAGACATCATATCATAAATTCATCAATTCGTTGTGATGTTACTATGTTAAAGGAGTATTATTCAAAGCTTTAATATTTGCTTCATTTTTTAACTTTAAAACATGACTCTCGGCTTTAATCAAAATTAAATCTTAAACACTAATAACAATTATAATTGAAAATTACTTCAGCCTACGAAGAAAAAACGATTTAACCAAGCCATTGCAAGAACCAAACACAATTAAAAATACAATACTATCTGAAAGACCAATCGCAAATCTAAAACCGGTTGCAAACAAAACACGCATAGAAAAGAACACGGTTATTACCTTGTTTAATAAACATTGCAACAAAGTTGATTATTACCGAAAACCTGTTTTTGGACCATTAAACGATCCTCATGCTCCCCTAACTGAATGCGTAAAACTAACAATGAAGGAAGTGCAATTTAATATCCCTACGCAAGTGGCCTTTCAGTTATTTTAAATGCTCGATAAAAATCTATTCATTAAAGTTGTTAATTTGAGCAAATTTTATAGAGTGGACTGTAGTGTTTACTGTGTGAAATTTTGCAATTTGCTTGTACGACAATATCTAGTTTTAGGTGTGAAAAAAAGTCATAAAATTAGCAGGTTCAATTAATCAATGAATGCAATAGTTTTGCCAGTGGGAATTAGGTCAATATTCTTGTTCCTATTTTGTAAGTTAAACCGATAGTAACGGTATAAGTGATATTGCATTATCTAGAATCATTTAATAGCTGAACAGGTATTTTATTCATAGCATGGAAATAAACATTACTCTTTTCTTTCATCCTTTGTACTACCCCATAATTCGATATTACTATAAGTCAGTACATCCTAAGGTTGCCTGGGAGCGATCCTAGCTAGCGATATCGCCGCCTATTGTAACCATGTCATTAGTTTTTAAGTGTTTTTATTGGTTTTGTAAGTGTTTAATTTTATTTTTGGTGTACAATAAAGCATGTATAAATAAATAAATTTGAATTTATAAAAGTTTCGATGTTTTTTGTTATTAGGCCGCTTTTCTTTCGCTATCAACCCGCTTACAATTTATTTCATCAGTTGGTTTATTTTATCCATGTCATCTTGTATATTTGTTGCATTATCATTGGTCTTTCAAAAAATAAATCATAATATATCATTATCAATGGTTAATAGCCATGTAATCATCATCACCTTTACGATTTTCATCAATGTTTCGTTTAACACCATTCAAAATACACTACAATCATAATCACCAAAATTCAAACTGCCACTAATTTATCAGAAGCATTCAAGTCAGACGATCTAGAGCATCTTCCCTTCCAAGATACAGAGGAACAATACACAATCATTCAACTAAAATGGCCAAATAATGACCATGAATACGAGTCAACAATAGGACCCCGAGGGTCATATTCCAAAGATGTTCTATTATTAATTATGTGTGACAAAATTGCGAGTGTGTTAATAGTTCACCGGGTCGAGACAAGAATGCTCCATTTGATATTAATGAGTTTTGAAGTAGGGTTCAAATTTAATGATGAGATTTTTTTGGTAGATCACACGACATTTATGTCGCCGGACAATTTGAATAATTGTGAAGTGGTCTACAAAGAAACAAATGGAATAATAGAGACTGACGGTGTAACGTTTCAATTAGATGAGCCGTGAGTAATGTTTTGATAGAATGTATTGTTTATGAATGGAAATCATAATGATGCATGGACATTTAAGAATAACACCGCCTAGAGTAGCGAATGTAACTTTCTATCACCACGATTTGATGTATTGTGGACTGTGTGAACCAAGATTCTTTTAGATCTGTTAATGTAAAAGGCGATATTAATCATTAACATCATTCATCACAGTCATTTGACAAGCTACTTATGCAATGAAATGGGTAATCTATCTACGACTTTTGTAAATTTGTTAATATTGAACAGCGGCGATTACGGGCAAACTGTTTGTTAAAAGAACTTTAACAAAACTACCCCATACATAGCAATTATAGATATAGATATACTTCTAGCTACCTATTTGAAAGTACATTCCTCCACATGTCGTTCAAACTTCCATATTTATTTCACACAAAAAGAACAAAAAAACAATCACAGCATTTAACATTATGATTGACACTCCATTGTGAGTCATCTGTATTTTAAAAAGACATTAATCCTTGGTACATGACCCTAGGGCAACCATTCCAACCGCGACAAAAGGACCTCAGTTCACAGACCGTAATGTATTCAAAATATATTGTACAGCTCCAGTTCTTATTAAACAATGACATTCTGATGAAGATTCCGATCTTTTAGAGATGGAACAAAAAACATACAAAGCTATTGGTAGACGAGTGTCGTTTTGTTTGACAATAATTTTTATATGGATCATTAAATTTTTGATAAGATCTTTGAAGGTGTAATTATTTTTTGTATTATCATGGGGTGACACGGTTTCTCATGGTTCTCTTTTGTTACTGATTTGATGACGAATCAGTTTTTATTGCTTTTGCAATCAGTGTGGAGTACTTGAGATATAAGTGTTAGTAAATATTGCTCATTGTGTTTTGCAGCAGTTTATAGTCGGGTTTCCAGTTTGTAGTAGGGGTTATCCGAATAGCATAAGATTGTATATAGTAAATAAAATATATACAATGTAATATAGTATTATTTAGCTGTATTATTAAACTCTTTATTCTATTATCATAGGTCAATGATTTTCTTATTTCTTATTTTTATACTCTTTAATAACAAAATAAAATTGTATTGTATTGTATTGCATCAGCCCATATACGACCCACTGCAGGGCACGGGCCTCCTCTACAATCGAGAGTACGATTGAGAGTGGTTAGGCCATATAGTCCACCACGCTGGCCTAGTGCGGGTTGGCGGACTTACATACCGTAGAAATTCTTTTAAAATCGCTACGGTATGCAGGTTTCCTCACGATGTTTTCCTTCACCGTTAAAGTGCGTGGTGATTGATTATCAATACACACATAACTCCGAAAAGTCAGAGGTGTGCCCTGGGATTTGAACCCGCGACCACCGTGAACATGTAGGCAGCCGAGTCTGGTCCGATACCACGAGGCCACCACGCACTTATAAAATAAAATTATCTTGTACGAATTCAAACATAAAACTTATTTAAGCTAAAGAGACACATTTTAAAACCTTAGGAATGTCTCTAGCTAAATCCAGTATATGTTTTTAAATTTTCAAAAGAGCAGCAAAGACAGTCATTTCACATTCTCCAACTTTAATACTCCTAGATCCGCAAAAACATCTTACTGGGCTGCAATTTTTGTGTCCAACAAAGCGTACCGGACAATGTTCCGAGGTACTCCCGTTCTTTACGTATCTTACATGCGAGACTATTTGTTTCATCCCCACGAAGAAGCGCAATAAGGTCCTCTGAAAAGAATATTATTTACGAGCCAAAGAAGAAGGTAATACTGCCATAGAGTGATTTGCAGAGGGCGAAGTGTTCTGCGCTTTTTAGAATTGATATTACATAAACATACATACATAAACACACGCCTTTTTCCCAGAAGGGTAGGCAGAGGTGCTACCAGAACACCCAAGTTTCGCCTTGTATTTGTATATTCCGTCCCACGATGTGATAGAGGGTGAGCCTATCGCCATATTGGGCACAAATTCCTTACACCGAGCTATTGATAAATAGAAAAATCCAATATCACTTTGCACGATCCGGGATTTGAACACAGACAGCTTTGTAATCATACCGTAGTACAACACCACCGAGGCAGTCAATTTAACATACATAATTTCAATAGGCAAAATACTCCGGGCAACAAAGAAAGATTTCGAAGTCACTAATTCACAATTATTTCCGAATACAGAACAACTGCTCTATATCTTATTCTATGGCAAGAATGAGTGTAAAAATTTCTACGTCGTGCGTTGTGTTGTGGCAATAAATTTCCCTCGTGCAAAAGATCTCTAATGGCATTTGATATTACATGTATATCTTGGCAATCTTTTTGCCGGAGCCAAAAGCGACGAAATAGCTGTATTGTAGAAAGAAACGTCTTGCAATAAAGATATGATTTAGTGTGGAAATATGTCGTGGATTTTCTAAATAGAATTGGAGATTATCTTTTTGAGGCAGATTTTTTTATTTAGGACTGCATTCGTATTAGATTTTTAATGATGACGTAGTAGGTCTCTCATATGTAAGAGGCCGTCTGGGTAGGCACCACCGCAATGTCTATTTTTCCCGCCAAACAGCAGTGTAAATGCACTATAGTGTTACGGTTTGAAGGATATTGTGTAGCCGGAGTAACTATGGACATAATCATACTTAACATCTTATGTCTCCATGGCGCACGCATTAGAATACCAAGCATTGCTTTGTAATTCATGGTGTTGCATGGTTTTGCTACTGTCCTTGAGCGGGCGTATTGCCAACCATCAGGCGAATGGCATGCTCGTCTCGCCATTCATTGCAATAAAAAGTGACGATAAACATCAGAAGGAAATATGCATACCTAAAAGATAATTGCAAGAATTTCGAACTTCATAATTGAAGTTTGCTCGGTGTACTACGGTACGATTACAACGTTAAGGTATCGGGTTCGAGTCCCGGATCAGGCAAAATGATAGTGATTTATTCTATTTATTATCAGCCCGGAGTCAGTAATGTGTACCCGATATGGCGATAAGCTCGCCCCCATCACATCGTGGGACGGAACACATGGCGAAACATGGGTATCCTCGTAGCACCTCTGCCTACTCATTGTAGGAAAAAGGCGAGCGTTTATGTATGTGTGTAATTATTATATGTGTACTTATACTCCGTTTTGGGGGTAGCATATGGCAAGCTACAACAGATAAAATTACGCCAACCTTTTGCCAGTTTGTTAAATCAACTAGTTTCATAGAGCAAACTTTCAAATGTAATACTACCCTACTCAATTAGACAGGCTCAGCGTTAATTCAAATCAGATCATTGGCAAAATTAATAACGCGGGCCTGATTAAAACTAGAGTGCAGTTAGCTATAAAATCTGATGCCGCAGTAATGCGCGAAACCACACATTTGGACACATATCCGCGTCGGCGCTGCGTGCGGCGCCGGGCAAAAATTAAATTAACCGGGACACTGATGTGTGTAGACGGAATGTGGCATGGGAAATGAAAATAGTTTTTATTGGTTTACGAGTGGTCTTTTCGAAACTTTGATCCGTGAGATTCTAGGTTTGATTCACAGGTCGAGAACTCTATCTTTGTATGCGAATTTTCAACTAATGGTAAAAAAGCTATTGCATTTTTTTCAATACCCACACTGTTTTAGCTATTCTACAAGGTCATGATATTATAATAAAACATGTATGTGGTGACTATATTTTTCAACTACGTGACGTAAAAATCAGAATATCTATATGTTTTTCCCCAGAACAATTAACTATATATATTTATTTTACAAAGTTTAGTCAACACATTGCAATTTTGTATACCGGTTCCAGTGTGCATATTGTCTATGGCACGAGCAATAAACGGCGCACGTGACCATAAACAAAGTTAACAGGTTCGACGCACTGGCCGACTGCTCTCCTCGCTGTTTCATTTCGACGTAATGCTGACTCTGAATGATTATTACTTACATGTAATTTAAATAATTTTGCAAACAACAGCAACACATATATACATGCTGTATAAGTGAGATACAGAATGCATTGGTAGCGTAATTGTAGTATGGTATGATTACAAACCTGAGGTCTCGGGTTTGAATCCCGGGTCAGGCGAAGTTATAATATAGATATTACAATTTTCTATTCATTATTTAGCCGAAGTCAGGAATTTGTGCCTGATATGGCAAGCCCTCGGTCCCGCATAAGCAAGCAGTCGTCTGGTTAGATTTAACATTTAACACTAAGCAGGATATAAGCACGAGATTGGTCCGATTTAGAGGACAATATGTTCAGTGACCGGGCATTAAAACCTTCTTTTTCGGGATGACGTGTAAATTTCAGGGTTCGCAGTGCAAGCAGTGCTTATGAGCACGCAATTGTCGTCCTGTCAGTCTCGCCAATAAAGATAAACCTTTTTTAAAAATAAAAGGATACATTTCAACTCCAACAAATATTACACATAAGTTCTATACAGCTAGCAATAAAATCTAAAACAGACACAACATAAAAACGTACGAGTTACTGACCTACGACAACGCGTCTGCCACTGAGTCCGCCAGTGACAACGCACTGCACTTTTAACGGTGCCAGTAATAAAATATCGCAATTTGACTTACGTCGTTAATCCATTGGAGTTACGTGCAGTAGCCGGATTGTATGGACTTTGTGTGTGTTGTAGACGAAGATTTGATTAGCTGTTTTGGAAAATGACTAGATTTTTATATCGCGCAGAATTCAGTTTTTGATTGTTTTCTGCATTGTTAGTGTTAGTGTGTTTTCTGAGGGAGTAGAAGTTTATTTTTATGTAAGTATTCTTAGAAAACTGTTTTTAAATTTAATTATATATCAATACTATCAGCATGGAAAATAGTTTAAAATAAAATTAATTCCTCAGTTAGTAGAATGCATTTCCACGACATTTATCCACTGGAACAAAGTAAGCTCAAACCTAAGATAAATAAACTGAAGTTAGGAGCATTGACTGACTATACATGACTGACTTCCGGTAGTCGACGCAACAACATACCATACTCCTCAAAACCAAAGGTACACTGGATAAACAAAGAAAGAGATTGTTTTTTGCTTTAATACACCTGTCCACCAAGACATTATCCACAACAACAGATTTTGTAATTTCCCGCAACGCAACAATATTGTCACGTCTTGTGAAAAATCATATCCATTACCATTTGCCTAATTAATAGCGTCTCGACACGACGACGTCTGTGCGAGTTGCGTTCGAGTTATGTGAGTGATAACACATCTTTGTGGTTTGGTTTTGTGAGTCAACGCACGCTGTCTACGAGAATTTGTTTATGCTGCTAATAATGCAGGATTTTGTGAACAGTTTAAGTGTTTTTGCGTTAAGAGAATCCGAGATCCGTATTTTTATTTTCAAGATAATATGTGCAAGTTGGGAGATGTCGAGAAAATATCAATAGATTAATATAAGTGCCTGGTGTTCATTTTGCTGTAGAAATTTTGATTGAAACGATTTAGCTTAGTAATAACCGCCACACACCTGGCGATATAACTGTACAGTAATTGTGCAAGTCTGAGTTTGCACCAGTCTCAAATCGAAATTTTGTATGAAGTTTGCGCAGTTATTTGCCCACACACGTTCCAGCATACTGGTGCAAACTCAGACGTGCACATTTATATCGTTACGTGTGTGGCGGCCATAACTATTATGTTTAGTTGTACGCATTTGTTAACCGTTACTTAAAAATTGATCTGTACACACTTCGCGAATGGAAATCTGCACATAAGGGCAATACAAAAGCGAACGCAACGATAATCCAGCTGAAAGGTAAAATACGTCAAGCAAACTTACTGGTGTCCCGTCTCCAAGGCTGGATGGTCGGCATCGATGACGCTGGTTGCTTTACATTCACCAAACACTACTTTGCACCGGATTGTCCACAATACACTAAATAATTAAGAGAATATCCACCTCGGCGGTTGAGCACGCGACATGCGTTGCGGAGCGCACACGAAACTCGATAAAATATGAGATACCCAGCAAAAGGTAAGCGACGACAAACTACCCTCCACTGGATCATATTCTTAACAATAAAATTTAATAAATACTAAAACTACGACAACTATATTATTTTGAAACTGTTAGTATAAGTATAATAAAATTGTAATATGATTTTAATTTTAAATTTTAGATGTTAATAAAATGTCACAGTCAATTTATTTTCTAACATAAAATGTTAACAATTCAAATACCGGTAAAAATATTTAATCACAGCTAAATTCAAATCGAGGTTTCCGCGACTTTTTATCACAGAATTTTAAATCGAAAACACATAGTAAAGGCCATATGTTTACACAACTCGGGTTTAATATCTCAAGCAGTAAAGGAGAGATGGAAAATATTTTCATTACCCTCGCAGGACATCACATAGTTAAAATGTTGGACTAAACATCGTTGGCTAACTTTTTAATATCGGACAAGATGGGACAATGTTGCATTGATGCACAGGTTTATTATCTATTTGCGTGGGTTTTATTGGCTCCGTGTTTTGATAATGGGTTTACTTTGGGAAGATTAACTTTAAAGTTGACTAGACCATGATATAAACTGTAAAGATATGGGCAAAGTTAGTTTGTGCAATTAGGCCTAAGAATCTGAACGGGTTTGTCAGGGAGGTTACCTTACTTTCGGACACGACGGCGAATGTTCGAATGAGCCTAAATAATCTACAAAATGTTCGAATCGTGTATCGTAAGTCGTAACCATAGGCTAAGTTCGGAGTGAAAGATAAGTTTCGTAGAGAATAATATTTAATTTAGAAGTGGATTTTTTATCTTATACGTGGGCCTCGAACGTCCGGACATTCGAACTTCGTGTGGGAGAATAGAGTAACCCCCCCAGGTTGGAATCAATATTAAATCATGTATTGTTTTTAAATATGGTTTAGCGATTTAGTCTATTAACAGCAAGGGTGATAGTAAGTTTAATCGATGAAAAAGCTTAAAGAGACTGATAAAACTAGAAGAAGAGAAACTCATATTTAAGAATGGCGATAGGCTCGCCCCCTATCACATCGTGGGACGGAACATTCAAGGCGAAATATGGGTGTGTGAGTAGCACCTCTGCTTACTCCTTCTAGGAAAAAGGCGTGAATTTATGTATGTACATTGTACATGTATAAATTAAGCAAAATGATGATCCATAGTATCTACCCCTTAGGGACGCAAACAGGATATTATATCTATATGCATATATGTACCTATTTATGTCATGAAATCCGCCATTACCTTAATACGAGAATCGCGTGGATGGGGAAATTGCCTTCACTGTCCTCCCTCAATCAGTAACAGCGTGATGGTCACGCCCATACATTAAAAACGCATGGAAAAGCCTCATCAGTAAGCAAAAGCAATATTTGCCGTGTTTGATCAAACATTTTAAACCAATGAGAATTTGCAAGTAGCCAACTTCATAGAATGTAAGCACTTTGAAAAATTGTTCTTTTTCAGAGGTTCGGAAAACAAACAGCTTGCCAGATGATAAGGTATTATCGCCTCGAATGAAAATCTATTATAATCAATTGGTCCTTTAAGCGGTTTCAAAATGTTAGTCGGAAAGTTTAATTTAACTAAAAAGAACGATAAAACTAAACTAATTTCTATTTTACTGTAGTATTATATATATTGATTTGACAAGTATCAACGATAATACCAATCCATAGTCGGTACAAACTTGGCTCAAACTTTTGCCATAACAACCAACATTTGTCAACGCCTCACACTAAGTGCTGTATAAGCGCTTATCATCTCTGATTGACTGATATTAGATAAATTGGCCCTAACTTTTACTATTACCTTTATCAGCCTTTCAATCGCTTTGTGCAAATAATGACCAGAATATAATTTTATGTACGATTTGATGGAATTGATTTGCACCGCCCGTCCCTACTAATATTATAAATGTAAAAGTGTGTATGTATGTTCCCTTTTCACGCTAAAACGGCTGAGCCAATATTGATGTTTAATATACAGATATTGGACCATGAAGACGGACATGGGCTCCTTATTATCCCGAAAAAATGTAGTGTTCCCGTGGGATGTCAGGAATTCAATTTTTAAATATACATATTTGCTTCTCTTTCAAATTCGAATAGATGGTACGGAACAGGAGAAGATAGGTTTGCATGCTTTTCGTCGTGGGACAGAATGAGATGGGGCAGAACGGGGTATAACGGGACGGGACGGGAAAAGCAATATAGTCGAAAGCGGTCAAATATATTATAAAAAACTACGTTACATAAAAATATGTTGTTGATGAGGATTGGACCCAAATACTATCTGCACCCCGACGAAGCCAACTATAACTATGATGATTAATTCATATCTTTATGGTTTTAACCACAAAGTCTACTTCTGAACAAAGGCCTCTCCGAAGATTTTCAAAGAACCTATTGGCAGAGATTTGCATCTGCAACTTGCAAATAGCTTAATATATTACATTACATTCCAATGATTCATCATTCAAATACACAATACACAAGTTAAACAAAATTTGAAGTAAAATAAATGTTTGCACTACAATTTATTATTTGTAAGTCACAGACGTCGCTTTGGCCTATTTTATGACACCGGCTGCAAGTTTTAACACACTTTACAATTATTTTTTCGTTAAAAAGACGTGGAGACTTATGAAGTTTATATTTTTTATACCAAAATATATATTTTATATAAATAATTTCTAGACATTATTTCATTAGCGGTCTGTCTGTCTTCACCCGAGTTATCTTTTTTACGAGAAACCCTTTTGTGCAACATTCATCATTATAACTCCGCTCCTATTAGTCATAGCGTGATGTTATGTAGCATATAGCCTTCCTCGATTGTGCTATACATCACTAAAATAATTTTTCAAACCGAATCAGTAGTTTCTGAGATATGCACGTTCAAACAAACAAACAAACGCTACAACTTTTTATATATTTACATAAAATAATATTGTAATGTCATGGGTATAACGTTAATACTACAAATTCAGTAGTCTATTAAGAAACTTCATTTGAGCTCTCAATATTTTTTTTAAAATAACATCGTAATGATTTATGACGTTTCCTTTGTTACCTTATTTTCTACTATGCAAAAAAATTATAAGCAGCAATTTTCATACCTTATTTTCTACTATGCAAATTGTAAATCAAACCTTTTTTCTATTGTGGCTCAATAAAATTACTAGATTGACGAAGATCTCTCATTATCACACACGAGTACTTTTTCAACTTTATTCGGCAAAATGATTGGACATTACTTCTTGCAATTCCAAACAATAATGGTGGCCTGTCCAATTACTTCTTACTCCTTTGCTACTCAATCATCTTTCTGATAAATAATTTAGACTGCAGTTTCACCATCGCGTGTCGGAATTACGTCATGCCTGTACAAAAAAACGTGTATAGTTTTTGACGAGAGCTGCAATTAAAAATCTCTTGTCTAAAGGCCTCTCCACACACCTGTGGCGTCCACTTCAGGCGTGAATCATGCAGTGAGTCACCACATTCCGACTAGCGGTTACGGTACGGCAACCATGTGGGCGATGACCTTACTCATCAGTCATCGCGATTTGTCATTTCCTTCAGGATTAAAAGTGAAACAGGACTTTTTGAGACGAAATTAAAATGGGTGACTTTGTGTGTGTTAATAGTTGGGTACTTCTTTGAAAAATATTTTTGGTTTCGTCATGTTTGGATAATTGCTTTAATAAGCAATAAGTTCAGTAACTACCAATTATAATCCTATTTGGATCTTTTACTATGAAAGGCATCAATTATCTATGTTCTAGAACGTAGCATACTACGAACATAAAAGATTAAAAAAATATATTTTTGAACCATTCCCAGCCTGAAAATTTGGCCAATTTGTCTAGAAATGATGTACTAATATTACAATGACAAAATATAATGAACCAGTAACAGGAATATTTTATTGTAACATACAAAATTACATTTTTACATTACTAAAGTTTTTTAGGTACCAACGTCGACAGTGCTTCATCATGGTTGCTTTCTGAAAAAAAAAGGAAAAAAATGACGTTTAATATGTTATATTTTTAGAAGACATATGACGAAACCAGATAAAATTATTCATTTTTAAATTAAACTAATTTATACCTATTTTATCGCCCGTGTCGGAAGCTGTAAAGTGTTCGAAACATTGCGAAGTAAAAAAAATTAAAAATTAAACCAAAACGCGATAAAATCCGTCAAAAAATAGTTTCATTTCAATGTGTAACATTCGCGTAAAGCTAAGTTACCAAATGTATTTATTTTCAAATTAGACCTAGACAACCCACAGTCTACAAAACAACGCATTTAACCAATCAAAGAAATTTTCACTGCAGCTCCACCCAAATCACTTTCAAACAAAAGGCCAGTCGTGAAAATGGCACACAGAACAATACAAACGGAATCTAATAATCTAAAACAAAGGCATATCTCGGTAACAATCTATTTGCAAACGCAATCAACAAGGCCCACAGAGCTAGCGGCCAAATTGTTCTCCAATCGAACAGGGACTCGAAACGCAATGTAACTGACGTACGTTCTAAAAGAAAAAAAGTATAGAAACATTCGGTAAACCTCAAAGCAATGGAGTGGACTGACTCACAAACGATTGAAAACGCAGCGACAAATAAAAACGCACGCAGCGAAATAAGTGACGATTCCCAATCTACAAATGCTGAAATGCCGGCACACAAAACAGAATTACGCAATAAAGAAACACAGAATGATGTAGACGAAGAAATTCGAACGGTGAAGGGAGAATTGTCGTGTCTGTGGGTGGTAGCGGAAGGCGGTAAGTCGGCAAACAACGCGACGATTTCATATAATAACAGAATGGAGGCGGCGCAAACACCACACGAATATAGAAGCAAAAACTATAAAATATTGAATAGGTAAGTGGTGACCTTTTCGGGCCGGACAAAGAGACGCAGGGGAAATGTCCCGCTGCGTGGGTATAAAGGAGGTATAACGTCTTCACCGGTCACCGTCTGTGCGCTGTGCTTTGTAAAGATTTTAGCAAGGGTTGTCGCAACTTCAATAAAATGGAATATATTATAGATCGCCCACTGAGCTCCATCGAGTTAATTAGATCTATAGTCGATAGAAGTAGTTTTAGAAGTTCTTAACTTTGGCTTATTGCAACATTATATGCGTAGGTAAACTAAACAGAATGTAATATTTGTAGCAATAATTTTAATCAGTCAAAATTTTTGTGAACACTAATGATATTTTTCGTAACATTGGTAGGTTTTTGCCGATACTCGCCACGCTTGGCAGGCTTGGACTTCCTTTGGCTGATGGATTGGTTTGGATTGGAATGATATTTTTCCGTGTTCAAAAAGCAATGCGTAACGGAGACATTAAAATCAAAATGTAAACAATTAAAGCTACCAAGTAAGGATCCAAGCCAAATAATCTAAGAAATTCGTATCTCTATTGCTGAAACATTAGAAAACTGATATTGATGTCGTTAAAATTACAAAACTGTGACGTCATAACGATTGGTAGATCTATATATTTATTTATTACAAAAATAATATTGATATTTAAAAAAACTGTGTCTTAATTTAAAACGCCACACACTACAAGCGAAAGCAAACAAAACCTCGACAACCCTAACATCAAAAAGACCAACCGATATTTATTACAACTCATTTGCCCAGCGGAGTACATCCGTTATTATTACAAAGATAATGCATATTTACAATCTTTCACAAGACCAGTACTACTCAATAACAATCTCTTTACCGGTGTCCTTTGATATTTAACACGTAATTAGTTCCAGACAGTATTGTGAAGGCACAGGATCGATCGCAGACTGTCGCTAATTGCTTTCAATGGAAATTGTCGACGGTAAATAAGTAATAGCGTAGAAAGCCAATTGTGTTTTGTTATTGTGGAGCTAGTGTTGAAATGTTTTAGTTTTTTGCTCTAAATGAAAAAAATATTCAAATGAGTTTGCGATCGATGTATCTATAGAAACGAGTCGAATTGGGGACAACTTCTTTTAGCGTAGGTTTTTTATGGAAAATTAAGGAGCAGACGGGCAGCCTGATAGTAAGAAGCCTGATGGTGAGAGACCATATACACATACCCTTTAAGCAGAAGTGTAGGTTCTATTTATAAAAGTTTCTCAGTCATATTGGTCTATAATTATACACCGGAGAATATGGATTTTACAGCGATATAGTAAATAGAAGAAAACTACACGCATTTTCACCATTATAAACAATAACATATGGTGAATTATGGTAGCGATACACAGCAAAATTATTATTGTCATGTCATAAATTTGCAATTATATAATTACTACTGGTACACTAACTTCTAATTGATAGGCATAAAATTATTTATATATCATAATATTCTTAGCTCTCATCATCATTATAATAAGCCTATACATGTCCACTGCTGCACATTATCTTCTTTGATCTAAGATTGTAACTCATATATTTGTATTTATTTTTTCTAAAATAGCTGTAGTATCTTTAACAATACCGCCACTATCCACTAACAGACGAGATAACAAACTAGTTAAAAATATCGTACTTTATCACACAGATCTTCGGGTCCATCGACAGCAGGAAGTTGTTGAGGCTGTTCTCGCAGTTGGTGTAGGCCATGCCGAAGCCTAACCCACCACCGATGTACATCGGCCACTTCTTGTAGCCCCTCATGAAGAAGCCACCCATCATGCTGCCGATTAGAAGTCCTGTGACTGTAAGAAAAAATGGTATATTAGCCAACTTAAATAATTTAGAAAGTAATACCTCCTTTGCGTTGAGGGAAATTAATAAAATTCATCCATAGGACATATCATTGTGACTTTTAACACGTCATTTTAACTAGCAAGTTAAGTTGTGTTGCCGGACCAGAGAGCAAAATTTTTGTAATTTTGTTGTATGTACTTAGTTTATTTAATTATTGTATGACGTCAGAACGACTAGTATACATGGACACAAAATTTAATTGATCTTAATGTGGGGTCAGGACTATGTATGTGAATGTTGCGTGTATTTGAGTGTATTTATAAAATATCATAAATATCATAGACTAATTCAAATTAGTCAAGCTGTGGTAAAGTTAGTGTCTCAAAGATAGGACATTATGGACAGCATGCTTCAACTTTTAGTGCTGTATGAGATTCAAATTCACAGTATTACAATGGCCACTGCAATAAATTGTTATGAGAAATAAATTACCAGTTTTCAAAGCGAAATCGATGAAGCAAGCCGAGTATCTCTCGTCAAAGTCTCTTTTGTCGGGTTTACTCATTTCTCAACTGGTCGTTACGTCACAAACTGTCTTTCGACTTGAAATAAAAACATTGCAGATGCTGAAAAATATTTATAAATATTAAATACAAAGTTTCAAACAAAAAACACGTATCACAAAACAAATTTTGTACGCACTCTGGACATGTCGGTGACGTGTGTCATCGTGAAAACATATTTTGTGTGCCAGTTCGCTTTTTAATTGTTTATCGAAGTAGAGAAAAGAGGCTTTCATAGGTAAATTATTTTATGCAGGTGCATAAGTATAAGAACCAATTATATAGACGCAATTTTAAAAAAAAGTTTTTACATTCAGTGGCGCAGTTGTACTACGGTATTGCAAAGCTGAGGTCTCGGGTTCGAATCCCGGGTCGGGCGAAGTGATATTGGATTTTTCTATTCACTATCAGTCCGGAGTCAGGAATTTGTGCTCGATATGGCGATAGACTCGCCGCCTATCACATCCGAGACGGAACTTACAATCGTGGGACGGGATATACAAGGCGAAACGTGGGTGTCCTGGTAGCACCTCTGCCTACCCCTTCTGGGAAAAAGGCGAGAGTTTATGTATGTATGTAGTTTCTAAAACCCACATGAGACACAAGACACGTCTTCATAATTGATTACCTACACAAATTGATACAGTTTACCGATATCGAGTCGATACTCGATACCTTTCCGGTACCTAATAATGTTTGATTATGTCAGTCAATGTACTACTAATAATCCCTTTCAGGGTCCGTGGATGAAGCGGATCTGCGTTAATCCCCGGAACACAATTAATGCGCCCAATTATGATTTCAATCAAACACTAATGCTGATTTGATTCATGTGATTTGGGTAATTGTTTAGGTCAATAAATGTGTATAAGACTTGTGATAAGGTAATTTATTAAATAAGTTACATGAATAATTTGTAATTAAAATGTTAAATTCCAGAAATATAAATACTTAAAATCTGAAAAAAGAACGCATAGGTCGCTTATTGCTGGCCCCTTTTCACCTACTACTGTAAAAATCTTTGATAGAAGCCTGAGTTTTGCAGTGTAAATCTATTTTGTTATTGTTATGAAAGGATATGAACCTTGACCAAAGGACCTTTTCTAAAATAACTGTCTGACTTGGGGAGTTTCTGTGCCAACTAACTTCACAAAATATTTAGATTTTGTATTATATATAAATTTTATCATCAACTTTTTAAGATAAAATTAAGACTTGGGAGTTTAAGAATACGCCTGTTGTTTTAATTCGCTTTGTCTGAAGATTCTGTATCTTGCACAAACGATTCTGTAAGGCGCTTAACTTTAGTATTATTAAGAAATATATAAACGAGTCTCACCTCGTTTATCTTCACACCTTAAAAAACGGTGAGTTCTGCGATTAACAATTGTGAACTCCCATCGCAGGTAGGAGGTTCAATCCAAGTATATATTAATACAGAATATTGAAAATCTTAAACGTCTATATGTGACTTCTAAACTATACTAATTAATGTCCTCAATTAATTTATGTGACAAAAAATCGCATAGTAAAAGTTAAAAACCACAAAATTATATGTAGCGATTAACGTTACAATTATTGAATACTCTTTTTAATAAATCAGTTCTTATTTTGTCATTAATATTTCAAGAAAGTTATTTAGTTATTTACATAACAACATCTTATATTTCCTACATAATGTATACTTCCATTACATACTCATCAATATCTCCAGTTACTAATAGCTCTTATAATAGTTAATTAGCACATGGGCGTCCGATTTCCGCGTAAGTACTTTGGGGTTGAATTTAGCCACGGTAATAGAAGATATCAATGTTTACACAAACCGACGGCTATATTGTCATAATCAACAATTAAGCATGGGTCTTTTCTACAACTGAAAGTTTGATTGAGAGGGATTCGGCAAACACAGGAACAGCCCACCACGCTGGCCTAGTGCGCGTTGCTGGACTTCTCTTTGTTTTTCAGCCTATATTGTGTCCCACTGCTGGGCAAAGGCCTCCCCTTTATTGCCCCACTTGACCCTGTCCTCAGCAAGCTCTTGCCATTTTGGCTCGAATGCATCCAACTCGTCTTTCCACCGCATCTTTGGTATTCCGCGTTTCATCGGCCATTCTCGGGAATCCAGCTTGTAGCCAGTTTGGGCCAATTTGAGCCAAGCTGGGATGTAATTGGATTGTTATTGCGTCAGAAACAGGACCAAATTTATTTTACATAAGTCAAAATCGAATCTTGACAAACTCAAAATCAAATAAGAATATTATAGATGTTGATACACAAATTGGACAAATGCTTTAATAAAGGCTACAAAAAAATCATGATGCAGGATACTTCCCATAAATCACTGAGGATATTCTTGGGGAGGCCTATGCTTAGTTGTAGAACTCCCAAAGCTATATCCTATGATGACAACACTTTAAATAATAGCATTATGAGGTGTTAAAATATTTAAATAATTAGATGTCTTCGAAAAAATCCAAGACCAAGAAATCTCACTAGAATAATTCAGGTAGATATCCAAAATCTAATGTTTGAACAAAATGGACTCACTAATGCAGTTTGCTAAACAGCCAATCGGCAAACAGAGCACGTTCAATTTAGAGCAAATCACACATAATTGATCCGGTTTAAACTAGTCTAAACCAGTAATAGACAAAGGATTTGCACTAAACAAGCTGCGAGCCTAATCATTGCGCCCGGGGACGAATCCAGGAATTCACGACGGTGCGAATTTCTTGCTATTATTGTTCTGGTTAGCTAAGTTTTTTTAATCCTTTATACGCATAAAGGGAGCCGAAGGGCAAAATTGTTTCCTACATCATCAATGAAACTTAAAAATGAAAAAATATTATAAATATTAAGATGTTACAAAACAATCAAGTTATTAAATACAGAATATGACTAACTAATAAAATCTATATATTTTGCCAACTTTTCCTTTTACAAAGACTTGCAATTTCTTTAATGTTTTCGATAATGATCCTAACGCTACTTACAAGTACTATCAGTAGCATATCAAGCAAATTAAACCGACACGAAATTGAAACAATTATTTACACAGCGTTCAAAGGGGCCTTTGTCAAAAGTCAACAGAGACCCTACAGGTCCCCCGGTCAATCCGCCCCAGGCGTCAGGGATGCCACCGTCCATAATCCTATCTACATGTCTTATCAAAGCGGTTTCCGCGTAATGAACGGAAATTGACAACCTTGATTGGAACCTGAGGTGCGTTTCAAGTGAAGACAGAATGACATATGACTAGCTGTCGAATTGTTTTAGGAGCTACGTTCTAAGAGAGTGGCTATGCATTAGGCCTTGTAGGGGTGCCGAATACTGGAGACCTAAGTCTCAAAGGATTTCATGTGTAATACAAAGTGACGTCACAATGGTACAGCGATCTAAGTGTTTGTATAAAGACTCGTATTGCAATTCGATATGACATCGTCCACAGTTTATATTTTAAAAATGTATTTCTCAGAATGGATGCTGTAAGAAAATACATACATTATCTAACTGCCTAGTGTGCCATAAGGCCGCCTCTTATACTGTTATTATTATGCCATTTCTTTATTTTAATTGTTTCTTTAAAGTGCAATAAAGTATTAAATAAATAAATAAATATACTTAATATACATACATACTTAAATCACGCCTATTTCAGAGAAGGGATAGGCAGCGGTGCTACCAGGACAGCCACAGTTTGCCTTGTATGTTCCGTCCCATGATGTGATAGGGATCGAGCCTATCGTCATATCAGATACAAATTCCCGACTCCGGGCTGATAATGAATAGAAAAATCCAATATCACTTTGCCCGACCCGGGATTCGAACCCAAATCCTCAGCTTTGCAATCATATCGTATTACAACTACGCCACCGAGGCAGTCGTGATGTAATATATTTCCACAAAAAGCTTAGTATCAATAAATACTTAAACGCGATTAACGGAGCAAAGCTCATCAAAAGTATCTTAATTTAAACGGTATTTATTAAATTAATATTTAAACCCAAAAGGTCGGCTAAAATGTTATCTTTGAGAATTATGCAAATGCTATTTTTGAATGTGTAATTTTCCTAATTGCAATGAACGCCGGAAGCTGTTTAACAAAATATATTTAGCTTTTGAAGATTCATTGAAAGCTTTAAAGCGACTGCCCTGAGGCAGAGCTTCGTCAAAGTGGGTACAGGAATTTATTAGTGAATTATTTTGTTTACAGATCAAGAGGGTTAGAGGTAATCTCGTAATGGGGCTTTTGCTTATTTATATTATTCCCTAATATGATAATACTTATTACGATAGAGTCTTATTACCGTCACTTAATAAATGAAAAGACTGATAGGAGCTTTGGTAGGTTTAGAACTTTGTGAAGTACAATGATGTGTAGAAAAAACATTTAATTTATTTGATGCATTTGCAGGCCGCTTCCAACAGGTCTATGTGGCGATCCATGGGGGAGGCTTACGTTCAGCAGTGGACTTCCTGTGGCTGAAGAGAGAGAGAAACAGAGAGAGATGCATTTGCTATTGTTCCTGTGAACATGATTCTACTACGAGTAGAATACTTCGACATATTGAAGATGTTATTGAATTACTACACATGAAAATCACAATTTAACTTATTAGCTCTTAATACACTCATAACTTTGTAACATTCGTAATCTTTTAAGGCCGAACCCGAGATCCCCGTCTGAAAGTGCCAACGAAACGTGTGTTCACATACAAAAAGCAACCATATTTTTGCCCTTTTAAAACATTTTAAAAACAAGTCCCCTTTGTTCAAACAATTCAAAAATAAATTCACCCCTTTTAAAAACATTCGAAAATTCTCTTAAGACGTTAAATCGAGTCTGAAGTCTAAATTAGCCACAGTGGGCGGTTGTGCGAAAATGCAATTAATCATTCCATTTTTGTGTGCAACGTCTTAATTTAACCTTTGTTGAAATCGCATTTGCGTCGGCGTGGAATTAAACGTACCGTGTGATTGTGTACACGTGACAATGTAATTGGGAGAGGATCGTTGTGCGCGGCAATCTTTTCTCATTAGACCCAAATGTCCGATGGTATTGACGTTGTGAGTTAATTTGGAGATATTTTGTCGTGGAAGAGATGTATAGACAATGGCAATGTTGGTAATGATGTGAGTGAATTACAAACATACATAAACACACGCCTTTTTCCCAGAAAGGGTAGGCAGAGGTGCTACCAGAACACCAGAACAGGTGTGAGTGAATTGGAGAGGATTTCATCTGAAAATAGATTCTGGAATGGAACATATTATATCAAAATGAGAACGTCGCTATCATGTGGGTACTACAAAAAATACTGATATTTGAAGTTTAGATTATCTACGGTGATTGGGCGTCCGAATGCGTTGTGATCATGTTATTGTCCAAATATTAAGAAGAATTTTTCTCTCTTTATATTTCATTAAATTAGAGATGTTATTGCTATTAGATTACGAGTATAAATGCTTGTTGTTTATATTATAAAAACATATCTCGAACAATGCGTTAAATATATATATTTTTAAATCGTAATTGTAATATCGCCAAATGTCGCCACACGCCAATAGAATTTAGATGAATTTTAATTTAGGTGGCAATTTAGCCATTGCGATTTTTTATTGTACAGATCCGGCAAATGATGAAATGGCTTACCTGATAGTCAAAGTTTGTCGCCTATATTATTCTCTCCGGCTGAAGTATAAAAAATCTCCACCAACACGGAAAACCGTTTCCTCCTATAAAGCTTTTAGCTTACAAATCATACTAAAACCGTCTCCAAATCCGTGAATTCATTTACTAAATCAAACGGAATCACCCGCGGAGCTAATCAGAGCTCGTAAAATTAAGGAAACTATAAAACGTTGCAGCTCGACAAATCGTAAAGTAGATGAGGGTATTCGTAAGCCGACGTCGAATGTCGAACGATCTGATAAATGTTGCAATTTTCATACAGAATTTTGTGAGGATCTTGTTTTGGATACTTTGTTGGCAGGGTTGTTACGATTTGCAAAGACGTGTGAAATTTTTTTGCGACTTGTAAAGAAGAGATCAAAGGTGTCGTGAAAGAAAAAGGCGAGGTAAAAGTTATTAATAGTAATATAGCTGAAATAGCAAATGTTCTACTTCTTATACAAGAGCAAGATGGTAAGTTTGATTTATTTTTAATATTCAATACCAACGTTGATGATTTGACCGTTGGCAGAACAAAAAATATAACTATAGCAAACTATGTACGATGACATTTTCGAATATAAGTAATCTTAATGTCATAAGTAGAAGCGAACTTATTTAATAAATTTAAAAGGACAATGCATAGAACACAATAAAAGCTTCCATATCCCATACAATAAACCCTCGAAAAGGTTCAATAACATTAAAGTTAGGGATCAAACGATTCATCAGCGAGACTGTAAAGTAGTTAAAATTTTACAAGCACATGACATTTGCATGAATTTCATCTAGAGAGAATTTACGACACCGTGCCATTCCGTACGTAGTTTATTGGCGTGTGCATACTGCGTTTCGAGCACTGTGCAAGTGTGTATGGGGGTCTGACGATCGAATGTTGTAATCAGTGTCCTCAATTAAAAAATGTAGATTATCATCGATTATTGGAATAGCCATTCAAAATGTTGTTTGTAGATTAGTCAATTTGAATTCTATGCTGTAATTATTTGGAATTACGTTTCTGGATTAGCCCATTTAAGTATTGAGTTATAGTTCTCTGTCTGTATTTGGTGTAAAATTGTAGTTTTAACTTCATCACGCTTGAATTATGCATCCACATAATTATTGCAGAATTTGTAGCACACAATTATTATACCAAATTGGAAACAAACCAAATTAAACACATTTTTAGAAATGACGCCATACAGCTATAAAAAAGCAATCACCAAAATCTCCAAACTACCATACAGCGCATAAATTGAATAAAATCAGATCAAATGCCCCCAATAAATACGTAACAAAAAAAAAATCGAGCCAAAAACATCGTAACTCGCAAGCCAGGCACGTCTGCACCAAAATACTGATTGCGAGATTAAACAGGCGAAATGCATACGTAGTAAATTTTACGGCTATGCAAATGTCGAAGGGAATTGGACAGTAAAATCTAAGCTTGCTCGTAGGCGTGCTGATTGCCAGATCAAGACAGGTTGCATTTTGGAGGCATAAAAATTTGACAAATACGCTGGCTTTGGAAAAATTCGGTTTATTTTGAACGCAGATGTGTATTTTAGTGCAGTGGAACGTTTGATATTAATTGGACCAGTTTTTTTAGGATTTTGTGAATACCTTATCTTCGGGGGATTGCAGGAGCAGTTTTTACATGGAGTACTTTTATGTGAAACAGAACTTCTAGACCAGTTTGTGGGCTGGCCATTTAAGACGTTACTACTATGTATAACAGAATCGCGTTCCCATTCTTATAATTTACTACGAGCATCAAAGTCTATCAAATGAGACCGCAATATCAAAACGATAGCAACCGCTAAGATATTTTTTCTCAACCTAATAGAACAGACTTGCTCAGAAATGTATATAGACGGATCTACAACTAGGTACTACTGGCGAGGACACTCCAACCCTTTACCCTCTTCAGACAATTTGCGTAACACAACATTGTTCTAATTCCGAGTACGAGCCAAACTAATAAAACTGATGTAAGATAAACTCGTTTATGTGGACGGGATTAAAAATTCGATCATAAACCGAGCTTAGCGGCGAGGGATGCGAGATTGACACGACGTTTACGATGTCGCCATTGTTGGAGGATTTGCGAGATAATGTCGCACGGTTGATTTTACGAGACGCTAATTTTATGGATCGTCATCTCGTGGAGCTAGTTTTAAGCCGGGCTTGTAGTGATTTGTTTGATGGTGTCTTATTGGAACACTTAGAATTCTGCTCCAATTATTTACAACCCTAAGCCTTTTTTTTGTTTCCGCAGATTATGAGTGGGTGCTCTAGGTACCACTAACCATAAGCCTTCTACAAATACTTCTAGATAAATCTGTAAGAAACAGCCTGTATTTAGCGATCTTTATTATTTATATCACACAATACCAAGTTGGCCAAAATAATGTTACCAAGCTCTTGAAGTGTTTTGATTTTTTTTTCTTTGTCATCGAGTATGGCAATAAGGATCAGATCTACTTAACACTGACAAGTTGAAAGTGCACGTATTGAAGTAGGAAATGGACAAAGTCACGACGCCCAGTGGGCAAGCATCGTACAATTACCGGACAATATAATAGACGAGATCTCATAAAGCAGGCGATGCCGTGTGAAACGACGACACCTGTGCGTGGGGTGATTGAGGACAAACATAGAGTTAGCAGGGTACAGAATGAATTCTGTTTTTTTTTGTTGTTGTGAACTTAATTGGGATTGCTAATGTCAAAAGTTTTACTGAAGATTTGTCGTTTGACAAAAAATAACAAATAAATAAATTTGCTATTGAGTTTTATTTGCATGATATAGAAAATACGAAAAAAAAATTGTAATGCTTTATTTTGACAGCCCTTCAAAACTGAACGGCAAAGTTCACATATATAATGAATTTCAAGATCTAAGATATTTTTCGGGGTGAATGCTATAGGTTAAATATTAAAAGTTAAAGCATTTAAGTCTTAAACAATTTAAAATGGTAATCAACAGAGAAATCTAAAACCTAAATTTCGTAACACTAAATGCATTGAGTAACCAAAATTCGTAATTAAATCACGTTTTTATCGCTCCAGTCAGTTCTAAAGTATTAAATTCACTCTACATTATAATATAATGAGGCGTCACACACAAAATGGGCCGGAAACAAGCTCGGAACGTGACGAACGAAATTTCTTAGCGATTTCTCATTCCACCCTCCGCACAATACATTTGATTTGTGTAATCAAATGCGGGCATTCAAATTAATTAGTTCGTTACGCACCTGAGCATTTAGTATTGTGTGAATAACTCGCATTTTGTCCAACTGACTGACGAAATTGACCCACTGTGCGCTGACATAAAGTCGAAAATTTGCTGCAAAATTTTCAATTAATTTCGTCATCGAGTAACAAAATTAGGGTGTAAAATAAGGTTTTCTATTGTTGACTTTGATTCCAGTTCAAAATGATACGTTTTGATATATTTAATTAAACGTTGACAGTGCTCGTGGGTAGTCCTTACTTCTAATAACATTTTGTTTGAATGGTCAAATTTGTGATAGAGTGTTTTAATTCCAACTAATTTCACTTTGATTTCCTAATAGATGGTTAGCTGACAGTCCGGTGGATGTATCAATAGCGTTTCCGTGTCCTTTGATACAAATTATTAGTAATATATTGACGTCATAATGATAGGTGATAGAAATATCAATTGGCATTATTATAGAAGTCCGCGTCAGTTCAGTTTGAATCATTGTGATATTGTTATTACAATTGCATACGTTCATAATCATGATTTATTCATTGACAACTTAGTGTCAAAAAGTGCTCGAGTTACGGATTTTATTTTAAGTTCAATATATTCATTTTGTTTCTGGACACAATGAAATTACAACAATTACAATTTCCAAACCAAGGCAACTCATTTTACTGGAGAACTCAACGTTTATACCACTGCGTTAATCTGCCCCACTAGGAAATCGAACCAAAGACCTAACGATTATAGCCCCATTATATTAGGCTACTCAATTTAACCATATTGTACAGCATTAAATTAATCAGTAACCTTTGACATTTAAGAGTAAACATTTAATAAATATTACCCATTAAAAACATACGAAATATAATTGTGTTAAAACCAATTTAATTTGCAAATGCTTGAAAGGGCATCATGCTCGTATTAAAATCAACCGCAAACATTTTTCACCCCAAATACATTCCCACGAAAAAACTAAATTGATGATTCACCAAAACATGAAGGGTATGATAATCTTAAACGTGTATTATATGGATAAGCACGCAACGGTAAGGGAGGAAATTATTCGATTTAGTAATTATTCTCAACTTATTTTGGAGCTGTAGAATGTAACTAGCTGAGACTATAGTATAAATTGCTGACAGGTTTTCTGAAAATCGCCAAATTGAGTTTCATTTTGCGGGTGTTATGTTTTCGGTGTCCGAAAAATCAGTACCAACTTTTCTTTTTTTTTCTCCGCTCATTATCTATAATGTAAATTGTATTCAGTGCTGATTTGGAATACAATATATTGAAGTATTATGATAAAAGTTTAGATAATTTTATAATCAGTTATCAGCTTAAAGTTATCCCGTTTTAGTAATTATATCTTCTCAGATACTGCTCTACAAGCCGAATGAACCATGTTATAATGTTAAATTTAAAAATTGTACCCAAAAACTCTGAAATTACCTAGTACAAACATGAATTAAAACTGAAAACAAAATTTTTACTTTAATTTTCTGGTACATTTCTTTCAACAACAACCTGTTATAAATAAGCATTTAAAACAAGCAGCAAACTTGTCGAGTAATGCTATTGCGTTAATTTAATTAATTGATATCGCGTTCTATATTAATGACGAGCCATGGAAGGGAACAAAAAAAGTAGATTCTCAACGATAAAAGATATAATAAAACATTTCCCTGTTCGTTGCGGTTTGCGAATGACGAATTTTGGTATAAAGCAAATACATTTTTGTAGGTTAAACAGCGCACAAATTAATTCTTACTGGATGAATCTTAAAAGCTGTAACTTAAATAATTGTTTAAATGAGTAGATATTTTATTAATTAATTGTCAATTAAAACTATCTTTCAAATTTTCCTCGCGCAACACTTCGCATATCGCCTATCGCAAAAAAAAAATTAAGCATACCTTGTATTGTAATTTTACCCAAAACCTTATAATTCTAAACCTTACAACTCTAATAAACCAGAATAAGCGCATGACGCCATTAAGCGATTCTATCATCGTCAACCTTTCAATTTCCGAGCTAACATCACCTTCTCCCTTTAGATCCTGCTATCCAACAGACGAAGTTCCATCCACCAACAGAACCAATTTAACGCTCAAAAATATAGCCCAAATTCGTCGCAGTAAGCCCGCATACTACCCGCATGATTTGGACGCGGCTGTCCCGTTGTTTCACAACGGACAGTGTAATATTGGTATTGTTTAGACGATAATGATCACCTGCGCACGAATGCGTACGGGATTTTTAGGGAGGGAGAGGAGTGTTTACGTATATTTCGTGCTCCCGCCTTACATAATGTGTTGGGATTTTTATTTTATATACTAATTGAAGCGGATTGCTGATGGGTGATTATAAATTCATTTTTTAATTTGAGAATTTTTGATGATTGGTTGTTTTTGAGAACAAGTATGGAGGTGACTGGTAGGATAAAGAGATCTAGATTTTGAGTAAACTAACTGACTCAATGAAAGTGATAACAAACTTGAAACGGAGTCGATTTTAGAAATTATAGCAAGCTGTAGAATCGATTTACACAATAATAAATCAATAAACGACTAAACCATGGCTCTATCATTTATAAACGTCTTTGCGATACCGAATTATTGGGAATTATTAGATATTCGCGTAACTAAAGCAATTGTTGCTGGACAGTGGGCAATTTATTATATAAAATATAAATACGCCCAACAGTCACATACATAGTCCTGACCCCTCACTAAGATCGGGTCTTGTATTGTGGACATCAGAAACTACGAGAAACTTTTCGGTCTCACACAAACATTTGTACCAGTGCGGGGATCGAATGCGCGGCCTCACGTCTCACAGCCGGTATTCAACCAACTGCGCCACGGAGACTGTCCTAACTCAATTAAGCTTTTCTCATACTCTATAAAACCAAACATTAGACAAGCACGGTAGATTTGTCGATCCTTCCGCACAATCATTATAAAGCGATTACACAAACTGTAATTCACATAAATGGTGTTCAATATTTGAGCTCGACAAATTATGGATAATCGTCCGAAATTCACTTAATCGAAGCCCTTGCTGGGAATTATTTAGCTGTGAACGCACGAATCTAATTCGGGCTTATTTATTTAGTGTTGGTAAGGACAAAACTGAAGTAATACTATGTAAATGGAGGAGAAATAATGGATTTTTAAAATTTCATATTAGTGTAAACAATAAATAATAAAAAAACTCCTGAGCATTTTGTTTACTGTCTAAGGTTTTCGATTTTATTTTGGCTCAGAAATTATTTGATGTCTTATAACAGATCACTCATTTCCGACTTACATGATGTAATATGCTTCAAAAAAATCTGAACATTTATTTACCTAAAATGCAACCAGTATATGCCGATAGCATGTATTAATGTTTTAATTTGTAATTAATACCAAGGAATTCGTACTACACGAGAATTTTAACTATCTGCTACAATAACATTTTTCGAAAATCTCCTTTGATCGCCCCCAATTATCCAAAACAACTGAACATAAACAGTAAATCGAGGCGCGACATTAACGTAAAAGAAAATTACTGTGAACCACCCCTTAAATAAATACTTCTGAATCAACAGTGACATGTCGCCCTGAACCGCTCACAAAGTTATTGTTGCTGTTGAAGAAACACGGTTTTATTCTTTGGAAACAATTATTTACTAAAAGAAATGCAGTATTATAATATAATTTAAACTTTCTAAATATTTTTGAAATAGATCTTGTAATTCATTACGCTGTTTTATGTAATTTTTTTTTTAATATATATATATATTTTAAACGCTTTAATCATAGGCTTCTCAGCCATTACATATAATATTGCCAAAAATAAAATATAGTTCAATTACATATTATTTGAATTTGAATGCCTTCTAAAACAGTTAAGCCTATTTTTTTTATTAAAGATAAGATGAATAATTTAATCCAACTGTCGTAAAAAATATTTAAGCCTAACGTAAGTTTTTAAAATCATTTTTTTTTTCATTTATACAATATAACTATTCACTTCTACCTTTTACTTCCCTATGTTTCTAATACTTTCAGAACGGTAAATATAAGTTTGTCGAAGCACGTAGCGTAAGGAGGTGTCATTTGCATCAATCCGCGTCGTATTAGGGGATTCCTTGTGTTTCAATAATGTTTGAGTGAAATATTTTGTATTGTAATTGGCTGGCGTTTGTTGTTACAGACATTCCTGCTTAATGTTTAATTGTTTTTATAAATAGCGAGGTATTTTAATATAGTTAAATTGTAAGGTTAAAGTTTGAGAATTTACGTAAGATGTGGAGGTAGAATTAATTTTAATATTTCCTATGCGTATTAATTATTAAAATAAATCCTTATAATACAACTAAATAATTAGGTATCGTTTGACGCTTCATATTTTTCAAGTTTAAACTACTTTATGCAGGCGCAACTCACAAAATTTCAATAACATATTCCGTAAAACCATGATTCCATGGTTTAATAGAAAATGTATAAAGTTGTAAAGTATGACACGTCAAACGATACCTATTAGTATCTATTAGTTTAGTTGCATATTAAATAATCTGGATAGCCTACAAATCTGAAACGTTATAGAAAGCCCGTCAGTGACACGCGTGTCGCGATTTGGGTTGAAGTTCAAGTTTAGACATCCAGTTATCGGTTTTTAGACCGAAATAATTATATTGATCGTTGTGAATAGGTACTCTCTTTTGATTGCACTAAACCTATTTCAAATGCATTCCGTGCATACTTTATTGTATTAGTGGAAAATAAAATAAGAATAAAAAATCGATCACAATTTTGAATTGAAACAAATGAGAATCAAATCGATACATAAACTCACGCCGTTTCCCCAGACGGGGTAGGCAGCTGTGCTGCAAACAGAGCACCTACGTTTTTCCTTGTATGTTCCATCCCACGATGTGATAGGAGGGGACGAGCCTATGGCTACATTCGCACAAAAATCTGACTTCAGTCTGATAATGAATAAAATCACTTTTCCGGAGACGGAATTCGAACCCGAGACCTCAGCTTTGCAATCATACAGTAGTACAACTGCGCCACCGAGGCAATTACAATATACGAGTAGTAAGTACAATAAATCTAGAGTAGTTTTTGAATTGGTGACTAATATCTATATTACATTTAATCACACGATTCCAAGAAGTGATGACTGCAAATGCACAATTGACTATATTTGCATCGAGTATTGTTGCGTTTTCGCCAAATCCCACGCACTGGGAGCCATGAAGGTCAGTATGTCATCAAACAAAGGACTTTTTTCATAATTATTAGGCATTGCGACATCCGTGAAAGTTAATTGTTGCTTGGGAATTTGGGTTCGAAGATTTAGTTGTGGAATTTGAGTCGTATTTTGTGTCGTAGCAAAAAATATACGATATTTAATCGCATTTAGGGACTATGTGGATTCTAGTCTTTAGAATAAGATTGCTGTGTAAGAAATTTTAATTTATTTTATTTGAAAAACATAAACTGGTTAATTCAATACAGGGTATATCAAGACTGCTATCGAAAACGAAGCCAAGTGGTAGTTTTAGTGACTGTAGACATAATGCAACTAAATTTTTTTGTAAAAAAAGAAGTGTTGGTTTTTTTTGCAATTAAAGAAAACTTGGCTGTTCCCTTTTTTGTAAATCGAGTTTTTCATTTCTATGTGATGAATTTTGAATTGCATGACACTTTCTATCAGCTGCATTGTAATCACATTATCAGCATGAAAAATCTCCATAAACTTAAGGGGAAGTTAAAATCTATATAAAGACCTCTCTTGTGAAGACAATACAAATGCGCCCTGTCAACACAACGAATGTAAAATTCCCTAATACTTGTACCGAGATGGGAGTTAATTTTTGATGTATACGTCATCATTTTGCTACTGTCAGCGCCATATGGGGAACTACTGGTTTAACAGACGTTGAGTAATGTTCACACACTAATTATTATGTATGTACTTACGAATGTCTTTTCAGTTGATGAGACTTAAGTTTGGCCATGAGTCTTGCTTAATGTTGGAGTGTAGAACTGTAGACTGTCGGAAACTTGAATGATCCCTTTAAATTGTCAGTGTATTAGGGCTTTACGGCCTTATTCATAGACGGTTTTAAAACCTATTTTGGTTATCAAATGTTTTGTCTTCTTCGCTTTAACTGAATTGGAAAGTTGTTCGAAAGGGACAAAATGTTTGTTAACTAAATAGGTTTTGAAACTGTCTATGAATAAGGCCGTTAGTAATTTAACAACTATATCAACAAAATACGATGACTAAATTTGCTACCGATCATGAGGATTTTGTGTAAATATTCTATATTCTACTAATAAGTAGTATATACTTCTCGATCCTGTTCTTCAATAATGATTAGAAAAAGAACCATAAATTCAAAATTGACAACCTTCTTTCTTGCACCTATTTTAAGGACAATACATCTGCCTTAAAACTGGTCCAATTTTGAAAAGGGTTTTTAATTGGCATAAACGTCAACATAATTTACTTTCTTCACCAAAAAAGAAATGAAAGGAAATTAAAAATAATAAAACTGGCGTAAACTGTAACACCTGATTTTATTACTGTAATAAAAATACAAATTGAGCGTGAAACGGAACGCATTAAGTGATGTGTCCATATATCAGTGGAAAGGTAACATTTGTTCGTCGCGTGCGCCGATCTACGTTACCGATACATAATTTGGGAGGTGAATAAAATTATAATACATTAATACACAAGTGTTTATAAGGCAAGGGATAGTCTGGTTAGGAGAAGACCGAACGGTCAATTTGATTGTCGTGGGTATCGAAAATCTGCTGTGTTTATTGAATGTTTGGTTTTATAGAGGAGTATGAGAGAAGCTTAATTAAGTTAGGACAGCCTCCGTGGCGCAGTTTGCTCGACAAAGACTGTGAAACGAGAGGCCGCGGGTTCGATTCCCGCACCGAGACATAATTATGTTTGTGTGAACCACAATTATTCGTTTCGGGTCTGAGTATTTGTGAGACCGAAAAGTCTCTCGTAGTTTCTGATACCCACGACACAAGACTCGATCTTAGTGTGGGGTCAGAAATATGTGTCTGAGTGTTGGGTGTGTTCATTTATTTATTATTTGTTTAAATACAGGGACTTCGCTGCCTCTTAGAATTTATGTGTGTTCAGAATTATCACTTTGTTTTTAAATAATAACAGATACACAGGAATGGGGAATTTACAACTTATATCTTATTTATTTATTTATTTATTAATTTATACTTTTTATACAGAGTATAAAGGCGGACTTAATGCCTGAGGCATTCTCTGCCAGTCGACCTTTGGATGGTGCAGAGAGGAAATTAGTAGGCGCATAAATTAAAGAAACTTGAGAGATCTTAGCAGAAAAAGTACAGTTGGTATATGCACATATTTTTAAGCCAATCATTGAACTTCGTGATATTAAAAAAATTTTGGTTGACGAAATGTACACTCTATCATCATCATCAGCCTGAAGCAGTCTACTGCTGTACATAGAACACTCATAAGGCAGCAGCGTAGCTCTCCTGTAGCCTACCACAGAGTTCGGTCTCAATACTCTGCACCTAATAGCAATTGCAATGCCATCTAGAAAGAGTCTCATTGGGTAGCAAGAATAAATTACAAATAAAAAAATAAATGTGAACGCACACGTGTTGAAAACGTAAAACGCAACGTTATGCAAATTAACCCATGAATGCAAGTGTTATTTTTACCACGATTAGCATATACAAAAGTGTATTCACACTTTTAATTTTAAAGCAATAAGAGATTTGGAATTGTCATTAAAATTCAGAAGTATTTTTTGGTGTAATATAGTAGTTATAAGGATCCTAATATTAATCCAAGAGTTACCAAAGAAAACTCATAATAAGACTTCAGATACTCAAGAAATTCAACTATATTGACTTGGTTATAGTTAAGACCGGAATTGACTCAAAATGGGTCTTCATGTAGTATCTTTATTTAATAAATTGGGTTATGTTATATACGAGTATGTTATTGGGTATCCATTATGCAAAATCAATTCAGCTGTGCTATCAATCATTATCAAAATTATCTCCTATTACGAGTATAACACGTAATCTTAAATCCATGGCTATTAAACATTACAATGGCAAATGTCAATAAAGTCGCGTGTAATTTATACGCTCGTATATTAGAGTTTAATTTCATTGAGTTAATTTGAAAACGTCACCTCGGGCAAACATTGTCAGCGCGGACACCAGGGCCTTCTATAAGGGTTGTACAATTTTACCGACATTTAATTTATTTACTTAGTATGTTTTCGTGAATTTTCTACATGTGTACTAAGGACGACAATATTGCATTAGTGTTTGTCAATATTCATGGGCCAGCTTGACTGAAATCTCTATACTATCTCATAAAATTTTATATTAGAATATTAACCCAAAATAATAAACTTAAAAATCATCTTCACAATCTGTTGTATTTGCGGAAATTCTGAATAATACTACTTCTTGTTCTTGAACTTGAAAAGAACCAAGGGAAGCAGAGAAAATATTACCTACGATTGTACAAGATAGATGTTGGTGATGACCTTACAATATTTTGCTATTACAATGGTATAAAAGTAATGGGTTTTTTCTTCTCTGGGCGAACTCAATAAGTCGCTATTCTTGGCTGAAGCTTTTAGGAGCGCGAAGAAATAGTTAAGCAAAATAAGTCAACAGCCAAATATGGTACTTGAATGACCATTATTTTACTACTATTTATTGTCTAACAGTATGTAAGCAAGCGTAGTTTAAATACAACAAAACTTATACTAAATGGTGGTAATGAAATTAACAATTCTGCAATAAACAGAAGTCTCTTTGACAATCAAAAACAATGAGTACAAACTAACTACCTGAATTTATTTATTGACACTAACAACGTCTTTAGTAACAATTGTGTAACTACCAATTCCTATGGTTTCTACAACAGAATGAACATTTAAAAATACCCAACTGCGGCTATTATGGAACGCTTTCCTTGCAACATTGTCCACGCGTCGAGTCAAGTCACAGTCAATATTGAAATTTACGATGGCCCATTGTACATTCCGTGATATTTTATAACTTTATTGGTCACTCTTTGACAAGCACCGATTTTTGCGTAAAAACTCATCGGGGGTATGAAAGGCCAATCACGCTCACTGTGGGGTCTAATAGGCCGTGCCTAATTGAGGGTTGAGTTTTGTGATTGCTTTATTGATTGGTGTTTGGGTGGCTTCTTTTGCAAATAGTTGAAAATAGTGACCTTTTTTTAATTTGCTACTTTGTGATTTGAACGGCTGATAAAGACCACCTTGGAGTGAGAAATTTAAAAAGTTGACGCTTGTTAGCTTTTAGTAAATTTAAAATTGGAACGTTTACAAATATTTGTCACGGTTCTGGGTGTTATGGTTTTTTTTTTGTCTCGCTGGCTGCATGGATAGTTTTACAATACAAATATAAGGGCATATATATATATATATATATAATATAATATAAGCATAAGACATTATACAGACAGACCAATTATAATCTAAATGATAAATCGGTCAAAACCTCAATCGACGAAATTACACTAACATACTTGTATTTCAAAAACTACTCGATAGTAGATAACTAACTAATTAAGTTCGAGAAAACAGGGCTTTTTGTCTACCCCAACAGAATATTTTTCTGTTTATAGGAGTAGTACAGGTTCGGCAAATGAGCAACCATGGTAAGTGACCACTGCTGCCCATGAACATTTACAACGCTTGGATCATGGATTTGTTGCCGGCCCATCAGATCGGGAGGGGAGCGGGAAGGAAGACGGATAGGAAGAGGAAAGTGGTATTGGGCATATTTAATATAAAATATTTCCATAATTATGGACCTATATAAAAATACACCACATTTGCCTGCCGACTGCCTCGGTGGCGTAGTTGTACTACGTTATGATTGCAAAGCTGAGGTCTCGGGTTCGAATCCCGGGTCGGGCAAAGTTATATTGGATTTTTTATTCATTATCAGCCCGGAGTCAGGAAGTTGTGCCCGATATGGCTAGAGGCTCGCCCCCATCCCATCGTGGGAGGGAATATACAAGGCGAAACGTGGTTGTCCTGGTTACACCTCTGCCTACCCCTTATGGGAAAAAGGCGTGAGTTTATGTATGTATGTACCACAATTCCTAGTTCTTTATTTCACAGCCCAAGTATTTAACACCAAAACGAATTATGCGCCATTTGTTTAACTTAATAAATAATTCACTCAAAAATTTTCCACAGCTTACCAAATGAAATGTATAAATATAATATAAAAGCATTTATTTCGCCTCATCACTCCCCACTAGTGATGAATTGGCTCCGAGATTATGAAGACTAATTCGCTAAAAGTGAATTTTGGGGTGCCATCAGAATGCGGAAGAAAAATTGTTCGTGCGGTGACTTTGCTAGTCGTTAATGCTTTGCACGTAATCGAATCAGATGGGATTAAGGCGTTGGTGTTACTGGTTATATATCCAGGGTACTTGAGGGGTAGGCAGGAGTATAAACGTAATTGTTGAAATTTTCGCATTGTCAATTATTATTTGATTCGGGTCTGAGTGTTGTAAGACCAAAAAGTCTCTCGAAGTTTTCGATACTCGCAACACCAGGCTAGACGCTAGCATCATATTGTGGACTTAGTAATATGTGTGTGAATGTTGAGAATTTATTCAAAATCTTTTTAATTTAACGTCGCAAAAAATCTCCGTCACCAAAATATTATCTTTTTTTAATATAAACATATATAATTCGATGTAGTCACTCATTGTACTATTTTATTTGAATATGATATATATGTATTGTATGTAACTAGAGATGTACAATAAAGAGTATAAATAAATAAACATACCACATAAACATCAAGTGATCTGACTCTGGTTATTCGTTTCATTTCCTTTATCAATCATGCACTGGGGTGTGTGTCTAAATATAGGTATGTGCATCATTTATGACTGCTCACCCCCTCAGATAAAGTGCCGTCATGATGACTCAAACTATAACATTTGGTATCTATCCGTCGGCATTAAGTGGAGATGGAGAGGTCTTTTAGGTTTGAGGGACACTGAGAGATGAATTTTTGAAAATTATGAAAATGAAAATAATTTTATTGAATCCATTAAAATGTTCAATTTTTTTTTCTGCCACCCGGTTCGGAAAGCGGTTTTCACTAGAAAAGAACGGGCAAGAAACTCTAGTGTTGCTGTTTTCAAAACCATTTTACAATATCGTGATTATTACAAAAATTACATCCATCCATCCATCCATCAGCCAAAGGAAGTCCACTGCTGAACATAGGCCTCTCCCAATGATTTCCACAGTGACCTGTTGGAGGCAGCCTGCATCCAGCGACGTCCCGCGACCTTTACCAGGTCGTCTGACCACCTAGTGGGTGGACGTCCCTCGCTGTGCTTTCCGCTTCGTGGCCTCCATTCGAGAACTTTTTGGCCCCATCGGCCAAATTTGGTCTAAATCAGAGCAGCTCATTGATAATTTGTTATAATTTGCAAGTGACATATATTTTTAATACAGTGTGTTTTACATTCTGTTTAATATGGCTGAGTGAAGTGAAGGAGCACAGAACGAAGAATCAGTATACCCTGTTTCACCAACGCAGTGAATTTTTATGTTTGCCTGTAAGATACTTTGAAGGAGTATTTTCAGGCATTTTGTTCTCTTATCTGCATGTAGTAAATTTCTTCAAATTATTTTAATACAGTAGATATAGCAACATACATAATATAAGATGAGATTAATAAAGACTGCTACGTCTTAAATGCGATAAAATTTTTAAAAAGCTTCATTCACATGTCTCAGATGGGACGATTTAAAAAAAATCGTCCACATGTTATTTATTTTTTATAATTTCCTATGCGATAGTTGTACGCCTTTACACTCATTTTTTTGTTATGTTGCGTTGTAATATTCAACAGACCTATCAGTCATCTTTTCAATTATATTAAATCATTACGGATATATACTCAACACACTATGCAATTAACGAAAAATAAATTACAATAGCCCAGCATAACAGTACTGACCAGTGATAAATAGTTGTAATTTTTACTGGACTGCTTCGGTGGCGTAGTTGTACTACGGTATGATTACAAAGCTGAGGTCTCGGGTTTGAGTCCCGGGTCGGGCAAAGTGATATTAGATTTTTCTATTCATTTACAGCCCGCAGTCAGGAAATTGTACTTGATATAGCGATATTGTCGCCCCCTGTCACATCATCGGACGGAACCCTTAAGGCGAAACATGGTGGTCCTGGTTGCACCTCTGTCTACCCTTTCTAGGCAAAAGGCGTGATTTTTATGTTTGTATGTAATTCTTTCTGGTCAACACGCTACTTAGACCTCAATCACTACCATCAGGTACATTATGGTAAGTATTTCATGATATTATTAAAAAAAAACAAATAATCTTAACCGCGTGTGCCCCCGCCTCAATTTATCGTACGCCATTTACGGCGATTTCACTTTTTGAAAGTTCAAACATTTTAACTCGCAGATCCGCCGAAGGGTGAAATATGGGGTGTACACTATTTGCGGATTGCGCGATACTTTGTCGAAAGTCGCATTCACTGGGGCTAAATAGACCACTTGTCTGTGCCGATATTTTTAAGCGGATCAACGTCCGACGTAATGTTTAAAATGGATATTTTTGCTGGAGCGGGACTTAAAACATTTGTGTTGGAGAGGGATTTGCGAGGTTTAAAGTTGTTGGGGATTAATTATTCTTAATTTTGTATTTGTAAATTTAATTAAGAATATTTTAGTTCGAAAAATATACAGAACAACTTTTTGTACCGATAATAGCGCTACATGATTGAGTGTTTGAAATTGACCTTTCGAAAATTATACAAGACGTGGATCTTTTTACCATAATAATCATTTTTTAATAATTAATTTCACGTCACGTTAGTCGTATCGTCCTCGGTTTCAAGTCACGTTAAACCCATACATCGCTGGAATTCAATGCTTCATACCAATGTTGTACTGGCTTATTTGAACTTATTTATAAGATAACCTAATCAGTAATTGGGATTATTATTATATATACGTGCCCCTAATAATATTAAATTACCTAAAACCACCCAACACACTCGAATCCCAAGTCAACGCAAAATCCACCAAATTAACCCCACCCCAACTCTTCTAACTCTACCGTCGTATAACAGGTGAGCTCATTACAGATTACTCACGCTTATTTGCAAGTAGCGCCATCTGTTGTGATCGGGACGTCGATTACGATCTCGTATTGCGCAAGGGTTGAATTGGCTGGTTATTTGAGTAATTAGTAAATTTTTGCTTGGGGTTTTCAAGATATTGCGTCCGCTTGTATCGTCAGTTCAATTATATTGTTAGAAGATTAATAAATAAATATTGATGTAAATATTTTGACTTTTAATTAGGAAAACCAGACTTGACAATTATGCTTATTGGGAAGAGTTGAAGTTAAATAATAAAACAGACATTTTTACAATACGCATGAAGCAAACTCAATCTCTTTCTTTAATACTATTTTTTTTTATCAGCCCATATACGTCCCACTGCTGGGCACGGGCCTACTCTACAATCGAGAGAATCGATTGAGAGTGGTTAGGCCATATAGTCCACCACACTGGCCTAGTGCGGGTTGGCGGACTTACATTTTAATACTATACCTAATTATTATTCTATCAGTTAACAAAAACCTATGTACCTATTAAAAAACTTAAGAAAAAGTAAACATTTTCTACTCGTATGTTACTATGTTTATTATAATTTATTATCAATTTATAAAAACCTATCTACCTACAAAAAAACTTAAGAAAAAATCGACAACAAAATAAAGATCCAAACTATCGACAACACTAACACCCCTCAACAGAAATCAATGACTAATTCCGAACTATCACTGATGTGCGACAGATTTCCACTTATTGCACTTCCGTACAAAATTAACAATAAAAAAGGACAAACACAAAATTACAAAGCATTTGACATCTGACACGGCGTATATTCAAATTAATGCATTATCGATATGAACGCAACTGCGTTTGGGCGTAAAAAGGGTGTTTCGTGACCAACGGGTAATGTACACACTATGTGTACTGTCTGAGTTATTTTAAAACAGGTTTTTGCTTTAATCCCACATATAAATGGCGCGAAAAGATTTCTATTGTGAATCTATAGTTAGCTTAAATAACTAAAATAATAAAACAAAATTCTTTTTAACACTGGTGGTGGGTCTCTCATATGAGAGGCCGCCGGGAAGGTACCTCCGCAATGTCTATTTCTTCCTCCATACAGCAGTATAAACGCATTGTTGTGTTGCGGTTTGAAGGATGTTGTAGCCAGCGTAACTACTGGACATAATGAGACTTAACATCTTATGTCTCAGGATGGCGAGCGCAGTGGTATGTCAAGCATTGCTTTGTAATTCATTGTTTTTTTTTGGTTTTGCTACTGACCATGAGCGGTTGTATCGCTTACCATCAGACGAATGGCATGCTCGTCTCGCCATTTATTGCAATAAAAAAAAATCATTTTATACATAAATTATCCTAGTGTTCTATTAACTTCGACGAAGCCGAACGCTATGGTCTAAATATACGCATTTATCTTTTTTTACTACGAGTAACATTAGTATCGAATGCAACATTGTAGTCAATTATTTTTGGTATATAATATTTATCTTTTTTTAGTCCGTTTATGTCCTCGCCCGACAATACAAAATTATTAATCATATAAAAATATTAATTTTCCGAAGCAGAGTCGAAGTTACCCGAAAACAAGACAAAGCAAGATTTGAATTAAAAGTCATTAATTATATTTCAAATTAAAAGCGCTGACACTGCAACCACATTAATACGGTTAAATTAACCTTTGACCTTTTCAAAACCTTATATGTACGCACACATTTATGACACGTTATTTGCGCGTAAATCAAATTTGAGCGTTGGGCGTGGAAGTGTCTCGCGCATATGTCGGGTTTTGTGCTCTACCTGCTCTATCGACTCTACCACCACGTGAGTGCTTTCACGTGTACTCTACATTGTACGTGATCGGAGGATACATTTGTTTATTAGTATAAAGTAAGAGTAGGTAGTGTTTTTTTTAACTTACTTTGAGTGTGTCGACTTAAGTGGATTGATTTAAGTGTCTTACAGATTTACAGGGAGTTTTTTCGTTGCATAATTCCTGCAATTTAGTAAGGCGGTCATCGGATGGTTAATAATTACTGTCAGCTTTGAATATCTGCTGCATTTATGCATAGATAAGTTCCAGGATGTCTTCTCATAATGAGAGAGTAATAGGAAGGAAAAATATGGAGGCAGGAGGTGTTGTACTTTCGGCAACCTCGCTAGAATACGAAAAAATACGTTGCGAAATTATCCTAGTCTAGCCGACCAATTTCTCCAGAAGTCAAGGCTACAATATGCCTCTAACATATGTTTTAATAGAGCACGTATTGAATATTTATTAGGTCATAATATTTTTGTGTCCAGATGCGACGTATGTATGCAAATCGCTTTCGAATTCTAGATTAAAATCAAAGCGGACCTTTTGGGGCGACAGACATACTGCTCTAATTATTTGCATGACCTAATTGATATGCTGATTTTATTCAAAAACCTTATGTCAGGTTTCGTAATATTTGATTCAGTTAGCAATTCAGTGAGGGGTGGACATTTTTTGTAGTATCACTGTTGAAGTGATTTAAATTGGTCGATTAGCAATGGTGCAAAATATTTTGAAATTAAATTATGAGATAATTAACGTAAAGTTCAATTAATACAGTACTATTATATGATATTATATGCTTGGTTGTGAAATGCAAATATAGAAAACCCGCAGAGATTATCATAGACACCTTTTGAAAATGAACGGTCTCAAGTGGCTTCATATGTCGGCTTGGACTTTTGTCGTGTAGTAACATAAAGTTTTCCACAAATAGTGCTAATATATATGAAGTCTAAAGACTGGGAAAAGGCCACATAAAGGCCAAGGACTTAGACTAAGACAACGCCCATCTTATCCCGAGATAAACTACCCAGCAATGGTTCATGTAGACAGACACATCTGCACTGTACTAAAATGCAACATACGGTAGCCCCAATTACAGCATCTACATAATCTGCTCACTGTACAATGTTTATACGTAACATTAAGTTGAATTTCTGCGTATTATCCCTCTAAATAACCACTTATTAAGTCGCCTCGTATTTTACGCCTGCACTGTCGCCCACAAAAACTGTTACCCCTCGATTTAGTCAAATAGTGTATGGACACCTGCGCGTTCCCAACCAACTTGGGCAATATGCGATGGTTTTCACTTGTTTCATAGGAGATACGGTAGTTTACTGGGCGACGTTTTAGTGTATTGTAAAAATGTTACAAGAAAATTATGACTAATATCTTGCTGAGGCCAAAATATTGTTTGGTGAAATTATGTTAGCGTAAATCAATAAATACACGTAACAGTCACTTACATAGTCCTGATCCCACACTAAGATCGAGTCTTGTATCGCGGGTATCAGGATCTACGAGTGACATTTTGGTCTCACAAACATTTGTCTCGATGCGGGGAACAAACCCGCGGCGTCAGAATTATCAGGAAAATTTAAAGTGTATTGTTTAGTATAGGTATAACATAATAATTTGTTCTTACAACATGTCTTAATAAAATATTATCACAGAGATCTGCCTTGGTTTATTTCGATAAGTCATCAACCACAGACATGTATTTTTTTTATACTTTTATAACACTGTGTTTCCGAATTAACCAAAACAAATTTCACGACCTATGAACCGTACCCAGGACCTCACAAGTCAACCTCTGTACGAAAAATAAAACACATTTTTTTCAAAACACCGCACCCTGTCGCGTCGCACGTCCTATCCTTACCCTCGTGTAAACGTAATGAAGAATTATTGTTTCTAACGTCACTGTAGTGTTTTGTATAAGGATTTCCTTTCTATAAGTCTGCTCGGTGGACGGTCAAACACGTTTGTGCAAACGTTGTTTTTATACTCGTTGTTATTGTTACACTTTTTTGTTAGTTTTTGTATCAACAGTCCCTTTTTGCATTTGTTATTGATGTTTGGAGCGACAAGTTTGTAGAGGCGAAGTTGATGTTTCTGTGACGATTAGCTAAAGCTTTGTGATGATAATGATTTTACAAATATATTATTTTCAATCCAATCTAATCCATCAGCCAAAGGAAGTCCACTGCTGAACATAGGCCTCTCCCAATGATTTCCACAGTGACCTGTTGGAGGCAGCTTGCATCCAGCGACGTCCCGCGACCATGTCGTGTGACCACCTAGTGAGTGAACGTGGTGGTAGTTAATATATTATTTACTTTTAAATAATTAATTATTTTTGTTTAAATTACAGGCTTGCCTTAGGAGGCATTGCCACACAAAATATAATTTTACCAAGTTCTTATTGGTCAGAAAAAAAAGTCATAAAAGGCACTTCTGCCTACCCCTCGGGGATACGATCGTGATCGTGTCTGAAATTGTTATTATTATGTTTATTAATAAAATATTACGTAGAAAAATTATAGTTGGAAATAATTTATGTACAACTGATATTACTCATCATAAAAATTTTGAATATTAATTACTGTCATACTTTTCGTCAGTCATGTATTATAAATAGTAATTTAATCATTCGTTTACTAACTTCCTAACTTCACATAAATTACTTCTTCTCAATTTTTTTCCACTATACTAATTCAATCTTTGTTATATAATGAAATCCAAAAAAATAACACCAAAAACTGTTCTGATATATGAGAAAACATACTTAAAATGACTCAGTAGGACAGCGCGGGGCATTATGTCTCGTGACTTGTGGAACGCGACCCCTGAGTGGACTCGCAAATAAATCATCGCTAATACGATTTTTCTTTAACATATTTCAGCCCCTGTCTCCCCTCTGTAAGTCAGTGTTTTGTGGTATAAATGTGTTACTTCGTTACAAAAAGCTAGTGTAATTTTTGGACTACAAATTGTAATGTCTTTTATACGGTTTGCCACAGAACATTTTTTAAACATTATAAGGATGAATATTTATTTTTTCTCTGTGTCAAAAATAGTATTAATATCTTAGCTAATAAACAATAGAATCAAACTGAGACAAAAAAAAAAACAACTATATCCAATCCGAAATAGTTTTTTGTGTTGACCAAATCGATTTGTAATTGACTGACATTACAAAAAAAATGCATGACACGGACTCATAACAAGGAATATAATATTACAAAGCATAAAATGAAATCAATTATAATATAATTGTGAGGTTTTGATGATGACGAATAGAGGGAGTTAAAACGCTTTTGGTAGAAATTCAATGATAGTAATTAAACATGTAAACACCATACATGTGAAATGCCAATACTGTATGTACCTGGCTTTAAGGCAATAGAAATCATTAATTAATTTCCTTACTGCCAAAAACGACGCATGAATTGCTATCCTTTGAATGTTTGACCCAACTTATTCCCTTCGAAGTTTGAACCATAGCTATCTGTGCATCACTGAATTTGCCTCCAGTTAGCCAATTCAAGTAGCCTTCCATATTCAAACCGTTCATGCGAGCAAAGCATAAAGCGCTTTAATTGCAAACCATGATAATCCAGCAGACAAAAACAATAGATCATTCGCATAGACCGGCTTGTTGACAGAGCCTACGGCTAGGTGGCGTGCATTAGTTGAGTCAACAGGAGTGCAGCCAGCGCTTAATCCGCTGTAGGATACACAAACACTGGTTATTACTGTTTTGATAAAGAAAAAATATAAAGGAGATCTTGCTGGCCAGTATTAAAAAATAATTTAAGTAAATTGATTTGGAATTATATTGAAACTATTTCCAGTTTGAAATAAAAGCTTTTTGGTGAGGATTTCAAAGGTCCATCAATTAGTAAGCATTTTATTTGTTTAATGATAAAAAAACACTATGAGTTAGAGAACACATTAAATAATTATAGCTATCAATACATATTTGTGTTAATATATCCCACCTGCTCTAATCTTCTATATTACGATTTTTAAATTAATTTCAGCTTTAGGAAATAAATGAGTCACACTGTAAGAAATTTAAGAAGGTTAGTAAAAGCAATTGTCATAGGATCGTGGATCCGTCAAATCTGAGCAAAAAGCTTTATATATCATTCTCTTTTTGAATTAAGCAATATACTCCGGCTTTACATAAGTTTAAAGCCAGTCTCTAAAATTTAAAAAATCGAATGTAGTTCATTTTCTTTTTAAATTAAGAAACATGAGGCACACGATATATCATTCATATTTCATAGTATTGTATTGTATCAGCCCATATACGACCCACTGCAGGGCACGGGCCTCCTCTACAATCGAGAGTACGATTGAGAGTGGTTAGGCCATATAGTCCACCACGCTGGCCTAGTGCGGGTTGGCGGACTTACACACCATAGAATTTTTTTAAAATCGCTACGGTATGCAGGTTTCCTCACGATGTTTTCCTTCACCGTTAAAGTGCGTGGTGATTGACTATCAATACACACATAACTCCGAAAAGTCAGAGGTGTGTCCTGGGATTTGAACCCGCGACCACCGTGAACATGTAGGCAGCCGAGTCTGGTCCGATACCACGAGGCCACCACGCACTTTATATTTCATAGTAGATGAAACATATTTGCACCGAAACAGTCAGTTCATAATCAATGTTGGTCAATTTAGGCAAACTGTTTCGGTTTAACTCACACAAGACACTGTGTCGGTTCGTGTTGCATATTTTGTATACGAAAGCCTCCAGATTAGCGCTAGTTGGAAACGGTAGTAAGGCTAAGTTATGGATGGGGCAGGCTTCAATCGTGCGTACTGTGTGCCGATAAGTGCATGTCTGTGGTACGTACAGTTGGTGAAAACGTGGTTTGAATTATATTCTAAATATATTAACAGCTAAATTAAAAATATATATATAAATCTGTAGTATGGCCAAGAATTTTAAAGAGAAGTGAATTCAGATTTTCAACAATTATAATAATAAATCTACTGCCAACATTGAAATCATATCGCAGAATCATTGTTGTTTTATTCTGTTTCAAATGTCATTATTGCCAATATCTACTATATTTATCATAGTATTAGTATTAATATCTGCCAAGAGGTTAAGGGGAGCAAGAATGAGTACAGTAAACGTCAAACCAAACTGTGATCTGAACATTGTCAGCCTTGGCGTGAAACAAGACTGGGGTTGAAACATCCTGAAATATGATTTCGTGATCGGGTGATTTATATTTTTCGGGCTGAGTCCCACAGTCGTTCTATATTGTACTGTACTAGCCCATACACGTTCCACTGCAGGGCACGGGCCTCCGACACAATCGAGGGTACGATTGAGGGTGGTCAGGCTTTCGTCTTAATACACATACGTATATAAACTCACGCCTTTTTCCCATAAGGGGTAGGCAGAGGTGCTACCAGGACACCCACATCTCGCTTTGTATGTTTCGTTCCGTGATGTGGTAGGGGGCGAGCCTATCGCCATATCGGGCACTTTCTGACTTCGGGCTGATAATGATTAGAAAAATCCAATATCACATTGCTCAACTCAGGATTCGAACCCGAAACCTCAGCTTTGTAATCGTACAGCAGTACAACTACGCCACCGAGGCAATAATGTCTCAATACCCACCACACACATATACCATAAAACTGTGCCTGAACTTCGTATATTACCTCATCATTCCGCACATATTGTTCTATATCACTTCTCCCCTCGACAGTACATTTAAGCCAGCTTAATATCCGTTTGCTTACTTTGATATTTGTGCGGGGGCTTAGCATGCGTTACGCTCCGGTGGTATTTGAGCTGCCATTACACCGCCAGTCAAAGGGTTGATTTGAGGCCGCATTGCGTTTGCTGCTAAGCTGATTAGCTGGGTCAATTTGTGGACTGCTGTCTTGTCTGTATTGGTGTCTAGATTTAGTGTATGATTTAATCAGGGGATAATTATACCGGCAAGATGGGTATGTCATATCGGAGGTTATTGGACCTGGAAATTTAAGCGTCAAATATATTGCAGTTAGTTTGTCTGTGAGTATAAAAAAATACGTTAAAGTTACTGAATGTATGTCAAAAATGCGGAGCAGTGGTGTGATGATTTGTACCATATTTTCGCATTCTTGTTTAAAATGGTTTCTGGTTTGATGTAAGAGAGCGACTAGAAGGTATTCATATCTACATAAATTTATTACTTTGATCAAAAATCTTTTATACATTGTTGTAATAATAATAAATACACCCAACAGTCACATACATAGTCATGACCCCACATTAAGATCAATTAAGTCTTGTGTCATGGGTATCAGAAACTACGAAAGACTTATAGTCTCACAAACACCCAGACCCGAGGCAAATACTTGCGGGCCTCACAAACATTTGTCTCTGTGCGGGTACGAACCCGCGGCCTCTCGTTTCATAGCCGGCGTCGAACCAACTGCGCCACGGAGGCTGTCAATAATTACATACATACATAACATACATAAACACACGCCTTTTTCCCAGAAGGGGTAGGCAGAGGTGCTACTAGAACACCCACGTTTCGCCTTGTATATTTCGTCCCACGATGTGATAGGGGGCGAGCCTATCGCCATATCGGGCACAAATTCCTGACTCCGGGCTGATAATGAATAGAAAAATCCAATATCACTTTGCCCGACCCGGGATTCGAACCCGAGACCTCAAGCTTTGCAGTCATACCGTAGTACCACTACGCCACCGAGGCAGTCAATAATTACGAACACAACAAAAAATGTGTTGTATCGTACTTGAATGACACGACATATATAGATCAATTGATACATCAACTACAACATACTAACCTACTATCAAATAAACCCTACCTAGAAATCGAAGGCGGAATCCAATAACGCCACAATTTCCTCCGTATCGACGCTGCCATCAAAACATCATTAGGCAGGGCGATGCCCTGTGCTATAGTTTTGTAGTAATATAATTGTTTCGTACGCTGGCACATCATCTGCTGTCCGGACGCGGAGTCACGCTTGTGCTTATACGGGGTGATTCCTTTTTGTAACATACATACATGAACATCACGCCTTTTTCCCAAAAGGTTTAGGCAGAGATCCTATCAGGACACCCGCGTTTCGTCTTGTATGTTCCGTCCTATGATGTGATAGGGGGGAGCCTATCGCCATATCGGGCACAATTTCCGGACTGATAATGAATAGAAAAATGCAATATCACTTTGACCGACTCGGGATTCGAACCCGAGACCTCAGTTTTGTAATCATACCATAGTACAACTACGCCACTGAGGCAGTCATTTTTGTAACATTTTTTTTAATCCTACATACACTGATTAACGCTCCTATCTCTGAAATGTAGAGACGTGACTGGAGCCGATCACAGTTTGCGAATGTTTTGTTCAAAAAGGAGGAGATTGGAGGTTCTTGAAAATATTATTGGGGTGGAGACAATTGTACTTGAAACCTACCATATTGCCTGATATCATATAAACAATATCGAATTAAGTGGTAATTATGATACGTAAATTTATTATTTAACAGTTTTTATTATACCTAGGCTTATGATCAAATAAAATAGCTGAAAACATAAATGAACCCAATCAAGAAATCAAATTAAAAAAATGATACATATTAACATACATACATACGATAACAAGACGTTGATAGATGACAATGATGTTAACAGCACCCACCAAACGTAACCGATGTACGTAACGGAACAAACGGATGAGCGAGCCCAAATTTACTGCATAAAACAAAAAGAAACAACAAAATGCACAATAAAATTTTATATATGTTTATATATATTTATATATATATTTATGTAGGTATATTTTTTGCACATATGTGTATATTGTATATATATATATATGTATAATGGTTATGTATGTATGTATGTGTATTCATATATATTAATAGCTCTATGTAAAAATATTCGTGCACCTGAAACTGCCCCAACTTTCGTTTTTGCTAGCTTATCCATCCCATGGTTGTCTGGCAGAAATTGCTTTGAGCAATAAGACCGCCATTTGTACATTTTTTTTTGTAATTTTTTCCACTTTTTATTTATTTGGTGTACAATAAAGTGTTAAATAAATAAATAAATAAAAAAAAGGGAAAAAATAAACAACAATTTTCTCGGCAAATACAAACACCCTGTATGAGTGCGTTAAATGCGTCGTTTATCATCCAACAGATTAACTGTAACTACTCGCACTTGTCCCATTTACAAGTACTTCCTCGTTTTATTTTCTTGTTCTATACCAGCCTGCGCGTCCCATAGGCACAGGCGTTACATAATGGGAGAGCTTTTGACATTAGTCCACCACGCTTGCGTAATATGGGTATAAGTTATTTCAACTGGAACTGTATCAGCCCAGATACGTCCTACTGCAGGGCACGAGCCTCCCCTACAATCGAGAGTACGATTGAGAGTGGTTAGGCCATATGGATTATATATCCACCACGCTGGCCTAGGGCGGGTTTGTGCACTATACGTACGGTTTTCTCACTATGTTTTCCTTCACCGTTATAGTGCATGGTGACTGACTATGAGTACACACATGACTCCGAAAAGTTAGAGGTGGATTTGAACCTGCGACCGCCGTGAACATATTGGCAGTCGCTTTTGGTCCGTTTACCAACAGGCCACCATGCACTTTTATTTCACTTTTTTAATTGGTACTAATAGACAATCAGACCTACGTACATCTGCTATTGTTTTATAGTCAGAATCGACAGAGGTCTCTTCTGATGTTGTTTATCGATTGACAGCCTCCGTGGCGCAGTTGGTTAGACGCCGGCTGCGAAACGTGAGGCCGCTGGTTCGATCCCCGCACCGAGACAAATATTTGCGTGATCCACTAGTATTTTTTTCGGGTCTGGGTGTTTGATCGTAAATTCTCTCGTAGTTCCTAAAATCCACGACACAAGACTCGATCTTAGTATTGGGTCAGGACTATGTATCTGACTGTTGAGTGTATTAATTAATTTATTATTATCGAGTACTAGAAACTGGTTTTCGGTGATTAAAGACATAATAACATTAATAAAAAACAAACCGATTGCAGTTTCAATATTTGCGTAGATGCACAAAATTTTGATGACATAGATGAGTGAATTGCAACCGTGAGCGTAAAATTAAATTGTTTACGTTTATGCCTATTTTTCTTGTTTTGAAACTATGTTAACTCTATAATGCGTCTCTCTCTGGCGTGCGTGGTGGCCTGTTGGTAACGGACCAGACTCGACTGCCTACATGTTCACGGTGGTTGCGGGTCCAAATCCCAGGGCACACCTCGGACTTTTCGGAGTTATGTGTGTATTGATAATCAATCACCACGCACTTTAACGGTGAAGGAAAACATCGTGAGGAAACCTGCATACCGTAGCGATTTTAAAGAATTTCTACGGTATGTAAGTCCGCCAACCCGCACTAGGCCAGCGTGGTGGACTATATGGCCTAACCACTTTCAATCATACTCTCGATTGTAGAGGAGGCCTGTGCCCTGCAGTGGGTTGTATATGGGCTGATACAATACAATACAATATAATAATAATGATTCTCCGTTAATAAGACATGCACCGATGAGCTTAAATCGAAGGGTGGAAAGACGTTTTGACTAATTTACGTTTTGACTACTTTTTTTACTATAAACATACATACATACATAAACACACGCCTTTTTCCCAGAAGGGGTAGGCAGAGGTGCTACCAGAACACCCACGTTTCGCCTTGTATATTCCGTCCCACGATGTGATAGGGGGCGAGCCTATCGCCATATCGGGCACAAATTTCTGACTCCGGGCCGATAATAAATAGAAAAATCCAATATCACTTTGGCCGACCCGGGATTCGAACCCGAGACATCAGCTTTGCAATCGTACCGTAGTACCACTACGCCACCGAGGGAGTTTACTATAAACAATAAGAACATAAAATAATTGTTTACTGCGCAATAATATTCTCTATGTACGTAGGACAAGTTTACATGGATATCTAATTGAAGCACTGGCTAATTTGTTACCTTCCTGTGCTAGAATATTACCAGCGTGATACCTGTACATATTATATTTGTTACGTCATGGATTGGATTTGGATCTTAAATCTGTTATAGATTTTAGTTCGAAATCTACACTTGGTCTCATTTTTTTAGAATTGAATTCACGATACAAAAATCTGGCAGTGATATACACGCGTATTTTTTAAAAATGTAGACAATTTTAAAAACAATAATCAATGTGTCCATCACGTTTTATCTTAAAAAAAACACTAAATTTACGAAAATTATAGGGTTCGTTTTTTTCTTCCCCGAAAATTTCGCCGTTTTTGCAAAAGGGCGCGTCAATAGTATTTTTTTATATACACCGCGTTCGTCATCAACTGTCAAAGTATTTTAGTTTTTTAAAACGTGGGAACGCATCCGGTAACTGCCACGTAATGATGACAATTCAATGTTCTATTGGTTTGTTAAATTGTTTATGGCGAAATTTCACAGGATGCAGTAAGAATTAGTTTAATAGGTGCTTTTTATTAATTTCTCTAGAGACTTGTGGTTGTGTGAGAAAGTAACGATATATTTGAACCTTTTAGATTGAACGAACTTTCTTTTCCTAAGGCTTGCAAATGTTAAGGACTTATTATTATCTTTTGTATTTTTTTTTTGTGTTTTCTTTATTTTCAATGGTAGGTTAAGCAAGTACTACAATTATTACGTATTTAATACTGTATTTTAATATCTTAGAAACTTATTAACTAAATGCTATGACTATAAAAATATGACATAATGTCTAAAAGGCATATCAATATAATATCCATACTGTAACCATACATACATACATACATAAACGCACGCCTTTTTCCCAGAAGGGGTAGGCAGAGGTGCCACCATGACACCCACATTTTGCCTTGTATGTAATAGGGGGCGAGCCTTGTATGTAATACTTTGTGTCTGGCCATCCAATCCAATCCATTACTACTTGTCCGACCCGGGATTCGAACCCGAGACCTCAGCTTTGCAATCTTACCGTAGTACAAATACGCCACCGAGGCAGTAATCCTGGGTATTCCGGCATCTGTCTACGTTGCGAGTACTTGAGTACTGCGAATGCGTACTCAATTATGCCACAGTTTAGTGCCTAAAGTTCAGTTTTCGTACTAAAAATATTTGTACCAAAACTGAATCTCCACTTTCCTTTTAACACCTCACCCAACACGCATCACCTATAATACCTCATACAATGCAAAATTAATTCAAAAGTGAACAATTTACACGTCATAATGCATTTACAATGAGCTCATCAGTTGTCATCAGCAATGCTTACATTAATTTGCACGAATCACAATATTCATAACGGTAGACGCTAATTTGGATGCAAAACTGATAATTAACGTATTAAAATCCAAACAACGTTAACAAAAGGTGTGCTCTGCGCCCGGATTGGGTTAAAGTGTGTGGTTCAGTTGTAAGGGGAGAGGATGTTCGATAGATTTATGTGCGATTTTTTGATGATTTAGGTGTATTTTGTAAAAAAATACTGATAGGTCTGTTATATGTGAGAGGCCGCCTGGGTACGTCCCTCCGCAATATCTATTTCTCCCGCCAAACAGCCATGTAAACGCATTGTTGTGTTCCGGTTTGAAGGACATTGTAGCCAGCGTAACTACTGGACATAATGAGACTTAACAATTTATGTCTAGGATGGCGAGCGCAGTGGAATGGCAAGCATTGCTTTGTAATTCATGGTGTTGTTTGGTTTTGTTACTGTCCATGAGCGGTCGTATCGCTTACTATCAGGCGAATGGCATGCTCGTCTCGCCAAACACAGCAAAAAAAAGTTTAAATTGGTATTAGGTAATGTTACATATATATTTGATCGTCTCTCTTATATGAGTATAATTCCCTTTCTCTATCTCTCTCTTCAGCCGTGGGAGAAAACTAAGCGCAGCAATGGAGATTGAGAGAATATTTTCTTGCGCCGTCAATAAATATTTTTCTCTTTTTTTTTATTATTTAACTATTTGTTATTTGAACTTGATACTGGTGAATGAAAATGAAGATGGTGGATGTTGCTTAACGTGATGGTGAAGGGTGATTTATCGGCATTTCACTATTCGGTTCAACTCTTATTTATTTTGTTTTAAAAACTTTTTTTCTTTATGCTAAAATACAATTACTCCTGACAATTACAGGTAATGTGAGGGCATGTTAAATACACCCAAACCAGTTTTTGAAAATTGTTGACTTAGTGACGGCTAAGTTAAATACTCAATATATTTATCGCGCTGTAGTTTACTGAATGGGCTGTACCGTCCCGGTCGCAGTCTGCCCTGAAGTGGCCTGATTACCCTATTTATTCTATTAAGACAGTAATTGTTTACTGAATGAGTTGCGTAGACTGCGCTCCGCCATTAGCCGTATTGTTCCTTTGTCCTACGTAACTGAATATGCTTTATTATTGTTAGTTGCTACTTGTATTTAATGTGACGGATTTTGGAGACGTTGGTTGTTTTGAATGGATACTTAAATATATTGGTTTTTGATTGCTATCGTCTTAAAATATTTTTTGGCAATAAAAAAGAACGAAAAAATTATTTATTTTTCTAACAAAAGCCAAGTTAATGCATAACCTTACAAGCTAACATAAGCTAAATTTTAAATTATACATTTTAGGTACAAAAAAACAAGTTTTACGATATCAATGCAACCATTCATAATAATAAAACAATGTATAATACGTATTATAATGATCAATATAAAACATTTAAAAAACAAACTTAAATTCTACAGTGTATTTAATTAAATCTCACACAAGTTAATTGAGAATTTTAAATTAAATATCTCACTAAGCCCTTATAAACCACATCAAGAAAATAACAAAGGTACAAATAACAATCACTGACAATGTATGTCAAAATACTTGACGCCGATTAACACACTTTCTTCAAATTAGTCACGGGTTAAGACGATAATCGCAATTACGACCTACTTCAAGCCATGCAATATTTTGATACTGGCAATCTTTTATATCGTTTTTTGTTGGCAGCAAAAGTAAAAACACAAAAAAGAAAAAAACTTTTTGTTAGCAACAGTTACCGTTTAACCGTGTCAAAGTATCAAGGGTTGATCGGGGCCAAGGATGACAAACATTTCTGCAACCCCATTAGAAAAAAAAATAAAAAAGGCAAAGGAACCAACAAAGCCGCGTTTACAAATTTTTATGTTCCAAATTTAAACTTTATTATTTAATAAACTGATGGAGGTTTTTTGAAAGGGGGCCTTAAAGATATTCATTAGTGGCAATAAAAAGGTAATGTGCCATTGTGATGGATCGATGAATTTTTCGGGATGATTTCGCGTATTTAATTTACGATCGACGTTTGATTTTACGATACTTTTTAGTGCTGACATTATTTCGTGAGAACTTTTACCGCCAGATGCATTGCGACGAGACATAAAGTTTGCGATGCAAATGAATGTATTAAGATTTTACAAAAATAAATCTGTATAGTATAAGTTTAGTTTAAATTACGTTTTTATATAATACTTTCATAAGAATTTATTTCAATATCGGGTATCAACTAAGTTATATTTTAGAAAAAAAAATAAGTCCGATGTTATTTGCATACAAATTCTTTGACATGACCTTCGGGTTCATCTGACCATTTTTTTTTGTTAAGAGGAATGCTGTCACGCTCCACTTTCAGTACCCCGGAGGAGGCCGAAAGGGGTATGTTAGAATCACTGGCCTTCCAGCCCGGAACACCGCGGATACTGCGGCCGAGCCGGGTCATACGGGTCATACGCCAGCATACTAACTAAAACCCCTCGGTAGCCGTTGCGTGCATTTCGGGCGACACTGGATACCTCAGGGCGAGAAGCGGCACGATTCCTTCCCTGTGATCGCCCCGCACCGAACAATGCCTAGTCCCTTTGATTGAGGAGCAAAGTTATTCCCCACTTACACCTCGGCTTTGGATTCAAATTTTCTTGATCCAATTAAGTACTTTTAACCAACCTCCGCAGCGAGAACAGAGATACTTATTTCCACAAGCTTAAAATCGGTGCCTCGGTGGCGTAGATGTACTACGGTATGATTGCAAAGCTGAGCTCTCGGGTTCGAATCCCGGGTCGGGCACAGTGATATTGGATTTTTCTACTCATTATCAGCCCAGAGTCAGGAATTTGTGCCTGATATGGCTATTGGCTCGCTATCACATCGTGGAACGGAACATACAAGGCGAAATATGGGTGTCCTGGTAGCACCTCTATCTACCCTTTCTGGGAAAAAGGCGTGAGTTTATGTATGTATGTATATACAAGCCTAAAATCGAAAGATGGCCCAAAACAATGATACGCCCTACAAGCAGTGTCCATTACAGTTTAACTGTATAATAACATGTTACCGTCATATTATTCAAATGAGGACATATATTAACAATTCTGTACGTCATTAATGAACGGAATCACACCCGCAGCGTCCGTCAAAATAATTTAACCGTCGTTTAACCGGGTAATAACAAACTACGGTTAAAGAACATAGTTGAGTTTAGTTGAAGTTTATCTATACCGATTTGTTTTTTAACTAATTTATGGGGTTTGAACACGATATGCAATGCTTATGTTGCAGATATAGGTTTAACTGGAAATGGCTGCAAATATAATGGTTCATTCACATTGAGCCGTAAGGTATGTCGTGTCTTAGATTACTAAGCAAACTAATCAAAATTGCAGAAAATATAACTATTTAAATACCACAGATTGGATATTTTATAGAAAAAGCTTACAAAAACACTTGGCTGGTCGTAAAAAGACATAGTCTAGCGATCTTTACTGGTAATGCAGTCAGTGTCCCGTGTCAGAAAAAAAAAGGAAACTAATTTATTTTATTAAAAAGAACTGTAGATTTATATTGAAAACCATTTAGATTTTACGAAATACAAATTTGAGAGGTAAAAAATAAAATACTTGATGAGGATAACTTTTCCTAATTGTATGTACTTGTACTATATTATATTTATATATATGTATGTATGTATTTTGTATGTATGTGTATGTGTATTTACGCTTTATTTTATATATATTTGTATATACTACTTTACTTTATTTTATTACTTGTAGCTATTAGATTATTTGTATTTAATTTATTATTCAGTGTTAGCTTCTATCTCTTACACTTTAAACTGCCCTCTGTTAATCCTTTTCAAAAATCCATCCCATGGTTGTCTGTAAGATATTGCCTTTGAGCGATAAGACCGCCAATTGTACTTTTTATTATGTGATTTTCTTTTTATTTGTATTTTTTTGTGTTTGTGCAATAAAGTGTATAAAAATAAATAAATAAATAAATACTTCGTACAAAACAACAAACAAAATGAGACCACGCTCTAAGCATATCTATAACTATGCTACAATCACATCTAGTTAAACTTTAATCAATAACCCAAAACTGTGTTTTACCCTCAAGCGGGCGGAAGAAATGGGATTTTAACTATGGTTATTACATGTAAATTAATTAATAACATCTTGTTAATGTGTTTAACTGAACATTAAGCCGTGATGGTTTGATTGATAAATGACATGCGCATGATAATGCATGTTAGTAGGTTAGATGCCTGGATTTAGAAATTACGATTAACATAGATATACATATATATGTATACACGAATAATGATATGGAGTATGTAATATTAGTCTTCTTTGATAACTTGTAGTAATTCAAAGGAACATTAAACATAAAAAAAATTGGTCAATGAACTAACAGCTCAAAATATAGTATACCATATGGCATCAAGGTACCTCTTTTTTGTCTCAAGAGAAAAGCTGTCAAGCTCCCTTTTCGTTGCCCTGAAGAAGGCCGAAAGGGGTGTGCTAGAACACCCAGAAAAGAGATATTTTGACTGCTAATAGTCTAAACAGCCCAATAAGTATAAGAACACGCTTTGCATAATGGTTTCTACATATTTACGGGAATGTTACACATTGAAATATTTTTCTTTAATTTCCCGACGTTTCGATCACTTTACAGTTTTCGTGCTCACGTTGCGGACTGAAATTAAATCAAATTCGCGATAAAATCCGTAAGAATTCGTTTTATTTCAAGAAAGCGGTTTTTATAATTTTTCTATAAAACAGTATTACTACGAGCACTTACTACAATTTTGACAGATTATAATCAATTTCTAAAAGGTCCATAATTATAATTATACTCCACTGGTACATCTTCATTCATTTTCACTCACGGCAGAATATGAACCGTGTACCCTTAATTACTTCTTCCCACAGATAAAAAAATATTTGTTGTAAAATACTATTTCCACACAAAAGCCCCATATTTGAGATGGCAGATTCTAAGAATAGTGCAGATTGTTCCTTTAATTCCCATAGGATCCTTTCACTGATTGGAATACTCTGTGCCACAAAAGGTATGCTATTTACTGTCATTATGCGTCGAAATACAAAAGACCCTGCAACGGAACGATGCTATGAAAAGAGTTGCGTATTTTATTAAGGCGCATATTCACTCATGCTGGTAGTTGATGGAGCTATAATGTTGTCGATTGCAAACCAGGTATTTTCTAGTATATAAGACGTTCACTCATAAGGTGAAAAAAATACTAAGTAAATAATAAATAAATACACCCTATAGTCACATACATAGTCCTGACCTCACATTAAGATCAATTAAGTTGTGTGTCGTAAGGTATACATTATATTAGCTCAATGGAAGCAGATAGCTTTGAGCATGTCGAAAATTTTAAAATTCTCCATTGGTCAATCACTCCTCTTTCAATAGCAGGGATAAAACAATTCATATGCTTTTGAATTTCTCGTTGATATTTTAAGTAGGTACACACTTTTATTTGCTACGTTTTCTTCATTATTAATACTAGCAGTGATTAATTTTTAATGCACATAATTTCGCAAAGGCAGAGGTAGTTTGAGTTTGAACCTCCGGCATCTATATTTTGTCGAATAATGTAAATAGTTGTTAATATAATTTATCGGTTTCATCCATTACCTTAAATGTAAATATTTCCAAGATAAAACCAACAGCTGTGCCTTAACAAACCAATCGCAATTACTAGTAACACATAACTACCGCAACACCGGCCCGTTTTCCATATCGACAAAACGACGACTAGAAATAATGAAATATACAAACGATATTTTTATTGTGCGATGCGTGTGTTTTCAATCGCCCGGTGGTCCGTAATCTGCAACTGCTTTTAATGTAGCTGTGCTATTAATTGTTCTGATTATAATTGCTCATTATTTAAAAGAATAGGTGCATATATGTATACCAGTTTAAATCTATTTATTTATTTGAATTGTACGATTATACAATTAAACTAATCAATTACTAGTATTAAAATATAAAGAACACACAAACATACAAAATATAACATTAAACATAAATAAAACATAGGTTTTTAATAGAAACAAATTACAGGTGATATTTTTTTCGCATAGGTTCGAAAATTTGCAAATAGGTCACCTGATTGTACTTTATCACCGTCACCCATGCACATTTACATGAATCATCATAAGATCATGGTTTGCTTAGCGATCTCTCAAACTTGCAAGGGAAGGAAAAAAAGGCTTTGAAAGGAGCTGTAATTGACGTCTGTTTTTCCGAAATAGTTGCACCACCCCCGTCAAACTGGACAACTTTTACAGCAGTCAAAGGTAACTACAATGAAACGTTACCACTTTTATTATGTCATGTAATGTCTTGCAGATAATAAGCGTTAAGTAAATTTTGTCGCTTTTCGTTTAGTACGAGCATTTCGCGGAAATAATTTTCATTTTTCTCCGTCCCTTACTATAATTTTAACCCCCAGAAAACAATTATCAGGATTTGTGACTGTGTACGTATTTTTAAAATTGGAAACAATCGTGTATTTGGTCTGGATGGTAAATGTTCGTTAGTGGTGATCACCTACCACCAGATGAGATTGTGGTACCAAGACAAACAATGTGGCGCAACACGTGACGCGCAACAAGGTCACATTCGCCAACACGACGCAGCAACTGTCCTTATGACGCGTGATCACATCACGTGAAATAGTGCAAGATACATCGTAATGTATTTATTTATTTATTTATGGAATAATGTAATTAATTTAAATTTATTTACATCCGATGTTGATTCAGTAATAAATTTATTCTGACCTTTAATTTATTTTCAAGGTTTTTTAAGATTGCATTCAATTACGCCTGGGTTTGCATGGGGCCTGGATTTCCGTTTTTACTTAGTCTTTGTAATCAAATTTAGTATTACAATAAGTTATTCTGGAGTTATTTTCTATAGAATAAGCTAAATCATATAATATTCTTAATGCGATTTAAGCATCTGGAATACATATTATATTTTAGAATGTTCCAAACTTAACTTAAGCCTTTATACGTCCCACTGCAGGGCATGGGCCTCCTCTACAATCGAGAGTACGATTGAGAGGGGTTATATCATATAGTCCGTCACGCCGGCCTAGTGCGAGTTGGAGGACTTTACTTACCGTAGATTTTTTTTAAATTCACTACCATAAATGTAGATTTACTCACGATGTTTTCCTTCACCGTTATAGTGCGTAGTGTTAGAGTATAATCAATACAATACACACATAACTACGAAAAGTTAGAGGTGTGCCCTGGGATTTGAACCCGCGCCCAACGCGAACATGTTAGCAGTCGCGTCTGGTCCGTTACCAACAGGCCACCACGCACTTATTTTTTATATTATGTACACATAATTATATTCCCTTATTCCCCGACTCTTGCCCACCCAGACTATTTCAAGTAGTACAGGCACCGCTTAAGATCTTCGATTACAAAACGTATTAACAGCCTGTTAACGAGCCGTTTGTATTCATTAAATAAACGCAGAATGCGAAATACGAGTGTAAAAGACCTTAAACTGCATAAAGACTCGGGTCTAATTTAATATTGTTTTAAGATATTTTTTTCTTTCTTAGGCAGACGGACTAGCAGTGCTGATGGTAAAAGATGATCGCGACTTATAGATTTTCGCAATGCTAGTAACGCAGCTCAGCCACTTCCTAATAGGCACATAATTTGATATTTAAATTTCTGCTGAATACTGGTTTATTCTTGTGTTCCAGATTGAAATTATCCCGTTATAAACATTGCCAACACAGACAACGATAATCCCTTTGCAAAGTGGTATAGCCACACTGTTGTCAGTTATGATTCAACCTAAATGGGCAGGCTCGTCCGGCGCGGTACTACTGTCTTACAGGAGATCGACGTGCAGCGATAGCTTCGTTGTCACGTTTCGTTTGGTAAGTGAGATTACCAGACGCCCAATACCCCTTTTCTCTTCCCATTCTTTTTCTTCCCCGCTCTCTTCCTGATTTGATGGGTCGGAAACACATCTATAATCTCAGCGTTTTAGATGTTCATGGGCGACAGTGATCACTTACCATCAGGTGACTTGTTTCCTCGTTTGCCGGACCCATTGTATAAAAAATAACATCGAACTCAAAACTTTGAAACTCTTGGGTGTACCTGAGGCTATAAAGTGAGTTCCATTGATTTAACTGAAATACTATTTCTGACTGAATTACATTACAAGTGAGGTACATTAATAAGTAATAGAACATATTTGGTATGATTATATACAATGACTCAACCACTTACAACATTAAAGACATAAACAAAACAGCATTTATGGTGTCTCCACGTCGTAAAACACCAATATCACATGATTACAGATATGAAAAGCGAGTTTTGCAGGAAATTAAACCATAAAATGAATAATAATGAACATCGACTGTTTCCTTCGCACGGAGTTTCAACGATACTAGTCGTAAAATGTAATGAAATTGCTTTGTCTTCCAACCGTTTGTAGTATAAATAGTTAGATTTTATTAATTTCGTTGAATTTATAATTGCATAAAAGTGTTAACCTATTTTGATATGTGAACGTTTCGATCCCAAGGCACACAATTACGAAAGCACCTGAGTCATATTACTACTTAATTAAGCGTAGAATCTACAGCCATCCAAATGAACTGTTTCAATTACCTATGATTTCTTACGAATTTTGATGTTCTGAAGACCAAAAAAAAATTTTTTTTAGCCGTCACTCCGGTCGAACTGACTCATTTATAACCAACGTTGTGAGAGCAAAGCTCTATATTTAGGAAACAACTTGCTAAAATTTTTAACATATTATAAGTTGTATATCTTTTGTACTAATCCTTAATTCTGTATCATAATAATCCAATCCATCCAAAGGTTGCTTGGAAGAAATCGCAAGGAGCGGTAAGGCCGACAATTGTAACCATGCCTTTAGTTTTAAGCGATTTATATGATAAGTGGCTTTATTTCAGTGTGGAGTACAATAAAGTATGTAAATATAACTATAGGTTATTCTCCCTATACTACGGATGGATCTCAGGAAACCATAGATAGATAGATAGATAGATAAAACGTTTATTTTGGCTACAATAAAACACAAAAACAAACTTAAAGAGTTACATCAACATTAATAATAATTACAGATAAAAACTTATGTTACATATTGTAGCCGCAATCAGGCCCCAGCTCAGTAATATGCAATGCTCCAAGGAGCAAAGCGCTGGTAATTCTGCTGGTATCTGGTATGCAGTACCAAGTAAAAAATTATATATTATTCTCCAAGTGGCGTAAAACTAAAGAAAGAGCACAAGCAAAAAAAAAAAAGAAAAAAAATAACAATAATAATAATCACAGAATGGGAAACTAAACAACATAATAATATACATAGTGAAGTCAATGTTTTGCTGTCATTGTTTTCAAGTGAGTTTGCTGAAGACACAGTATTCCGTCTCTCGCCTTTGTGCCTTTTATTCCACCTAAGATCCCCTCATCTCACAGTCCTACAATTCTTAAGATGTTGTAAATATTATAAAGCAACGAAGATCCTTCCAGATCCTGCTTTCTTATAATACAAAAAAATATCACATAACTTTTCTTTTTGGCCCAATCTACTAGGTACCTCATAAAACTAAACCAAGGTGAAGTAATTATTCAAAGCACACTCAGCTATGAGCTTTCGTAATAATCTTTCGCCCTGTGACGTGTTAAATCGCGTCTGCATCGTTCAAATGTGGACGTTCTGTGGAAATGGCCGCGAATCCGCTTATCTTAAACCCGGCACGAAAGTAAGTGTGGCCATGAAATAAGCGATTGCTAAATTCATATGTTGTATTTATATACTTCATAGTTTGATCCAAGCCTGAAAGAGAGACGCATATTACTTGAGATAGTTTGAATAAATACAGAATAGGGTACAAAGCACACGCAATTCTGATACAAAAGTGACAGCTTGTGTTGTATCAGCCCATGTACGTCCCACTGCAGCGCACGGGCCTCCTCTACAACTTAGAGTACCTACGATTGAGAGTGGTTAAGCCATATAGTCCACCACAATGGCCTAGCTTGGGTTGGCGGACTTTACATACCATCAAAATTTATACAAATCGCTATCCACTGCTGGACGTAGGCCTTTCCCAAAGTACGCCACAGAGCCCGGTCTGCTGCTTTATGCATCCATAAGTCTTTATTTTTCTTCATCAATAATAAAAAAATCATACAACACTTGAAAAGCTCAAATCGCTCTCGCTAACACCTATTAATCCGCGTATCCTATGGCCCAACAAGAAGTCTTCTGCATTATTAAACCGTGGCTTTTAATGTGCAAGTAAATTAATGAAGTCGCAAAAGTTGTAATACAAAGCTGGCTAGGATGTATGGTGGCTATTACCGTTGTGTGGAAAACGAGTAATGTATGCAAAGCTTTATATGAGTTGAGACTTGAAGGACTGACGGCTGAAACAAATGTGTGGATTAGTAAAAGTTGCTTATTGTTGTGTTTTGTTAAATTATATTTTTATTTTGTCTATTTTGCAATAGTTTTTGATAATTATAATAATGTTATAATAATCCATTTATTTGGAGAAAAATATCATATTATAATAATTAGTGTTACTAAACAATCATCTTATATAACTGTTAGTATTACGCACATGCAGCGAAATTAAACTAAACATAAATGGGGCAATCCAGCTTGTATGCAATAACCCTCAGGAGGCCGATGGTGCTGGCACGCACTCTGTGCAACAACGACGCTGCCCGTTTATTATGTGTGTGTTTATATGTTTGCATCATGAGTGTCTGCAAACATACCCGATGCAGTACAAAAACGTGGCAATACCGTGGTAATTTTTCAATACACTTAATAATATTTAATAATATCGTTATTGTATTCTGCAGTTATTTTACTTTTAAATTTATTATTATGTTGAATGATTTTATTGTATAATTAATTTCTATTATGAATGTTGTTTCACGCCTATAATTGGCAAGTAGACCAGGTCTAAAATTGTATAAGTTTAATTTGCACGTTTTGTCTATTTGCTGTTGGTGTGTCATATGATAATAAATAAATAAATCCCTATAGCACCCTTAACGCTTTATTATATTGGACGCGGAGAGCATTAAGGGCTCGCAGAGACCAATTCGTCCAAAAGCTACGTATTAAAATTATAATTAATTAAAACTACCAATTCTTTGGTACATGTTGTCACCTACTGTAATGATAATTAAACTTAGACTTGAATAGGTAAAAAATCTTGAAAACTTTATATCTTTTCCTTTTTAATGAAGTCATAAATATTTTCATGTTTGAATATTTATGTACGAAGGCTAAATTATTTCCTGTTTGATTATATTTTTATTTTTAACTTACATAAAACTGTCAATATTTTCCACCCCTAAACAAAGGGTCGTTAGTAATAAAACAATGACTTACGACATCATTTTATCATACAAAATTAACTTTTTAATGCCAAGGTACTCCAATTTTACTACTCCGACAGCACCTTGGGACTTTTAGAATCTTCACTTTACGACAAACTTATTTTACCGTACAGAAACAACTTACAATACACAAAAGGTATGGGAAATCGATTTACACAAACGCAAATCTAAGTTTGTCCTTCACAGAGCTTCCTATCTGTTTAGAGTCCAATTTAAAAGTCGTAAAATAGAATCAACTTGTTCGAAATTAGGAAATTTTGGTGTAAATAAATGAAGATTTTGATCACTTCCGGACGTTTTATAGGAAATTTATGGTGTGGATTTTATATCTTTGTTGGCACCTTTCTAATGTATTAATGAAGTAACAATTGGGAAAATATAATGCTTGAATTCAGATTGTCCATATCAGTTGTTGGCATTTGACATTCCTCTGTCGTAGTTGAACATTGTCCGTGAACTAGTATTTAAAAATAAAAAAATACTGTATTTAAATATTGTTTCAATGCCTCGACTGAATCGAATGACTGCCTCGGTGGCGTAGTGGTACTACGGTATGATTGCAAAGCTGAGGTCTCGGGTTCGAATTCCAGGTCGGACAAAGTGATATTGGATTTTTCTATTTATTATCAGCCCGGAGTCAGGAATTTGTGCCCGATATGGCGATAGGCTCGCCCCCTATCACATCGTGGGACGGAATATACAAGGCGAAACGTGGGTGTTCTGGTAGCACCTCTGCCTACCCCTTCTGGGAAAAAGGCGTGTGTTTATGTATGTATGTATGTATGTATGTATGTAATATTGTTTCAATATGTTTTTAATGGATATTATGTTATTCTACCGGTATCAAACGTTTTACATGCGCTAAAGAAACTATTCAAGTAAATACTCGTGAAAAACGAACTGTCTTTTTTATTCCTTGTTCCTTGACCATAATATGATGTCCCAGTCATTTATGATAATGGCGAGTTTGGCCCTAGTCCACTCCGTTGGCCTAGTTAGTGCAAGTTAGTGGAATTCATATTAAAATTACCCAAGAGAATTCTCAGGTGTGCTTTGCTCAAGATATTTTCCTTCATTGTTAATCTGTGCCACAATTAAGTACAAATTCACAGTACTCGTATAATCATAACTTAAAAAGATACCGGAATACCCAGAATGACTGCCTCGGTGGCGTAGTTGTTCTACAGTATTGTTACAACGCTGAGGTCTCGGGTTCGAATCCCGGGTCGGGCAAAGTGATTTTGGATTTTTCTAGTCATTATCAGCCTGGAGTCAGAAATTTGTGCCCAATATGGCGATTGGCTCGCCCCCTGTCATATCCTGAGACGGAAGAGACAAGGCGAAACGTGGGTAATTCTGGTAGTAAGCAGGAGAACCACTGCCTATGCCCCTTCTGGGAGTAAGGGCGTGAGTTTATATATGTAATTATTATCGCATGCATTTATAATAAGATTGTGGGTAAAGTTATTTTCTCTATGTAAATATTTCAAGGTGAGAATACCACTACACACGAAGCATATCGAAAGGCCAGGTCAATAGAAAGAATTTTTGCCAAACATTTCTTTCAGCAATAAACGGGTGTTTCACTGTGGTGCCCTATGGTAAATCCTACTATTATAACAAGTATATGTATATATATGCATATATGTATCAGCACATATACGTCCCTAAGCATGACACAGGCCTTTTATACAATCGAGACTCCGAGAGTAGGTACGATTGAGTAGGGTTAGGCCATATAGTCCACCACGCTGGCCTAGCCTTCACGGAGTTTACATGCCAAGTCTTACAAAAAGATATCGCAGTTTAGTATTTTTTTAAATTAATATATAATACACTAATTGTCAACCCGCACTAGGCCAGCGTGGTGGACTACATGGCCTAACCACTCTCAATCGTACTCTCGATTGTAGAGGAGGCCCGTACCCTGCAGTGGGACGTATATGGGCTGATACAATACAATACAATACAATACAATACAATACAATACACTGGAATATTAGTACTCCTAACATACTAAGCCAGTAAAACATTTACAAATAAAATTTCGACTTACATCAAATACTGAGCGGTTGTACCGCGGCGACGGTCAAAGACTCGTGACTCATGTGGCGGCGCCTTTGCTCTTTTTCACTTTGCATAGAGAATTACTTTTACAGAACGACCTGGGGTTATTGTTATTACAATGGTATTAAACTTAAGGCAATAGGAATAGTGTTGACAATGTAGTATAGATTTTATTTCGCGCTGACAAACAAGCGAATAGCTTTACTAAGCGGCCGTCGTCACCAATAGAATCTTTGTGATCATAAATATGTACTTATTAAAAAACCTTATGGTCCAGCATATGCAATCATCATCAGCAGCCCGTTGCCAGATGGCGGGATAACTTGCACAAGAGGGTCGGCAGCGACTGGATAAAGCAGCAGACCAGGCTCTGTGACGTACCTTGGGAGAGGCCTATTTCCAGCAGTGGACTGCAACGGGCTGATGATATGCAATCATAATAGAGTCTTATGGACAGCGCTACCCTACTTCATTTAATTTTAAAGCACAATTCATAGTGATTAGTAAATGCGAAATGAACGATCACGTAAATATTATAAAGATGGTTAAATGGTTATGTGATAATGTTAAATTTCATTTAAAAACCTTTCTAATTTTTTACTGATCGTACATGTTTTTGATTGTTATTCATTTATTCTCTTTCATAATAAACTTATCCGATGAAGACGCATAAAAAAGAAATCCTTAAATAATTACTTCACTTTTTTTTTCCAATTATGCGAGCGAAGACATCACAATTCTTATCAAATTCATTCTCGAACAGTCAATACGCGAACGTTTAACCAATTCCTTTATTAGAAGTGCAAATTCACAGCGCACCTGTGCAGACGTCTACAATAATATCCAGAAATAACTCGAGACCCGCTAATTTGTTAGAACAAGGTTCTGGAACACTTTGACTCCGCTGTGTCTTGAGAAACTCAATTATGTATACGGAAGTCAAGTAGTTTGCATTATGATGGTGTAATCTAAATGTTCTTTGATGGTTTGGTATTCAAATTATTTAAAATGTGCTGGAAACTGTAGTTCAGGCTAGGTATCTTTTTTATGTCATAAACTGACCAAAATGTACATGATGTCAAAATACGGTTATCTTCCATTGATTGATAAAATTATGCACTTCATCATCATTATCATTATGAGCCCATGCAGTCCACTGCTGGACATAGGCCTCTCCCAGGTTACGCCACAGAGCCCGGTTTGCTGCTTTATGCGTGCAAAATTATGTACGCCTGTTTCAAATCAAATATACAAATTCTCAACCCAAATTGTGGCTTACTTACGTGTTAATATGATGAACACTATAACTTCTGGTGAACTTATTTGCGTAACTATAATACGTATGTACATATTTTTATATCGCCGCAGGTTTTAACTGTCCACAACTGCATTCCATTTTTAAGTTACTAAACATTTCTAATATACAGAAAAGGACAACGCAGAAGGGCAATTTAATTTAACTTCTATAAATGAGTCTAATATTAATTTAACTCATTAGAAGGTCTCTTTTATGACACAGAAAGCGCACTATTTATTATTCGAGGAAACAAAGACAAAGGTGTTAATTTCAACCGAGAGAAACGCGAATAAACTTGAATTAGAGATGGTGCCACTGTGGCACTTAGAGACGGGATAAATTGGATACACAACACCTCAAGATGCTAGGAATACTTATACACACGATATATGCAGTAGATAGAATAACTATTCCGAATATAAACATATTTCATTCGCTACATGATTACCAGATAGAAAAATCAAACCCAAAAAAGATTTACGTAACTATCTAATAAGCAGAGCAAAAAAATCTGTAATTAAGAGTATCCATGGGTAAAATCTATATTGTTATACTCGTATGTGTCATTGATCTAAGAAAGGACCACGTTATCTTAATTTTAAAATCCTTCTTACTACTGTCTCATACGACACCAATGTGCGTCTGTATAATTGAATGACCTCTAAGATCACTTGACTCCTTACAGCGACGTGCTTGTCGAATAGTCGATGACTCCAATCTCACGGACAAATTGGAGCCGTTAGGACTGCGGAGAGACTTCGGGTCTCTCTGTGTGTTCTATCGTCTGTTCCATGGGGAGTGCTCCGAGGAATTGTTTGAGATGGTACCAACGTCACCTTTTTACCATCGCACCACCCGTCACCGCAGCAGAGTTCATTCCTACCACCTGGAAGCGTACCGTTCCCGAACGGCACGTTTTCAGCGTTCTTTCTTACCACGCACGTGTAAGCTCTGGAATGAACTCCCTGCATCGGTGTTTCCTGAGCGCTATGACCTGTCCTTCTTCAAACGAGGCTTAAAGAGAGTACTTTCCTTAAGGTAGGCAGCGACTTTGTTGTGCTGGACCCCTGGCACTGCGGAGGTCTATGGGCAGCGGTAGCCGCTTTCCATCAGGCGGGCCGCTAGCTCGTCTGCCTATAAAGGCTTAAAAAAAAAAAAAGATCACCATTTTAACGACACCTTTGCCAATTTCTCCTACATAAAAAAACTGTACAAGTTACATCACGTGGCATCCCATAGCGTACATCAAGTATGTCCATTAACACTTAGCGCGACTCGCAGACGCCCCGAAGCGGCAATTGTTTATGTTTATTGGATGCTTATTGTTTGTACTCGGCAAACAAGTTTGTTTCATCACTTTGTGCAAGTGTAATTTGCAATAAACAAGGCAATAACAACTTATTACGGTCACAACGTAAAAGTGCGCGGGGACAGTTTTGGGGCCTCGTCTTTCGGTGGCACTTGATTTTATTTTGATTAATTAATTGTATTGCGTGGTGGCCTGTTGGTAACGGACCAGACGCGGCTGCCTACATGTTCACGGTGGTCGCGGGTTCAAATCCCAGGGCACACCTCTGACTTTTCGGAGTCATGTGTGTATTAATAGTCAATCACCACGCACTATAACGGTGAAGGAAAACATCTTGAGGAAACCGTACCTATAGTCCACCAACCCGCACTTGGCCAGCGTGGTGGACATATAGTCCATATGGCCTAACCACTCTCAATCGTACTCTCGATTGTAGAGGAGGCTCGTGTCCTACAGTAGGACGTATCTGGGCTGATACAGTACAAAAAAAAAACGAACTCCTAGTTAATCGAGGGTGTTTTACAGTCTTAAAAGGTTGTTCTGCTGTCAAACGCCCCATTGAAATTCCAGTAAGTCAGTAGAGAAATGATTAATAATGATTCCAAATGACAGCCTATTTAGTTAGACACTGAATGTGAAACGAGCGGCCGCGGGTTTGATGGCCGCACCAATACAAATGTTTATGAGGCCAACAAATATTTGTGTCAGGTCTGGGTGTTTGTGAGACCGAAAAGTCTCTCTTAGTTCCTGATACCCACGACACAAGACTTAATTCATCTTAATGTGGGGTCAGAACTATGTATGTGACTGTTGGGTGTATTTATTTATTTACACTCCCCATTAAAATTCCAGTATGTGAGGATCGAAATGGAATGTCTTAATTGTCACTCCCTAGAGCTTTTATAGTTAAGGTGGCAGGAAGTCGCTGGATGCAGGCCACTTGCAGCAGGCAATGTGGAGATCCTTGGGAGAGACCTATGTTCAGCACTGGACTTCTTCTGGCTGAAAAGAGAGAGAGAAAAATCAATCAAGAAACGTACACGTAACTTCACCTAATAAAATAAACACAAATTGTTATATTACACAAGTGTTTGTGTTATTACGAAACTGTGTTATCCTCCAAACAAGATATCAAATAAACAACCAGTCATAAAATTATGAGCCAAAGCATTCTTGTACGGTGAATAATACGAATTTCTTGTAAGAGCCCTATGTAGGCGTGTGATATGGGCAGACATCAGAACATGGACTTGATAAATTATATAATAAATACTTTAAACATCGGCTGACAAAGTGGATTTCTTTATTATTGTATTGTATATTTACTGAAAATCAAACACAATAATTTAATTAAAGCTTCTAGCTTCTAGCTTAGGAGCTTTGAAATAAAAAAGCTTGGACGCCGATACAAATATTTATGTGGTCAACAATTAATATTTATGGTTTTTGCAAGATGGAAAAATCCTTCACGGTAATTAATATAAATGGAATTTTGCACTTAGTCTGTCCGGAATGTTCTCTTAATTTCTAACACCTATGACACTAGTATCGGCCAAAAAGTAAAAACGATGACTGAGAAAAATTATATTTCGAAATTTTCAAATTTCTACATTATAGTAAACAGAGATGCTTACGTGTATGTATCAGCCCACATTCGTCCCACTGCTGGGCACGGGCTTAATTTACAATCGAGAGAATCGATTGAGAGTGGTTAGGTAATATAGTCCACCACGCTAGCCTAGTGCGGGTTGGATGCTTAGTTACTTTGTACATATTTCTCCCATCTCAAAATTTCGTGACTAATGTCAATGTGCCAAATTAATTCAATTTAAGTAGAATTAAAATAAGTTTCACTATAAAACCCGTAGAGCAGTTTTCGAACGAATCCAAACATTGTGGTTAATGACGTTTTGAATTTCGCGGCCTTTTTTAAAAGCCACAAATCGTATTCAATTCTCGGTATTGCGGCCGTAAAGGTGTGTCTATATTGATGCAAATTTTGGCACAATTAAGTGACATAATGTACAAGGTAATTGCAGTGAATATTAAACTTACTATAGACATGGAGTAACCTACTATAGGCGTGAGACAATAAGCTCTCACAGGTCGAGATAATTGCCTGCTTGCACAAACTCGGTAGATTTCCGAACGGAACACATTGGTTGATGCAGATTTGATTCTGAATACGAGCTTCACATCGTTTTGTTCATATCTCCGCCTATCACATCGTGGCACGGAACCTACAAGGCGAAACGTGGGTGTCCTGGTTGCACCTCTGCCTACCCATCTGGGAAAAAGGCGTGAGTTTATGTATATATGTAGCTATATCATAGTATGTGGATAAAGTCTCAAAAATGAGATATAATTATTTGGTTAAATAGATGAAATTAGTGTTACCATTTATATAGTTGTTATGTACATAATGGTGTGTTTGCAAATCTTTACCAATAGATGGCGCTGTTGACATAAAATTTCAACAGTTGTTGAAAACTAGACATATTTTCCATACAAATTGATTATTTTCTGAAATATGGAAATTTTTAATAGTAAATAGATACATTTAAACTGTTTACACCAAGAAATATTTATAAATGTTGTTTATATGGTACTTTTTGGGAAAAGTTCTGAATCGCGCTATCAACATTTGCACGATGACTGAGTATATATAGCGCTGGCGAGGAGCAGTAAGTGTACTTGCTTCGGCAGTACATATACTAAAATTGGAACGATACAGAGAAGATTAGCATGGCCCCTGCGCAAGGATGACACGCAAAATCGTGAAGCGTTCCACATTTTTTGATGATATTTGAATTAAAAACAATGTTGCGTAATGCATAAATGTTATAATTATTGTGATGTCATAAGTGATAAGGAATTAACTGAACCTGTGTTATTTACTCGTAGTATTCCAGGACTATTTATAAGTAGTTCATTTTGTGTTAACGTGTAATATAAGTGCTAGATATTTGCAAATAAGTATTTCCATACACTCGATTATTTTACTAGCAGCAATTGCTCCATCACGTTTTGTTCAAAATATCATTTTTTTAGAAAACGCACGATATTGGAAACTGTGCCACCGGGTAACGAATGGAAAAAAATCCTGTTTTTTAACATGTTTACTTTTTATTTATTTATAACATCTATTTTTTTGTTAATGTTATTTTTTATATCAATTGTACTAACAAGTATGAACGCTGGTTTAAAATACGGCATCGATAAACGATCTTTGTGTGTGACGAATCCCTTTGGCCAGACGTTATTATTTTCAAATTAAGGCCGACCTCACTGTCTGTATGCAAATTACGCCTCGCGATTAAAACTTTATGTAAAATATTTGTTATTGCTGGTTTCATTACAACGAGGTGTGCACGAACTTTGTGAAAATGTCAATATTCGTGGATAATTATCACCTGTACGACAGCCTCCGTGGCGCAGTTGGTTAGACGCCGCCTGTGAAACGAGAGGCCGCGGGTTCGATCCCCGCACCGAGACAAATGTTTGTGAGGCCCACAAGTATTTGTCTCGGGTCTGGGTGTTTGTGAGACCGAAAAGTCCCTCGTAACTTCTGGCATGCACGATATAATACTTGTGTCTCAGTGCGGAGTCAGAACTGTGTATGAGACTGTTGGGTGTATATTTATTATTGTAATTAAAATGATAGTACAAAACTGTGATGTGATATTTCACAAGACTTTGTTGTGTTTCATCTTGTGGGTGTGATTACCAGAAGCTCAACATCCCTTTCCTCCTCCCATCCTATTTTATTTCCTTTACTCTCCCAATTTAGGCCACTATCAAAGTTTTTTTTATTGCTTAGGTCGCCTGATGGTAAGTGATCACTGCCGCCCATAAACATCCACAACACTGGATAATGGATGTGTTGCCGTCCCAATTGGGAGGGGAGCGGGAAGCAAAAGGGATGGGAATAGGAAAGGGTATTGGGCATCCGGCAATCTCGCTCACCGAACGAAACGCGATAGCGGAGCCGTCGCTTCACGGCGATTTCCTGTGAGGCAGTGGTACCGCCCTATTGACCTTGCCCAGTCATGACTGACAACAGCGTGGCTCTACCACTTTTTAAAAAAACGTGATAATCTGTGTGTCGTTGATGTTCATGGGTGATGGTAATCATTTAGAATCAGATGAGTAATTTGCTCGCTTTCCTGGCTTCTACTTCTGTACTATACCATTAATCATTCATTACTGGGCACAAGTCTTCTCTACGTCCATGAGTTCAACGAGAGGGTTAAATCATAGTCAACGCTGGCTAACTTACTCGACTTATTCAAAAAAGAAACATATAAGAAATGATATAGACAAAATATACCACAGTAATATACCGTTATACGTATAAGCTAAGTACACACTGACTACCGGGTGACCATTATGGCTCCTGATTGATGACAGTGACTTCACAGTTTCGGCGCAGCGCGAGCCAAGTTTTTGCTTTTAGTTTTTACATTTTTGTGGCGTTTATACTTTATACCGACGATGTTGTTAATGGTCGTAAATATGATTAAGATACGAGATTGTCTAGAAGTAATATAGTAGTAGTAGCAATATCTTTGTCAATGTTTGCCAGTCTAACATTCGGAGGTAGCTTTGAGGCATACATCAATTATGAACTACGTTACCTCTAACTTTTGTTAATTAAATTGGGAAGGGTCTATCGACAAACAATGGGGTTCATAAGTTAGGCGCTTAGGGGTAGGAGTTAGGACTTCACGGACAAACCTAAATTCAGGTACTTATAAAGCAACTAGATGCTTAAGACTTTACAGACGAAAGACATTTTATTGATTTGTATCCGCTCTTTATCTAAAACTGTAATAAAATAAAGTCATTTCATTTCAATTCATCAACATATGCAGTGGTTTTTCTTGTATTCAAATATTTGGTGTTTCCTGAACGCTATGACCTGTCCTTCTTCAAACAAGGCTTAAAGAGAGTACTCTCCTTAAGGTAGGCAGCGACTTTGTTGTGATGGTCTCCTGGCACTGCAAAGGTCTATGAGCAGCGGTCGACGCGATTTACCCCTGATATATCTTTACCGTAAATAATATTACTTCTTTACTCTTTCTTTCTCTACTTTAGTAGTTATATTACTTACTGGGATTAAGATGAAAATAAAAGGAAAATGGTCTCTCTAAAAATGTAGGCAGAGCATTTACGGTTGCTTCTTTATACTTTTTAATTTATATTTCATGGTCTGGATATTCATGTAAGTGGATGCAGGCTGCCTCCAACAGGTCACTGTGGAAATCATTGGCTGAGGCCTATGTTCAGCAGTGAACTTCCTTTGGCTGATGGATTGGATTGGAATTATTAGCACACCTGAAGCTGTCCCAACTTTCGTTCTTTCTCGTTTATCCATCCCATGGTTGTCTGGCAGATGCTTTTAGCAATAAGACCGCCACTTGTGCATTCCTTTTTTCTTCTCTTGTACTGCTGTCTAAGTTTATGTGCCTGGTGTACAAATAAGTGTTAAAATTAAATACATAAATTTATATGGAACCCTGGACTATATGGCCTAACCACTCTCAACCAATTCTTTCGATTGTAAAGTAGGTCCGTGCCCAGCAGTAGGACGTATATGAGCTGATACGTACAGATATGGAACCCACAATAACGTTACATTCATCTTCAACTTCAAACACATTTATCAAAACCACATCCAATTACTTTAAAAATATTTTTACACAGACATATCGATTATGTTCCCTTTCAACTGCTTAATAACCCTTCAATAGTTCAACGTGTATATTTTTTACCCAAATCGCTATACAAAACCCTGCACGGGGACCGAACCTAATCCCTTTTGTTCGAGCGACACCTGCAGTAACACTGGGTGCTCCAAACACGTGCAGACTTAAAAAAGCTCTAAGCTCATGATGACTACAAAGCAATTTATACTCTATGTATAAGGCAGTAAGGTTGGAATTAGAAATGAGTTTTTTAAAGTATCACTCGCCATTTTTATAGAAAAAAAAGTTGACTGTATCAAGTTGTGAGTCATCTGTCATGATATTTTGCATTGTGTAAGAGCGTGAGAGGTCAATGGCAAACTAAAATCAATGACGAAGAAGATAGACATGTTTTGTATTACGCTCCTCTAAGGGCCCTATTAATAAACTCGGATGAGCTAAGGATTAACTTTATTTATTTATAAATTCTTTATTGCACACCACATACAACAATAAAAGGACAAAAAAAAATAATAATAGGAAGACTTATTTAAATGAAGGTGATAAACGGCGTTCTTACCGCTTTCCGCGGTTTGTTTTTCACTTTAGTCCAAGGCTTTAAAATTTACGTGATTATTTCGACTAATGATTTGACTATAATATTGAATAATGTAACTGCAATACGATGGTTGTCTAGCCCTCTATGCAATTCCGCGTTCATTAATAAAGTTGTGAATACCTCGTTATGCAAAAAATCGAGTCAATTCTAAAGCCTTAGACTAAATTGAATCCTTCGCTCATCCCAGTTTATTAATAAGAACCTTTACCCTAAGCAGACGCTTACTGTAGACACAGTGTTGAAATATGTCTCTTACTATCGAAAGGTGATAGTTGGTATTATACTATCAGGTGCTATGTAATAAAATATTTTATGTCTGAGCACTAATTTTTACCGCGTTTTGAGAAGAAATTTAAGTCATTTCTTGGTTTCTACCACGTCAAGCCGTCTGACCTAATCATTGCTATCTAGCAGTCTTTAAGCCGCTTCAGAAATGCTATAGTTGGCTTCGTAATACTCAAGTTAGATCTTCCACTGGTCTGCTAAGCCACTAACTACCCATCATCCACGCACGTAATAAAATGATGTATGTAGTATGAAAAAAAATCCTGTTCGATCCAAGACGCGCATTTGGGTATCACAATTGTACTATTAAGATTTCGAAAAAATTATATAATTAAGGTAGTACATCTGCATACTCCTTCTGGGCAAAAAGCGTGAGTTCATGTATGTATTACGCTATTAACCAATAATCAAAACATCTATCACCTGATTCACGTAGTACGTAAACAAACCAACCAATGATCAGAATCTCCTTTCACTAAACAAAAGCCACGCCCCTGTAATTAAACCAGAGCGTTGCATCACATGACTCACCCAATGTTTTGGACGAGTAAAAAATCGAAACATTACTGACCTGAGCAACGTGAGACAAAAAATATTCGCGGGCAAGCGTTCGTGATGAGGTAAAAAAAATATTGTAAAGTAGGTTCTATTTGGGACTGATTTTAATTAATGTTTTTTTCTGACTGACGTGTTATCATCATCTGTTTTCGTAACTCACTAAAAATCTTAGGCACAGTTAATCTTCTGTTGAATAGAAGTCTCCTGCACAGATTTCATAGCGATGATTAATCGGCCTGTGTTATGAAAATATTCAAAAATCTAGTGGTTTCGATTTTGTCGTTATTTAAAACAACTTCAATTATAAAAGCAACATCTGAGCATGTTGTTTTATTTTTAATTTATAATATAGTTTACATAGAAGAAATCTTCTATCGACAGTATTAAGCCATGAACGCCACAAGTAAAAGTATTTATAAATACTTTCACAATTAAAACGCTTTAAAGTATTTATAAATCACACAAACCACTCGTTAAACTACATATTTGAATAATGATGCGCCTAAAAATATTTTTTCTTAACCTTGTACAGTGTAAGCGAATTACTAATTAAAGTTCAAACACACGATCCCAAGTGGCACAAACTTAAAGAATGCGAACAGTTTCCTGTACACTCAACTTCTTGCCCACATAACGTTCGCCGATGTTTATTTTTGTACAATCTAGAAAATTCAGTTTTTCCTCGTAATCCATTCTGTGATTATACGAACCGGTTTAACTTTTTTCCTGCTCGGTTTGTAAACATTCGACGGTGTTGTATTTTAAGGTCCTGGCTCCGCACTAAGATATGTCTTGCATGAGAATATCACAACGTAAGACTTTTTGGTTTAACAAGACCCAGACTTTAATGAATTAACATAAATATTTTGTTTTACAGTCGTCATCTTAACCAACAGGGTCACCAAGACTGTGTAAATGTTGTGTTCCGGTTTGAAGGACATTGTTGCCAGACTGCTGGACATAATGAGACTTACCATCTTATATCTCACGATGGCGAGCGCAGTGGAATGCCAAGCATTGGTTTGTAATTCTTAGTGTTGTTTGATTTTGCTAGTATCCATATAGCTTACCATGAGGCGAATGGCATGCTCGTCTCGCTATTCATTGCAATATAAAAATCATAGTATCTGCCAATCCGTACAGTATGCAATGTTCGTCAGACTAAGAAGTAGAAGTTTTCGGTTGCAGGAAGTTGGCTAGTTGTAGTTTTATTCTCACAGGAATTAAAAATTGTGTGTTATTCAAATATTTATCTCATTCTGCGTCTTAATTATATAATTTATTTAAATGACCTATAAGTTATAAGTTACCGTGATTGTTATCCCTAGCGTTCGTCATAATATGATTACGAATCAGAGGGAGATAATCTTCACCCACTACTTGATTCTCTATCTACATGCCATCATATATCCAGTCACTGACTGCTTCGGTGGTGTAGTTGTACTACGGTACGGTTTCGGGTTTGAATCCCGGGTCGGGCAGTGATAATGGATTTTTCAATTCATTATCAGCCCGGAGTCAGGAATGTGTGTCCGATATGGCGATAGGCTCGCCCCCTATCACATCGTGGGACGGAACATACAAGACGAAATGTGGGTGTCATAGTGGCGCCTCTACCTACACCTTCTGGGTAAAAGGCGTGAATTTATGTATGTATATCCAGTAATTTTTCCAAACCATTAAAAGTCTATTAACCCAAGTCTTCTAAGGAAACCTAACATTGCCATTGAAAGATCAGCAATCACATCCTTCGTATTGACATGAATAAAATTGAGGTCAGTGGCAATAGCGACGCCTTGATCCAGTAAATCTGCATTGTATGTCAAGATTAATGCATTATTTATTGGTTTCTCCGTGCCTTCAGACACGTGTATAATGTACATAAATATTACTAAATCACATCGTCTCGTCCGTGCATTAGGGAACGTGTCTTGTCTTGTAAATATGAGTTGTGAGGAAGTATTTGGACCAGTAAAATATATACATTAAATATTGTTTTTGATTCCATAAATATCTATACATATGATTTTGCAATTAATATGTTACATTAAGATATTACAAATGATTTTTGAACCGACTGCAATAAAAGGAGGTTCTCAATTCGTCGCAATCTTTTCTTTTCATATATGTTCATCGGTTAGTCGAAGACGCTTGAACCGATTTTTAAATTCTTTTTTTGTCTCCAAGCGTATACTTCACACGTGGTCCCATAAAAAAATGGTTGAGATCTGACAAATATCTTCGGACCTGGAGAGTAGAACTCCTCAAAATTGAGTAGGATTTCAATGGTTCTTTTTGCATTATTAAAGGAAATAAAACTCTTGTTTAATTCTGTAATTGCCATATAGTTCATTAGTATTGGTTATTATTTCATACAATATATTATCTAAACAAACTTCACTAATTCATTTGCTTCATCACTAATGATAGCCATCGATCCATCAGCCTAAGGAATTCCACTGCTGAACATAGGCCTCCAATGATTTCCACAGTGACCTGTTGGAGGCAGCCTGCATCCAGCGACGTCCTGCGACCTTTATCAGGTTGTCTGTTCAACGTATTAATGTTTGCCATTAATACGTTGTATTAAGGTTTGCATTAATATCTTTTTTCTTTCTTTTTTCGTATTGTAATAAACTTGTTTTTTTTTCACCTGCCAAAAAAATATTTGTACTGGCAACTTTTTGCTTCCCAAGTTTCTTGTGGGAACTAATATTAAAATCTATCATATTTACATAAGTCATCTCATCATTTGCGATTGTCACATTTCCATCTCTCTTACTCCTTTTGTATTTGATATATCTGTCCCTTTCTATATAATATTTAAATGAAATATCAATGAAACAAATTGAACGCAGTGTACACACGAAATTGACCGTGCGATATTCAAATGAGATAATATTCCCTTGCGTTGTGTGAGAATCAATATTTGGTAATTTTATTTGCATACACTTAGATGAGACCACTTATTTCACCTGCTTACCGTTGTGTCCGTGATTAATGTAATTTTTAAATTATTAATAAGAAATAATGGAATTTTGAATTTATATTTGTAAATTATGCTGTAGTATTATTTACAGCAAGAATGAGGCGAAACGATTGGGATGTTGTTAGTCCACTAAAATGTTAGCAACGTGAAGAAATGGTCAAGTGGGTTAAGATAAATGTGTTAAGTAGCAAGAAGAGTGACGGTTTGATGCCTGTGCAATATTTTTGAATTTTTATCAAGTGTGGAACAGACACTAAGTAGTGTCAAGTAAATACGACATTTTTGTAGAGTTTCTTTTAGTCATTAGAATTTCTGAAGATCCTATAAATTGTATTCTTGATCCTTCACCCACAAGGACTGTGAAGATAGAAGAACCCCAATTAATATACCTACAACACAAATACACGATAACGGATCTGCTGACGCTGATGTTACATGTTTATCAGATTTAAGCGATAAGCTGCAAGAATATTTGTAAAAAGTATAAAAGGATCGAAGAAGCAGCTAATTTGAATAATTCAAACGTGACAAATGTTAAACATTAAAATAATGTAAGTCTTCACCCTTGAACAGACGTCTAATTGACTGTGAGAAAGCGGTGAAAACGCAAAGTGGCCGTAATGTATGCAAATATTAAACGATTATCGACGTATTCAAATCAGCTGGATTAACAAGATGTTTCAGACAAGTGTGTGAATTTTAGGAGTGTGGAATTCCCAAAATTATTTTGCGGAATTTATTTGTTTAGTTGAGGGTTGCTAATAGATTTTATATTGAAATTATTTGGTTATAATACTTTGCTAAAGTATAAGAATATAATAAGTAAATTGTTTTTTTTTTAGTAAATGTAAAACTGTCTTTGGGATTTGTTTATAAATAATTTTAAAAAATGCGTAGAAAAAACATTTGCTTTATTATTCAGGCGATAAAAAGATCACATCAGTAATAGAATAGAATTCAGATAATCAGTGAACATACATAAAATAAATTCGGTCAAATTGAGAACCTCCTTTTTTTTCGAAGTCGGTTAATAAAAGGTTATGATTCGCTTACAGTACATATTAATAAAATAGCATCAAACCGTGATATTTGATTTATTCACAAATCATAATACGTTTTTACAAAGGTAACGACACAAGAAAATTTATTTATGTTTAAAATCATACATATAATCGATTGATACCTATAGCTACATTTTCACAATAATGTCATTTTAGTATTTATTGAATTTTTTTATTGATAGATATAATTCAGTGGAGGGTAGTATATTGTCGCTTGCCTCTCGCGATATTCACCTAATTCGTTCGTGTACCGCGGACATAGATAACACAGTATATAGGAATGTAATACGGACTATATGGTACAGCGGTGCTGGTGGGTCTACAGCCACCAGCGTCGTCGACGCCGACCATCCAGCTTCGGGAACAAGATTGCGGTGAGTAGGCATGACATATTTTACTTTTCGAATAAATTATGAAAGAAAGTAAGAAAACAGGTTTATTTGTCACAACAATACAACTCATACACCCACAGAATATAAATTAACATACAAAAAATAAGATAACAGAAAACTGGAAGGAGTTTGCGCGTCGCATCGCTGAGACTTAGGTGACCACTCAGCATAATGTTGCACTGCGGTGCGGGTTACAGCGCAACGCTGATTTTCAGATCGTTTCATTTATCGTTGATTATCGTTTTGTTCACTTTCGTATTATCCATCTGGGCAGTGATTTCCGAAGTGTCTACAGAACAGAAGTGATACTGCTGAACTGCTCTGATTTAAACCAACTTGTAACATTTGTAGATATAAACATTATATTTTGTAAACTGCTTTTGAAAAGAGTAACACTGAGTATGTAGAGTTTCTTGCCCGTTCTTCTCTAGTGAAGACCTCTTTCCGAACCGTGTGATAGAATAAAAAACGACAGAATCTAAATTATATTAAATATTTTTACAGATTCAATGATTTTTTTTATTTCATTTCATTTTCAATAATCTTTCTGATAGTAGAAATAGTAATTATGTTGACTACTCTTTACATATTTTAGTTATATACTTTATAGTACTGTTTGCGGCTTCGCCCGCGTAAAAAACTTTTTCGATTTAAAAGTCCTGCTTTATATTTTTCTATAAAAATAAGCTGGATAAACGAAATATCCAACACTAAATTATTATTTCAATTCAGACTAGTTGTTCTTGAGAATAGCGCGGTCAAACAAACGAGCTTCTAAGCTTTATATCTATTAGTATGGATTCTACGATATAAGTAGATACTCAATATAAGTTCTGGCAAAATGTATATAAAATAACTCTAAAAACACTATACATCCGAAACAAAATAAACAATAAGCCATTTCATTAGTCCCACAACCGAAAGGCGTTTCGGTCCAGTCATTTCAACACATCAATTTAATTAAACTTTTCAGCGGTTTCAGTAGTTTTTCACGCGGCAGCCGAGCCGGTAATTACCGCCGCTTCATAGATGCAATTAATCATTGGATACTGCACAAAGCTGCCGGTTCAAATCACCTAGGGTTGATATTAAAATAAGACTTGAAAAACAGTGGCCAGTTGGTTAGACGCCGGCTGTGAAACGATAGGCCGTGGGTTCGATCCTCTCACCGAAACAAATATTTGGATGAAACACAGGTTGTGTGTGAGACCGAAAAGTCTCTCGTAATTCTTAATACCCACGACACAAGACTCGATCTTTGTGTGTGTTAGGACTGTGTTTGTGACTGGTGGGTTTATTTATTATTATTTTCATATATAGGCTCATTTACGTATTAATGAAAAGCACGACAATTATTTACGATTGCAAGTTAGTTTACAAATGCTGCCTAATGCAAGTCAATAGACGTAGGTACTAAATCTTTGACAATATATGAAGGTGTTTTGGATATGCAGATTTCAGTTTTTCCCATAAAATAATATAAAGTTCTTATTAACTACTTGCTTACTACAGCTGCTCATTCATCTGTATTAACCGTAAAACTAATTTGATATTAAACCACACTGAAGAAGCAAAAGAATTTCAATGCAACACTCATAACACTGGAAGACATTTTAAAAACACCCAAACAATGGAATTATAAAGAAAACGTAAAACACGAAGAAATATCACAACAAACATACCATCAACCCTAAATGCACCAACAATAATGTAACATCACGGCACCTTAGCACAATGGCGTCGATGTTGGCGCGAATTAATAGCGGTTTTGAGCCGCGGTTAATGAATATTGCAGCCAAATGCAACCTGACTGATGCAGCTAGCTCTAATCATATTGCTGCGGTATATGCGGTGTAAAAGAGCTTTTAGAAGAAATCATTTTGGATTTTTTTTAAATATTGGAAATAGGAAATCTGATAACGTGTCAGGAGAAAAAAATTTTTTTTATGCAAATAGGAAATGTTATGAGTCAACAGATTTTTTTTCCAACTCCAAGAAAATATTCTTCATAGAGCTTTTCAATTACCACACTGCGGAAGCGCGGGTGAAACGCTGCTTTTGATTAAGGGTTCAGTTGCATTGATTCACAAATCTAAGAAAGCATTGCGATTAAAATAGGCAGTTAATTCGAATTAATAACTTAATAAATAAATAACTTAAATTAATAACTATGCTCCTTTACAATAACTGAGAGTGACAATATCCTAAACTACCAAGTTCATCTAAATCAGATTGATAAACTTGCACACCATTAAAAATATCAATTTATATAAAAATACATTTCTCCCAGCACTTTTTGCCACAACATTACATGTAAAGTCTATTGTTTATGAAACTAGCCGCTATTGTCGCGTTTGTCGCCGACGTCTGACGGCAAGACTCACGGCATAATGCTCATTTAATCAACAGGATTCGTTGGGACGGGCTGCTAAATCATAATAGAAAGGGGGAAGACGTATGAAAAATTGTTTTGTTTTATCTTTGTACAGTTTCGTGGGTTTTTATTTAATTTTTTAATAAAATAGTTTATTTACAAAACAAATACAATCTACAAACGTAAACATCACGCCTTTTTCCTGAAGGGGTAGGCAGTACAACCAGGACATACACGTTTCACCTTATGTATTCCGTCTCATGATGTAATGGGGTGCGAGCCTATAGTCATATCGGGCATGAATGTCCGACTCCAGGCTGATAATGAATTGAGAAATCCAATAGCACTTTGCCCGACCCGAGATTTGAACCGGAGACCTCTGATTTGTAGTCGTACCGTAGTACAATTACGCCACCGATGCAGTCATAATACACTGTAGTATTATTGTTTTCAATCAGAGGAATCGTCGATCAACTATCTATGATGAACAGAGGACAATGAAAGCTTCCAAAAAGTAATAGTTACTTATTACTGCAAATGCGACGGTTGTCAATCAAACAGTGGTAATATCATAGTCATCTAGGCCAGTCATAGTTTGCTATTTAGGGCCATTTACACAAACTACCTTTGCCCATAACTTTAACTTTGGAAAAGTCAATGCCATACATTAGCAATGTCAAATACACGTCTCAAAAATATGGCAAAGTTAGTTCCTGCAATTGAGCCTGAATCTATATTCAAGACAACTATGATACACTGCTACTTAATACCTCCTATGGCATCCATTTGGGTTAAATTCGGAGGTTGTATCATGTCCCGATAACCACATTTTTCTAAGGAGCCAGAATGATACTAAATACTATCAATCATCAATATTAATCACTAACCATAATTAGATTTTAAATGCGACGTTTCATATTTTTAATACGAAATTAATTGCAACATTGATTTTTCTTATAATACCATCCCAGCGAATTACGAGTTCTTCGCAAATGATTGCCAACCAGGACCTACAAAGTCATACTACAACAATTTACAAAAAAACCCACGTACGCAGCAAAACAACAATTAACAAAGTTAACCGAACGTAAAGGATGACAATACAGACGAACAGTGGGCTTGCGCGCACCGACGCGGACAAAAAAACTCCCAAATCATTCGAACACCTGCGATTTACAATGCGCCCATCGTTCATCGATTAGTTACGTGTCTGATTTTTGAAAAATACCTTTCATTGCCATTTAAACTCTATTTTGTTCGGGCAAGGTGGATATTAGCTTAAAAATGTGAGGCACAAAACAAACGATCATAGTTCTGGTGTGTCAGTATCGATGCATCCAAAAAGGGGTTAATATGCATTAAGTTTAGCTTCGGTTTTAATATTGTAGGTGATGATACGAAAGTGAATATATTAGCTGTAAGCGCATACATTATTTGACTTAACATCTATTATAAAAGGAATGAATCTATTAGCGAACTGTAATTATCGATACTCGATAGTGACATAGAAGCTTAGGCATTATACATGAAGGTCGAACGAGTTCTCAATGTTTTAAAAATATTTTATTACTCTTTAAGATGATTTCCTAAACCATTGTTAATGTATTTTCCATACCAAAAGTTCAATCAAAATTCTAGTAGAAAGCCAAAAATATTTTCTGAATGAAACTACTCACTTTTATGAACACATATATTTTACCATCAATCTTAACAAACAATCAATACGCTGTACTGTACTCTATAAGCTCAGATACGTTCCACTGCAGGACACGACCCTCCTCTACAATCGAGAGTACGATTTTAGAGAAGTTACGGTTAGGCCATATAGTCTAACATGCTGGTCTAGTGCGGGTTGGTGGACTTGACATACCATAGAAATTCTTTCAAATCGCTATGGTATGCAGGTCTTCTCGCGAAGATTTCCTTCACCGTTATAGTGCGTGGTGATTCTATCAATACACATATGACTGAAAAGTTAGGGTTGTGCCCTGGGATTTGAACCCGTGACCTCCGTGAACATGTTGGCAGTCGCGTCTAGTCCGTTTACCAACAGGCCACCACGCGCGCAATAAATAACATAACTAATTTGTGATTTATGACTGCCTCGGAGGCGTAGTGGTATTACGGTATGATTGCAAAACTGATGTCTCGGGTTCGAATCCCGGGTCGGCCAAAGTGATATTGGATTTTTCTATTCATTATCAGCCCGGAGTCAGGAATTTGTGCCCGATATGGCGATAGGCTCGCTCCCTATCACATCGTTGGACGGAATACAAAAGGCGAAACGTGGGTGTTCTAGTAGCACCTCTGCCTACCCCTTCTGGGAAAAAGGCGTGTGTTTATGTATGTATGTAATTTATTTACTACACTTCATACAAATATATTGTATAAGTCGAGTATGGATATAATGACTAATCATTTTATCAACTAGACGCAAACTAGTTAACACTCATAACAATTTTCTCTAGCATACTAGTCAATAGCATAATTATTGCTTAACACGACATTTCCCACATACCCTATAGAGCGATGAGTTTCCATAATTTTCCACAATTAACATCGCCCGCATGTCGAATGACTCACAGGCCTCTCGTAATACAAAAGAATTTTATATCGCCATATTGTCTGTGTGAACGTAGGACATCACCACTGTGCGTTTGAATTTTATATGAGTTTATTAGTGAAATAATTAATGGTGTATTATGATTTCTCTCTCTCTTCAGCCACATATAATCTCCACACCGACCTGTATTATGATTTGAATCATAGTAAATAGAGTATAGAAGCTATAACTTATAAGTACGTATAAGTTGTTCATACTAAAATTGTATATGCACAGCAGCAGGGTACGAGTCTCCTCTTCAATCGAGAGTATGATTGAGAGGTATTAGACCATAGTCTACCATAGCCTTTTTACAAATCGCTAATCTGTAGCATAAGTCGTAGATTTTCATAAGCTATGTGTTAATTCATAGGCTTAAAGTTGAAGAAAATCATCGTGAGAAAACTTGCGTACATGACTGTTCACAAGAATTCTAAAAGTACGCATCAAGGGCTATAACCCTTCTCATTATGCCGTAAGAGTGAATGACGTCACTGGTCTACAGGCGGTTGCAAAATGATAATTCAAAATATGTACCCAAATACTGGTAGAAAAGCAAAACACAAGATGTTAGGTAATCATATATTACATTCATTAGCACGCTCTTTTATTTTTAACCGACTTCAAAAAAAGTATAGACAAACACGATTTGGCGACCTTCAAAAAACGAGCGTACTCCCACCTTAAAGGCCGGCAACGCATCTCCATGCCCTATGATGTTGCAGATGTTCATGGGCACCGGTGATCACTTACCATCAGGTAAGCCGTATGCTCGTTTGCCTCCTATAGTATAAAAAAAGTAAGAGGTTCTCAATTCAACTGTATTTTTACTAGAACGTCTGCTTGTATAGAACGTGAATACATAATTCTTATGTCGGTAGTCTAAGGTGTGGTAGATAGTACGTTTTTAACAAAGGATTTATGACATTCACTTCATGTTTCCTTGTTTCTACAATTTGCATATATTATAGATCCATTAGCTAAATGTAAGTTACTAATGCCTAACGCGGTTAAGTAATGGTTTGATGACATTGCCAATCCTTATCTTTTTAAAACTGTAAGTTATGACTCGTAACATTGACAACTCGATGTAGATCGATTTTTTTGCAATCTCAAATTGCATCAGCAATGTTGTTTTTAATTGATCGTAATACAGTTAAGACGGAGTACCTGCTAACAGGCGCTAGCAAACTTAGTTATACCAACCTACTTTAAATTGGATAGATAGATCGAGTAAGCAGGTCACCTGATGCTAAGTGATCACTGCTGCACATGGATAACCACAACGGTTGGATCATGAATGTGCTGGCGGCCCAACAGATCGGGAGGGGAGCGGGAAGGAAAAAAGGATGGGAAGAGGAAAAGGGGATTGGGCATCCGGCAATCTCACTCACCAACGAAACGCGACAGGCAAGCTATTGCTTTACGTTGGTTTCCTGTGAGACAGTGGTACCGCCCGGGATGAGCCCGCCCATTCATGCTGAGTCATGACTGACAACAGCGTGGCTCTACCACTTACAAAAGATGGAGACTAAAATATCATATTATAGCACCAGCAAATAGTAGCACCTTGTACAGAAAGTAAGCTCTGAAAGTAGTTGCAGTGGTGGGTGTACAGGCGGGAGAGTCTCCAGAAAACTCTGACAATAAAGAAAGTTCAATAAAATCCATTCCACCATTTCTCTCTGTGTGTCTCTCTCTTTTCAGCCTCAGTAAATCTACTGCTGAGTCTGACACAGATTCAGCTAGAGTTCCTGAGGCCTTGGCCTCCCTCAAGGATCTCAACATCTACCTGTTGGTAGCAGCCAGCGACTTCCTGCAACCTTAACGAGGTCGTTCATTCACCTAAAGCAACTGAATACCTTAGCCATTTCTTTTCAAATCTATTCATCCATAACATTCTCTGTAGTACGATGGAGACATGATTCACGCGAGTCAACAAACTGAAACAAAGAGCGGCTGGCTCCTTATCGAGCGTTTTACAACGATTAACAACTATTGACATAAAGCCTCCACAATTATGGTTGTATGAGCTTTTATTAAACTTTGGTTGGCTCATGCGCTTTTTATCTAGGTTTTGGGTCTGGCGTAAGATATGAACTTTCGGAGTACACAATTCAAAATCTTATGTAGAAAATTTTTAAAATTTTATGAATCACATATTTCGGATTTTTCTACATCAGTAGACGCGTAGTTAAACAAACAGTACAGTAGTTAAACAAAGCGTCAAACAGAGGAAGCGTTCCTATATTACAGATGCACAATAAAAAAGTACCTGTGGTGTCGCTTGGGAGACGCTTATGTCCAGCAGTGTACTGCAACAGGCTGATGATGAGAATGAAAAAGAAAAAACCGCTAGAGGCACTTAATTAGACCAGGCACACAGAACTCTTATCTTAAGCAAACAGTAGGTTCACATCAACTCATTTGAACGTAACATGTCTTTCGACATCATTATCACACACGTCTTTTGTTATAATTTTACGATCAATATTAGTGAAGTGGTTGGGTTTTATGAAAGTAAAAGTAATGTTTTTATAGGGCAATGTCCATTTTACATTGTTTCGAAATAGTTAGAATATCTTAGTAATACCAGGAGTTGAAATGAAAAATAAGAGTTTTGCCTTCGTTAGAGGAACGTACGAATCGAAAACGTGATGTAAATGGATAACTTTGTTTACAAATGAACGGGACTAGACTTAGTTCAGCGCCAGGCGATCACAGTGAAGGAAACTGGGCACTTCTCGCCTTGATGTATCCAGTGTAGCCCAATGTGGGCGATGGTTACCGGGGGGTTTTAGTTGGTATGCTGGGTGTAGGATTTGTTAGGGACCTGTTTCAGCCGCATATCCGCATTGTGCCGGGCTGGAAGACCAGTGACACTAATATACTCCTTTCGGCATCCTCCGAGATACCGAAAGGGGAGCTGGACAGCTTTCATCTTGAAATAAAAAAAACAAATTTATGAAAAAAAAAAATACAGGATTAAGATGTTGCGAATGAGACAATAATTTCTTGGGCCCTGGCAAGTCTTCATAACTAACAATTGTGTGCTAATTACAAAATGTTCAGAGATTAAATCTATTGATCTGAAACCATATCATTTAAACACAAATAGATTAGATTTTTAGCAATAAAAAAAGGTTCTTAACAGTTCAGGCCCTAAATTACATAATGAAATTTGGTTTCAAAGTTCCAAATTTTTTCTAAACTGGTCTTGGGAAAATCGCCATTTAATTTTTTAACTACTTTATCAAGCGAAATCTGACATGTAGCAATTTTTTAACGACTTCTATTTCACCTGTATTTTATAGAATACATTTTATGAAATCAGAGCTGTTAAAATATCAAAAAATCTAACCGTCATTTATCCAAAACAGTTTCACCTAAAAAATACAATAAAAACTAATTCAAAACGTCTTCTCATCATAAACCGGGCAGCGAACAGTGAATTTACGATTCTCATGATTTATAACCAATAAACTAGCAACACCATTGTCCATTGATTTTAAATCGTTAAACATGGCAATAATGTAAACGTCACGTCTCTTTATAATAGAACATTGTATGATCTATTTGGTCATATTTTTTAAATTTATAATCTATGGTTATTTTATTGCTGCAACTATGTACTCATTGTGTATATGATGAACCGTAAAACTTCGTCTTTTTAGGCTAGTCGGTTGAATAATACTTTCTATGGGATATCTTGTTCATTCCCACTGTATGTAGGAATATACGTCTATCGTTATTGTCTTCCGGCAGATTGTAAACTCAATTATCTTCAGTGAAATAAAATCTATCAGCGATCTTTGGTTTAGTGATCATTTATCGACAGCGTCCGTGGCGCAGTTGGCTAGACATCGACTGTGAAACCAGAGGCTGCGGGTTCGATCCTCGCATCGAGACAAATTTATGTGAACCACAAGTTTTCGTTTCGGGTCTGGGTGTTTGTGGGATCGAAAAGTCTCTGGTAGTTTCTGATTCCTACGACACAAGACTTGATCTTAGTGTGGGGTCAGAACTATGTATGTGACTGTTGAGTGTATTTATTCATTAATTTATTTATTTATCATCAAGCTGACCATTGATTTATTTGGCGCCCGTTCCCAAGACTTTTGCAGAAGCGAAGGATACTCATTATGTTAGTAAGGGACCGGCTAATTGTGACCCTAGGTTCAAATCCTACGGCATACACCTCTGATTTATCGAAATGTTTAGACAAATACCACGAACTTTAACAGCGGAAGAAAATGTGAGAAATGTCAAATTTCTATGTAATGTTAAATCTGCTAATCCACACTAGTTCGAAGTGACGAACCTTAGTTTATTATGCCTCGTCCTTAGATTAAGACCTAAGGTTCTCATTAATTTTGTTTATTTTTATTTATTTATTTATTTAATCACACACACACAGTCATTACAGGTTTAGGTACCCAATTCGATCTGGCGGGACTATAACACAATTTATACAAAAATAAAATAAAACAAAACAAAACATAATAACAATCACACTACAACAAATAAATTAAGCCAACTTAATTAAATCAAGTATAACAAATAACATATAACAATAATGAAGGATAATGAGATAATGAATAATGAGGGATTCGTAGACGAGGCTCGTACCCTGCAGTGGCACAAAATATGTAAACTGAATTATTATGAAAACAAAATCCTATTTACTTCTAAGGCATAGGTATGTCGTTAAGTAATCAATATCATGTACACACCACAAATGATTAGGTACCTCAAGTACAAATTGATGTTAATATTTGAAGGTTTTTTTAGCTATTCCTTTGTCGTGAGAGTGTTTGACGATCGCTATGAGTCATCTGCGCCCGCGCACCTTCGTACAGGGTGATGCAAGAGCACGGGTGTTTTCATTGGTTAGTGAAAGTTTTATAAGGTTGAGATTCATGGTATGGTGTGTTTGATTATGTTATCTTTGGCAAATTTTATTCATTTCATTACTAAATGATTTAAGAAAAAAAATAATGTCAATAAGCTGGATGATCTTTATATTGAAATTTTTATGAATTTTATTTCTATGACGGAACATATCACAAGAAAACTTGAAGTCTACGTCATAATGGTTCTTCTTAAAAAACTTCTTACTAAAAAATCGAAATGGGCAGGCTGTATTCAACTCAATTTATTCATAGATATGATATAAACCCACTACTATGTTAATTATACACCAAACCATTACAAAAATATCATATAACGATGTTTTGGTGACTTCGTCAAGTTCGAAACCATTAAGCAACCAAATAAGCATTTTTCTAAAGTCTAAGCGTGAATTTATCCAAACATGACAGCTATTAGCGGCTGTTGTTCCAGGCAGTGTAATCTCGAGCGTGTGTTGTCGGAGCTAGTCTATACGTTTAGTCTAGACTCTAGACTGAGCACTAACTCTATGTCAACCGTACTGGTATTGTGTTTGGCGACAGAGCATAAAGAGTTGACGCGGTGATTGCACTGAGGTGTTTTGTTTTACTAGTTTAATTAATTTTGACGAAAAGTTTTATTTATACGTGAAAAGGAATGTTTGAGATGTTATTGATTGTTTATTTATTTTAAAAAACATAATTTAAAAATAATCGCATACACTGTTTCTGGGTAATTTAATTGTTATTATGAGTAATTATAGTTTTTTTCTAGCTTGTATAGTGGCTGCCTAATGTAAGTCCAGGTCGCCTTATAAATTATGTGTATTTGATTTTTAAATGTGTTGTACAAATGTCTTAAGATTTGAACAAAAAAAATTACGCTATGTTAGAAGTTTGACCTTATATTTATGTACTTATAATCTTTAAAAAGAAATATCTATAAAAATACGTCGAACAATTTCGATAATAAAGTACTTTTTACGCAATAAAACACGTCTTCTTACTCCCAAAACTTCTAACAAATCAACACCCCGTATAATATCTGATGCAAGAGATAAGGTGCGTACACATTGGCCTTTTTTCCGTGCTCGGTGCCTACTCGTACCACCGTTCTACTTCTGCGGTGACTCACCGGCGCGCCAGACGGGAAGTATGGAGGCGCGCTTAGAATTTATAATTTTATTTTTTTGTCTATTTATTTTTAGTATCAAGGTTAATATAACTTTGGAGTAAATGATTCTTTATTTTTGTGTTTTGAATTAATTTATTTGAATTCTTTTATTGTATCATATTTTTTTTATGTCTTGGTAAAGTCATTGCACTATTCTATATGGAATAAGTTTGTATAGTGTAGGTTATCGATCAGCGAGTCGTAATTATTTCTCGTCATTCAATATAATTACGCAGGCTTTCATAATTATTTCTAAGAGCTTTAGAATATAACTTACATCCAGATAATGCCAATTTTCAGACAAAAAAGAGAAAAAAATTGTCATAGTTGTTAACTATAGAACGTCCATGACCATGTCCATGACGACCTGCCTGTAATATATATAGAACAAGTAGATCTAAATTTCATGTATTCAGAAATATTTTTGTAAGGTTTAAAAAGTATATTACATATTCTTTTTGCGGACACTAGTCAAATTCCGACATACTATGATATTTAAAAAATCGACAATAAGTAACAGAAATACTAGGTTTAATATGCTTTAAAATATTTTATAATTTTCTCTATAGTTTTCTTGTTCTTCTGCTCTGTTGACCAAACCCGAGACGATGTCTTCAAACATTTTTTTAGTCTATTTAACGCCGAAAATATTTATCTCTTAAACGTTTCAAATTATAATTAGGAACTTTTGACTCGTTCTGACCGATTTACGTTTGCCGTTGACCAAAGTTTTATCTCACACATAACGTATGAGAGGACAGTTTAAGAACGGTAAATTATTTTGGTCAATACTCGTGGTAATATGACAAAATGACCAATATTAATCTGAAAATGTCTCTTATTGTAAGGAGATGATTACTCGTAATTGTTGGAGATTTTGTAATAAATGTCTATGGATAGAGTTTGGGAACGGCTATGATGAATTGGCTTTAATTACGTGTATAGTTTTTATTGTGAACTGTCACGGTCCAGTTGGATTGTACGGGAGGTCTTGGAGCACTTTTTTGTTCGTCTGTATACGTCGTGATGCTAAGCACCGACCTCCTATGTTTTGCAAAGGGATTTTACGTTTTGATCCTTCTAGATTGAACAATGGATTTTTTAAACAGATTGTAATGTTTAACTTTCTCATAGCATTCGGGACCGGTGGCTCTATTCTTTTTTTAAATTATTAATACAGATTTGTGCTCTTCAAAATTTCGCAAATTCATATCACTACTACTTCGCAAATACATAAGAGAGGCCTATCCAGCTGCCAGCCCCGCTGCGTCCATTGTTGGGGACGCAGAAGGTCTGCTGATGATGATGATGATGATGATACAACTACTCCGTTTCAACTTGTAAAACATTTGAACTTTAGACAAAACATGACGAAGATCTTGAGCAGGCCGGCATACTGGTATCTACGTTTGAACTAATCGGCCCTCCTCACTCTTCCTCGCTGCTTTAAAAAAACACATATCAACAGCAATTATGCCATTCATTTAAATATTCAACCCTCCCGATCAATTCAACCCTACAACGTACAACTTTGGTCCAATGGTCCCATATCGAAACACGATATCCATTAGACTCGGGTCAACCTGCAAATTTAATCAACTGGAGAAACTTCGCAGAGCCACGTGGTACGTTCGTTGATTAGTTCTGCTTAGTTTTACCTATCGAGTCTCGCATGGATGTCTGCAGTTCTAATGGTGTCTAATTTTATTGCCTGTTTTGGAATACGGTTGTAGTTTGGTAATTTTGTGATGGTTTTTCATGCTGCTAATGTAGTAGCGTGGTAAAGCAATATTGTAGTTATTTAGGACTATAATAGGAATAATGTTCATAACAAATTATCGGACGGACGTGTCTTAAGCAGATCTAGACAATTAATTCTTTTGATATGTGCACACTATCAGTTGTAAGTCGCGAACGTAACCTTTAATGTTGTAACGATCTTCAGTCGCGTCCGTCAGCCGCATCTTATAATTTGTTTTCGGTTAATTTGTTTTGGTTTGCTTTTGTCGGATCGCCCAGGGTGGCACTACTGTCTCATTGAAAGCAGATATGAAATCACTTTGCTTTCGTGTTCCATTCAGTGAGTGAGATTGTCAGAGTTCCAAGAGTCCTTTCATCCTTCCGTCGTCCTTCCTTCTCTTTTTTCTCCACTAGTTTTGAGGGAATGGAAACACAACTGTGATCAAATTATTCTAGATGTTATGGAAAGCGATAATCAATTGCCTAAAAAAATAATATTTAGTTCTATGTATTATAGAAACTAACAAGAAGATGACCACCTAAAAGATACGGATACCTCTGATCACCCATAATACTTGGAGAGTCCTACGTATGATCCCTCCTTTGAGAGAGATCCTGACAAACCTCTTTCAATATCAATATCAGTCAATATCACTTTAAAATAAATATTGATGACAAAGATTAAATCGATTTCACAACATTTCTAGATCAAGGCTACGTTACTCTTGGCCTAGATTTCTAAAATAAATTTACAATAAATAGTAGCTATTGCGTCAGTTGCTAAGCAAATAAAATTAAAACAATTGCATAAGAAGTAAATGCGGAATTTTAAGTATGTGAAAACGTGAATATTTTTGATGATTCATACACTGACGAAATTCATCGAATCAAGTTTTTAAATAGCCTTTTATTAAATAACAAACACACTATACGCTACGGTCGTAAATTGCACTTTTACCTTAAATATCGGGTCCTTTAAACACAGATAAATAAGTGTAAAATTGCATCTTCCAGATGGGATCTGTATCGATTGCTTTTTACTCAACATAAAATACAGTTTTGTATATTATGCCCTACAGAGAGACCTATGTATATGGGCTGATACAGTACAGAACAGATACAATTTTGTCGCCTTGGGGAGCTTATATAAAATTGTCCACGAATAGACACAATAAAAAATCTTCCATTCATTTTAACTCTAAAATATTTTTGTCTACAGCGTCTCCAAATAATATAGCCCTGCAGGTCCCCATACATATTTCCCAAAGCCCGGACGACAAAGGACTAATTTCGCCTGCATAAGTGGCATAAAATTAATTTCACCACACAAATTATCAAAAAGGACAGGAACAAAACAATTTAATACAGAATATTTTGCGTAATAAACACAAATTTAGATGTCGTACAATAATTAAAACTTTCACCACTGCTCTTTATGGTGGACATTTTGTGGCTTTTACATGTATTCAAAGGGTCGTAATTAATTTTGTACAAAATATTTTATATTAATAACGATTTAATTTCGGTTTTGTGTTTTGACCACTCTTCTGTGTTGATTGAAATTAGTATATTATTTTTGTTAAATATAATTTGTTCATATTCTTGCATATATTTGTTTACTATTAAATACTGTGGTAGGTATGTGCTGTCTGTCGTATGGTCCAGCTAATCCTCAATAGACTGGCTTGTTAAGCAGTACCATGCAATGAGCGAATGTAGGATCCTATAATGAAATATTTAAAGCGATACAAACAACACAATATAGCTATTTGTAACAATTTATATGATACGCAAAGTCAGCCAACCCCTCACTTGGCCAGTGTGGTAGATTGTATGGCCACACACCTCTCGATCGTTCTCTCGACTGTAGAAGAGGCTCGTGTCCTGCATTGGGTTGTATGACTGATGCAGATACAGATATGGATAATAAAATATAATATTATAAATAGAAACCTCATGCCACCTGGAAACTATCCGTTCCCGGACGGTACGTTTCCAGCGTTCTTTTTTACCACATACTTGCAAACTCTGGCATGAACTCCCTGCTTCGGTGTTCTCTGAGCGCACTTCGGTGTACTCTGTTTACGGTAAGCAGCGAATTTGTTGTGCTGGACCCCTGGCACTACGAAGACCAATAATCGGCGGTGACCGCTTACCACCAGGCGGGCCGCAAGCTCGTTTACCTGAGAAAGCAATAAAAAAAAAGATAGTCTTATATATAGATAACAATTAAACTAAACACGTGACATGTGTAACAGTCCCTCTGTACAAACAGCATGAGTTTCTACAAACATATCATGGCGTTCTAACAGCACTTTATTGACGTTAAGTGATCATTTACATAGGTTCCGTTTGATCATATGGTTACGACATTCAAGCCTTTTGAAGGAGGGTTGAATAAGATGTCTTTTGAGTAATTGGACAATTACTAGCTTAGAGGAATCATTGAAATTAAAATTAATAATTAGGTCTCTGTCGTGTTTATTAAAACATACTACGGTCACGTAAAGGCTGGTAGAAAAGAAGTCTGAAAAATTGGAATTATAAATTAGCCTTTATAATATGTTTTCCTTTAAGCATATTATTGGAAATATTTTGATTGACACTGCGTTGGCACATGACTCTTTATTGAACGAGTGAATAGGATTAGAATAGAAGCATCGAATGATTATCGTCACGCATAGGTAAATCCCATAGGGTGGGTATAGATCTCGATTTTACCCAATCATTTCACTTTTACTTCATCCTCTTTTATCATTGATGTCATACATTCCTTCACTTCAAGAAACATCAGCTGACTTGTCTCTTAATTAGGGTGGCACTTAACCTACATAAAATTAGTTACATCGATCCCTAATGATCTTTCCATCCACAAATTAAACTTATATAACAATTTCATCAGCCTCCCATATCACACTTATCTACAAATCAATCCATCTCAAATGATTCACCGCTCAATTATTTACTCTCCAATACAAATTTTGATCATTTACATTAGCCTCGTGGACCCTGAAGTTCAAGTCCAATGAGTCACAGTTACATCAGCCAGCATAGCAACAGTCGAAGTGGGTCGGTGACTCACTGTTTACGAACAGGTTGCGAAGCTAGGAATAGCTGAAAAATAACCTGTTTAGGCTTAGTTTCGTGACTTTGTTGTATTGTGTCGACGACTTTAGGTGTTTTAGTTTTGGTAGCATGACATTAGTTAAGCTACGTGAAGAACTCTATCAAAGGATGTGTCTTGGACCGAAACTATAATTATTATATTCGAAATACTTAGGAAATTATTTAGGAATAGAAAATATTACCATAGTGTGACTGCCTCGGTGGCGTAGTGGTACTACGGTATGATTGCAAAGCTGAGGTCTCGGGTTCGAATCCCGGGTCGGGCAAAGTGATATTGGATTTTTCTATTCATTATTAGCCCGGAGTCAGGAATTTGTGCCCGATATGGCGATAGGCTCGCCCCCTATCACATCGTGGGACGGAATATACAAGGCGAAACGTGGGTGTTCTAGTAGCACCTCTGCCTACCCCTTCTGGGAAAAAGGCGTGTGGTTTATGTACCATAGTGGGAGCCTCGAATTCGAAATCACGGACGATCATAAAATGTGATAAGAGGATAGGTTATAGTCTTGCTGAAGGCCACAATTCAGTCGTCGTCAAAAATTCTAATTATCTAAACCAAAAAAATCACACAAAATGGAAAGCTCAACCTGGAATTGGGACTGGGTTAACCTCGCTGGTTAACAACCCAAACACGCTGCCAGAAAACTGATGATTGTATTTTGTTAAGTTAAATTTCTCTTTTAATTTCCCTTCAAATTTTGTGAGACAGAGCTGTCAAAAATCATGACTAATCCTCCAACTTACATAACATTCAATTGTGATAAAATTAAACTATTCCCAAAGCAATCAGCAAGGATTATCACTAACACATGAGTCAGTCGACAATGCCAAATGATTCACAGCGACAATGATGGCTCTTGGTGTGGAAATTTCGTCATCTCGCCAATAGCATTGCTCGGGTAGTCTGGGCGTGGTTTGCATAGGCTTCCTATGACTGTTTTAGAGAAGGTTTGAGTGGAATACTACCTATAGATATAGAGAATTGTGTTGCTATATTTATACTGTAATGGGTATTACAACTTTCTAGGCGAAGTTACTTTTCGGTCTTTGGTATGTTTTTAAATTATATAGCAATACGTATGCTTGTATCCCCAATACGCTAATTTCTCTAGCTTTCTCTTCAGCCACATGAAGTCCACTGCTGAACATTGGCCTCCGCCAATCATCTCAACATCGACCTGTTGGAAGCACGTTAATTTATATGAGCAAAAATATAAAACCTGGTGTAATCATTGCATTTATGTAGTAGCTTTAAGGAATAACAATAAGACGCTATTTGAGTTTTAAATTCTTCTAAAGTACTTTATTTCATTATTTATTTAATATGTCTTATAAATAGTTTTATAAAATAGGGGCATTGTTGTATAACTTGCACGTGGGAATGTTTTCTTTTATCGCTAATGTGATATGTATTATGAACAAAATCTCCGAATCATGATTATTTTGTGTTTGTTTTGTTACTGCTTTGAGTTCAAAATAATAGAATATATATTCATTAAGAACCGACAATCATTGGTCTAATAAAAATACATACCAATTTAAGCAACGTTGATGAAATAATTCTTAATATTTACTGCATGGAGTCCGCGCTTTACAAAACATTAAGGCTTCTACGCCTTGTGTGCCGTTGCTATTCCAATATCGGAAGGCGTTCCTTCAAAATGGTCTTTAAAATATTTTGTTTCTTCTCTTTATTATCAATATTGCCGATGTGAGATGAGCATCTCCATGTTAGCTTTGATTAGATAGCATTTCACTTAACACCAGGTGCACTTTGTGGCCCTAGTATATAAATAGAACCAACTTACATACATACGCTATAGCTATACATACATAAGCTCACGCCTTTTTCCCAGAAGCGGCAGGCAGAGGTGCTACCAGGACGCCCACATTTCGCCTTGTATGTTCCGTCCCATGTGATAGGGGGCGAGCCTATCGCCATATCGGGCAAATATCCTGTCTCCGGGCTGATAATGAATAGAAAAACCCAATATCACTTTGCCCGTTCCGAGATTCGAACCCGAGACCTCAGTTATGCAATTGTACCGTAGTACAACTAGGCCACCGAGGCAGTCTAAAGTCCTAAACGTTGTATAATATGTGCCACACTTTATTCGTTCATATTTAGGCTGCCTAAGATCGATATAAAAAATATGTATTTATTTCTCTCTCTTTTTTTCTCTCCAGTCGAAAGGGCACTACTGAACACAAACCTCTTCTAAGGATTTCCATAGTTTTCTGTTAGAAGTAGCATACAACGAGTATATACATTCAGCGACTTCCTGCAACTTGCTCTAAATCCTCTGTCCACCTTTAAGGTAGACGAGCGCTGCTTTGCTTGCCAATACTGATGAAATAAACTTTAGAAGTTAAATTATTTTCACCCATTCGTCCACCGGTATCCATCTATTACTTTTCTTTTTTTTATTGCAATAAATGGCGAGGCGAGTATGTCATTCATCTGATGGAAAGCGATACGACCGCTCATCGACAGAATCAAAACCAAGCAACACCATGAATTACAGAGCAATGTTTGGCATTCCACTGCGCTCGCCATCCTGAGACATAAGGTGTTCAGTCTCATTATGTTCAGTACTTACGCTGGCTACAATGTCCTTCAAACAGGAACACAACAATGCGTTTAAACTGCTATTTGGCGGAAGGAATAGACGAAAGAAATAAAATTGGAGGAAAAAGCGGTGGTATGTACCCAGGTGGCCTCTTACGTATTATGAGAGACCTACCACCAGTATAATACTTCATATCCTCTGTGACATAACTAGGCTACCATCACCAACAATTGTGCATTTAACAATACCATCACAGTTTATTTATATCAATGGCCTTGCGTTTGTAATTGCGGTGTCTGTTTATGCCAATTTAAATACATTAGGATGATGATCTGCAAGCAAATGCACGCTGGACGCATCAGTGTAATAACAGACTATTAAACTGATTTATGTTTCCCACGGACGAGAAATTAAGTCATGTTTTAGTATTTCTGGTGGTAGAACATTGTCTCGGATTCTGTTCACCGTAAAAAGATTAGGAACGCTACCTACCCAGGAGTTTGTGTCTGGTTCACTGGTGTATACCCGGAAACAACAAAGGAAACATTATTGTTGCGTCATAATAAAATAGACATCCAACATCGCCGATTGTGCTTTGTAAATTGTACTGGATATACCATCAGATAGATTGTAGACATTTTGTCTTGCAAACAAAAAATTGTAACTGGCTTTTGCGATTTCTAATCCCAAAACCGCATCACAAATTCTAGGATGACTTATTTCAATCGCATCATAAAATGTATGAAATTATAAAACCGTCTCGGCCAGCAGATCGTTGGTTCACCGTAAAGATAAAAACACAAATTTCCTCCCACTATGTACACAGAGTCCAACATGAGAGATTACTAACAAAACAATTTCTAAAACAGTTTAAATAATATGCACACACAGGGGGTCACAGAAGACACAGAAGTTGGGACCCAAAAATCACTATAGCTTTTTTTTATTTCATAGGTCCGGCAATTGAACAAACAGGTCAACTGATGGTAAGTGATCACTGCCGCACATGATCACCCACAGCGCTTTGATAATAAATATGTTGCCGATCCTGAAAATCAGGAGGGAGCGGGAAGGAAAAAGGATGGGAAGAGGAAAGGGGTACTAGGCATCTGGCAATCTCACTCACCGAACGAAACACGACAGAAAAGCTGTCGCATTACGTCGATTTCCTGTGAGACAGTGGTACCATCCCGGACGAGCTTGCTCATACATGCTGAGTCATGACTGACAACAGCGTGGCTCTACCACACATATTGTTCCGTTTTTATAGAGACAACAAAGGAATATATATCAAAGCCTCGCTCAATTTGCCGATATGAAATTTCGAGCATTTAAAACCAATCTAGATTGCCATCTGACAGGACAATGGTCGCCTTTATCATAATCTCACACCCTTTAAAACAATGTCCGTTAAAAAACCATAAAATTCTCTGCATCCTAATTACGATTTTATTCGACGCTCACCGCGCGTAACGTGTGTTGAATATGTCAAAATTTCACTAATGATTCCCTTCATAGCCTAAATAATTTAGCAGATCCAAAAACTATATTTAATTCTAATTACAATGAGTGTAAAGTTGAAAATCCAAATGAAGTTCGTTTCAAAACAGAAAACGATTTGTGTAACACAAATACACAAGCTAAAGGAACAACTGTTAATCGCACATCACGAAATGATAATCTTTTCTCGGTATTCGAACTTGCATGTTTTTTCGAGCGTTTTTTTATAATTTACGACGATATTAGTACGTTTTAACGTGAAGCATATCATGTACACTTGTGAGTGCGATCGATCAGGAATCCAACAACGTCCGTTTTAAGTTAGTCATTACATCGAGAACCGTTTATCTATTTCATGGAAATTAGTTAGAAATCGGTGACGAGCAAAGGGAGCCGTAGTTCACTTGAAACGTCAATAGGATACGCGATTTATATTCGGCATAGAATAAAATAATCACAATTACTTAAGTGATTTCTTTACAAATAGAATCTATTTAAATTTGTGGTAGTGAAATCGCTTTATTCCTGGTGATTCCTTTACCAATTAAAAAGGAAAAACCCTAATCCAATATCCTGACAACAAATTTATTTTTATGAATTATATTATTTATGACCAACAATACAACATATCAAGCGTGATTTTCGCTAAATTACTATTTAAAAAAAAATGGTTTTAGCACCAGAAGAAGACGTTTTGATATTAAAATATTCACCTACATGTGATCTCATTATTGCACTTAATTATTTCACATCGACCCTGTTATTAGTGTGTACAAAAGAGAAAGTGCGCTACATGATTCATATCCGAATGACTTCATAACAATTTGCTTCATGAGCTCGCAACCTTTTGACCGCTGCTCCGCCTCAGTAAATTTGTAATATGATTCTGTTTTGCGTTGCATTAGATGCATGCGTTGGAGGCTCAACTATATTTACCTCTCATGATTTTTCTATCTCTTTCTTCATTTTCATTTTCGACTCATGACTAGGTGATATGTGTGAAAATATGTGCGAGAAAATGTGGGTAGAAAAATATATGAATGTTGATCACACGTCATCAAAAGAATTTTATATACATATTACAAAAATAATCCTGATCGTTAAAGGATTTACTTAAAATAGTAATATCAGAATGAGTTATAAAACCGAAATGCTCTACATTCACTGCAATAACAAAGTGCGCACCGAGTATGTTAACTTGTTTAAGGAAAAATGTATTGATGTTAAAAAATATATTTTATCAACCACTTAACATTTCGTCATGTTTATATTCGTCATCTTATAATATTTTTAGTTTTTAATCATACATCTTTTCTGCCAAGCTCTGAATTTATTTCAACAATCAGTAATAATCTTTGCAGCATGGTTTTGCGCAAGGTTTGTAACTTCCCTGGGAACATAAGTACGCCCGAACCTTCTTCGCTAACGGACAATCCAGTCTCCCACAAGGTCCATGAACATCTCTCTTATTCACAAATGACCCATGCTCATACTTGCCATGGATGACTTCCCCATGTATAAACTGATGCTGACTGCCTCTAAAGTCCATACGTTTTGGGCAATTTGTACCACCGCAAGGACCTTTAGGGAATCCCATAGAAAGGATCGCCAATTCACTATCAGTAAACGGAGCAGTAAAGTCTTCGTACAATACAGGTTCCTCCGCAGGTCTTATAGGTTCCCGGGTAATGTCTGGAGCTCCAAAGAAATACGCTACAGGAGGTACAGAATCTATAGTAGTGCCCTCCCAATGTCTAACAACTTCCACATCTTTTAATTTTAAATCATCGGACAGGTATTTCCTGCCTGGTAACCTTTCCATTTCTGGCAAAGAAACGAAATAACTCACCACTCTGTTACCCAAACATGTCAATCTAAGGAAAAATTCAATTTCGCCTGAAGGTTTCAAATCCTCTTCGCATTGTAAAGGTCGGGTCAATTCAACTGTATTTGTGACCATTTCTTGTTTAGACGTATCTCTGAACTCAGCTTGATCCATATTCACTGGATTAAGTTGGGCAGCCTTTTGAAGCGCTTCGAAGAACGTTTCATGCCATTCTACTATGCAAAATCCGACGCAATTCATTTCTTGGTCTCTATTCCATACTGTGATATAAATGGGGGTCTTGCGCAAAACTTCTTCTAACTTTGAAGGTCTTGAAAGAAACATTACTGAATTCCCGACGCCGAAGTAGGGAGGCTGTGGTAAAGGTTCTGAGGGTAGGACGATTTTCCTCGGGGCCTCCTTGCCTTTCTTTGGTTTTGGAGGCTTGGCTTTTCCTTTCGTCGGCGGAGGAGGTGGTTCTGGGGCAATGAAATTATCATGCGCCACGTAAAAGTCAAATACAGGTAAGCAATTCATTTGTAATGTGCAGGTTTGCATGAATTTCATTTCTTCTTCCGAAGGCATGGGTGGCTCCTTACCTTTTTTGCCTTTCTTGTCGGCTCCACCTTTTTTACCTTTTGCAGCGGCTTCCGCTGCAGCTAGAGCTTCGGCCTCCGCCTTTCGGGCTTCCTCTTCCATTTTAAGTTCGTATTCATCTTTTTCTGGTGGTTCTATTTTGAGAATTATCTTTTTCACGAAAACTTCAATCATAAAAATTTGCTCCATGTTTGAAACTGTAAACAAATATTAAGGCATTATTTTTAAACTAATTACATATGGTTTTAAAGGGTGCAAATATTTTATATTATTTTAGTTATTTTTGTAGAAATATTTACTGGATGCACACATCAAGTTTTAAGAGTTTATTCGATTCTTTTAAGTTATAGAGGGCAAACAAGCATTTGTAACGCAATATTGGCAAAATCTATAAATAATATAACATGTATCAGCCTATGTACATCCCACTGCAGGGCATGGGCCTCCTCTAAATCGAATAGTACGATTGAGGGGTTAAGCTACGCTGGCCTAGTACGAGGTGGCGGACTTTACACTCGAATCACTATGGTAAGCAGGTTTCCTCACGATATTTTCCTGCACCTTTTAAGTGCGCGGTGATTGACTATCAATAACACATAGCTCCGAAAATACAGAGGTGTGCCCTGGGATTTATATTAGCAGCGGTGTCTGGTCCGTTACCATAGGCCACCAAGCACTTTATTATATCCTAATTACCAATTTTTACCTCAATTCAGTGAGTCTTGTACCTCAAAAATCGACCAAACAAGATATAATTCTGTGTGCTACTGGGAGTAAACATAATATGTTGCATAAAATTTTCCAGGTTTTAATTGCCAAACATTGTTGAATACATTTATGAATCACACTGCAATTTCGAATAATTAAACCATTGCGATTTTATGACGCGCGTCAAAATGGGTTTAATGTTTTAATTTTATTTTTTTCAGTTCAAAGTTAGTCATCCTATTTGGTAAGTAATTTTACAATGAGGTGGTTTCATAGAATTTGAAAAACTGTAGTTTTAAATTGTATTTTTAAATAAATAATTACTACGCGGAAATCTAATGTAGGCCACTTTGCACAAAGACAGAGTATCTATGATTATAATTTTTTGTATTGTATTGTATCAGCCCATATACGACCCACTGCAGGGCACGGGCCTCCTCTACAATCGAGAGTATGATTGAGGGTGGTTAGGCCATATAGTACACCACGCTGGCCTAGTGCGGGTTGGCGGACTTTTACATACCATAGAAATTTATACAAATCGCTATGGTATGCAGGTTGCCTCACGATGTTTTCCTTCACCGTTATAGTGCGTGGTGATTGACTATCAATACACACACACTTGAATGTCTTTAAATATATGTTTTTTAAGGTAAGGACCGTCTGACTCTACCATACAATTTGTATTCTTAACACTACTCTATAAGTTACAAGCCTAAGCGACTTTTCAATTCAACAATTTCAGGTTCCTCGCTGTTTTGTATCTACGTCACCATAAAGACTTACCAAGCGCACAGCTTACTATTAAATTGACCGAATTTACCTTATCCAAAATTTCTCTGCGAGATAAATATTGCTGTTCGGACTTCAGCTGTTAGTTTGAGGACAAATATTATCATAAAATGATTTATAAAATTTATTTATTTTGAGGTAAAACCAATGAAGATAGAATACTATACTACCATCTTTTTTCCTTCCCGCTCCCCTCCCAATCGGGCCGCCAACACATGCATGATCCAGCGTTGTGGATGTTTATGGGCGGCAGTGATCACTTACCATCAGGTGATCTATTTGGTCGTTTGCAACCTTTGCAATAAAAAAACTGTACCAGATGACAATAATATAAGCGACACTACATCTTCGCTTAAGTTATAACACCGCGAATGTCAAATTAAAATTAAATAATTTACCTACCAGACTAAGCGCATATCATAAAAAAATACAAACAAAGCCAACATATTATTTTGAGAAACTTGAGGTGGAAGCGAAATAAAATATTTATCTGCCAGTTTACTCAGTAACAGTTTGTCAAGAAAGGTTTCTGATTTTGACTTTAGCAAATTTAATGCCAAACCAAAACATTGCCCCAACACAAAACATTACCCCACAATCACCTATCTAAACGAGATAAAAAAAAAACGCACAAAAGCCACGTTGCGGGAGTTCATTTGCCGGGGTCACGTTTACGCACGCGGCCAGCGTAGCGGGGCGAGGCCGGGCAGGAGGGGGGAGGAGGGTGCGCCCGCGCAGGACAAGTCTGTTTGCTACGGAGTAGGTTGTGACTGGATTGGTTAAGGACTGTTTTGAGTTTTATAGTATGGGTTTTGTGAGATAGATATGGATACTAGGAAAAGTAGGTAGAGATAGGCTAATATGGTATTTTATTGCTTTGACGTGATATAAAGATTTGTATATTAAACAGTAGTTTAAAGTCAGAAATGCATTATGTTAAGTTCTAGAGCACCTAATAAAATGGTACACATCAGAAAGTCTCTTAGTTGCCTCTTATACAGTAAAACCATTTCAGAAGCTGATATAGAAAAATGGGTTTAAGATTTGAGTTTTTTTTTATACTTCATTTGTGATTTGGAAGCAGTAACGTTAAAAATATAATACCGATGTTTACTAAACTGTTTCATCCATCAGCCCTGAATAGATTTCCACTGTAGGACGTATATTTTTCAAGTTTGCGCCATTTGACGGGACTCTCCATAATATGTTGACCTTTTAGGAGAGTCATGTAAAATAGGTTTTTTTGCGCAAATAAAAGTAAATAAGTTCTAAAACCGTCCAGTATTCTCACGTCGCAGCATCGCGCACAAACATCTTCCGTCTCTCTTGCACGCCAATATTTAAATTTAGAATCGCGTATAAGTTATACGATTTGCAGCGCACATCGGCGCGACGCGGCCGCTGCATTATTCAGGATAAATCTAGCCTTTGTGCAGTTGCCTATACTGGACAGTAAGTTTCACACGTCACTGTTTCCGTAAACTTACGTGACCGATTGGTAGGACTGTCAAATCGATGCTGATTTTAGGGCGTTCTAAATTTGAATTTGCGCGTGGCTTCTGGTTGTACTTAACTTGCAATTTATTGGATTGGGAATTTTAATATTTTTATCGTGTGTTATTTTATGATTTGGCTTATGTTTTTACAATCGACTAATTTTGGAAGTTCATCCTTTTTGAAATAGGATTGAGTTCACCAATCCTGGCTAAATTTGGATTGGTAGAGTTTACAAACCAATTCTAACGGAGAATTTTATGAGATCGCATGTTAGAGATAAAATTATGCGTTTAGATTTATATACTAAATTTTTAAGTGCTGGGCCCAGATCTGATATGAGTCACTTAGTCCAATGTAGATTCTGATCCACATAACACTTTGCTCTACAATAGAGACTGATTGATTATTAGAAAATTAATTAATTAATTATTATTAAATACAAACATGAGTGTTATGACATCACACTGATTATTGCACTTAGCATCCACGCAACGTTTCATCGACCATATAAATGTGACCTACATTATAACCTCCATTAATATTCACGCCAATACTTCCTGGTTCTCACCGTGTGAGGACTTTTTGAATTTTATGACCTGTTCAATAACCTACTTAAATAATTCGCATATCAACGCTTTTAGGAACAAATATAAAAAGAAAGAGACTGCCTTTTATAACATTGTTTTAATTTTTGAATTTGCGGCATGACCATAGAATCTAACCTTATATTAGGATAGAAATAATTTAAGCGTATTATTGATGTCTATGGAGGTATTACTGCCGATCCCTTCGAGGTAAGTCATTATAGGTAATTTTATTGTAAAATAAAAAAATGAAAACGACGCTGACGATCTTTACATATCTTGGTTCTGAATAAAAAAAAAATATTACGACGAATTGACCTCCTTCTTTTTTGAAGAGTTAAAAATAAATTTAAGCGCAAAACATTCCTATTTTACCATATCTTTCACGGTCCAAAGTGTAATGAAAATCATTTTGATGGAGGCACTTCATCGTCAGATCTCAGATCGCTGGAAGAGATAGAGGCCCCACTGCAACATACTGGACACTGTCTGCATTCAACCACTTCCAGCAATACTCGTATGTCTCCACTTTTTAAGAGAATTTTGTCCAATGACGAGATGTAATCATGTATCATTAGCCGATACTCTACTTAAACAGCAATGTCCATCACTTTTTACCATGTAAAAAAGCAACGCCAAAAACCTGCCATAACAGAGGAAACCTCAAATCCGAAACACAACTCAAACACGAGTAATTATGAAAAAAAAAGAACGGACTAATAAAAAAGGCTATAAAATTTTCCGTTTCGCCTTCGTGCTGGCGAGGGGAGCGCGGGACAAGAGGCGGGGTATAGAGGGGAGAGGGGGAAGGATCGATGCGCCGAGGTGAGGGGAGGCGGGGGTCGTTAGCCCACAAAACCGGTAGCGTGTGCGCATCGCACAGCTGCGCCCGTGGACTGAGTTAGGACTTGGTCAATATGGTGGTTTAAAACTTGTAGAAATTAATATTTTTAGATATGAGATGTACTAATAAGTTTACTCATTAGAGTATGAATAAGAAAGCTTCTAAAAAAATACCTTCTTCTGAAGTTAAGTCAAATATTCATATGATTTGCGAATACGAACTTGTCCGCACCAAGTAATTCCAAGTTTGTCTCAGCATCTGATATTCATATAACATTTTACGTCACAATTATGTAAAATCTCATCATTATTTAAAGACCTGTTAGGTTTATTTATTCCTTCAAGATATAAATCATGTGAAAGACAACAAGCTTCATAAATCAATGCCAAAGCACAATACGAGACTTAATTTCCATAGTATTTGCCGAATGCCACATTTCAAGACATTTGTGACATTTTCACACAAAAGTGTGAATTATTAAGTACATGCACTCCAAGGTAATGTGATTCACCGTGCATTTCAAACAAAGGGAATGTGTCATTGGTGTATTTTATATGAATATTTCATATGTGCCATAGATTAGTTGTAGACTAGGGTTAGCCCTGTTAAAGGTTATATTTATGGATAATTATTTTGATAATATTGTAATAAGGTTCAGGAAGGGAAGTAGTAGCGTCGCTTTTCCATTACAATAAGGTCCATAGTACCCTATCTAGCGTAACTGTTTGAATCATATTATCATTCCCTGTTTTCAAAGGCAACTTTTAAATGATAGAGTTATGTTACCTTAGATTATTTTCGGCGGGTTAGCAGTAATAACTTACCGTCAGGTGAGTCCGTAGGGTGAGCCGTTCCATCGTATATCACACCAATACAAAAAAACCTTTTTAGTCTCCATCATAGTAAAACAAAAGATGTAGCAACCACATAGGACTTATTATTTTTATCTCATGTTTTTATTGACCCTAAAAAGTGTCTACGATAATTGATGGCAAGTGCAGTGTAGTCCAAGTATCCACCAACGCAAGCAGTCTCTCACCGGTCGACACAATTATGTATTATGACGTCACGATATTATAAACAAAAGCGGTATTATGGACATACCCTTACCACGCATCTCACAAGCACACATAGTACACTACACTGGCGTACGTGCACCACGCGCTGCTAACCGAGCGGTAATTACCTTGTACTTGCTCGCTATACCTACACTATTGTGTGTCGCCCGCCTTATTTTAGGCTCCATTTCGTCAAATCCGCTGTTTTGGCTAGATATTGGACTGTGAGTGCCTTAGTTCAGGCTCTTTAATATCAGATTGGCGGTTTAGGATAGATGGGGAATTGTGAGTCGGAATATTATACGTGGCTGAATTAATTTTGGGTATTGTAGTTTTGCACAATGCATTTTTGTTATTATTATTGGTAAAAAAAATAGATTTGATTATTTCGTTACATTACGCACCAAGTATCGAGCAAAATCTCCTCTCACCTACATAGGTATAGCTATTACAACTTGTCACATAATCATAACTTGAAACCTACAAAGAGTTTAAGTCTCTAACCGAAATTAAAAAACACACAAAAATACGTCATCAGAACTATTTTTTTTTCAGAGAGCTTTCATAGCATATATTGCAATCGTGAGGTTGATTTCTAAGTTAGCAGCTGGTGGTTACGTCACCGAATCCAAAAGAAAAAAAAAGGTCTAAATCGATTCATCTCGTATATCCTACAATACTGTAGGTATTAGACCGATAAAAGTTACTCTTAGATTTTAGTACACAATATGACAAAAATATAGTCGAATAGATCTAATTGTTCTCAAAATAAGAACAATATTTCTGACCGACAGATTATTAAAAAAATGTAACACGATTGACGTACCATGTGATTTTAAAATCAATAACTGTTAATTATTTAAGGAAGTTTTAAAGTAGAATTGATGACTGTGAGGCGAGGGAAGTTTCAACTCATGTTATTGATTGATCGTCTATTAAGGAACTTTAAAATTCTTCACTCATCGAGGGTATTAAAAGTTTTTCTATTTATTAATATAATTTGACTTCTTATATTATTTTTTAAGGACATATTATACAAAAAATGTGCTATAATTTTGAAACAGTCCACTTTAAGTATTAGTAGGTCACGCTAATGGCTGTCAAATGACAGAGAACGTATTCGATCCCCGCACTAACAAAAACGTTTGTATCATCTACTGGTTTTGGAATTAGCTATTTTATTGAAAATCTATTGGCTTCCTCTCACATTACGTGAAAGGATTATGGCCATGTTAATCAAATAATGATGAAATTAGACAAGGACCCGTTGAGTGTCAAAGGCCAGGGCTGATGCCAGTTAATGTTGTGACTATTGCAATTACTTAGGCCTAATGCTTGGATGCTCTTAGATATATCGGAGGCTGAGTTATTTGTTCTTCACACTGGTACGGAAATTATTTTAGGTTTCATTCGAGCATACAATAAATATCGTGTTTAAAAATTTGTCTTTTGGTAAAACAATTAGGACGTTTTTGCTTGGATCCCTCTCATTTGTATAGATTCTGAAATATAAAAGTGATTTAATTAGACAAAGTAGACAGGTGAATACGTTATTTCCCATCAAAGCTTAATGTAACCAATAGTACGAGTATACTGCTATTATCCATTGAAATTAATTAAATACGCCAACCCAACAGTCACATACATAGTCCTGACCCCACATTAAGACCTAGTCTTGTATAGTGGGTATCAGAAATTACGAGAGACTTTTTGATCTCACAAACACCCAGACCCGAAACAAATACCGGTGTTTCGCGCAAACATTTCGGTGCGGGGATCGAACCCGCGGCCTGTCGTTTCTGCGTCTAACTAACTGCCCCACGGAGGCTGTGAAATATAATAAATTTCTCGTCAAATCCCTCCAGAAGTATCAAACAATAATCTGCCAGCTGTTCATAAATCTGACAAACGAGTGGGCACGAAGCCCACAGGTGGTATTGTTTTGACAGCGCAGCGCAGCGATGTTTGCTTCAATTAAAACTAGCAACAATAAACACCAGCAGCTCATTTACATGCCGGCAGTTGGTTTCACTTTACGATTGGATGGTCCAAGGCAGGGGTTTTTGGAAGGTTATTCAGTTTGGACTGAAGTGCAGTTGGTATCAGATGTAGTGTAGTGACTGAGGAGCTACATAGATAATACATAAACATCACGTCTTTTTCCCAGAAGAGGTAGGCAGAGGTGCAACCAGGACACCCTAATTTCGCCATATATTATGTTCCGTCCCACGATGTGATACGGAGCGAGCCCATAGCCCTGTCGGGCACGAATTCCTGACTCCAAGCTGATAATGAAAAGAAAAATCTAATATCACCTCGCCTCACCCGGGATTCCAACCCGAGACCTCAGCTTTACAATCATACCGCAGTGCAACTACGCCACCGAGGCAGTAAGGAGTTACATAGCGAAGGATGTTAGATGTACTTTGTTACTAATACGGCCAAAGATAATTTGCCGACTATCGAGGGCAACAAATAGAGACAGGTATTTTTAAGCAGTAATTTTATAGAGAAAGGAATTTAGGTCATGCTCTATATTTTTTCATTTACCTGAGCGAAGACAGCCACGTTCAACACAGTATAATACCCTCACTCGGTTCCATCATTACCCATCCGTCAGTTCCAAAATGAAACTCCGAAATCTCCTAACTTGCGCCACAATTGCAGGATTACACCACAAATTTATAGTGTAAGATTGAAAATATTATCTGTTAGTCAGTTTTATATGTTTTCGTACATTACTTTGACTTATGAACACGCCATTTATACCAGATATAAATCGTAAATAATGACCGTAATGGGTTTTTAGTTAAAATAACTTAACCGTTAGCGGTAATAAACGATAGAGTTAAGTACTGCAAAGAGAAATGTTATTGCATAGCGTCATCTTACATTTTCAGAGTTTTAGCAGTGACATACTACATGCCTAAACTTTAGCATCGGTTCCATGTTAATGTAAAATCAATTTAAATTAATAAGATATTCAAGTGTGTGTAAGACCTCTTGTCGCAATGTTTTGCTGTTACGTTTCATTTCGTAAGTAAAATTTTTAGTCACCCAAAAGTGGCTAGCTTCAACCTGTTTATTCTATTTTCAGAGTCGTATCTACATACATATGTACATAAACTCACACCTTTTCCCAGAAGGAGTAAGCAGAGGTGCTACCAGAGCACCACATTTCGCCTTATATGTTTCGTCTCATGATGTGAAGGGGCCAAGCCTATCGGCATACTGGGCACAAATTCCTGATTCCGGGCTGATAATAGAAAAATCCAATATCACTTGCTCGACCTCGGATTCAAACCTGAGACCTCACCTCCATTTAACATATTTTGTAATCGTACCATAGTACACCACCGAGGCAATGGTATCTTACTGACAAGATATATAATATATTTCCAGTGCATAATCTATTTATTTGGATTGAACTAACCTGTGGTTCGCTGCACTGTATTACTTTAACGTTCCAGTCTAAAAATAATAGCAGGACATGATGTTTCTGCGGTCGAATATCACTATATCTAAAAAGTTGATTTTCGATCATTCTTAGCCAAAATCACCAAAATATATAAAAGTCATGTTGCACAACAAGAAGATCCGCAAGACAGTTCCTAAATACACAATACAATTCACCAAAGTGCTTATTCTAATGTTAAACTCAATTAGCATACCAAAACCCCACATAATTAGTCCTATCATAACCAGTGGAGTTTACTATGACAACACCTTAGCATCGGCTAGCAGTCCGCACAGGCCCTCGGAGCCATCTAATTGACAATCCAATGTTATTGTCCGACAGTTTCTCTCGATTTGTACAAACAGTCGCTTAAACTAAATATTATTAGTTTGGTACTGCCGAGAAGAATGGGCGTTGGACTAATTTTTTTTTTAATACTATGCAGTTGGTAAGTGCAGTGCAATTCCAATAGAATAGACTCTGTCAATTGGGGTAGAGTAGAAGCCACGTATAAGGAAGCGAAGTGTCGTACGCCCACCTACAAGGAGGACGGACGACCTGGTGAAGGTTGCAGAAAGTCCTTGGATGCAGGTCACTGTGGAGATCCTTGGGGAAGGCCTACGATCAGCAGTGGACTTCCTGTGGCTGAAGAGAGAAAAAGAGAAGAACTCTATCCAGTAGAAATTCGAAACAATTATTATGCTTTATTTGAAATCTGAGATACAAGGTTGAATCGAGCGTTGAAAAGCGACAGACATCCAAGGGCCACTGCGACGGGGTTTCCCCCATCGTATATGGTGGTGGCTATGCGGATGGATGCGGGTATCTATACATTAGCTTTTGGACTCCAGATATTTTAATTAATGATTTAGATAATTATATCGGCATCATATTTACGTAGTATAACAGTGCAAAGAGTAAAATTGCGTTTATTCGGAAATAAAAACATACCTTCAATTTTCACCCATTTCAGTAACACCATTTGAATTGGATGCAATAATAATTTAATCTTACAAAGTTTAGTGTATTTGTTCAATTAAATATGTCTCGTACATTCTTCTATTCAAAGTAACAAAGCCTCATGTTCTCGACTGTCCCGTCGCTCAACCGTTTAATCAATAGGAAAAACACTCAAAGCGCCCTTTTGCATATGCAAACACCGTGCCACTGGCATTATCTATGAAAACATACGCTGTTATCGCAATTTCAATCTTAAACTGATAGTTTTAAAGTACAAAATGTGCGGGTTTGTGTTTTAAAACAAAAATAGAAACTTATAAAGAGAGAATCTGTAAAAAATACATTTATATAGAGCACTTATTATGAAAATCGTAGAGTTATGATAACGATTAATACCCTCTAAAATATATGTGATTGTGAATTTGTCTTACTTCTATTATATGCTATTAAGGCAAGATATTTAACCTGAAAATATCACCACGTTTCTCGCCCAATACAAAGTCCTAAGCGTTATAATATAAGTTACAAAATCATTTAATAAAATTTCAATGTTTATGTTTACCCATTGTATAGACAAAGCAGTTACCAAAATCATATCATAAAACAATATTACTATTAAAAAATGTATTTACCAAAACCCTCAACCCAGCTCATCCGTTTTAGTTGGCAGAAAACTAATTGGTTATGCAAAATTCGAGTGGCCATCCAAGTCACGAGCAGAATTATGAAGATCTCGGCAAACATGCCGTCTCCAAGCGGAAAATAATTGGGCTTCAGCTGAGAACACTTCGCGAGCTGAATTTAATAATGCTATGACAATACTGTTTTAAAAATTCGCGTATTTAATTTGGTAATTGTCATATTTTTTACGGCGAAGTGGTAAATGTGACGAGAAAAAAATATGTGTCAGGTATTTTGGATGTAACTGCAAGGTCAATAGCCCTTCTATGTATATTATTTTCGTTTTTTTTAAAGAACTTGACCACAGCTGGACAGTCTTTTCTATATTATATCATCTGTACCTCTCAAACGATACTGTTATCTGTTTCTCATTATTGTGCGAAGTTCGATGCTCTATTTGTTTAGTCTCTTAAAACCCATATTGTGCATATAACTATAATAATAATAACTTTTATTTAAAATAAAACAAAGTGCTTAAAATCTATTACCAGGGGTACCCAAACTAGACACAGCCTAATTGACTGATCTATATTTAACTGATCTATATTATGTGAATGGAGGTATTCGTTAATTTCCTTGTAGTTAGCTGCTGGACATAGGCCTCTTCCAAGGTACGCCAGAGGGCGTTCCACGCTACGTTTGCCAAGATGAGGTCTCGTCTCCAGAACTCGCTTACTCCATTATCTGTTCTGTTGTTAATAACTGGCCTAATTTAGTTAGACTTTTCACACTCACAAAACTGTTAAGGAAAGCTGTCAGGTATCCAAGTTTCCTCGCGATATCTTCTTTCACCGTAGCAAAAAAAGAAAAGTTATTAGTAACATACTCATTGCATAACTTGCCAAGTTTCGGTATGAGCGATTGTCCCAGTTTCACATGTTGGCTCTTATCGCGACCTGAAAGTAAGAGGGGAGGAAAAAACGCTAGTTTTATTCCATTTCCTGACGACTTGACCCAATTACTAATTAGCTCATTCCCTCTTACAGAGTTGCTTTGAAGTTTCTCTTTAGGGAAACATTTTGTTATTGTTTGCTTGTTTACGTTTTACAGCCTCGGTGATTGTAAGTATGTATGGGTTGTCGATAATATTATTTTATACCTAAGATTTAGAAGACTAGGAAATCAATCCAATCCAATTCATCAGCCAAAGGAAGTCCACTGCTGAACATAGGCCTCTTCCAATGATTTCGACAGTGACCTGTTTGTTTGAGGCAGCCTGCATCCAGCAACGTCCCGCGACCTTTACCATGTCGTTTGACCACGTAGCGTGGACGTCCTACGCTGCGCTTTCCGCTTTGTGATAAACATAGAAGACTAGGAAAACATATTCAAAATTGTAGTTTAGCGATAATATTATAGTACCTCGATCAAGCTAGACTATTAATTACTACAACAAAACAAGCTACAGTATGTACGTTTGTTTCCATCAAAACAAATATTACGAATTCGTAAAGATTTCGTGACAACAACTAATTATATCAACAAAGGATTGAAAAGATTGTTGCGTGCCCGTTTCCAGTTAATTTTTAATACCAAGTTCAAATATATGCTCTTTGATTACAATCAACTGTAAAATAGATTTCTTGTTTGTTCGTGACTTTAAATAAAAAAGGCAATCACTGTAAATGACCTTCTCGTTAACAATCAAGGCGTCTTTAAGCATTTTATGTTAGTTCCAGTTAAAGTCTTTGACCAGTGACCAAAAAAATGTAAGCTCGCGACTGTGCCCTGTTGGGGTAGGTAGGTGAGACTAGAAGGCACTAAATGTTAATTTTCATATGCTAATTGTAAATACGTCTAGTATATTATATTGTTACCTTGATATCAACCCTTTTACAAGTTAATCTTTTAATTGTACTGATCTAATACGTTTGGAGAACTTTATATACCTTCGAAATTTCTAGGGAAAACTTTCAGATACAATTACCAATTAACAATATTTTTCTTGAATGTTAAAATAGAATAATTAATTGAGTAAGAATACAAACGTAACTAGGAATATCTGGTTCTGAGTTTGTACGAGCAATTTACATTTTGATGGTCTAATCCTTATCTTACCAATATCGCTCAAAATCACTTTTTAATAAACAAATCGATTTGCAAAAAATACAAAGTTTAAGCTACTGCGTACTTTAATAATTGTCAGAGGTGCCTTTGAACTAATTGGTTTTCTCATATATAATTTCGGGTTCACAATTAATCAAATATCCTACAAAAGTCACGATTCAACCATCCAACAGCGAGCGGATCAAAACGACCACACCAAAAAAATGACCGAAATTAAAATTTCAAATACCGTCACGACACATCAATTCCGCCATCAATGTCCGTCATTTCTTTCCTTTTTTACTGTTAAAAATCCCATAGAGATATAAAAATAAATGAGGCTTCGCAAACATTGGGGCGAGGACAATAGTTAGGTCATTATGTACGGTCATTTGGACCGCGGCTTCTGCGTGGGGTGGGAATAAATAACCTGCGCGTTTGAGGGTTAACTCGTAAAGTGTTGTGATTTTTACAGTTCTGATGTATAGTCTTTTTTACATTTTGAAGGTAAAAGATTGATAGTTGGACTTAAGTTTTTTTTTCGGGAAATGTACAGTTGAGAAGAAATTATTTTCAATGAATAATAGAAAATAGACAAGAACTCTATAGCCTAGTCACGAAATTTTATTATATACTCCTTTCTCCTAATCACGAGATCCTAAAACTAAGGAATTACTTTTAAAAATAATTTGATTTAATTATATTATGTACGGCTACTTTGGACGTAATTCCTCAGCAATTTTCCGTTTTCAAATAAAATACAACCTTTCTTATTCCTTCTAAAGTTTTTCCTCTTAATACCCTAAATAAATTTTAGTAACAACATTTCGGATTTCATTTATCCCCAACAATACGTCCATTCGAGCAATATTTGCCAAAATTATTTGCAAGGAAAAAACCGCCACAAAAATTACAATTCCCATAACATTAATTTTAACGATTAAGCGAAGCATTCGTCGCCATTGCTAAAAATGGGGGAACATAAAAGGCCTATTCAGATACAAGGGCCATAAAGTATACGAAAAATTTCACTTTCAAGCTGTAATGGGAATGAGGTTGTAATACTTAGGATTGTAATGCAGGGTTGGAAGGCAAACTTGGATTAAAAAAATAGGAAGAAATTACTGTCACGTCAGTACGTTTTAAGGTCTTCTTTGTCTACTTAGTTGAAAATTATCTGGAGAAATAAATAAAAGTTAGCTAAAAATAAAAAAATAATCTCGTATAGGTAAATAAAATAGGAGAAAATAATGTGCAATGTAACATAGTCCACCCCACAAAATGCTATTTTGGTAGAGACCGAAAAATAATGTTGTTTTAAAAATATGATAGCTATTTTTAGAAAAAAAAAAACAAAAAATAGAAATCTGGGAATAAGAATTTGGTGGGGCAATCATTATATTTAAAAAATATCTCTTCATATGAACATATACTTTTATCCAAAAAACCACCAACCCTAAAAACAACTTGTCAAAAGAAGCGTAAAAATGCACTTTCTGTAAAATATTACCGCAAACACGTATTATACCTTATCACATTTTTGTATACGTGTTAAATTAAATTAATTATTGATGGCATAAATATGTCGAATTTATTTAAATAGAGCTGTTTAAGTGCTGTTTACATCTGTCGTGTTACTGACCTTGATCAACTTAATGTAAGTTGCGTTCTATTTCACCAAGTTGAAACGTTGATGTAATGTTTTGTCTTTTAATATTCGGATTAAAATAATTTTACGGGAATTTAGCTGCTAAAATAGCTGGGTTGTTAGAATTATTATCATTTTCTGCCAAGGACCTTTTTAACCGATTTAAAAAAAAAAACTCAATCGTTCTCTCGATTGTAGAGGAGGCTCGTGCCCTGTAGTGGGAAGTATCTTGGCTGATACAGTGCAGTCTTTCTTATGTTTTTTATGTTCACCGATTACTCGAAGAAGCCTGAACCGATTTGAAAAAATATTTTTTTGTTTCAAAGCGTAGATATACTTCATGATGAATATAATAAAATACACATTATAATGATATTGTTCCGGAATTGTTTAGAGTAACCTGTTGGTAGCAGCTTAGATCCAGTGATAATAATAAACGTTTTTTTACAAAATAGTATTAAAGTAAAAACGATAGTACGATAATTATTGCGCTTATAGCATCTCTACCCGATCTGCTCAAAAACATTGCAAAATTACAAATTCAAAACAATATTAACTTTACAACGTAAACAGTAATTGACGCATAACATTATCAAACACAAACTAGTGTTTATTCTATTTCGCAATACAACAGTAAAATAATCTAAAATGCAATTAGGAGATAAGATAATTGAAACAACAGCACCTATTCATAACTAATGTACTAAGCGATTAGAAGTAAACGAGCATCCAAATTGGTAATGATTCTTGATATGACTCATTCGACTGATAGCGATCTGAAAGCGTAAAAACTACAAAAAACTAAGCAAAAATATGAAAACGCGGATATAGCGCGTGTCGTGAAAAACTTACGGTAATTAAAAGCAAAACCAACTTGAATTACGATTACATTTTTGTCGACCTTATTTTCATAGCATTAAAGGTGAGTTTCCCTCAGCAGGTTACATGCATAAGTAAGCGCTGTGCTTCGGTGGCGAGCATTAAAAGCAGTTTTTATTGGACATGATGATCGTGGGAAAATATCTGAAGTAACTGTACCGGAGAAAACACGCGGTATGCTATTGTATGCTGAAATGTATCTCTTAGGTTAAAAGAGTAAGTCAAAAATGCTAAATTTTGAAATAAGAATATTTCGCCTTTTTCATCGATTCACTCTTGTCAGAGCGGTCGTGGTCACAGTGATTTGTGTCTTAACAATGACGTTGCAAGCCAAAATACAAAACATACATACATAAACTCACACCTTTTTCCCAAAAGGGGTAGGCAGAGGTGCAACTAGGACACCCACGTCTCCACGATGTGACATGGGGAGCCCTATCACCATATCGGGCACAAATCCTGGTGATAATATGAATAGAAAAATCTAAAATCACTTTGCGAACCGGGATTCGAACCCGAGACCTTAGCTTTATAATAATACAACTATTAAAAAAACACAAAAAAGGTTTTTCGTAATAGAATTTGGCTTTGTTCGCTATCTTAGAGGCCACTCGAGGCGAAAAAAGATTCTTGGGTCGCTGCCATGAACGATGAGACGAACGACAATAGCATACATAAACAGTCTTATAAACATACATTATTTAATAACATTTAAGCCAATTATTATGAGGGAATTGTTTAGGAATAATAACATCCTATAAAAGTGATAATTTTGAACCTTATCCTTCTTTTTAGATTATTAGGGAGGAGAATTAAAAAAAAAAATTGTAGATGCCGTCAAAAGGTTAAAGAAAAGTGACGATAAAATTGTTACTCCACAGATCTGTTTTTTGTTACAAAGAAGCACCTATTACGTCATAACCGCCCGATCATTATGTATTTTTGATTATTCAGACAGTTTATGCTTTTATTGAATTAACACATTTTTTATTATTTTTCTACTTACAACTCTTTCAATTGTAACACCAACGTCGCGTGCGCAACACCGCACAATACCCGCAATCGACAATCCAAACAATACAAGCAAAAACAACCTTTATTAACATTGTTATAGAAATCAAAACAAGTCTACCTAAATACTAACCACAATAGGTGTTTCTGTAAACTTTTTTGTTCAGTCTAGGTCACGTTAAGACTTGTTGAGTATCCAAGTATATCCTAGGTCATTTACACTAACTGTTCCTCCATCATTAATCATTAGCTTAGTTTAGCTCTTAGGCATCCTAGGTCTAGAGAAATGGCATGCTAATTGGCCTACGTATTTTCAAGTTGATGGTCAGGATTATGGTGTCTTGAGTTAAAATGAAAATCTAAATTGCATATTTCAGCGAGTTGTGGAGAAAAGCAGTGTGTACCATTTATTTAGCTATGGGAATTTTGTATAATGAAGCGAAATTAGTATCCTGCATTTTTGGAAATACTGTTTTGTAATTGTTTTCGTTTAGAGACGTATATATTCAGCAGTGGAACTTGTAGCCGAAGACGCTGATGAATTGTTTTAGCGTCATATTATTTATTTTGTATGGTCACTTTAAATTCTTTTAACTTTGAACCTTATGGAAGAGACTTAATCATCGTGTTCTATTTTAATTAGTATCTCGTAAAAATTGCTGAATACAAGAAGCTGACAGCCAACTTTCAACATTGAAGAGGCACCCAAAGAAGAAGAAGAAAAACTACTGATGTTTTCCACTATAAAACCTTTACACCAGAATTCTACACTTACAGTGACCCTTGCTAATGTGATATTATCGTATCGCAAAAAAAATGCTTCATATTTTGCATCCAGTTACGTTTGTGACTTTCAGTCAATCCTTTAATGGAATAGTTTCTAATTATTTCGAAACAATAATTTATATAATCAACCAAGTTAATTTGTAAGCCTTAAATCTAAATTCCGACTAAGAAGAACAAAATGAACCTATAAATTAGTAAACAATCAACCCAGACGATGACAATCGTATCGCAAGCGGCCGCAAGTCAAGGAGGCCAGCTGTTAAGCTCTAAACGCGATAATTTATGAGTAAAAACCAAGCCAAACTTGCCACTCCCATAACGACATAATGAATCGACGCGTTTTCATAGGAGCGATCATTTCGCCTATTTCGTTTAAGACGACCGAAAAATGTATTCAATTTATAAATGTATATATGACATTTATAAAAACACTATTGGCTTTCCATAAAATGGTAGGTGTTCACAGTTGGTGGTAATTAATTAGCATCTTTTGTTTTTGCCATATTAAGGACCAGTGGGTTGCTGGTCGTTCATTATTGTCAATATCATCTGACAAGAACCTGTTGCGAATCCTCTTGAAATGTACGCTATATACAACATTTTATTGCATAATTATATCTACATACATACATACATAAAGTCACGCCTTTTTCCCAGAAGGGGTAGGCAGAGGTGCAACCAGGATACCCACGGTACGCCTTGTATGTTCCATCCCACGTTGTGATAGCGGGCGAGCCAATCGCCATATGTGGCACAAATTCCTGACTACGGGCTGGTAATTAATAATGAATTATTAAAAAAATCCAATATCACTTTGCCCGAAACGGGTTCGAACCCGAGATCTCAGCAATCGTACCGTAGTAGGTACATGTGCGCCACTGAGTCAGGCATAATTTTGCTATTTCTATCATATTAGTTATTCCACTTTGCGATATCTAGTTGAAGATCATCTCTTTACCTGAGATCATGCACTATGTTTCAACACCTGTCGTCTTTTCCAAAATGCGTTATTTCTTTAACTTTCAGGAACATCATCTCAACTAAAGATGTCTCATTATTAACTTACTTTACCATCTAGCTTAAATGTTTCATCATAATATTCGTGGCACTGTTTTCACTTAAGAAATATTACCGAATGCTCGCGAACACCGACGAATTCAAGTCTCCAAGTCAAAACCTTCGGCTCCTGTGTAAATTTTGAACAAACCAGGCCCCTTCGCTTCGTGATCGCGACATAATAGCTCTTTATAATTACACTGTCAAGGCTAGTGCTTGTTTACTGCCTATTGTCTTTGTCTCTGCTACATTTGAATTTCATGTTGTGATCGCTCAATTTGTACACCTTAACCCAATTATGGGGAGAGCGGGTGCTCGAGCGTTTAGCATTAAACAGACCTTGGTATTTGTGGAGGGTTGGTTTGATAAATGAGAAGGTGTGATGGCTTGCTAGGTATTGAAGAATACGTGTTAAAATTTAAAACTTTATTCCTGAGATATTACTGCTCTGCGCAATAATAACTGCAAATATTAATTAGGTACATGTTAATTTTTATTTAGTATTAGGCACATGTTAACTTTTTTAATGTGTTTACACCATAAATCTTATAATACAATTGACGATAATGTTGATAAAATTAATTAAATAACCTTTTTGAGTAATACTCGTAATATAACATCACAGGTTATGTTTAGTAGTGAAATACACTACAAACTTGTAGTGTAATAAACTGCTGGCGATAAATCAGTCGTTTCAGGGTCGTTGCAGGAAGATTTTAATTTTGACAGCCTCGGTGGCGTAGTTGGTTAGACGCCAGGTGTGAAACGAGAGACTGCAGGTTCGATCACCGCATGCAGACAAATGTTTGTGAGGCCCACAAGTATTTGTCTCGGGTCTAGGTGTAAGTGAGACCGAAAAGTCTCTCATAGTATCTGATACCCACGACACAGGACTTAATTGATTTTAATATGGGGTCAAGACTATGCATAATATATGACTGTAGGGTGTCTTAACAATTATTCAGCAAATACGAAATCATATTTTATTGGAAATCTCTACCAAGCCCGTACAATCCATAACTTGTGTACATCGCAAACAATAAGCCAAAATACATCCGTATGTTTATACAAAATAAATTAAACCATCAAAAGCGACCTGGGCCGAAGCATTCAAATGAAAATTAATGCTGTCGTAAACATCCTACATTCCGGGATTCCTTTGTCTCCCTCCCGAGGGACTCCTGGACGTCACTTATAAATTGTAATGGCCTTTAAATCAATCAGAGGTTAACCGGATGTTAACATTCAGGAATAGTTATTAGATAGTAAATAATTGGAAGTGCTAGTTGAAACGTCTGAAGGAGAAATTCAGAGATTTTCATTCATAATAAAGAACTTTGGGGAAAGCTACGTAAATACATACATAAACACACGCCTTTTTCCCAGAAGGGGTAGGCAGAGGTGCTACCAAAACACTCACGTTTCGCCTTGTATATTCCGTCCCAATATGTGATAGGGGGCGAGCCTATCGCCATATCGGGCACAAATTCCTGACTCCGGGCTGATAATGAATAAAAAAATCCAATATCACTTTGCCCGACCTGGGATTCGAACCCGAGACCTCAGCTTTGCAATCATGCCGTATCACCGTATCATGTTATTATTTAAGACCTATCATGGTATTATTGGGGTATGATATGAATATCAAAGACCTATTCATCATTTTGGCAGCCTCCGTGTGCTCCGCGGCCTCTTATTTCAACTACAAGCATATATCTCCACGCCCTATGGTGTTGTAGATGTTCATGGGCGGCGGTGATCACTTACCATCAGGTGAGCCGTATGCTCGTGCTTCCTTTAATATAAAAAAAACAGGCTCATCCTCTTTAGAATACTCTAACAGAAAAGAAAAACACAATTCATTACCATCTTAGGCGATGTCAATGATCTTTGTCACCCTCGATGATTTTACTCATTACACTAATCTGGGAGTCGCGTAATAAAACGTCTTTAACTACCAATAAAATATTTAAAACCGTCAAGATCCCCGTGGTAGGCAGACAGATCTGTCGGCAGGGGCGGATTGTGGTGGGAAGACGGGGCCCATTGCCCACAATAGAGTATTATGTTGGGTATATAATTCCTGAATTCATTGAGATTGTTTTCTTAACATTTAATTATATATTTGATATTTGCAATTTTGTTATTTCTGTTTAAGAATAAACAATTACAATATTAATGCCGGCTTTAAGAGGTAACATGTATATACAGTGCCTAAATTAGTGAGGTAAGATATATTTTTTTCAAATCCGACAAAAACATAAATCCAAAAATAAATGGACACTACCACTAACATACACTATCCAAATAAAGTCCATGTCTCACAGCTTATTTTGTCCCCCAAATTTAATTTCACAATCCGTTACCAACCTCAAGTTTTTTGCTCTTCTAAAACCAGTATAAACTGAACTTTGTCAACCCTAAAAAGCGGACGGCTTTTGTTAAATCCGAAGCCACGCGATGGGGCTCGAGAGACCCATACATCTGGTCAAATGCTATGATGTTTTTATAGTACTATTTTAAATATGGTGTCTTAAATAACGCCGAGCTTACAATTTATGGTGACCGTAATTTCTTTTGGCTCAAGACAATGGTTTTAATTATTCCGGGTGATAACTGAACTTCCAATAAAGTATTTTAGTGCACTCTCAAATTTTCAGGTATTATTCAAACGACTTGACGTAAAAAAGTAATGGCTTAATAAAAAGTTAATGTTTGTTTACATAAGTTGTATAATGCGCGTAATCTTTTGGATATTATTTTGTCACGCATTTTGAACAGGTAATATGTTTGTTTGCAGTTTTAATTAATTCACCATGATATGAGTATGTTAGCGTAAACAGAGATGATTGTTTCTACGATCACAGTATACAGGGTATATCAAGACTGCTACCGAAAACGAAGCCAGGTGGTAGTTTTAGTGACTACTACACGATGCAACAAAAAAATTTGCCAAATAACGGGACTTTTTTTTTTTGTAATGTTTTAAATATCATTATGTATGGGTGGTAAATCCATAGTTTTTGCTAAAATAATAATTTAAAGCCTTGCGTATTACAGCGTGGTTACAAATAAAAGGGAGTACATTATTTTTTTTTTAGCAAAATGTATGTATTTGCCGAAAAAATACGACGATAGGAAAAAAATAACAAAAATAAAAAAATATCGACGCTTTTTTTGCAAAAATTTTAGTTGCATTATGTCTAAAGTCACTAAAACTACCACTTGGCTTCGTTTTCGGTAGCAATCTTGATATACCCTGTTTACGCCGAGTTTAAAAAGTCACTGATACTGTTTACCTAAGCAGGCATACCGATTACAATCCCTGAATGGCCTTCGCTAGTTAGGGTGGCTAGGGCATTATCAGCCTTGTGACACCTGTCATTGTTCTCTGTTTTTAAACGGTATGCATATAACCTACAACGGCGAAGTAAAACACCGTGGGGAAACCTGCATACCATAGTAATTTGTAAGAATGTATATGGCATGAGTGCGCTAGGCCTGCGTGCTAAGCCTAAGCCTTCTTAATCGAACTTTTGGTGTTACAGGAGTCCTGTCCTTTGTTGAAGCAATGGGCTGGTAAAATACAATGCTGACACCAAAACAAAACCCGTATACACTAACGACCTTATTCATAGACAGATTTAAAACCGATTTTAATTATGGGATGTTTTGTCCCTTTCGAACGACTTTTGAATTCAGTTTGAGCGAAGAAGACAAGGCATTCGATAGCTAAAATAAGTTTGAAATCTGTCTATGAACAAGGCCGCAAGACGTCGTCTCGTCATGCTTATTTATAGTAACATCTTGTTTAAACCCAAAGAGATATCTCACCAAAACGCGCATAACTCAGTACCTCGGCACTAAAATCTTTACTAATACTTAAACTGTTGTAAAAACACATAAAAACATCTTAAAATAAAGCACGTCGTACATTATACGTGAAACACAAACGCAATAAACAATGGCCAAAGAAGCCCTGTAATTGTCGGATTTAAACATCGTTACAGCGGTTTAGGGTTGACTTATTGAATCACTACGCATTATTTGTTAGGCGACCGGCTATACGACTTAAGACGATTTGAGGGTTATCTTTTTTTGTATTTCGTCTTAATAATCGCGTTTGTAATTACGGTGATCTTGTTTTTGATTATTGGAAATTGAATTATTTAATGCATAAAATGTTAATTTTTGCGTTTACTATTGGTATGTAAGTGTTTCGAATATCGATGTTATATTTGTAACAAAAATAAATTCTATTAACACATTAAATTCCATAAAATACACACAACAATACCCAACAGTCATATATATAGTCCTGACCCCACACTACGATTGAGTCTTGTGTTGTGGGTATCAGAAGCTACGAGACCAACTCACAAACACCCAGACACGACACAAATATTTGTGGTGCACACAAACATTTGTGTAGGTGCGAGGATCGAACCCGCGGCCTCTCGTTTCACAGTCGGCGTCTAACAAATTACGCCACGGAGGCTGTCAAAATATTTTAGAGATTCAATTTTAATTACACCACGAAATGCACTTTAATTGTACAATTCAGTTCTGAATAATTTTACTCGCTATTTCCAGATATAAAATCTAAAATCATTATTTTATATCCCTGCAAACAAATCGCTATCATATCAGAATTACTAACGGTCAAAAAATGCTTAATAGTCCTTAATAGCCTACCTGCATGGGAAATGGAATAACAATCCTACCGAATCACGGATCATTAGATTAACGAGACGTTCTAATAGGCTGTCCCATGCGATTCTATTATTATCGGTATGGGGGTGAAAAAAAACCAACGGGGCTCTTAATTCTGGTGACAAATTTCGAGCAATTATTGGGAGATATGGATTTCATATGGATTGACAGCCGTAGGTTTAAACGACCACGCTTATTTTTTTAAGTTTCTTGATAATTATAGAACACATACATACATAAACATAATGTTTTTTATCCAGAAGGGGTAGGCAGAGGTGCAACCAGGACATCCACGTTTTGCCTTATGTGTTCGGTCCCATGAAGTGATAAGGGCGCCTATCGCCATATCGGGCACAAATATCTGACTCCGGGTTGATAATGAATAGAAAAATCCAACATCACTGCTTGATCTGGGATTCAAACCCGAGATCTCAGCTTTATAACCATACCGTAGTACAACTGAGGCAGGTGATTAATTATAGAAAAATTTTGTAATTTTATGTTAAAGGAAAACATCGTACAATTATACCTTAGAGTTTTCTAGAAGATTTTTAACGTTATCTGAAATCCTCTAATCGGCAATATATCGGCATGGTTGACCAAAGCCCAACCCCTTCTAATTATAAACGAAGCCCGTACCCTAGATCTAATGTGGACTGGCAGCAATCCTTATAATTTTTTTAAAATTAAATAACTAGGTTAAGCTATTTTCAATAGTAGAGAACATCAATACTTTGTATTCAATTTATATGGGCGACAAACATCAGACACACTTTTACAACCTCAATATATGTATAAAACCATCCAATAAAAAAATAACGTTCTATGACCAAAACATATGGGCTACTCTAGACAACAAGCACGTATATTTACAAACTCAAAATATAAAACCATCCAATAAGAAAAAAAAACAAAATTACGTTCTATGACCTAAGATTCGGTCTCAAGCATCAACTTACCCAATACCACAACATTTAACGCTCGAAAGAGCAATATTAATTAGCAAAAAAAATCATAATGACTATATATTTTGGACGCAGGAAGTCCGAACATGGTGCTCACCATATTCGGCTAATAATATTCACAGACACGACCAGGTGTTATTTTAACGTCTACGTTGCATAAAGGTGAATACACCCATTAGTTATTGATGTAAATAAGTTATTGCCGATAAATTGTCACCTTTTGGTCAAGTCTTTTTTTTATTGCAATGAATGGCGAGACGAGCATGCCGATGGCCTGATGGTAAGCGATACGACCGCTCATGGACAGTAGTAAAACTAAACAACAAGGCATTACAAGGCAATGTTTGGCATTCCACAGCGCTTGCCATCCTGAGGCAAGATTTTAAGTCTCATTATGTCCAATAGTTACTCTGGCTACAATGTCATTCTAACCGGAAGACAACAGTGCATTTACACTACTGTTTGGCGGGAGACACAGACTTTGCGATGGTATCTACCCGGGCGGCCTCACACATAAGAGATACTACTTTCCCCACTTCACTTCCCTTGTCTCAGGATGGCGAGCGCGGTGGAATGCCAAGCATTGATTTGTAATTCATGTTGTTTGGTTTTGCTACTGTCAATGAGCGGTCATATCGCTCGATCGCTTACCATCAGGCGAATGGCATGGTTGTCTCGCATTTCAGGATAATGAATGGAGGCCACGAAGCGAAAAGCGCAGCATGGGACGTCCACTCACTAGATGGTCAGACGACCTGGTGAAGGTCGCGGGACGTCGCTGGATACAGGCTGCCTCTGACAGGTCATTGTGGAAATCATTGGGAGAGGCCTAAAAAAATATATGAAATTGAAAATAAATAATACTTTGATCGATAGATCGTCAAGGGTCATTAATATTACAGTACAATTAAAACCGGATATATTAACAGTTTGTCGTTTAATAGAATGTGTAGTAATGAGTACCATTTGCTTACATCAGGTGATTTGCGTCATATCCTGTCTATACTTTAGTAACTTATTTGTATGAGTCATCGGCTTTTTATTTGTGTCTTTACCGAGTTTTGAGCCCGCTTTGGGCTTTGAAAGTGCGTTGTGGTTCGATGGTAACGGAATGGAAGCAATCTGCCAAGACTGTGGTTAGGCTTAAATCTTACGTGCTGAATTTGCAGAGCCATGGCGTGTGTATTGATAGTCAATTAGCAGGTAATTAATTGAATACGCAGGAGAAAAATATTTGAAAATCTGTGTACCATAGAGCTCGTTGCAAGAATTTCTGCGGCATGTGGAGTCTACAAGCCCGCAAAATACCAGGGGAGTGAACTGCATAGTGCACAGGTCATTTACGTCTGCTTAAGCTAGGTTCAAAATTCTGACTGACCAATGAACTATACAAAACACGTCATAGATATGAATGTCGCGTTTCGATTTAGACATTTGTGTATCAGTTTTGGATTGTATAATAGTGTCGATCGGCGAGATTAACTATTTCGCGCCACTATATACTTTATTTGAAATACTATAATTACCAATGGGTAAATTAGGTTTAGGTACAAAGAACTTTATTCTCATAACAAATACATATTGAACTTAAAATGAGATATAAAGAGGAAAAATAAATATAACAGTTATTTATTAAACTTAATTTAGTCTCCGGTGGCTTTAGAGAGAATATGTAACTTAAACCTATTTCTAAGACTATTTAAACTTTCACAGTTTTTAGAAAGAAAGAAGGAAAGAAGGCAAGAAAGAAAGATTTATTTAATGTTGGTAAAAATAGCACAATTTTTAGTAGTCACTTATCGTCATAATATAAAAAAAATCCATACCTACGTATGTATGTAAACTTGTAAGGGAATCAATTTAACCTTAAGTTTTTGGATCAGATTGTCATTAGATGCATCGCACGCGAACTCTTCATTAATGTGCGTTCATATTTGGTGTTTTCGTATTATTTTTATATATTTTTACTGGTATTAAAGGTTATTGTACTCTGGAATGGCTCATAAACAAATCTATATCAATATTTATCTAATCTTCGTCTATAAAAGCTGCAGCATATGAAATAATTTCACTTATTGTGGATGACAGACAATGTTATTTTCATGTTTCAATAATAATACCCTTACTTTGTACGCTCATCGTAAGCGTAGCAAAATTGACATAATATGGACGCCTTGATTGATTTTTTGGAACTTAATTGACGTCTGTGTTTATTTTTTGGCAATTTTGGAAGGTCGTTAATGATTTTTGGCGAATAATTGTCGCTTGTGTAAACTTAATCAAAACTAGTGTACTTATGACCAATTCAAATGAAATATTATTTTTTACTGTATTTTATATTTGATGACTGTAGTAACTAAATAATGTCCAGAGTTTTACTATAATTTAAACTGTAATGACAATATTACATTTCATATCTATTTTGTTTTTATTTATGCGAAAACAGAGCCGGATTATTTTGTCGTTCAGTCAGAATTAATCAGGCTACTAGGATGACCTATTGCCATTTCAACTTTTTTATACCGCTAACTGATATCGTCTGCTCGCAGTTCGTCACTTTACTTTTTTTTTATTGCATAGGTCCGGCAAACGAGCAAACAGGTCACCTGATGGTAAGTTATCACTGCCGTCACAACGCTGGATCATGGATGTGTTGCCGGCCCAATTGGGAGGGGTGCGGGAAGGTAAAAAGATGGGAAGAGGAAAGGAGTATTGAGCATCCGGCATTCTCACTCACCGAACTAAACGCAACAGCGAAGCTGTCGCTTCACGTCGAATTTTTGTGAGACAGTGGTACCGCCACGGATGAGCCTGCCCATTCATCATGACAAACAACAGCGTGGATCTACCGCTTTACTTTCTCAGCTCTCCTCGTTCCGGATCTGTGTACTAAATACTAACGTGCAATAATATTATTCTTACTTCTAACCAATGCGGTCGTAGTACCAAAAAAAAAACAGCCAATCAACCAAACGGTTCGAACCTGATCACAACAAAGGAAATTTCGCATTTGACATCGAAGTTTGTAGCGTGAATAATTTCTATTCTCTACCACCCTTCCTTTGCGTAACAGGTAGAAACTTTTTACCAACTTATCCCCATATAAACACGAGGAAAAACAAACCTTAAGATATTGCAATAGAGTTTAATGTACCAGCAAAGTTAGCATAGTTCCCAACTTACCCTACTTTTAAGGATGAAAAAATTAAAACTTTTGTGCTTGGTGCACGTGTTTCGTCTTTTTTTGCCGGTACGCAGTTAGTGAAGCAAGTGTAGGATTTTGCCGGCCACCTGTTGCACTTGCAATTTTTTTAACGCACTTTGATGCACTCGGCAAATTGAAATCAAAATGTACTTTTTTGCAGCTTTATGCTATTTACAAGGGTAGGCGGAATGGACGATATTACGGTTTTGAATTTCTGTACAATTGGAATAAGTAGTAAATAGTATACTCGTATACATACATGTGAATTTGGTGTCTATGTTCTTATTCGTAAATTACTTTTTTCTGAAATTGATAAAAAATCATAATAATTTGGAAATGTAGGTATTTTTTTTGCCGACAGTTTCATTGGTTTTGTAGGTGATCATGGGCGTCGGTGACCATCCAATTTTAGGCAACCTGTCTAGTCTGTTCACTTGTTTCCTATAAAAAAAAATCATTCGTATATTTTAGAATTATATTGGTAAACTCTGCTCTCCTTTTTCCTATTTACTACAGAGTAAAAGATGAAGAAATAAAACTAAGCCTTACCATACACAGACATTTAAAGATAATTTATCTAAAAATATTTATCAAACCATAAACTGTCGAATTCTCCAAGTTCCTTTTTACACCTAATTTATACACTCCTAAACGTTTGAACACAAAAACTGCTAATCCATTTCAACAAAGGGCCTCAGCTGTGTAAACATCACACTAGGACCTACGACCGAGCACAAAAACCTCTGCACTTTGAGAATCACGGTCAATTGTTTTTGTTTCAGCTAAGAGATGGCGCTGTTATGTTTAGGGTGCGTTAGTTATTTTTAGTTGAGCAACAAAATTGTATTTTTTTTATCCTGAGACTTATATTTCACTGCATCTTATGGTAATAGTAATTATGTTGGCCAGTAGCCTACTTAACTGTTTTCTCAAGCGCACTACGCACCAAAGCCGGCGATACAGCCTGTCGACCTATAAGAAAAGAATGTTGTCGGCAACAAACGTCCGCACGTGTCGCCCGCCGACATATTATTGGCGACGCTCTGCTCAGTTGCCCGGCACTCAACATCTCATAAAAATGTTCCAAACGTTATGTCGCGGCTGCCTTGTCGTCAACAAAATTTTCCGACTTGCAATCAGTGAAGCCGCCGGTTCATGTCGCCAACAAAAAGTTACCGACATAGTCCGGCGTGTCGGCGGCTTTGTTATGTAGTGCGCTTTACGCTACGCGTTGCAAACCAGCACGTGCGGTTCTGTCAAGAAAACAAAATATTTTTGCAGTAAAATAACTTTTACTTTTCTTATACGAGTATATACCGCAGGCGTACTGGTTATAAGTATGATATGATTAAGAAATATCCGCATAGCCAAACCAATCTAAATATTTACTCCAATTTAAACCATAAATCATCTCCCTCCAAGTAGCATCTTAACTTGACCAATTACCCCAAATCACATGCATAAACCCAATTCCACACAAATCAGCATTTGAGACGAAAATAGACCTACAGCTGCCAAACGTAAACAAACACTAAGTCCTAGATCTTTCGATAACACCTAAATGTCGTTTGATCAACCCAGATAGGTTCAGGCGTCCGTTCATTCCTTTGTTTTGGCTGCGGCGCTTGATTGTAATAAATCAAGTATAAGGATATAGGTATCGGAATTGTATTTTGAATTGGTTTTCGTGTTTGTTTCTGGGTTTATGGTGATATTTTAATAGTTTTGTTTCGAGGAAATTGATTTTTGTACATACATACATACATAAACGCACGCCTTTTTTCCATATAGGTAGATAAAGATACCAACATGACATCCACATTTCGCCTTGTATGTTCCGTCCCACGATGTGATAGGGGGTGAGTTATCGCATATCGGGCACAAATTCCTGACTCCAGTCTGATAACGAACTGAAAAATCCTTTATCACTTTTCCCGACCCGGGACCGAGACCTCGGCTTAGCAATTGTACCGTAGTATAACTACGCCACCGAGGCAACCCATTGATTTTTGTATATCATTTATTACATAGTGCGTGGTGGCCAGTTGGTAAACGGACCAGAGGCGGCTGCCTACATGTTCACGGTGGTCGCGGGTTCAAATCCCAGGGCACACCTCTGACTTTTCGGAGTCATGTGTGTATTGATAGTCAATCGTCACTCACTATAACGGTGAAAGAAAACATCGTGAGGAAACCTGCATACCATAGCGATTTGTATAAATTTATATGGTATGTAAAAGTCCGCCAACCCGCATTAGGCCAGCGTGGTGGACTATATGGCCTAACCACTCTCAATCGTACTCTCGTTGTAGAGGAGGCCCGTGCCCTGCAGTGAGTCGTATATGGGCTGATACAATACAAAAAAAAAATTATTACATTGTATTGATTACGTTGGCAGATGAGCTGAGATGGTAAATAGCCACCGCTAGTGATTCGTTTTGGAGATGCAGTTAAGCTGCTGCATTTCAAAATTAGCCTACTGTCAATCTATTGCCTTTTGAGTCAATACACTGCCTACTGACTAAAGCTGTTATGTCGATTAGTCACTGTCTACCGAAAGCAGAATAAGTTCATTTTTATTCTCTCCCCATCGATCTGTTGGATGTGGCGTCGTTGTTATACATTTCTATTAACTGTCTTGAAATTTCGTTTTTCGCACATTATAGCAACTGATTTCATCGAAATTATTTCTGTACGTGAATGTGATATAGTATTATAAAAATAATATTAAATAGATAATGAATACTAGGATAATGAGCGTACGAATAAAAAAATACAAGTACTAATATAGAGATATACAACAAGGAAGAGAAACAGTTCGGTAACCCGTATACGAACTGAATTTCAAAACCTCGTTACAATGTAAGGATAAATAAAACCCCTTTATAACCCATTACGAAGCCTCCATATTACGAAATTTCTATTGCAATAACAATAAGTCTTTTATCTGTTGGCTAATGGGTGAGTTCTTATCACTTAATGGCTTTACCAGTTTTTTTTTTCACGAACTAAACTTGCTCGGCAGAAGTCAATTTTTTTGTGTTTGAGGTATCATTTTGCGTTGTTTGTGTGGTTTTTGTAGGGTAACGGTGACTGTAGTGGACATAACAGAGTGAAATATATTATCGTTTCTAATTTAGGTATATAATTAAGATCACTTTATAGTAGAAAACTTGTTTTGTATCAAAATTCTCCTGTTTGTTTTTTTACATACATAATACATAAACACACGCCTTTTTCCCAGAAGGGGTAGGCAGAGGTGCTACCAGAACACCCACGTTTCGCCTTGTATATTCCGTCCCACGATGTGATAGGGGGCGAGCCCATCGCCATATCGGGCACAAATTCCTGACTCCGGGCTGATAATGAATAGAAAAATCCAATATCACTTTGCCCGACCCGGGATTCGAACCCGAGACCTCAGCTTTGCAATCATACCGTAGTACCACTACGCCACCGAGGCAGTTTGTTTTTTTCTTTCTAATTATTTTCGATGCGGGTTAAAGACAAGCTAGTGCCCCTAAAAACTCGCTTAGCTCCGCAGCTCGGTGTCAATTCTCTGCGTACCGCTGTCGATCCTGGCTGTCAGGAGTTGCAGTGGGGGTGTGCGGGCAAGTCTCTAAAAAAAGTAGAAAACTTATTACTGTGACGGAACACACAAGGCGAAATATAAGTTTCCTGGTAGCAACTCTGCTTATCCCTTCTGAAAAAAACGTGAGTCTATGTACGTGTGTATTAAAACTAATTAATTAATAATTCATTTTTGTTTATACATTTCGTTGTTAACAGAGGCTACATAAAAATTTCTACAATTCTTAAAAAGTTTCACAACTTACGTAAAAATATCATAAGTATTATATATAGGTCTTTCAATATTTTAAAATAATCGCCCATTGCATCGCAAAAACATTACTAAATAATAAAAATATTTAAATAAAACGTGAGCAAAAATAGCGCCAATCAAGAACACAAGCTCGGGTTTGCCCAGTTAATGAACTTGGCCGATACCTTCTTTGTATAGGCTTATAACGGGACAGGCGTCTCCCAAAGGTCAAATAATATGTAAGTCATCGTCACTCGAGTAAAATGACATTTTGCAATCCAACAGTTTCTTTGCAATGTTTCACAATTTATGGCAATAGTTTGATTTTTTTAATTCATTTTGCGGATTTTTTTGAGATTACTTAGAAAATACGGGCAATATTATGTTAGTTAAAAATTAAAAACATACTTTCTACGGCATACTATAATCTAGTACTTTACTTTAATTTGTTTATATATTTATATTAACAGATAAATAATAAGGAATTTAAGAAGATTTCGTAGGAAATGCGACTTGACTATGCGCTTAGACCATACAAACCTGTCAACATTTGAAACTCTTAGTTCTCCCTTCAACTTTGAACTATCGAGAGTCGACTGTATTATTAATTTAAAGTGTCAAATACTGGCACCCCCACCCCGCAGTTATCGACAGTCCACAGCATGTCCAAACCCGAGCCCCATAAGGGGCATGTTTACATTTTTTGCCCATCTCAGCTGTGGAGTATTTTTTTGCCCAAATAGTAAAAAATTGAGTAGCGAGAGTCGTGAACGTGTTATCTGGACGTTTTTTGTGAAAGGCGTAGGGTAATCGTGACATGTAAATTTTGGTATTATTCTTGTATAAGGCCGTATAGAAACTTGAAGTGAAATAGTAATAGTGCTTGGTGTTTACCAACATGTTTATTTTGAATTGTCAAATACTACAAAACGTCCATCTACAAGATAGACAGAGAAATTAATTAATGGTTGCAGAAAGTCTGGATGCAAGTCGCTTCCAACAGGTCTCTATAGAATTATTTGGAGGAGGCCTGTATTCAGCAGTGGACTCTCCTGTCGAGGGAGAGAGAAAGTAATACTATTATAGCTTCAGACAAGCCAGAGTAAAAATGGCTCGAGAAATTCCTTTTCTTATTATTTAGATTCGGCAAAAGAGCAAGCGGTTAACCGGATACTTGACTTGTAAACATTAACAGTTGGATTGTAAATGCGCTGTCGTTGTTGTGTCGCTTTCAATTGGTTTTCTTAAGACAGTGCTACCTTTATCGAACCGATCAATTCCTAGAACAGACTAACATTACTAATTTTTGCTTTAAATACATATTTAAAATAATATACAAATCTTTTTTTATTGGTATGAATGGCGAGAAGAGCGTGCCATTCGCCTGTTTGTAAGCGATACGACCGCTCATGGACAGTAGCGACACCAAGAAATACCATGAATTACAAAGCAATGTTTGGCATTCCACTGCGCTTGCCATCCTGAGACATAAGGTGTTAAGTCTCATTATGTCTAGTAGTTACTCTGGTTACAATTTGCTTCAAAGCGCAACACAACAGCGCATTTACACTGCTGTTTGACGGGAGAATTAAACATTGCGGTGGTACCTACCCAGGCGGCCTTTTACATACGAGATACCTAACAGTGAATCTTATAATACAAGCATCGCCATATCACAAAACATTTTACAAAGGTTCCCACAGCTTTCACTAACAAAGCCAGCGCGGTGTGACGGGTGTTTTTAATACCGCACCAGTATGCACAAGCGTGGATAATGTACAAGCGAAATAACAGGTGCGCTATGGACAAGCCAATCCGCATCATAATTTTAAACTTATGCGGAATAATATTTATATAAAGATGAGGGATGTGTGTTTGGGAGGTTTAAGTGTGATTTTGACCATTTTTTAGAGATCATCATGTATAATGTAATTACAACCACCCATTAATAGAAAAATAGTAGAAGCATTGTTGAAGATTGTGAACGCTAAGGATGTGAAAATTACATTGAATATTATTAGGGCTCTACCTATCTCGCTGAAAATATATGCGACAGTAAAGTTTTTACTCACGTCACTCACGTATATCTGTTAAACAGTGATACTGATCTTGTAGTAGAAACCGATTTAATTTGTAGTCTACATTAGCTACAAGGCTCTACAATTTTTTAAGAGGGAAAAACCCACAACAATATTCAAGACTCAATTGTAAAATTTTTATATTCATTTTGGGCATTTATAAAATGACTAACTGTCAATTCGTATAGTACTTGTAATAAACCCATAAAATAATATAAAAAAACGCCCTGATTTCTACTAACCAGCTCTATACAAATCCATCGACCAGCGTCTGCTAATCTCCCATCAGGCGGATTCGAATTTATTAACACCGCCCACAGACACGTCTCGTGTCGCGACACTTTCCATCGGTTTTTGTCGTATTTTTTAGGGTTTAAGGTGTGAATTGAAAACAAACGGTTTTTACACGAGACTGCTATGTGGTTTTATTTCTCGACTTAACTTTAGTCCAGTAAAGGTTTAAGATGTGCAGCCATTTTCGAGTTGATTTTTAAATTAATTACAAATTTTGTTTGACTGGAGGTACATCGAAATGTTATGAAAGCGAATTGGTTTTATAATACACGAAAGGTTAAGAGAAGTAGAGAAAATGAAAAGGAGAATCGACGCTTACTCAAAAGCTTGCGGGAGCATATAAGTACCCACCCAGATAGTGACCACTTTACAAGATGGTGCAAAGACCGTCTTAGTAACCCATGAAAGGATGTCCTGTTTGGGTTCAGCCTATATTTTTTTATTGAAGAGGTCTGGCAAATGAGCAAAAAAGTCACGTGATGGTAAGTGATCACTGCCACCCATGAACATCCACAACACTGGATCATGGATATGTTGCCGGCCCAATTGGGAGGGGAGGGTGAAGAAAAAAGGACGGGAAGAGGAAAGGGTTGTTGGGCATCCGGCAATCCCACTCACCGAATGAAACACGACAGCGAAGCTGTCGCTTCACGTCGCTTTCCTGTGAGACAGTGGTACGACCCCGGATGAACCTGCCTATTCATGCTGCGTCATGACTGAAAACAAAGTGGCTCTACCAGTTCCAAATATATTCAGTTTCGAGCAGGCTGTCATAAATATATCGACCAAACACCGACTTACCGTCCGGTATACCTACTGCAGTCACTTTGTCCTACCAGCACAAAAAGTAAAAAAAAAACTCATTCTTTTTTTATTAAAAAAACCTCAAAACACTTTTTTAATATCGCGATATTTGTCCAAAAACTGAGCTATTGCCTATAAATTTCAGTTTCGTATATATTTAATGAAAACGTTGCGTCATTGAAAAGCTCTCTGTTCGATTGCCACCCTTCACTACCCCTTAATCCGGCCGCTGTATTTAATAGTTTTTAATCTCTACCAACCCCAAAGCTTGTATTGAAAAGTTTCATATTGAAAACTATTTGTTTTTCCGTAGCTTGGACATTGTAATATCCTTTAGCATAATATGGGGAATTGTGGTATTTGATGAACGGTGGATAGCGATACTGCAAATCTGGCTTTCTGTGGCAAAAGGTATAAGTTTGATTCCTGCGCAGATAACCATTTTTAAGATTTACAATAATAAATTGAAAGGTCGTCTGTGAAATATTCATAGTAATCGAATATCAATTATTATTACGTACATCAAAATAAATAATCATTATATTATATTAGAATTTTTTTTCTATCAATATGTATAGTTTTTATTGCTTTCGTAGGCAAAAAATATATGCGAACAACATATCTGATGGATTTTTGCAATCCCTACAAGTATAGTCAAGACAAATAATTTTAAATCGCCATGAAAAATTTAAAATATACAAAAGTAATAGTTCTTAGAACCATCCGATTATAAATAGATTAGAAAGTGGTAGAGCCACGTTCTTGTCAGTCATGTCTCAGCATGAATGGGCAGGCTTGTCTAGGGTGGTACCACTGTCTCACAGGAGATCGACGTGAAGCAACAGCTTTGCTGTCACGTTTTATTCGGTGAGTAGGACTGCCGGATGCCCAATACCCTTTCCTTTCCCATCCTTTTGCCTTCCCGCTCCCCTCTCGATCTGATGGGCCGGCATCACATTCAACATCCAAGTGTTGTGAATGTTAATGGGCGGCAGTGATCACTTGCCATCAGGTGACCTTCCTACTCGTTTGCCGGACCTATGCTATAAGAAAATCCTAAACATACTAATCTAATTTTTTGTTTTTTTTTTATCGGCCCATATACGTCCCACGGCTGGGCACGGGCCTACTCTACAATCGAGAGAATCGATTGAGAGTGGTTAGGCCATATAGTCCACCACGCTGGCCTAGTGCGGGTTGGTAATCTAATTACCTAACCCAAAAACCAGATCTCCACAGGATCTATCCATACATCGACTAAACACGCATAAATATTGTTCCTTTCAATCTCCACATCTAATAAATCGTATGGGTAATTAATTAAGCCACAATAACTCACAACCTGTTTCGACACATTCGCACTTTGTGGACACAATTAATTTTAATTGCGATACATTTGTCCGGTTGTAACTCACTCGCAGTGTACACCTGATATCCTCTGTGCGGGGTTAGGCTGAGTGTATATGATGTTTAGATACAAATTAAGATAGACAGAACCTTTTTAGACTGCCTCGGTGGCGTAATTGGAATACGGTATGATTGCTGCTGAGGTCTCGGGTTCGAATCCTGGGTGAACACAATTTTCGTTTTTTTAATTGCGTCGTACACAAAAAATATTCCTTATATTTGACTTACAAACGACGAAGCTTTACTTATGCACGTTAAGTAGTAGAGAGTTGTGTAGATAGCAAAGCGTTCCCAAAACATTCACATTCATTGAAAATATAACAGTTCGTTTGATTTTTTTAAATTTTGTTTTAAATTAGGGGCTTCTGGCGACATGTTCACCATCATACCCTAAAGTTATCTTCGATCTTATTCTATATTACTAACCAACTTGAAAATAACTATGGCTGGTTTAGAGAGAGGTTCCCATAGAATGGTTTGAAAAACCCCAACATCTAACAAAATAATTTTGAATGAATTTCGCTCCATTACTCTACGTCATTGTCAACGACGTATAATCTATCCAGGTAGAGATAAGTACCTCTCTTTTCAAACAAGAAGAATATTGGTGAACATAGCCCCCATGTACTTCCATAGCAACGTGTTAGAAGTGGCATGCATCCAGTATCTGCATGCTGCAACCTTAGCTAGCTTGTCTGTGGTTATAGGCGGACGTCTCTCTTCAATTGCCAGTGCCTACCACAGCAAAATACTCTTTTTATTAATGGTTTCTTAGATTTACGCCGCGGTCACCACGAAAGCTGTAAAGTGATCGAATCGTCGCGCCGGGAAGCTAAAAAACGTAAAAATTAATCCAAATTTCGTTTTAATCCTTAAATATTCGTTTTATTTCCGTTTGTATATGTTTTATATTTACAGCCTCCGTGGCGTAGTTGGTTAGACGCTGACTGTGAAACGAGAGGTCGCGGGTTCGATCCCCGCACCAACACAAATGTTTGTATGGCCCGCTAATATTTGTGTTTGTGAGACCGAAAAGTCTCTCGTAGTTTCTGATACGAACAAGACTACATGACACAAGACTTAATTGATCTTAATCAGGTCAGAACTATGTATGTGACTGTTGCATGTATTTATTATTTCATTTTTTTTTTGACACAAAAATTCACCACCATGTAGAACTCGCTCAAACAATCAACCGACATGCTGTCTATAAACTTGCTGATATGAAACAATCTATGGACATAAAAGCCAACGTTACAATATTAACGAGTGTCATGTTTACATTATCTGTTAAAAAAAACTTGATTCCATTAGCTATTCAGTTATTTAACCACGCCTTCTGTTTAGCAATTTATTGATCTGTCTTATTATAGTGCGATTAGCATCTGGTTATTAGAGTTGTATTCGATCGACATAATTGTAGAAAATTTAAATACACCCAAAAGTTATATACATAGTCCTGACCCCACACTAAGATCGAGTTTTGTGTCGTGGGTATTAGAAACTATGAAAGGGTTAACGGTGTCACAAACACTCAGACCCGAAACAAATACTTGTCAAACATTTGTCTCTGTACGGGAACCATGCCTGCGGACTTTTGTTATACAGCCGGCGTCTAACCGACTGCACCACGGAAGCTTTCGAATAAAGTCAAAAATCTTCAATTTTCTCGTGCAGAACTCTCGGATATGAATATTTTTCCAAAAAGAAGTTGTTTTCAGCTAAACGGAACATAGCTGAGTACTTACAAATACCTCAAAATTAGGTTTTGGCTCTGATATTAAGCCAGTAAGCGTCATATCGGTTATTTATTCTAGAACACTGTTTCAACAACAAAAACACATTTTTAATAATATAAAACGATTTCTTACACATTTTATCACGAATTTGATTTAATTTTCACATTTTTTATTTTCCATACAAATTAACAACAGTAATATTAGCGTAAATCTAAGAAACCATTAAACACGTTTTTATTTAAACCCAAAACTTTGCAGTAACCCTTCAAAGCCTCTCAACAAATACTACAAAATACATGTAAACAGTAAAACTGTCCTTTTTGTAAGTGTAACATTACCCAGACAAAAAGCATAAACCCGACGTTATATAAATAAACATTAATGCGTAATGCGGTAATGGAAAATGCGCGTAAATTCATCGCGCTGGCTCCACGAGCCACTGTCATCGACATTAAAAAGGCTTTCGAGTAATTTAATTTATTCAACACGGATTATATAACCAGATGTATTTTAAAACTGAGGTGGAGGGTTAAAATAATTTGTTTACTAACGCTTTATTTAATTAAAATATTCAGCCATATGGAGTCTTTGCTGAACATGAACCTGCCCAAGAATCACCACGGCGATTTGTTGCAATTGGCTTTTACCCAGCAACGTCCATCAACTTGTAAACTTGTGTGCACCTCTCTTCTGCTTATTTATTGAAAAAAATATTTTCTTTTATTTTCATTTCATGATAAGCTCCTTAGGATATTTGTTAAAAGACACTTCGTTGTAATTAGTTAACACATTAGCTTGCACTCTTGAGTATAACCACTGAAAATTCTGACGTAAATTGATGGTACAATTTTGCTCTTGTGCAATTTTTACGATTGATAAAAGCTCTACATTCTTCAATGTACACGAAAATACCTCTAAAACACGTCTTCGTACTTCAAAAAAAAAAACTTTTCAATCACATCCATATCTTTGCCTTGTTTACGCCTCCGCTTCACACTTACACCAAATACAAAGTACACAGAATATAAGCTACAGAAGCCAGCGCCGTGAAATCATACGGTAGCTGTCACGCCAGATTACAATTTAAACATGACTTAAATCGGGACTTTCGACAAAAGTGTGGAGAATTTGAACCGACCGGTCCATTTTTTCCTTTTGGTGTGGAGTTTTGTGGCGAATGTTTCGGTTGCATGTATAAGTTATATATATAAATATACCCAACAGCAACACTAAGATACCGCGTATCGTTTGGTGGGTATTAGAAACAAGAAAAGTCGTGCATACATAATATGTAAACACCACGCCTTTTCCCAGAAGGGGTAGATAGAGGTGCAAGCAGGACACCCACGTTTCGTCTTACGTCCCATGATGTGATAGGGGGCGAGATTATAGCCATATCGGGCACAAATTCAACAGAAAAACAAGATACTTACTGGTGTCATAACACCCAAAGCCGAAACAAAAATATATGTGAAAAAAAACAAATATAGTCTTGCTTCGGCGATTAAACCCGCGGTTTCTTAAATCACAGCCGGCTCTCAAACAACTGCAACTCAGAGTCGATCAATATTTGTTATTTTTTTTAATATTATAATTATTGTAATATTGTTTTATACATTTAAAGCAAGAGAGGGTCGCAAAACGAACTCTTGTTTATTGTCTTGTGAACTACTAGCGCCATCTATCGCCAAGAAAATGATACTTTACTGCTTATTTGTAGTTTAAGTTTTGTTGCTTAAGTGTAAAAAAATGCTCAGAGATCATTTCTAATTCCAAAATATTAGTTTTAGAAATAAAGATATTGAGAAATATAGTCTTATAAAAATACGATGTACATACATAAGTGGTTGTAGATTGTTATGTCTGTGCACAAAATGAATGCCTATTTAGAGCATCCCGAAAATATACAACATGTCTATTTCTCGACTAATAGATAAAGTATACATTTTCCCTGCATGTGACGGGTGTAACAATACGCTTGTATTATATAACCTGGTACAGTCACGTTCACTACATATATAAAAATATGTAAAATTTTAAAAGTACATGTATACATAAATTGACACCTTTTCCCAGAAAGAGCAGGCAGAGTTGCTAGCGGTACACCCATTTTTCGCCTTGTATGATCCGTGCCACCATGTATTAGGGGGCGTGCCTATCGCCAATCACCATATCGGGCACAAATTCCTGACTCCAGGCTGAAAAAAGTAATGACACAAAAATAGTTATATCAGAGCAGTTTACGATTTTTTATAATTCTCGTTTCTATATACTTTAATTACATATCCCTACAACTAAAGATGTTGAAGATTAGTTGAAATAGAAGAAACTATAAGGGAAGACAGATTGTGGCACAGGCAGGTATAATGTCAGGTAGAACGAACGAGAAAATGATGAGACCGAACGTAGCGACTATCACATCTAATAAAATTAGACGTTTACTCAGTACTTCTCTAGACAGAAAAATAATTTTAAAAACTATCAACATGTATATTAAATTATGTAAGCCGTATTAATAAAAAATTATAAATACACCCAACAATCACATAATTCACACATTAAGATCAATTAAGTCTTGTGTAGTGGGTATCAGAAACTATGAGAGTCTTTTTGGTCTCACAAACACTTGTCTCGGTGCGGGGATCGAACCCTCAGCCTCTCGTTTCAAAGACGGCGTATAACCAACTGCGCCACGATTATTGAATTGAATAAATAATTCATTATACGAAACATTGTATTTTTTATTACGCACACTTTGTAACCGACTGTACAAAAACTCATCATTGTATCGCTTAGTCATCGTACGTTGACCCACTTTGAGATCAGTGTCATCAGAACAGCGTATCAAAACATGCGTCCGAACACATAAACATTATATTTGGAGTGTATTGGTAAAAACAAGTTGCTGGTAGTCGCTGGATGCAGGCCGCTTCTAGGTTATGGGACGCTGTGGATATATTTGAGAAAGAACCTATGTTTGACATCAGACTTTTTTAGATTGAAAATGATAATGGAAGTGTTCCTAGGTTAATGACAATAAATTGTGCTCTGTATTTTTTTTTTATTGCATTGGTCCGGCAAACGAGCAAACAGGTCACCTGATGGTAAGTGATCACTGCAGCCCGTGAACATCCACAATGCTGGATCATGAATGCTTTATTAACCCAATTGGGAGTAGAGCGTGAAGGAAAAAGGATGGGTAGAGGAAAGGGGTATAGGGCATCCGGCAACCTTTAAAAAAAAAACAATTCATACATGATAGAGCCTTTCTATAGATCGTGAATACTAATAAATGGATCGGCTAAAATGAGAAGATACCGAAACAGCAAAGCCTTTACTTAACGTCGGTTTTCTATGGTATTTAAGTGTTATGACTCGTTTGTATTACAACTTTGATGAGATATAGGAAAACTCTATCCATCCATCCATCAGCCAAAGGAAGTCCACTGCTGAACATAGGCCTCTCCCAATGATTTCCACAGTGACCTGTTGGAGGCAGCCTGCATCCAGACTCTACCACTTCATATAATACCCCTTCTGGGAACAAGGCGTGAATTTATGTATACATATGGTTTTTAAAACTACCGCAATCAAATGAATATAATCATCAAATTGTAAAGTTAAGTTTATCTTTAATAATATTTCGGTAATCTTTTAAATTATTCTATTGTTACAACTACGTGACATCAATATGTATGTAAGCTAAAAATAGAATCAATAGTCGCATTGGTCAATATATTTAAAACTTTATTATTATGTTCGAATACGTATAGTCGGCTTAAAATTGTGGTTTAATTTAGGCACTCCTATAGTATTATTATCTACTCGCTTGTTTAGACTCATTGGGTGAGTCTAGACTCTAGAGTAAATTATGACATTAATTTGCGGTTAGAGTTTTTGTCTATTTTTACCTATTAGCGAATAAAATTAAAAAATCTGAAGTCGGAGGTTTGAATTCAAGGCATGCAAATTTTACTTTTAAAATTACGTATTTATTTGTTAGTTATTAACGTATTCAACAAGGAAAATATTAGTAAGAAATCGCATAGGTACTTGATGTTTTCGTTATCAAATTCAAGCAAATTTGCCACTAAGCTGAATTGAGCCAAAGTGTTGGACCTCTCTTCTTTATCACAGGAAAATAAGATATAAAATAGGTCTCTCCCAGAGATTTCACAGGCTTAGGATTTCGATTGACCTAAACTTCAGAGCGTTTTAATCGTGGAGAAGGTCATCGTAGGTCTTTGGTAATTAATGTCTGTTGGCTGATATATTCAAATCCAAATTCACCACAGGAAATCATAAGTTAATGTAATTTTATTTCCCAGTTGCCTCAAGACATGAATAATTTCAGTCAGTTTTTTGCCAAACACAGGACGGAAAGCTAGTTTGATAAAAATTAAAATATTTGTCTTTAATAATCCTAATGAGTCAGGATGGTCCTCGATGACTAAGTGCGGTTTGGAAATCATCCGTTGATTATTTTAGTGAGGTTTCGGTGTTTGGTGTGGGCAGAGGTGTTCTGAGACGAAATGCGTCGTCGACAATCATTAGAGCGGAAGATGTAAGTTATTTTATTTTTGAGCGTGTGTTTTATTTGTATTTTTGTGAATGTTTATTATAAGTTAGGATTTTAGATTTGTAATTCTTGGGTGTATTTGTGTATGTATAAATTTATTTTTAGTGTCATACTTATCCTGACTTTTCTGCGGTCTGAAAATCATACATCTTTTTTTATTTTTCATTCAACGTTTTTGTGTCGCGGAGACGGTTATTTTAATTAAATAATACATTTAATTAGAGGTTATACGATCTTATAAATATCTAACTGTGACACACGCAACTCAAAAAAAAATATGTAAAAGTACTTTAATTTTTTACGGCAAACGATCATAAAAAAAAATTAACATCACTTATACCAATCTTACAAAGTTAAAAACACAACGAACAAAATAGCTGATGGAGTTGCGTAAAATGAAACGGATTTTACTTTTTATGGAGTATTTTATCTGCGAAGCGACTATTAATTTTACAGCCATCGAGTGAATCAAAACAATGGTTTCCACTCTAAACGCCAATAAACCCCGAAACACCTCCGATTGCACAAACAAAACGCATGCAGCGAAACCGCGATCATAAAACCGTTTTATGTTACCAACGCGATACTAACATTACTCCATTACTGAATTACTTAGAACAAAACACACACGCTGTCACGAGACCGTATAACCAGATCCTAAATCGAACAGCATCGCAAACGTCTTTCTTGAACAAAGAGTTTGTAAATGGGAGACCGCGAAACATACTTCTGTGTTACTACACCGGAGAGCCGGTGATCGAGTGAACGGCGCCCCTTTACCAACCCCGTGAGCCACTATACTGAGCTCTTACGTCACCTCACCCCATACTTTTCGACCAATCACAAAGCCCCGTACAGTTTGGCGCGCTTTCTCGTTACCAAATTCTAAGTCAACAAAACATTCCCCTTCTCTCTCGCGAAAGGGAGCGCACCGGGATATCCGAACGAGAGAACATCACTCTCTCGATAGCTGTTGTAATATGATGTAACCAATTTGAAACGGGATAGCTAGATGCAAGTGCTGCGAGGGGGAAAGAGATGGAAGATCCGGTGTCAACGCTGATTGTAGCGGTGGAGTGCGAAGGGAACGTGCTACCGTGCGTTCTACTATTTATAATCAAATCGAGCGCGTCTGTGTGCGTGTGTGCTCACGTTATGCACCGCACCACCACACGGAGAGGGGTCGAGCGAGGCAATGATGTGCACGAAGTATTATCCCTTATTACACGATTTGCTTCCGCGCTGGACGCACGTGCACACCGAGCCGACCTGTTTACCCGGGCTGTTGCGCGAACCGAGTTTGTTTACATGCAGCGACAATGCATAGTGCGTTAGTTGGTGCGATTGTGTCATCGACCGTGCGCGCTCCGACTCTCGGCGAGTGAATCACGGACGCTCGCGAGAATTGTTCGCGTAATAAAAACTTTGTGAACAAGAACTCATTTGTGATCTCCATTAGCCAAATTGTGCGAATTAAGACGCCGGTGCGCTGCGGTGTGTGAACTTTACGTGCAAGACGTTGACTCTGAAAATTTTGTATGAACTTTGAATATCAAGAATTTTCGGCGAAAAATTGAAGATTTGAAAATTTCGAGATTTTTTTACACTGAGAGGGCAACACCATTAGAGACGGAGAGAGGTCGAATCACAGCCGAGTAAAGCATTTATGCATATAAAATTCGTTGTAAACCCGAGATTCCATCGTAGAAGACAAAAATGGCAATAGCGTTCAACTTGCCCAGCGAGCGAGAGGCGAATGACGAGAACTTCTCTCGGTTGAACCGCCTGTTGGCTGAGCTATACGAGGTGTTGTGCCACATCCTGGTCTCTCGACAGCCTGGCCCCGAGGCCCAGGAGAACAGGCGAGGTGAGTGCCCTCGATCTAACCCACCACCTTACCACTTAAGATGCAATTCGACCTACATCGTGAACCTTGTGATGGTTGTTGCAATCATTAAAGTGTCATTGGCATCGTCACTCTTCAACACTATCAGATAAACGAAGACCCTAGATAAGTATTGTTGGCTGATGCTGCATAGCAGTTCTGGACAATTGTTACTTATTTTTAAGTCCATCCATTTTTTCTTGTATATTTTTTTTTGTGTAATCTGTGGAGATGTTGTGTCAAACTGCACTTAAATTGATAATGGTGGTTGATAACGGAGCGAAACTGTGGGATTTTTTTCCTAGAATTGAGAGATAAATCCCTTGTTTCGATTCGTTTGTGCATTTCTAACAATATGCTTTTATTATAAGATGGATTTTGCTTTTGATTTGAGTGAAGTTCGACAAAACGCCTCGATAGTTTAAGTTCGGATAGTGGATATTCGCATTTGGAAATATTTTGCTCTTATTATATTTTTTGATGGATATTTGTCGTAAAGCTTCGCCTATTTTAACCAATATAATAAGTACCAGTGCGTAAATAATTATAATCATGTCAACAATAATGTGTTATGATTTTTTTTGTATTGTTAAGTTGTTAGTTACATTTTCCATTTGATCTCCTATTTGGTTTTTCGATAGAAACATATGATTAGTTTAATTTATTAAATTTAATTTGGTCGCATAATTTCATACTATTTAGTTATAATCAACTTTCATGTATGGATCTCAGATAATTTAGTTTTACTTTTAGTTTTAGATTTTTTTAAGTGCATTTATTGGTTCATTAAGATTTGATTAGAGACCAAATATTAGTTAAATATGGAAGTGAAGTGAAAATAAAAATAAAAAACGGTGATACTTTTCCAAAATTGCTGTTAAGTGTCGACCTCTGTTCCATTGTAATGTAAACATTTTTTTTTATATTCCGTAGCATTACTATAAAATTTAATTTTGTTACATTTATAAATTTTGTTCCAAAATGTTATGTTTAGAAAAATAAAAATAAAAAAAAAAACTAAAAAAAATGATTTGTATAAAATTTTAATATAATGCTGATGTAGTCTTACGAATTTGTAAATATTGCATTTAAATGTTTGTGATTTTTTTCGGCATAAGTATCTGATTATGGTTTACGATAACTTTTCTCTAGATTAGCAAAGCATGTAATCTATATCATAGTCTGGATTGTTTTAATGAATTCTATGTCCCCGACATTCTATTGGACAATTATGAAATAAATATTATTTTGTAAAACATAAAACTTTTTTCAATTATACACACCCTGATGACACAAAAAATATAGAAATCAAACTCTTTGGAATAAAATTAAAAACAGTTCATAGCTAAACCAACTTACAGAAACATAAAACACAAAGTACGAGTTTAAGGTAAAGTTTTTAACCGAATAATAACGAAAGTCATTGTTGTTCGGAACGCAATGTTCCTAGAGAAATTCTATTTCTTGAGAAATTTTATAAAAAAATACTTTATTTTTTTATCCGAAAGAAAACTTATAAAATAAGTCTAACTACAGTTCAATATTTTGTGATGAAAAATACACAACAAAGACAACTTAAAAATATAGCGTCTAAAAACAAAAAAATAGGATATCTATAAAACGTGATATGCGTTCGCAAGTGTAGAGCAATATCGACTTCCCGCGTAGAAAAGTTCACACACAAAATACACGAGTGAACTTGAATCATGAACGTGTAGTGAATTCAAATATCGTTTTTCTGCTATCCTAGTCTATAAATATAGATGGCAAATTTATTACAGAATTATAAAACTAAAACACGAAGTTCGAAGAGTATAATTTTACAAAAATATCACTTAGCTGTCTGTACAAGAGTGTATTTATAAAATAATAATTCTACTCTACATATTTCTATATTGAAAAACAAACTTAAATTTAATTGAAATAGAATACCAATTTTGAAAGTGTTCAAAATCTAAGGCTAATCGCTACATAAAAAGTATGAAATCATAACCAAAGATATTATGAACTATCGTTTAGAAAAAAAAAACGTTTCTGGAACATGCGAAAGTGCGTAGTTTAATTCAAGCAACTTTAATATATTTTCGAACTTTTTATCATATATCCTTTTTATGACACTTTGTGAAAGTTTTAAACAATACTTTTTGTCTATCACTAGCAGTAAAACAAACTTCAGTTTATCCGTAAAATATTTAACCTAAATTCTATTGGCGTGTGGCGCAATTTGAAAGTACAAATAAATATGAATTAAACGCATCGTTTGAGATATGTTTTCATAATACAACCAACAAGTATTTATGACAACAGCATGACAACACCGCATTTTGACGCCAAAAGAGCGTAGACGATGAATATATTTTTTTAAGTCTCCTACTAGGCTTCAAAAATAAATTATGAACCCAACAATACTATAATGCTCTAATAAGCAGTTAACATTCTGACACGGTCTCGCCAATCGGGGCCGAAAACACTTCACTACGTCAGGTATTAACACGTCGTGGTGCATGTCGGAACATGTATACGACGGATATCGATGTAAGGCTATTGTGTGCAACGAACTGTTTTTAAAATATATAGGTTTATTTTAGACTATGGCACTTGGTGTATTTTTCTATAAAAAAAATTGAAAGTTTGAATTTAAAAAATAAGGATTTTAGTTTCCGAAAAGAAAATGTTTTTTTTGGTTCAGATTTTTTTAACTACAGCAAGTAAGCGTAAGCATGATTAATATCGAGATAAATAAATGTGTGATATAGTAAGAAAAATATAAAATTCTATGTGTAAAATGACCATAAAGAAAGAGAAAAAAGTATCCATTAAAAACATAATAGGAATGATGAGTCTCGTCGACTTGTAGTGACAGAAAATAAGGCTGATATATTTAATTTCATTTAAGGATATGCGGTAAAAATACACGAGTACTATAAAATAAGAGGAAATAATATGGGTATTACATTCACAATAATTTATTTATATACGACGAAGTAAACAATAATACACATATATTATGTTACATATAATAAAAGTAATAGTGACACGAACTATTACGTATCAAACAAATGTATTAAAGATCGCATTTAGAATATAAATAAATGTGAGACGGTAGAGCAATTTTTAGAAATTATTCTGATGGTAGAGCAGACTCTACAAAAGTTCGCATCCAAAAGTACCATAAAATTTTCAACTACAATAATTTAGAAAAGTACTTACTCTGCTTAATCATTAGAACATAATATATTTATTTTTTTGATATTCTAAATATCCATTTTAATGATCTTATCTATCAGCAATATAACTTGAATAATGGTAGAGCTTTACTTCAATTTAAAATTTGACCTAACCAAAAACATTTTTTCCATCTGCCCACGTTTTATTCTAAAAATTGAACTCAAAATCATTGGTTATAAAGTCCCGGGCACAAATACAAAAAGCACAAAGAAAGGGACACGCGACGTGAACTAGTTCAGAGGAGAGCACGAGGCACGGTAAACTTGGCACGCTCGGTACGGACGCTGTCACGAGTCGGTAGGGCGTAAGTTAACAACTTATCGACTGAAAAAAAATATCCATAGAATAACATATTTTATCAGATTACAAACTGTTTTGAAACAAAAAAAATATGGAAAACATTTGTCCCATTTTGATAAATCGAAAATCCTGTGATTCACAACAGTCAATACTCAAACAGTTACTGCATTACTATGTACAGATAAAAAGTAGCCGGATTCAGGTATTCATTGTATTTAATTAAATATCTGAACGAAAGGTACATTATTTAAAATGAAGAATATTTAAAATGGAAGTTATGGCGACACTAATTATTTGGGTGAAGAAAATCATTAGGGGTTTAAAAATACTTAAGACATATAGAGCAATAATGTATGCGTAGACTTTAATTATTATCATCAAAAACTGAATGAGTGATCAGGTATAATAAAAACAATTAATGTGGCATACGAGACCTCTAATTTTACTGTCTATGAAATAAATCAGTGCATTACAACCATACATATAATTAAATGAAATCGTCGAACAAAAAAAAAATACAGTTTTTTTTATTAATACGCTGTAAGAATAAAACTTGGACCAAACAAAGCAATGGCAATGGACTCGTTGCATACGTATCAACGTTTGAAAGCGAAAATCGATTGCAATCGAAACGAAACTGAAATATAGAAATAAAAATTACAACTTTATTACATGAACATGTGTTGAGAATCTTGCCTTTGTCTTTTTTATTTCAATCTGTATTCTTCATTTGAATAATTAAGCTCATCCATCAAATACAGTCCTGAACTAAGAGGTGTATTTTTATATCCTAAACTCTCCTGATCGTACTCTCGATTGTCGAGGAGGCCCGAGCCCTGCAGTGGGATGTATATATATGAGATGATACAGACACAGATTCATAAAATGTACTAAATATATTACAGTTCATGTCAAAGTACATAAAAGAGGATATAGCAGTCAACTTGTGACCAAATAAAACTTGCACACTGTTGCGTCACATTAACAGTTGCAGTGTTTGGAAGCTGGAGGAAAGGAGATCATTAATTTAATCATTTTAATCTAATTTTAATTTAATAAATTTTAAAGGAGTATCATTTTAATAAGTATCGCTTTGAATAAATATTCCCGAACATCTTCAGAGGCTCTCAATTGGTCACGTCAAGAATCAAATATAGAAGGTAACTCTGATGTAAAGTTTAAGCCGGCACTAATATATCTCCTCCGCTTTCGAAGGGTATATTTTTACAAATTTATTTAAAATTAAGTATCAAAATAAAGAGCAAGAATATTAATCAAATAGGAATAACTTTAAGTAGAATTTATATAGAATATCCAATAAGAACCGCTTAAGTTAAACTGTATTGTCGAACGTCTCCAAAGCAAAATCCATCTTAGCTGTGTGGTCCGTGTTTTTTCACACCGATCACGAATTTCTTATGTCCAGTGTCTTCAAGGATCATCGGAGGTAAGTTTCCAACTATGTCACGGTGTAATCGGCCGCCTTTTGTCACAGTTCAAGTGTAAAGTGACGGTTGAATGGTGAACTTCTATTTTGTTTATTTACAACGAATATTGTCGCTCGTTCATTGTGTTCAGCGATTGGTTTTAGGGACTGTTTCTTGTCTTTGGGGTTTTTTATTTATTTACTAACTGATGGTATGAATGTAGAGCCCGCCAACTTGCAGAGTGGTAGACTAATCGCCTAAGGCCTAAGCCTTGTGAATCGACCTTCCGGTCGTATTAATGTCTTGATTATGTAAGAATATAAAACATGATATTATGCCTTTCTTCAAAGGTTGGATCAGACTGGTAAAATTAATAGCAGTAAATACAAACACGTCAAAAATTATTTTATTAGTAGGTCCACAATTACGAGCGTGAAATGTGACACTAATTTGATTGAAGATCTGAGTAGTAATATTATCATAATCTTAATCAAATGCAGACTTTGTTTATTTTCATTTTAACCAATTACCTCTATAAACATTTACCCAATTTAATACAACACGATCAATGATAGACACAAAACACCACACCCGAATTCAAAACTCCGTATAACCCCGATCTAAACCCCAACCATTCTGCCATTTGAAAACCCAAAAATAGCCTTGAAGGCTCATAAAAATAAAAATAAATAAACAAAATCGTGGACTGAGCCCGTCTTTCGCTGGGGTACAAAAAAACGGGCACCTGTTATAGGCTACACCTGTGGCGTATATTCTGTTCGTTTTGGAGTAACGTTAAGGTACCGTTTTGGGAATATAATATTGTTGTTGTGTAGGGGTGTTTTTTTAATCTGGTGTTTTGGGTAGTGGGTAAATGGGGAAAATTGATTTATAGGTACAGTGTAGTGTTAGATGAGACTTGACACCTAGCTGTGATTTTTAGATTGAATCGTGTATGTTTTTCGATTTGATAATAAATACAATTTCTTTGTAACTTAACGTACTATTAAAAGCTAGATTGAAATTGAGTTTATACAATGTGTAGGAATCCATTGGAGCCAGTTTAGGGGAAACAAATTATGTTGCGTCATATTTACATATATACATACATAAACTCACGGCTTTTTCCTAAGAGGGGTAGGTGGAGGTGCTACCAGGATACCCACATTGCGCCTCGTATGTTCCGTCCTACAATGTGATAGGGGGCGAGTTTATCGCCATATCGGGCACAAATTCCTCAATCCGGGCTGACAATGAATAGAATAATCCAATATCACTTTTTCCTTTTGTCTTTAATTGTGACGTAAATAAAAAGAACAACTACTTGTATTTTAGAATATATCATAGCCGTTGAGGAATAATAACGCGAGAAACCCTTTCAAACTCTCCGGTTCTTGGGAACACCACAAAATTACAAATTCGGACAAGTAAATCATAACAGCATTAATTCATACACCCTTTTACAAGCCAGTGTGTTAATCAAATTATTTTCCAAGCAATATCATTTCGCGGCGACCGCAACGGTAACATTATGCAAAACATTAGACTATGAATTAGTATTTCACTTGTTATACGATGTAAAATGAAACCAAGGGTGTAGATTCAAGTTGTGGGCACATCTCTGATAATTCAAAGATATTTTAGCATTTGTTAATAAATCCCGGGTTGGGCGAAGTGATATAAATAATAAATAAAACATAAAATATAGATTATTTCTCACCACTGGTTAAATACAATAACGTTACATGCAAGAGATCACAGAACTGTATTAATTATACATTACACAAAGAAAAACAACTATATGCGCGTATATGTGGCTGTAAAAGGGTTTTGACAATAGTTGATTCCATATCCTGAAGTAAGCTAAAGCCTGTATCTCTGGATATAGTACTCGATCATGAATTTTACTCCAAAACGTTTCACGTGCCATTGTCATTTCTCATTCTCTATATTGGATTTTTCTATTCATTATCAGCCTGGAGTCAGAAATTTGTGTTGGATATGGTGATAGACTCGCCCCCTATCACATCATGAGACGGTGGCACTTGAGGTGAAACGAGGGTGTCCTGGTTGTACCTCTGCCTACCCTTTCTAGAAAAAAGGCGTGGTGTTTATGTATGTATGTAATAAATGTCACTTGGTTCATCTCTGATATTTTAAATATATTTTAACACTTCTTGATAAAGTAATTTGGTTTAACGGTCAAGGAATAGGTAACAGGATGGTTGTTATACTCGTAAATAACTAAAATGCATCGTTAAACATTGGTTACCAAAGTAATATGAATATGTTATTTTTGAAACGGTATATTATTAACTAGATTTTGCCCGCAACTTCGTCTACGTGATCACTTGTATTTACTATACGTACCATATACTGAAAAATCGGTAGATACCTTACTTCACCACATTTCTCCCCGAAAAATCAAAAAACCTAAAACCGCGAATCATGTTATTATTTATTTGTGATTATCGCGTTGGCTGAATTATGTGGTTTATTACTTAACCAATTTATCAACAACTTCTCCCTTATCCTCACTTGAAACATAAAAATCCAAACGAATTATAATTCGTAATTATTTACATATCTACAATAAGTAGATACGACAAACTCGGCATTCCCGAACAAAATTTAAACATTCCCGTCCTTCCCCCAAATCTAAAATTAGTGATTCGCATTGATGATTGATCTTCCTTATGTTATTTCAATTCACCCAATGAATTGAGTTCAAGAAACTGTAGGTATGTAAACAATATTTATAGTTTCCTCATTGATACTACGCAACATCATGTGAACCATGACGTTGTTACGAGTAACTCAATTCAGTAAGAGGTGACATCGTCACCATGAGTAACTCGATTCAGTAAAATATGGTAACATGGTCTTGTGACGATTTTTTACTTTAGAATTTTACCGTCACAAATTCTTGGACAGATCAAGTTCAGCAGTAGGTTCACAGTGGCTTAAGACGATGATCAGGCTTTCACTTTAAAAAAGAAACGTTTTTTATTATTTCCTTGAGAATTTCCAAACAGAACTATCATAAAAATAAATTGAATTGAAATTGAACCCTAGACTTGTCGGACCACAGCCCATACATGCCACTGCAAGATCAATGATGTCACCAAGCATAACACAAACAACTATTCCCCTTACATTAATAATAACGGCAACAAGAATGATCAAAAAACCGCAAAAATGACTTGGAATTAATCATGTTCGAGTCACACAATAATATTTAAATCTTTAAACACGTGCATCTTATAAAATGATTTCACGGTACATAAACTTTGTAGAAAGGGAATTGGCCTATTGTTATGTCAGAAGCTCGAAGGTATTTGACCCTAGAGGTCGATTCTTTTGTGGTCACTGTATTGTTTTGGAAATATTCTGCCCAGATGAAACGGGTTAACTTTATTGTACATCACTTAATATAAAAATACAGTATACTGCCTAACCGTACTCAACCGTACTCTCGATAGTAGAGGAGGCCCATGCAGTAGGACGTACAGTCAACTTCTAGCAATTTTATACGAAGCATGTTGTTTACATTGCATGCATGCAGAGATTGATGAATGTGGATGAAGCGAAAGTAGTATGTCAGGATCGAGCAAAGTGGCGATCCATAGTCTCTGCCTACCCCTATGGGATACAGGCGTGACGATTATGTATGTATTATGTATGTATGTTGTTTACTAATGATCTATAAAATAAAGAATTAGAAAGTGTATTTTTGTCGAGAGAATTGAACCTTCAGAATACAGTCTTTTCACATTATTTCATAACTATTACTATCACACTATTACACATTATAGTATTTATTATTGAAATAATAAACACACGAAATAGTCAAACAGTTCTGGAATCCGCTTTAACGTACCGAGTCTTGTGTTGGGAAATTCAGAGTCTTATCTCGAAAACCTAATATATGTGAATCACACCAAAAAGTCATCTTACGGGAATTGAACCAGCGGCTTCTTGATTCCAACTTCTAAACCAAATACGACACAATGTGTTTCGAATATCAATAAATCAATATTTGCCAATATCCTTTCTCAGTAATTTATACTAGGACAAAAGAAAATACTAATTACAGGTTCTGCGGTCAGAATCCACAAGTAACATCCTTTTTAAACCGACTTACCTGCTCTCTATCAAGGGCCTTGCGAGACAAATAGAAGTGACTTGTCTTAACAAGTCGCTACAAGTCAAAATAACTTAAATACTTGGAGAGCCTCTCGATTTTTTTGTAGATCTAATATACCGGTTTCTCACTCTTGAGGGATTAGGTTTGTTTTGTTATTCAAGTACTTGTAATTTTTTATTGTGGAAACTTCACTGGATTGTGTGTTAGTAATAGTATTGTGATTATTTGTTTATTGTCCTGTATGTTATGATTGCCTCGGTGGCGTAGTGCTGCTACGGTACGATTGCAAAGCTGAGGTTTCGGGTTCGAATCCCGGGTCGGGCAAAGTGATATTGGATTTTTCTAGTCATTATCAGCCCGGAGTCAGGAATTTGTGCCCGATATGGCGATAGGCTCGCCCCCTATCACATCGTGGGACGGAATATACAAGGCGAAACGTGGGTGTTCTGGTAGCACCTCTGCCTACCCCTTCTGGGAAAAAGGCGTGTGTTTATGTATTATGTATGTATGTTCTGTATGTTTCCCAAATATATATAAAATAAAAATAAAGAATATAAATTTATTCTGGTTAATAATGGAATAATATGATTCATTATACATTGCTTAAGTTTGATTTTAGGAACATTACTACATATCGTAGTATGTAGCATGATCGAATCATGAATATTTCTTTCAAAAATCTTCTTTAGTTGAATGTCTATAAAAAGACCGTATTTAGGTTTGTTTGCAAGAAAATTACGATAACATAAAAATATATAATAAATGCGGATCCTAATTAGATATTATGAACAGTAAATATGGCTGCCTATCTTTCACAGTAACAAAAAGCTCATAGAATTAATAATTTCTCGAAGCGGAAATGAACTCCAAATCAGTCATTTAAGAATTCAACTAAGTATTAGAAAAGATACTTAGTAAATAAACTAAATATATAATTTATATGATCACAATTAGTACTCATGAATATTACGTTCTTGATTCAATTTCAATTTCGATACAAGTAACGCCATCTGTTAATGAATACCCGAACTATCTAACCCCTCTATTAAGCGCTACTTCTAATTGGAAAACTCTTGCATGTCACGTGTTCAATAAGCATCATTACATGACACTGTGCTACACACGGAGCAAAAGTCTATAGTTTCTTTTGTAAATTCTTAAACAGCAAAACACAGTGCATGTAGCTGGAAAACAAAGTTTCGAACTTCTTCATCTTCAACGCGTTATACGACACGAGAAATATTTTATAGCATTTTAATAGTATTTTTTTGGAAATCAACGTACGTCCGTATCAAATTTTATAGGCGCTTCAGTTAATTATACCGAAAATTTATTTTTGAAAATTTTTATGACTGAACCCTAATTGGAGGTTGTGATATGTAAACAAGTTTGTAACTTACGTTTTACACAAGTTTTCGTAATAGTTAGATTGTCTCAAATATAATATATTTATACAGAAATAAACCTTAAAATAATTATGTTTTTTTTTAATAACAGACGGGAGCACTACTAATAAGTTGGAACGTAACGTTTTTACATTAAAACTCTAAAGTAATATTTGTCTATTCTGCTTCTTTCCAGCGGTATCTTCTATGTATGTCTCCTCTCGAAATTTGTGCTAATCCCATATATCCATTCTATTAAATAAAGGAAGACAGAAGTATTGAATTGTGTCTACTGTCGATCTTTATTTAGACTTTCCATACTTCAAAAAAGAAAGTTTATAGGGTCACTTCGTTATTAGTCTTTCTATCAAACGAAAAGATATAGGGTCTTTCCCATTAACCTAAAATCTCATAGCATAATGACGTAACAAATTTAAAAATTGTAGTTATACTGAGAATATATTTACATTTATACAAAGATTAAGTCACACAATTAACAAAGAGATATAACTTAAATAACTGCATTATGAGTGTTACACGACGTGTCTAACAATATTATGACATTAACTGTTCTCTTTATGAAGTTAAATGTGAGAAATTGTAACGCATCATTGCTTGAGAAAATGAACTTATGAAACTCTTGTTTTATGGACAATTAAAGTATGAAAGTTGGAGTGAACCTTTAATTGTACATTTAGTTTTATTCCCATGGGAAAGTATTATATTTAATAAAGCGCCATCTGTGAACCTTGACCGTAATCATAATAATGTAATCACAAATTATGATTTAAAAACTCCGTATTCTTTATAAATATTTTATATGAATAATTTTGAAACATAAATAATATTTTGTTTGTTTGAATATAAATTTAATATAGCCGCAACTTAAAACCGCTTTGCAACTTCTTTGTTAGATAGATGGCAACACTTTCGTAAAATATGAAATGTGAATAATGGTTACCGTGTAGTGTTATTTATGTTCAACAAACTTAATAAATATGAGAAAAAGTAATTAATAAATAATAATTGATTTATACAATATCTCGTGAAACGTAGTGTAGAACCAGATCAATGTAAATATTTTTCAAATTCATAGTGGCTTTGTAAAGTGACAACAGTATCTGTTGGTAATTGCTGTCTACCAAGCTCTTTCTCTGCCACCAAAGTCTGTCCACTCAAAGGTTGACTGCCAGAGAATGCCTTACGCATAAAATTCGCCTTTATTAAGCATTTAATAAATCTGTATATACAGGGTGTGCAAAAAATGGCGCACTTGCTAATATGCATTATAGTAAATCGCGATTGCGTTCAGATTAAAATGCATTTTTATAGCGTAATCTGATAATAACAAAGATGCCGAGAAATTAACAATTACCAACACACGTGCTTCCCCTTAACGTGTTACGCCAAATAGATACCTAAGTATGTACCTCTGTAACAAAAATTAAGGTGAAGTCTATGAAAGTTTTGTTGTTGTACAAAATGATTTTCACTGTTTATTTCGTTAACTATTTAATAAACGAGGAAACGAAAAAATATGTACTATATGTTAAAATCTTGTGCTTTACCCATCCCAACCAGTTTTATTCGAAAAGGCCATAACTCCAAAACGGATAGGTATTTTCCAAATATTATTTCTTTATTATCATATTAATATTATGCCCATGTATCCAACTGAGCGAGTGCGCCATTTTCCTGCGCTCCCTATATATAAATAATGAGTACAGTAAGACCTTTTTTATTATTCGTATCTTATTTACTGAAGTTCTATTTTAATGTAAGATTTAATGTAGTACATCCCAGGATAGCCCATGAAGTCTGATCAGCCAAATATCGTGTATGCTGCTGATATATCTAAATAGACCGAGGGTATCTTAAAGCCATCATTTTAAGGGCAATATTGAGTGCATTCGAGAACCAGCCCTCAAGCATGTGCAATAAATACGTTCGACATTTTTGTTTTGATTTTACGACGTTGATTTTGCTTTTGTTTTGGTACTCTTAATTTGATGTCTTCTTTCAGCTGATGAGCTTGATTAGATGATTGAAATTTTAATTAATAATAAGTATTAATTAGCTTCTATTCTTTATTTTTCATACTGCCATCTCTTTCTTCTTCTTCATTCCATGAATGAATGAATGTAAGACATTGCTTTATCCGATAAGAGCGCCATTTGTACTTTTTTTTTTGTTTCTGTATGTCGTTATTTTACTGTGCACAATAAAGGTTCAAATAAAATAAACAAATATAGAGAAACACACTTGTAATCCTGGCGCGACAGTAAGTTATCAAGTCGTGAGTTGTAAATATCAGAAACTAGGAGAAGGTTTTGGCCCCAGAACCACAATAAATATTTGTGGGCCACACCAAAGTTCTCGCTTCAAGCCGGCTCCCGACCAACTACGCCACGGAGGCTTATAATTAGGTTAGATATGTAAATAAGAGTCCTAAATGACCTATAAAGCAATATTTTGAAAAATATCCTGGAATCGGTCCTTTATCAAGAAATACACAACAAAGAGCTTTGATCAAAAAATGTTCCGAGAATTAATACAATGGCAGCCTTTTTCCTGTTGCGTCTCTGGGAAGGGACGCATTTCGATATAGTATTTTGCGGTCAGTTTTATTTACTATTTAATTAATATTATTCATAAAATCGCACGTGGGTTTACTACGCCGTTCTTGAATGAGATACCACTGCTGTTCATAATATGTAAATAATTAAAAGTAAATATAACCAAATGCGCGGTGGCCTGTGGGTGCTGGAAGTGGTAGAGCCACGCTGTTGTCAGTTATAACCCAGCTTCAATGGGCAGGCCCATCCGGGGCGATACCACTGTCTCATAGGAAATAGACGGGAAGCGACAGCTCAGCTGTCGCGTTTCGTTCGGTGAGTGCGAATGCCGGACACCTAATAATTCTTCCTCTTCCTATCTTTTTCCATCTCGCTCCCCTCCTCATTGGGCCGGCAACACATCCATGATCCAGCGTTGTTGATGTTCATGGGGGCAGTGATCACTTACCATCAGATGATGTGTTGTCGTCAGCCGGACCTATGCAATAAAAAAATAAGTCTGGAGTCAGGAATTTGTGCCCGATATGGCAATAGGCTCGCCCCATATCACATCGTAGGACGAAACACAAGGCGTAACGTGGGTGTCCTGCTTGTACATCTGCCTACCCCTTCTGTGAAAAAGGCGTGATGTTTATGTACTATTGTCATTTGCTGTGAAAATCTTTGGGAGAGGCCTGTGTTTGGCAATGGACTGCCTGTGGCTGAAGGTAATGATTATGTTTTTTTTTTTGTTACAGGTAAGCAATACGCATTCAATACGTGATCTTTTTGAAAAGCAGAAATGGTAAGTACTTTTTTTTTATGAGTCCAATAACAACATTTCTAAATAATTTAATTTCAAACGGTGAAAATATAATAAGTTGCATCGTTGCCAATTTTTTGTGTGAAAAATAAGTGCTATTATATTCTTTCAACAGATCCTTGATTATCCCAAGGAACGACTCCTACTTTTACAAAAATCTTAGTACTATGTGCACGTCATTACTGCTCGTCAATTAATGTAGTCCACAAACAAAAACTCAATACAAATATATCGCAGAAAGCCAATAACAAAACGACTAAAAAGTGCTGTTTCCTCAAACATAATCTTCTATGAACTGTTAAATCAAAATAAGTTAGTAGCGATCGGAATACAACCATAAATCATGCAACCAACACCCAACTTGCATCAATAGACAATTCTGATTCTATTCGACAATTTTAAACTTACCATCATTATAACACACAAACCGATGAAACTGTATCCTAATGCATTGGAATAAGGTTCAAAATCCACCGAAGATAAGGTTGTAGAAAGGCAAATTTAAGTTAGCAAAGTAACAAAATAAGAAATGCTGGCAAGAAAGGCTATAGAAAGGGTTCATAAATGGTACGCTTCATTTAGCAAATGTATGTCGAATTCATCTGGTATGAACAGTGAACGGTTCTGTTTTTTTAATTTAAAATTGTACCATAATGCGTTCTGAGATTTAAGTGCCTGATGCATTTTCTTCATGGCTTGTGTTCAACATCCTATAAAACTTATTATTAACAGCTTAGGAAGATTACTATTCGTTTTGCTCCTGCAAATTAGATTTTGTATATAATAAGAAAATATTTTCATTTTTTTCTGATGATGCAAGTTCCATCGATTTGATAAGACACTTTCTGATGCATCAGGTTAATAAAATGTTACGAATATAAACAAAAAAATATTTGTTGTACTAGCGTAGGTAATTTTGAAGTTTTACTTGCGTTCACATTTATGAAATAATTTCTAAAAACAAGAGTGATTGCATTTATGTGAGAAATAACATAAATTATTTTCTACCTTCGATGCTTCACAAAACCACAACCATCATTTGAACTTTTTCCTTCTATTAACTATATGCAATATATTACCAGCAATTTGTCCATCAGCACACCATTAAAAGAAGCCATTTCTTTATGGAGCTTATCTCGTAACTCATATCCATCGGTAATGGACGCAACAGTGGTAGTCACGAACTTACTTTTGATACAAATAATTCGGTGTTCATTGCTGCTTTTTGTCATAAATCATATTTGAGCAGAAGCTATAGTTGTTAATGGGAATCAAAAATGTTTAAATGCTATATATTTTTAGCAGCTAATAATGCTATATATTTGGTAGCTAAAATAGGTTTTAAAACTGTCTATGAATAAGGCCGTTAAAGTCTACCGCAGGGCGGTGAGGAGATGAAGCACATCATAGGTTTTGATATTATAAAACATTTATATAATTAATTCAACCCAAAATCATCGATAAAAAATAAATAAATAACTATAATTCTACTTATCTATTATCGAAGATAGTCAACAGATTTGCTTAGCTAAGCTTCTTCCAAACTGACTTAACCGCATAAAAATTTCATCCCATAACTCTGGTGACGCTGTAACTACCATCTTTATGGCATATTAACAACTAAAAGTACGGAACATTCTTCATCGGCCGGTTAAAACGTGCTCGAGATTCGTCTATAAATCTTTAGCACGTGGCCTCTCTTGAGATGTTTTTATTTTTTATCTATCGATTAAAGAAAAGCTTCTAGATTGTTGGTACGTTAATTATATTTTTATTCAGTACATTTGGGACCAAAAAATATATTCCTCTTCTTTAGTGTCAATGGCTCAAATGACACACTGTTGTGTAAACCTTTACAGTCTGAATAAAATATATTTATTCTGACGTTATTGAGCATGTGACTGTAGATTTTATTTGATGCCATTTGATATAGCAGGATTAAGCTTTGCCAGAAACCCGGAGTGTATTCGTAAATTGAATTGACGGTTCAATACCTTGAGGCCTGGTTGTTGACTTGTCTACCAAAATTTCTTGTTACACCCCTCTCAATAGACTCAATAGACACGCAGTAGAACAATATTGTATTCAGTACTTGAATATATTAATTACCTAATTCCACCTTTACTCTACCAATTACGCAATTATTTTAATATTCACAACGCTACTGAAACGAACTTTCTCCAACACAATCAGTTTTAATCCGAACAAAAAAACTGTGACACAGTGTCGCAACGATAGAGCAACATTAGCGTAAGTGCCACACGCGACGTCTGCGCAGCGTCAGCGTGACAGCGGGTAATAATCACCGATGGACGCTGAATAAAATAAGAAATAATTTTTAGATCCAGTTAATGGAGGACGGTGTGACACACTGCTTCGAAGTGTGGTCAACCGCGAAATTATAACATATATTAATATTATTTATGCAATTAGGAAGTGAATATTTTATTCAAGAGGTTAATATTTTTTGATTATTCTATATTTTGTATTACAAATGAGCTGATTAAATAGGTATTTGTAAAAACATTTTATATATTTAAATACAATAGCGACAGCTGTGTGGGTACAAGTACTGGATAGAAAAAGTATTTGAATAAAGGACAATAGATTGTAATACATACAATTTAAAGGCATTTAGTACGTGTCATTTCTTTACATTATGATGCGTAAAACCTTATAATTTTTCACGTCACATCAATTTATTGCTTGGTCGCTTGTTTTGTTTTGTTTCTGCAAAATAAGCATCAGTCGTTGCAAAATAAGTTAATCTGTATGAAAGATGATAATGTACCATATTTCTCGTTTATGTATTGTATACTTAAATACCAGTTCCTTTTCTATTTTATCTATTCCAAATGCTCTCATCTAAAAATATCCGAGAAGTTGCCAACTTGCTATCCAAACAGGCTATCCGTACATCATCAAGCCACATGCGGCGTGACGTACGCAATGACGCGATGATTGCCCTCTCCGATGTTAATCGTTATTAAAATAATTTGTATGACCATTATTATATACTGCACTCGAATCTTTCATAGCTACTGGTTGTTGTTAGTTATCGATGGTAAAGGAGATTGAGTGGGAGGTGTAGGAAATTGAGTTTTGGAGTTTTTCTTTGTGTAATTTAAATTATTTTTTCACGTTTAGTTTAAGTTTAAGTGTATCGTTTTATTAATGAAAGGAAATACATCCAATTATCATGTACATAGTCGTGATCCCATACTAAAACCCAAGACGTGCGTCGAGAGTATCAGGAACTACGAGAGACTTTCCGGTCTCACAAAAACCCAGACCGGAGACAAATACTTGTGGATCGCACAAATATTTATCTCGGTGAGGGCATCGAACCCGATTTTTTTATGGTGACAACATCACTTTTCGTACGTGTCGTTTGCCATAGAACGCTAGTTTTCTCCCAACTTTTATTTTAATTTACGGAATCACTGGACGGGAATTTAAAGCTCAGTTTTCTCAATGTTAACTTTTACCTGTTCATTATTTTTAACCACCACTCACGCAAATCAAAAGAAGCAAAATACTATAAACTCTAAACTTAGAGACAAAAGCAGACTTAAATCAGGGTATAACCGTAACCACAAAATATGTTCATCCTTAACTGCTTGAAACTGCTCTCGTAAAGTTGGTAGCGAAGTCCACACAAGACACGACCGTCTTGTTTACACCGATATGTAATTTGAATTAGAAAACATATTAAAGTTTGCAAATACTTTAAAAAATGCATTTGTTTCATAAAAATGCATGCTTTTAATTATTGTGTAGAGATTTTGTCGTTAAAGCTGTCAAATTATATTTGAAATTTGGAATTGTAGTAATTGAATATTATATTGTCGCAGCCTCTATGGTCTATGACAAATGAATAAAATTAAACTGGAGTATTGACTCCACTTCAGATAATTATTCCGGTAATTGTAGCGCATATTTAGGTCAGTTTATGCTAAATGTCAGGACATATAACAATGAGTTGCATTAGGCTTAAATGCTATCAATGGGTAATCTGCATAGAGGTGGTGTCGAACAAGACACTTACGATCATAAATTCCCAAATAGGTTCAATAGACTTAAGTTCGCCATAAAATTTAAAGATGACGTGTCCATAGCTTTATCGACGACCACGAGCAACATTAGATTTTTACCAAGAGGTTATTTAATTTTTACCTTTTTTAGATATCCAAAACAATAACTACACCCAACAGCCACATGCGAAGACCTAACCCCTCACTGAGTTGGAATCTCATGCCATGGGTACCAGAAACCACGAGAGACTTTTCGATCTCTCTAACACCCAGAACCGAAACAAATACTCGTGGATCTCACAAACTTTTGTGTCAGTGCGGGGATCGAACCCGAGGCCTTTCGCTTCACAGCCGGCGTCTAACAAACTGCACCACGGAAGCTGTCTAATTAAAATAATAATTAATAACAAAATAATACACGAAACTAACATATACTACTGGTGTATAGTATATTTATGGAAGCACATTTAAATATTAACTATAAATATTTTATCTCTTATTTATTGGAGCTAGTATCGCTTATATTTTAAACTGCCATCTTTTATTTTCCTTTTATTATATCCATCCCAAGGTTGTCTGTAAGAAATCGCGCAGAGCGATAAAACCATCTGTACTTTATATGTGGTTGTAATGTGTGTGTAGTTTCTATTTTTCTTATTATGTGCAGTTAAGAATATTTAAATAAATAACGTTACACGACGGTGTGAGCGACGGCACTCAAAATGGCCACATATCAGCACGCAACAAAGAACTAAGTGGCGTTAAAGTCTGATTTACTGCTACATGTCGCGTCTACTCACAAACGTACACATCATTTTGGAGTTTATGATCTGGTGGGGATGGTAGTAATTAAAATAATAATCTGAGTTACAATGTAGGACCGCCTCGTTGGCGTAGTTGTGCGGTATGATTACAAAGCTGAGGTCTCGGGTTCGAATACCGGGTCGGGCAAAGTGATATTGGATTTTTCTGTTCATTGTCAGCCCCGAGTCATGAATTCGTGCCCGATATGGCGATAGGCTCGCTCTCTATTACATAATGGGACGGAACACATAAGGCAAAACGCGGGCATCCTGGTTGCACCTATGCCTATCCCTTCTGGCTAAAAGGTGAATGAAAATAAAGTACATTGGGATTTTGAGTACAAAGTCCTGGTAGTTTTCGAATGGTGTGGCAATAAGCTCAACCTGTATCACGCATTGGGACGAAATTAATCTCAACAAAGTGAAGGTAGCATTATTGCTTCCTACCTACCTCATCGGTTGCATAGGCTGCATAATGCATTTTACACACTGCATTTTATGGTACTGATCCAAAACTGCTTTATTATGCTTTTCTAAAAGAAACTTCTAACTGTGGGCTATAAGAGTTTATTTGTCGTGGGCATAGTGACATTTCAGCTTACCTCTCCAGGTGCTTCGATATCAGCTTATGTATGTACATTGCGCTGCATATTATGCTACCCATCCTCATTTTATGGCTTTTCAAAAACAATCTTACTTGGGTTTTGTAATCATATTCTACATGATCTAAAACAGTATTAAAATTAGTGTAATTTTCACTCAATTTTATCCTTAACACTTGTAAGTTTACTAAGCCCTATTACATAGTATAAAGTTCTATCTGTACTGGAGTAATCACAGTCGTCGGCCAACGACGCACGAGCTCGTCACACCAATAAATACTCTTATATTATATTACAACTTGCATTTCAAGTCGGCGCGTGCGCAGATCAAATCTACTGCCTCTATAAAATTGTTGAGTTGGGGGCTTGTCGATGGAAAATGTATCGATAGTCGATAAGTTTATTTAAAGATAGTGAAGTGAAATAATTGTTAAATGAAAAATAGATTTACATTAACGTTGAATGGGCTTTAATTACAATAATTTATAGAGTCATGTTTGACTATCGTGGGCTCAAAAGTACCTATTTAATTTTAGGTTAAAAGGCAAAAAACATCTTCCAACTTCTTCATAGTTCTAAAAGCAGATTTAAGACTATAATCTTGAGTTATTTTCCCAATAGCAGTAATAGGTATCAGAAAGCATAATTACACACTAGTGTGACACAAACATTTTCACACTAAACGTAATATTACACTAAAATTCATTTATTTACGTTAGTCAAGTTCATGGACTAAACATACTAAACTTTATCTTGAGCCAATTACTAGAGACGATTAATGGATACTCGTATATTAGTGCCATAACTAACTACGTATGATTCATATTCCCTTAAAACTAAATTAAAAAGATAATTATCGATACTTTTTACACTAAGTTCACATCACTACCTCGTATCGAGCGGTCCTGCGGTGTAAGTAGAATATAATATTTTGCGGTCGCACAATGGTCACTGGTAATACGAGTCGATGAAAGTTTATATATCGATATAACAGTCGATGTGTCGATCAATCAGTATTTTGTAACCGGACTTGTCGGTTCAATTGTTCCCAACACTAAGTGTTAGTTTCATAAAGAGATAATGCTATTAGATTGTCTTACTGTTTGGTCTTTTGTTATGCTTTGGACGGAATAAACAATTATTTCATTCTTTCCTATTTGTTTTTCTCTTCAATAATTTTCTTAGGGGGTAGAGAAAGCTAGTGGCCCTAAGAGACTCGGCGAGCTTCAACTTTGCATATTGTATCAGTCCATGTACGTACCACTGCAGTGGGATGTAGACGTAGAGGAGGCCCGTGCTCTACAAGGCACAGGCCTCCTCTGCAATTGAGACAGGATTTAGGCCAACTAGGCGATGGCCTTGTACGAGTTGGCGAATTTTATATACCATGGAATTTCTTGCCAATCGCTATCTCTTTCAGGTTTCCTCACGATATTTTCCTTCACCGTTATACTGCATGATGATTGACTATCAATATACACACGGCTCCGAAAAGTCAGACGTGATTATATCCCAGGGAAATTTGGACCCGCGACGACCGCTACATATTGCCAGCCGCGTCTTGATCACCAAGATATTACCAACTGGCCACCAGGCATTTAAACTTTCGCTGAACTAAAATTAACAATTTCTTTGCGCGCCATTTTAAATCACTCATGGTTACTGTGAAAAACATTGGGAGAGGCCTGTGTTCAGCAGTGGACTTCCTTTGGCTGATGGATTGGTTTAATTGCCATTTTCTATACAATGTCTGCTTTAAGAAATCTCAATGCTAAATACTACAATGAACGCCAATAACAACCTAATTAGGAACTTACGCCTATTAACTTTATTCTCTAATGTTTATTTCGAGCGATAATAATTGTTCACAGTATTTATATGTATATAATAGTATGTACTATCTTGTGGCGCTACCGGTCGTTTCCTCTGATAACTTGTGTTTCAATTCACCGTCTGTTTATATTAAGGTTTAGTTAATAAAATTTAAAACGGAATTCATTTTGCTGACTTTTTTTTTAAATTAGGTGGATTGTACATATCTCCTACGCCGTGGGTATAAGAAATCACGAGCGAGTTTCTTAATTTTACTCACCTAGGATAGAAACTATTATGGTTACACACATACGAACATACATAAACTCACGCCTTTTTCCTAGAAGGGGTAGGCAGAAGTGCAACTAGAACATTCAAGTTTCGCCTTGTATTTTTGTCGACATTTTTTTAGTTCCACGGTGTGATAGAGGGCGTGCCTATCGCCATATCGTGCACAAATTCCTGACTCGAGCTGATAATGAATAGAAAAATCCAATATCACTTAGCCCGACCCGGGATTCGAAACCGAGAACTTCGCTTCGCAATCATACCGTAGTAAAACTGCGCCACCGAGGCAGTCAGATATGATAACACAAACTTTAATTTCGGTATGGTTACAAACCATACCATTTTACTTAATAATTCATAAAAAAATAAATACGCCCAACAGTCACATACATAGTTCAGACCCCACACTTAGATAAACTTGTGTCAAGGGTAGCCGAAACTACGAGAGACTTTTCAGTCTCACAAACATCCAAACGCGAAACAAATAATTGTGGTTCACACAAACATTTGTCTCAGTGCGGGAATCGAACCCGCGGCCTCTCGTTTTACAGTCGATGTCTGCCCAACTGCGCCACAGAGGCTGTCAAACTCCATCAAAGCAAACCAATACTAAGTTACAATTTCCTACAAACACCGCAATGTATACTAAAATAGAGCGTGTTTATGCAACATGAATCACTAGTAAACTTGGCCTTAACAACTGTATAACGCAATAACCTTATCAACAGACATGCGTAGTAGAGTTGTAAAATTATCAATTTATGTACAACATGTAATTATATATACTCGTACAATGAACGTGATTGTGGCAGTGTTTTGAATTGGCGTGAATTGTTTTGATATTTTTTGTTTTGGTGAATACTTTGTCACTGGATGCAGGCTGCCTCCAACAGTTCACTGTGGAAATCATTAGGAGAGGCCTATGTTCAGCAGTGGACTTCCTTTGGCTGATGGATGGATGATGGATGAATACTTTGTGTGATACGGATTTTATTACTAAAATTTAATTATTTATTAAAAAAGGATGCATAAAGCAACAGACGGGGCTCTGTGGCGTACCTTGGGAGAGGCCTATTTCCAGCAGTGGACTGCAACGGGCTGATAATGAATGATTTATTAGATTACATTACAGATTTGGGAATTTTCTCAATTGAAATCTTGCTTATAAAGGAGTCCTGTTCTCAGCATTGTATACAGATATTTGGTGTACTCAATTTGTACTAAGATATAGATAAAACGTTTATATCTTAATATCACAAAAATACGTATAGTACTAATTTTTAATTGGACTTTTAAGCCCTATTTACACAGGGAGAGTTTCTCGCCTTGAAGATACGAGTATCGTAAGGATATAAATAAGCATCGATGTTTACAACATTGTCAGAACACGACGATCTTATAGCGGTTATGTTATGCGATAATCGCATACGATTTTCGCCGCGAGAAACTCTCCCCGTGTAAATGGCGCTTTAGTTAGCGATTCGGTCGTGTATTTGAGCCAGGTCAATTGAAATAAAAAAATAATTAATTAGCCTATACAAGTCACTATAGCACGACTCTACGCTATGATTGACAGGTTATAGCCACCACGCTGGGGTATTGCGGGAGAACTTCATATACCATAGAAATGCATGCCAATATCTTCCAAGAAGTTGACATGCATAAAAAATGTTTATTTTGATCTATTGTATTGTGACCTATTGTATCGCTGCCAGAACTTGTAATTGTAAAATGTATTGTATCAGCACATATACGTCCCACTGCTGGGCACGGCCCTACTCTACAATCGAGATAATCGATTGAGAGTGGTTAGGCCATATAGTCCACCACGCTGGCCTAGTGCGGGTTGGCGGACTTACATACTGTAGTAATTCTTTAAAATCGCTACGGTATGCACGTTTCCTCACGATGTTTTCCTTCACCGTTAAAGTGCGTGGTGATTGACTATCAATACACACATAACTCCGAAAAGTCAGAGGTGTATCCTGGGATTTGAACCCGCGACCACCTTGAACATGTAGGCAGCCGCGTCTGGTCCATTATCAACAGGCCACCACGCACTCTAATTGTAAATTGTAAAATGACTTTCGGAAAATATATTTTTAGCTTTGACAGTTAAATAAATAAATAAATACACCCAACAGTCACATACATAGTAACCGCATACTAAGATCGAGTCTTGTGTCGTGGGCATCAGGAACTACGAGACTTTTCCGTCTAGAAACACCCAGACTCGAAACAAATCTAGTGGTTCACACAAACATTTGTTTCGATGCGGGGTTCGAACCCGCGGCCTCTCGTTTCACAGCTGGCGTCCAACTAACTGCGCCACGGAGGCTGTAGAAAAAAAGAACTTTTTAGATAGCGTAGCTGAGTAGGCGATTTAAATGTCATATTTTTTAATACTACATTTCTATCAAAACATACGTGACATATTTTGTCAATAGACAGTTAACAGTTATAATACTTTTCCTACAAATATTATGAATAAACAATTATGTAAAGCAAAATGATTGACCTACAATTACGTTATCTGTAATTTCAATATAATAGCTCGCTTTTATTTATTGTCATGAATGTTATTGTTAATGTTATGCTATGTTTACATAATTTATTGTAATTAACGCATTATATAACTATGTTTAATAACATAATGACCACGTGTGAACCATAGACCATCTGTCAAACACGACATAATATTATGATATATGTCCATTAAAGCTGCAACATGTAATAAAGTTTATTATATTTAAGGTTTAACAAGAATTCTATGGTATGTGAAGTCCATCAACCTGCACTAGACCAGCGTGGTGGACTCTGGGTTTAGCCCCCCTTTCTATGGAATTCTCGATTTAATTGGAGGGTCAGTGCCCTGCCGTGGAACGGACATATAATACCGAGAGTACGATTGAGAGGGGTTAGGCCATATAGTCCTTCACCCAGGTTTAATGCGAGTTGCCGGACTTTACATACCATAGAATTTCTTGCAAATCGCTATGGTATGTAGGATTCCTCATGATGATTTCCTTCACCGTTATAGTACGTGGTTATTGACTATCAATACACACATAACGCCGAAAAGTCAGAGGTGTGCCCTGGGATTTGAACCCGCGACCACCGTGAACATGTAGGCAGCCGCGTTTGAACCGTTGCCAACAGGCAACTACGCTGCTTTTTAACATAGTGTAATTTAAATGTAGATTTTATAAATATATATACACAATATTTGTAAACGTAAAAACAACCCATCTAACAGTAAATGGCACTCACATATCAGAAATCATAGGTAAACTATCCTAAATCACAGACTAATACGATTAAATTAAATCAATTTTGAAGTTGTGAGCAAATATGCACCAGCCATTTGATATAAAGTATGTTGATAAACCACTTAATGCAATATCACTGCACATGACTCCAGCTGTGGGAACTAAACCGGCGGAAAATTATCATTGTTTACCCACTTCACTGCACGTCATCTTTGTGCAATGTGATTCAGTTTTATATGCAGGTATCAGAGGCAAATAAAATGGCTCAGCGGGTGATTACTGCTCATATAAAGCTAAAATACTCTGAGAACGGTAAATTTCGTCTTAGGGTCTCTATATTCTATCTATCTTTAACAAGAGTTTAAAACAGCTATCATTACTATGTCGATATAATTATATCCTTCAGTAAACAAAGATAGACATATACATTTATCTTGCCTAACTATCTATAAATATATGCACTATATCAATTTATCTATATCTTTGTTAACTAAAACATAAAACGCACCTAAATTTCTAATGAAATCTCTTGTTTAAGATAGATTGATTATAGAAACCGGCCGTTAGTCTTTTAAGATCAAGATAGAAAGTTTGGATAAGATGAATGTTACGTTGGTATGAAAGGTAAATGAAGAGGCTTGGTTGGTTAGCTCTAAACACCTGATATACTTAAGGAACCGTAGATGTATTGTCTTGGTCCTTTAGATAATGGGAAGTTTGGGCAAAAGGAACATTGTATAATATTGGGCCTTAAAATATTATGTCACGTTTTAGAAGAATATGTCTGGAGTTTGAATCAAACGAGGTATTTCATTCCTTAGTAAGTAGTGTCTTCGCGGCGTCTCATAATCTACAAGTTCACTAACTACCTCTATCTCTGCTTTCGTTCGCTATGGAATAATTCCCAATAATCAATCAAAACGAGATATGAAAGCTGTTACTCCAGATTAAATAAATTATTAAATTATACTTTATTCAAAAACTTATATGTACTAACATGATTAGCTGATACTGTGCTCCATGCTAGAAAATCTGCTAGGTTAAAACCAGATATGACTCCATGGCGTATTACAAAGGCAATCTGTAACCTAAAAACCCAACGTACGTACGGGTAAACAGAATAAACATGATTCCAAGTCGTCAGTGAACCTAAGAAATAGCCCGTTTCAGGGCTAGCTACTGTCTAATGTAGACGGGCAAGTAATGAGCGATGGGCGAGTATCGTACACGGCTGTTCGCGAAGTCCCCAGTACAGTTCTGTTTCTCTGTATCAGCTTATATACCTCTCACTACATGGCACGGGTCTCCTCTACAATCGAAAGTACGATTGAGAGGGGTTAGGCCATCTAGTCCATCACGCAGACCTAGTGGCTTGATGGGCTTTACGTAAATAAATAATACACCCAACAGTACATACATAACCCTGACTCCACACGAAGATCGTGTCTTGTGTCGATATAGGAACTACGAGAGACTTTTCGGACTCACAAACACCCGGACTCGAGACAAGTACATGTGGTTCACACTAACATTTGTTTCAGCGCGGGAATTGAACCTAAGGCCTCTCGTTTCATAGCTGTCGTCTAACTAACTACGCCACGGAGTTTGTAGAAATTTAAGATCCTACAAGGCTGAGACCAGACAGTCATATTTTATTTAAACATTTCCCTCCGTTAAATCATTTCTTACCTTATAGAGTTCTAAACAACAGAGGTTAACATTAGGATAATTGACTTTCATCGTACATTCTAGTTTTCTGTTCAAATAATATAATGAACGTTCCTAATACCGCCATAAAAACCATCGACCGTTGTTGCACCTTGATCAATCAAAAATAATGGCTCTAGGAGTCTAGACGATGTTACTAATCAGATAGGTTACTAAAATGAAAGTCCTTATCTGAGTTAACAGTAGCTTCAAGGTCTTGACTGCCACTGCTACTTGACTACATACACAAACATCACGCCTTTTTCCCAGTAGGGGTAGGTAGATGACCAGGACACCGACCTTTCACCATACGTGTTCCATTCCGTGATGTGACCAGCCTATCCTGACTCCGGGGTGATAATGAATAGAAAAATCCAATATCACATCCCCGGAAATCGAATCCGAGACCTCAGCATTGTAATAGTACCGGAGTACAACCACGCCAACAACAAAAACAAGAAGTATAAGACATTTGCTTAGCATCTAGCTTTCTCCTTCCTTACAAAACAAGCATGAGTCTATATTACATGAAACATCGCTTCATTAAATCCAAGTTCAGGATCATTTCACCAAGTCATAAGCCGATAGCTTGCGCGCCGCACAACGATATACTATTACGTAGAGCATTATACCCCAGTACACGTATGAACTTTTGCGGGGTACAGCAGAAGCGGTTTTAGAACCGGTCCGGTGAATACTGCACGTTGCCTCCGCGGACAGGGAAGGCGGTGGAGTAGGCTTGGTTTGATAGATTTTGAGATCACTCTGCGGAGTAATCGTAGGGAATATGTAGATGAGTAAGTTTTGGTTTTGAATGGAAGAAAGTTCTTTTTGTAATACTATTTTTTTAATAAAAACTAATGTACTTACAGTGATTGCAATGTTTACTATTAACATTAACATTTTAGTAAATTAGCTAGTTTTATTATGAGTATCATTCCTATCCATATCATTCATTTTAGTATATGCCACTATCGACACACAATAGCCACCTTGAACTTGAATATGTATTTATTTACTTGATAACTTGACACTAATTATACTATGAGTACTAAATTTTTTAATTAGTCATAACAAAACGTCATTAAACTATTGATAAATGGGAACGAAAAGAGCCCAACTATTATGCAGAACTTAATTTTTAATGCGATTACAGGAAGATCCTAGAACTATTCTGATAAACAATCAAGGTGCAATAGGGCAGTGTTACATTTCTTTTAGTACGAACATCGTCTCGAAAGCTTTCCCTGTCCTAGAGGCAAGATTTTGCTGTGAAGCGTCTTTATTACTCGGCGTCCCTAGATACAATCTGTGGCTCACGCGTAGTAACTATAATCACTTATTATAAGTACATTGGGCCCATTACGTTTCCTGGTTTAAGCGAAACCTGCTTCTTTACTTTGTTTGTCTTGTTCACTGGATTTGTTGGCTCCGATCTAAACTGTCTGGGCGTTTTCATCCTTTTGTTTTATTCGTATTCTTTCAAAATCTGTTTTTCTCTTATATCTGACCTTATAGTACATTTAAGGCTTCATATTTTAGATCCATGCTATGATTTACTTATGAAGTGTGCTTGTGAAGTGTTGGAGGTGTGGCGTCAATATATTTAAGAAAACAATGGATTTAATTTCAATATAATAATTTGTAATACGCACTATAATGTCGTATATTAATACTATAGTTTAGTAATTGACGCAACACGTTTCAAATTTAAATTGATTCCTACACAAAAGGGAAATAAATATTACCATGCAAATCTAGATTATGGAATATTCTTGTGTAATACATAATAATATATGGCGTAAAAACATTATTAACTTTTAGGAAGGTTTTTAGCAGTCCCTCTCTCGCAATGTTTGTCAACAAGGTTTTTGTGGTGTCATTTCAACAACCAAACACCTTTTACAAGACACCAGTCGTGACATTAAAGTTCATACGAATAATTGCCACTTTACGATGGCGTTTAACACATAAACACTTCAAGGCGGAGAACCAAAGCAAGCGCAGATTTAATAGACGAAGCATTTTATATCCGATGCAAAGCAAATTAATAAAAATATTTACAAACATTTTCTTTTAATGGCAAAACTTCACCATAAACCGACGTAACACCGGTGATATCTTAAAACCACAAGCTTTCGACACAGAGTACAAACATTATAATTCTAATCTCCAATACATAAATTATAGGGCAGTCGTTAAATATCAGTACCGAGCGATTGCAGTGACATAAAGTTGTTTTACATCTGCCACTTTGTTTGTATCATCTTTTTCATCAGTAAGGCCTTTAATGGATTCAGAATAAAGTCTATTTTCGCATTTAGCTATGGCATTTAGAAATTTGTCACCGAGTTCTCCGCTTTGCGCAATATCAACGCCACAGTCTGATGTACTATTTTGTATATCTTTAGTGTTAGTGTAATTGAAATTGTCTTTTACATGTTTTTGTTCTAATTACGTATCGGATTATGAGTTTTAATGTTCCTTTGTTTCGTGAACTATAATATTGATATTCCTGTTAAAGGAATTTATTTTGTTTTGCTCCATTGATGTTTAATTGCGTATTGTTTGGTTAATTGGGTCTTAAACAATATTACTAATATTGTTAATGTATTGTGTTTTATTTAATTATAATTATAGAATTGGGTTTAATAGGTCACAATATAATGATACTCTGAGTGATTTTGTCCAAACAAACATTATGATATAGATTATATTATACATTCTATTTTGATAGCGAACAACTGACATTAATGATTCTTGTGAATCGATTTCGAATTCGATTTTATTAATTACTCGCTATGGTCTGCTATAAGAACAGAATTTGATAGTAGTGTCTTTCTTTATGGTCATTCTCACTTTCGCCAGCGATGCGTCTTCAAGATCCATCTAAATCGAAACCTAATCGAAAACATATTCAAACACTCCATTGTACACCTATAGGACCTAATTTAAATAACTTGAAACCACTTTTGATCTTATTGTTCCTAATAAATCTTCAAAGAATAATCCTTACATTGATGTAAATAAAAAAAACAATCATTACACCTATTTTAAGAACCGCGTCTCCCTCCGAATCATCGATTTTATTTGTTAGGGTGATAAACTCGATTGTTTATTGAAAACCAATTGGATTGAAAGGTATTTGTTTATACGGCGGCTACTTTAAATGAACCCTCAGCGCGGCGGTCGGCTTTGATGAAGGCACTTAAACATCAACTGTTTATAATAGTTATTAACAAAATAATCAGCGTTGAGTATCGGCGATTTTAATCGATCTTCCATACGTAAAAGGCGATGATACTGCTACTATTTTTGTTATTGTTTCATAGATTGATTTTATAAAGATAATGCATGTAGGGACTTAAAGAGAGCAAATCGTAGTTTTGTTTAAATTTCATTTGTTACTTATGTTGTTAGATTTTTCCAATAGCAGTGGTAAAGCTAATTCCTAAAGTATTTACTACTAGTCTAATCTCAATATCTTTGTTGTTACTTTTTCCTTCATTAGACTAACAGGCTTAAATGAATAATATTGAAACTGAAGGAAAAATATAAAATACACCCTATCCATGATATGAAAATGAATAATATATTAGCATGGTAAACATAACATCAAATTTCAAAGAAAGAAAGGATGAAAAATATATTTATCTGTCACACAAGTTAACGCACACACTCGCTTGACTTAAATTTACGAATATCACAATATGATATTAAAAATAAAGGAGTTCGCACTCTCATCAATAACAGTTCCCTTAAAATTAATTTAGACCACAAACCCGAACTACACAAAAGCCTAAGTAAGCCGACGCCAATAACAGCGACATGAATAAACATTCAATCTAATCTGAATAACGTTGTACAGCATTAACGTCATAAACGGCAGTCCCTAATTATAAAACTCCGGGACCGGTCATCTATCAAACACGACCCAGATCTGCATTAGCATTCTGATCTACGTAGCCTTGAGCAAAGCTTTGTACTCTCATTATCTAATGCGATCGTGTTTTCTTCCTTGCAATGAAGTTCATAGGCTTTAGTATGTATACTCGTATTCGTTTTATCTATTCTCTATTGATGAATTATTGGAATGATTTTTAAAGTTCTTTCTGTTGTGTGCCGATTTTTTATAATTTTCAAATTTAGCCGCAGAATGTTCGCCAATAAAGGACCTCTAACAATAAGTTCCACAGTGACTTGTTAGTATACATTTTAAAATTTTTAGAAAACCTAGTGTCGTTTTTATTCATTTTGCTTAATCATGTGACATCAAACCTTTCGAGAATTTATCCAGTCCTAAGTTTTATATTTTCGCCATCAACAGATTTTACCATAGTTTAATCCTCAAGTCATTATTCAAACACATCATTCAAGGACATCAGAGTTCACATCCAATATATTTCAGCTACTTTATGGATGAATTGAAGACCGCCAACCCGCACTAGGTCAGCGTGGTAGACTATATGGTCTAACCCCTCACAATCGCACTTTGGATTGTAAAGAAGGCTCGTACCCTGCAGTGGGACGTATATGGGCTGATACAGTACAGTACAGCTATTGATGTCTTAGATCATCAGAAAACCTAAAGCCATTCCTAGAGTTAAATTCATATTGCCAACCGTCCAAAGCTGTTCCGTAGAAACAGTCAGAATTATGGATGCATAATTTAGTCTGTGGAAGTAAACAGGTGCTTTGCATTTCGCAAAGGCGGTAATCACGCATTTGACACCACGAGTAGGAAAGCCGTTAATTTGAGGCACGTTTAGCACGCCAATAACAATAATTTATAACTTGTTTTGGTTCAACCATTTACACGACAGATTCGATGGATTTGAAGTGTCCAGTTTGGTTTTCTTTTAGCTAACAGTACGTATTGAAATGGTACGACAAAGAAGAAATGGATGCTATGGATGAAACTACTTAAGTTATTTTTAGCTCAAATCTAAGTAGCATTTGTCCTCATAATAGCGTTTTATAACAGTTTGATTATGACCCCAAAAAGTAGATTTCAAAACATGGTCAATCATTAAATCAGCTAAATCTCTGAATTTCAAAAGGAGTTACGCGGAAACTACGTAAGAGTAGAAAACACAGGTAAGATGAAATCAAATTTCGCTTTATAACTCAATTTTACTAACTTACCATAAATTGAATAAAATTTTAGTATAAATTCTCAGACATATTACATTGTCGATCTCAGAACGACATATACATATTTATTGTGTCGAAGATATCAAAAATTATTATAGACTTTTCGCTACCAAAACATATTCATAAACCATACATCTATCGACCACAGAATCATTTACCTCGGTATCTCAAACCAGCAACACTTTACCCTCACACCTTCTCATCAACCAAACCAAGAACACAAACGATCAAATCATCCACAACCATCCTTACAGGTTTTCATTCGCAGACGCTACACTACTACTTTGAAATGTACACAAGACTCGAACCCGCAACCTGTACGGACCAGTCCTCCCACACGTTCGTGGGCGTGCCACCTTGCGGATAAACTCGTTCTTACACAAACAAACCCTTTATCCAGTCCGCACGGGACTTGTTTCGACGCTGCTTTGTTGATACTATGCCTGACTGAATTTGCGCAGTCTAATGTGGCGACAATAGGCTTAATCATAGTGATATATTAAAGTAATATGAATATTAGAAACATTGAGGTATTACAAACCCTCAATGATAAGAAATGACAAGAAAAAAGTCTGAATAAGGATGATTTAAGAGATGGTATAATAAAAGTAATGACAGTCGAAGAAGCAAAAAAAGCTTCGATCTGACAAAGAAAGGCGATGAATTATATCCTAGGGTTTGTAAGCATCGCATAAATTTGATTGCCATACCTAACAACAAATCTAAGGATTATATCTGAAATATTATATTCTCTACTTGCGAACCAGTACAGCAATACTGTAATAAATGATCAAATATTTTCATCCACTCTTATAAACCTTTCTCATTAACAATTAGATTCAATTCCCAAGTAACATCAGATAATTATCTAAACAAATCATACATCGACGAGCTAAACTAAATGACTCGCATTAACATCGTTCAGATAACGTCCCTAACATATTTGCAGAAAAATGAATCACAAATGTTCGTTCTTGACCCAGATGCACGTTCACGCACGATGCACACGAGTTGCACAAGGAAGCAAATACTCATTTAACTCGTATCAAGATTATACGTAACGTGGACAAAGAACTAATGCGATTTGAATTAATTTTGTATTATGAAATATTTTGCTGGGTCTCGGAATTATAGGTTGGGACTTCTTGTGATTAGTATGGTAGAAAGATAAAAACTAGACGATGTGATTTTAAGTAGATAAATCAGGTTAGGTATTAGGGTTCCAGATACAAAACCAGTGAATTTTAAGGCAGTGCAAAAATGAGACGGAGTGTGTAAAATATGTTAATAATAAACTAAAGTAGCTACCAGAATATACATTTGAAAACATCTACAAAAATCCACCTATTACGTAAATAAAATACCGTAGGACTTTCATGCTCTTAGAATACCAAACATCGTACAACATGCAAATATATTTTGTCAGCCTTAAACATATAATTAAATAAAACGTCCCATAAGCAATAGAAATAACATCAAGAACTATCACACTCAACCTTAATGGTTTTTCAAAAATTCTCACACCAGAATCCAAGTCTGGCGCAAATAACCTAGGCACGTATCAGGGCTAGAACTAGGCTCTGTTTACGAATAACAATGAGCACCGTTAGTTCGTGACAAGGTGCCGTGTCAAAGTCGCTGATGGGAATACATCCACATATAATCAGGGAACGGGTGGGAACTCAAGCTTGGACATCGCAAGCATGTTCTGACAAACTAATGTCTGTCATATGAATGTCGAGTCGTGATGGCTTTTGCATGGTTCTGATCGAATTGGGATCAATTACATTCGTGAAATATCTGGCTTTGCGAACTTATGGGATGATTATATTTGTTTTTATGTCAGCGGAGAAATTTATTGCATCTAAAGATTTTAGGCATTTTGATAGTTGTACTAGTTTTTGTTTATCCATGTGGTGTTGAATACTGGCAGGATTAATTGATTAAATAGCATGTAATAGTAAATTAAGTAAAATTTAAATTTAGCCTTATCAGATAAATTTTGGTGATGTATCTGTCTTAGGTCAAAATAAATGAACCAGCTTGATCAAAATATAGATCATAAATAGGTTTAACAATTTGACTAATGTAATTGGTGTATTCCGTTATAATTAAATTAAAAAATAAATAATAAATAGATTCTTCCCCAAACATGTTTAGCAAAAATGTAATTATTTACAAGCTTGTAATGATAATTACACCTAGTTCATTACGTCAGTCTAATACAGATAGATTATAGCATCACCAAAAATAAAGAAGACAATACAAGTGTTCAAAGGAACCGGTCATTGAGAGTCAAAGACCGTCACGCTCAAGCAGTTATGAACTCGAAAGAAAGCCCTGAGATTACTCAGATGGAAAGAATGGATCGGATAAAAACAGTAAAAGGGCCGGCGAAATCAAATCCGTGTGGGACTTGACAATTATTTTTTAATGTATTGATTAGTGTACTTGTAGTTGGAGTTAGTCATTTGGAACAAGAAAAAGATAATTAGATCTGAAGGTAGAACAAGGATGATTTTATGCTGAATCAAGTATCAAATATGTAGGTATCCATGTTAATGAGCTGTTATTTCGTCGTGTAATAACCAGCTAATATCGTATAAGTTTTTTTAGAAAGAAGAGGTCATCAGGGCAAGTTTCTTCCCTAAATTGTACTAAATAGGTTTTCATCTCAAAGGACTAAAGTCCAAACCTTCCTCACATCATACTTCAAGCCTAACGTCACTTGGTAGATGATTAGAATGTCACTGACATATAAATAGCAGAACTCCGAAACAATGACGTATTATTAACCAAATCACTTAATTCATCTTCAACGCAGAAAACACCATTTTCTAAACACATAATATATTAAAATTGAATATAACGTCAAAGGTTAATAGCCGACAAAAACGCTTGGTAACACGTAACCATGCTTCTAAAACAGTTCCCATAAAGACTCACAATTAAATAATAAAAATCCAAACGATATAATTGCCAATAACTCAATCACTGAACAATGATTATAATGAATACGCAATTTGTCTGTCAAAAAATCTACATCATGCTAGATGTGAGAGCATATCATCTGCCTAATTGAAGTCATTACTAGTGACGCCATCATGATTTGGTGGGAAATTTTGCCTTTGCCCAGTACAAGGTGTACAAAAACACAATTTGAAATTGTATACTGAATTTCAGTAAGGTTTATTTTTTGATTTTGTATTTTTTTTATCGTTATTGTCACATAATTTACACTGCTATACTAATTTATACTGCTATCGAGAGCGTTGAAATCGAAAATATAAATGCAAATGTCCGAATACATCGATGAAATTTAACATAAATATTATTGAAGATGGCCTCCCTCGATCGTACTCATAATTTTAGAGAAGGCCTGTGCCATGCAGTGGGACGTACCTATATGGGCTGATACAGATTCTTGAACAACTTCTTCGATCTTACTTATTAGGGCACAAAATTTTCTAAAATTCATCTACCAGCATACTACAAACATCCAAAGAATTTCCTACAAATATGCAGATTTTTTCACGCAATTCGTAAGGTAATGCCTCCGTTTTACCATGTACAAGCTGGCAACTCCAGTCATTAGGTCTGGGTGCACGTGAGCGAGTACCATTACATCAAATTGATAAATAATTATGATGCATTTTTACGTACACTCGTCGACGTTTTGAAGTTTTAAAAAACAATTTTCACCGAAGTTACCGAGTGATTTTGGATTAGGTTTTTATCACACTTGTTAGGGTTGAATTCGGTTTTTACGTGATTTGTGACATCGAATGTCAGTCTTAAAATAATTCTAATATCCTTAGTCATTTGACCGTCGACCCAGTGTTGGGTAAGAGCTTCATCTGTAATGAAAAGACGTTAGTACATGACATAACATGCTTAAATATAGTATTAAACTACCTTCGAAATTCATGTACAAAACTTTTTTAATTATAAAGTGTAATATAAAGTGTACCTCGTGTTTTCTTTACTTTCTAAAATATTTTAATAGTTTCTTCTTTAAATAGTAAGTGTCTATAGATCAGAATAAATCATCGCTCTTTAGGAATTGTTAGGAAAAGATCGTAACTGCATTAACTTTTGTATGCGATGTTACCAGTCCCTATTAGCTATTGTTGCAGTGGAGCTGTCTGAACCCAGTAATTAGATAAAATATCACAATAACACTAATGTACGATAATTTAAGGCATTTGCGTTCGATTAAATACGATGTTTCTAAAGATTAATTAAAGGTTTTAAGCAGAGTAAAGCCAAATTATTGGTATCTTTTTAGAAATATTTTTGGCCTACCTAGTTGGAAAGTATTTTATAAGTTTATTCCGATTTTTTTTTGTAATATTTAAAACATTCAACTGTTTGCCAAACCTCCCTCGCCCAGAACTTGTAACTGTATACACCTAATCGTCACACATATTTTCTTTACCTCACAATGAGTAATATACAAAAATAGTCATAGGTGTAGTCATATTATACAAACTTTTGCTTCGCTACGGGATCGAATCCCAGGTCCCCCATTGCATTGTTCGCATTTTATTCAACCGCGATATAATAGCTGTGATAATATATAATAGTAAAATAGCGAAGCTCAGGAAGTTAAGATAATTTGAAAAAAACTAGCCCGATTTAGATATTTAAAATCAGGCCTTAAAATGTAGAGACTACGCTATTCAGGTTCTATATTATAGACCACACAATGACCCTTTTCTCCTTCAATCCACTTAATTTAACTGTGTATTAAAAATACTAAAATAAAAATACACTCAATACAATATGGCATATTGACTGGCACATAATTTTTCAATCCGGCAGCCACGACTCGGTCGCGTCGTGTAAAAACAGCTGGACCGTGATTTGATAATGACGGCTTTGTCATTAGGTATCAGAGGCAAAAACTAGCGACCGTCGGTCTCTGTAGGGCTGCTGCGGATATTTCTAAATTTTTTAATATTTTGTTGATACATATCGGATTATTGGTGCATTAAATGAAAGATTTTAGACTTTTTGGGGAGATTTACTTTTAGCAAGGGAGTTAATGTTGTTGGGAATGTAAATGTTTACTTAGAATATTTAGATAATAAATATATTTGCTTGTTATTCAATGAAACATATGTTTGCAAAAATAAAGGTTTCAAATTTAATTTAAATATCTTATTCTCTCAGGCATGTAACAATCTTAACGAGATTAAATTAGCATTTGATTCCTCAATCTACCCTAGCTATTTACACAAAGACAGACCTACTTAGTTATCATGGATGCTGCAGAACGATTTGTCCAACACCCTTATGACTAGACCCCTGTTTAGCAACAATCCTTTTGAGAAATTATCCTGTTCCGTTCAAGTCATACTTTTCAAAACAAAAGATTTATAAAAAACTCTTAATCACTCAGTTACTAGTGAAATAATCCTCGTAACATTAATCAATTTTATCGACGATATTACGACTCGCAACCAATATACCAATATAGACTTTTCAATACAATTTAAATCCTTCCTATCTATTCCTACAACAAAACGTATTACAAAGGATTAAATCTGCTTAATCCTGTTATTCCTAGATATAAAGCTAAAAGCCAGATTACCTTTAAAAGCATAGAGCAGAAGCCTGTTCAAGCCCTACTTTGCCACAATAATGATAAGGATGTAAATTATTTTCTGTATAATGAAAGTTACAGTCTTGCGCCTAAAATTAATTGTAATGGACATCTAATAGAAGTAAATTTAGATCTATTGCAGATTGGCTCATTAATGCTTTAATAATCTGCTTCTCTAGAAAGAGAATAAAGAAGTTCTTATTTGTCAAAAGGCATTAAGTACAGAAAAAATTGCCTCAAGCAAATTTGTTCCCTTTTTCCTTCGAGATGACCGGCACAATTTTGTCGACTAACGACAGATAAATATGTCATACCAGCAGAAGTTCTATCTTTTCATCCTAATAATCAATTTATCATGCCAACTCATGAAAATATAACCAAATACATTACCAATTAATTTTACCTTTGACCTAATCAACCTAAATATCAAACAATGCTATAAACACACAAACGCCCTTAATATTCACAAATAATATTAATTAAATAATTCGTGCTCAGCCAGCCCTAGCCGCCGGGAGCTACAGGAGTTCAGAAGTCAGTCACGCGCCGGTTGAACACCGATAGTGAACGTGCGCCGTACTTTATCTTACCTATATATTTATTATAAACATTACGGTAGCCGCAGAACCGATAGAGGCCAAATTGTTTAAGGGCTCGGGCAAACAATCGAATTTTAATCGAATAATCGAGTTGTGGTTGCAACTTGTTTAAGGTGTATATCGAAAATAAATAGAATTTTCTATTTGATGATTTCGTGTCTGGTGGTTGAAAGCTTCTGTATATGCTATGCAATTTGAGTCAACAATTCTGTTCTCTTCTAGTTCATACTTTTCTTAGACGATTGAACCAAGCTTGCATTCAGGGTTTGTGATAACTAATATATCTGGACCTGTATCAATCCATATACGTCCCACTGCAGGGCACGGGCCTCCTCTGCAAACGAAAGTACGATTGAGAGAGGTTAGGACATGTAGTCCACCACGCTTAGTGCAGGTAGGCGGATTTTACATACCGTAGAAATCCTTTAAAATCGCTACAGTATGCGTAGTGACTGAGTGACACACATAACTACGAAAAGAGAGGTGTGCCCTGGGATTTGAACCCGCGACCACCGAAAACATGTGGCAATCGCGTCTGGTCCGTCCCTTTACCGTTATAGTGCGTGGTGACTGAGTATCAATACACACATAACTCCGAAAAGTCAGAGGTGTGCCCTGGGATTTGAACCCGCGAACACCGAGAATATGTTGGCAGTCGCGTCTGGTCCGTTACCAACAGGCCACCACGCACTCATATATCATTCCATTCTTATTTTCTACTATTAAACCGAGACTTTCTTCATGGTATGTGATAGGGGCCTTAGTTACTTGGTCTGGCTCTACATGTCGCATTTTCTATCATTTCCTTGTTGCTTGTTCGCCACTTAAGGGTCATATCTGCTGGCACAACATTAAATTAATAATTACCAAATGTCGATTGTACGACGAAACCCTAGCAATAATTCAAAGTAACAGTTTATCATTTGTTTTGAGGGTTCAAAGTCGTATTCCGTTTTCAATTCCAACTGCGTTGGTTTGTTATTATTTTAATTTAAGCATATTAATGCCTAATTGCTATTACCAGAACATAAACACGAGCTTGTTATCTGACACCGTATTGATAGATTATATCGTTACTTTAGCAATCAATTCGATTTTGTTACTGGTGTCGCGTGGAAGTACACACCATGAAGTATTTTCTTGCTTTTCCATCAACTTATTTGTGTATGTAGTAAATTACTTATGTGATAAGGGGATAGTGACAAGGATGTTAGAATTTCGACAGTCATACTCATACATTTATTTCGGATGTGAGTGTTTGAGATCGGAAAGTCTCTCGTAGCTCTTGATGCCCACGACACAACGTATGTGACTATTTTGGTGTGTTTAATTATAATGGCTTCTAGGATTGACGCGAATGTTACACATTGAAATAAAACGGTCACGGGGGGACCACGAAAACTGTAAAGTGATCGAAACGTCGGGAAATTAAAAAAATTAAATTAAATTCGCGAAAAAATCCGTAAGAATTCGTTTTATTTCAATGTGTTTAATTATTTTAGCATAATTCACATTTTCAAGCAATTCATCTAAATCACTCTTAAAGCCAATTTCTTCTATTTCACTGTAACCTTTATCAAGACCATTGCCATCACATTCGTACTGCAGTTAATTAAATGCGTCTATTTCTGTACGTATCCAATAATTTATCTTTACCGTACGAGCCCCAGCGACGCCCCGCTAACTGGTGTCAAGTTCCAAGGGCTACCATCAAAGAGGCCGTCTGTTGTGCCAGCAACACTGATGTGGTGTGAGGCAAAGGTTCTAGCGGTTTCGAAAGTATTTTTTGGAAAGTTGAAGGCAAATTTATCTACAGGAAATTTCAATTCTCGTTTGTATTAGTTGGCAGTTTATAAAATTAAAATCGATGAGTGCTAGAAATTCTTAAAAATAATTTTAATGAAGGTAATTAGCTTCTACAGATCCTAGCCACTCCTAGAATAGACATCGATGAAAGTTAAGCTGTTAGTTGCCCAACTGGCTTTTAAACAAAACTGAGACAGGAGAGATGCAAAATTTGAATAATAAACAAAATAGCTCGAAAATTATAACAGATTAATGCCAGCGTGAGCAATGAATTTATTCAATCATAGGCTTAATAACTACACCATTGGTGTCGACGTTCATATTCAAATTATTTTGCGCAGTAAATGTAGTGTGGGACGTATCACGGTCAAACAAGGCGATGACCTGCTAAAGGCTTCTAATAACTGAGCTTTGAGCCAATTATGTCTACATAACTACTGGGCCTTAATTAACAAAAGCACATTATCGCAAAAAACAGAAAATCGTAAAACAGCGTAAGGAATGAAAAATTATGAACACTGTTTAGGGACAGTCGTACATATATCTCCGCCTTTAATGATTAATTGTAGAAAATCCAAAACTGATATTTACAAGTAGACTTGCTGATAATGACAATGATGATTGTTAGCTTTTAAGTAATTCATATTTTATGATAAACAATTAAAAAAGTTAGGAATTGAAAGGGCAGGAATTATTACCACGTCTTATAATTTTACAACATAAGCTAAGGAAAAAATGTTGTGACATTATTTTTTGTGAAATAAACTGATCTAAAATATATCCAAAACATAAATCTACAAATTAATTTAAAACACGCAAGTTCCTTTAATTCAGACCACACTCCATCTAAAGCATAGAGTGTAAACGTTCAATTTGTCGGTAATTAAGTATAAGAAACAGCAGGTTTGTTCCCAACCCGCCGCCGACGATCAAATCGTGTAACGCGATACGCGATACCACGGGAGAAAGTGTTTAAACAAATTGTTGTACTTATACATTATGATGATAAAGTAATCATATACTTTGCGCTAGCAGTAATATACATGTTTTCTTATTGTGGTGAAAATCTAGATAATTTTTATACTTCGAAGAGCATAGACGTGATAGTAGTCCTTAGGCTACATAATATGCATCTTGCATCATGATCGTCATCGGCTAGGTGATTTCAATTGCTAAACGTAGTCCTGTCTGGAGAGTATCTATTATTAACCTTTAGAAGATAATCAAACTCTATAAATCACTATGGATGATGTTTGGTATATCCGATATCAGATATTTAATTCTCTCTCTCTCTCTTCAGCCACAGGAAGTCCACTGCTGAACATAGGCCTACGATATTTAACTATTTTAACTACATTAATCCATCCGCCAACAATACTTTAGGTGACAGGAAAATTGACTTCTCGTTAAATAGGAAGAGGAGCTAATAGACCAGTTATATGGCCAGCACCTAATTATAAAATGAAAGGTTGTCTTGTTCAATCTTGGCAAAGACATTTTAGAAAAAATAAATATATTTTCGAGGTCATAATGAAATGGCCATACTGGAAATTTTTCTGTTACAGGCTACGACTACACCCAACAAAACTAACAACTAAAAACAAATCAAAACAAAATTGTCCTCAGCAAACAAAGCAATGAGTTTCAATTCAGTGTCCCGATAATCGACTGTGGATAATAGCTTACGTAGCTAATGTTAATGCAATATACAGACATTAACTCTGTTCTTTATTGGAAGCCCTTGACCCGGCTCCGTTTAGATAATGGTCTTGGAACACCTGCGGCTCGAGGAGTGAGGTGGGCGGACTAGGGTACATTGTCATAACCACTTGCCTAGGCTTAAGGCGTTTGGAAGGGTACATTTTGAAAGCTTTAGAATGGCTATGGCGTTGTTGCTGTGGTTTAATGATCTAGCTATTTAAGATTTTCTATTACACAAAATAGTTTGTTTAGTTGCGTGCTAGTAACTTATAGTGCTATTAGTTAGGTCTATTATGATTTTATTCGCTGGGGTTTAAAGATACCTATACATATATTTTCCCAGAGATGCGTTGAGCACTTCTACTACATTTCGTGAAAATCTGTGCCACTGTCGATCCTTTACAGCAAATGCAGTATAAAGTCAAGCTTTTTTCTATGTTAACTTACGTTTGTCCCATAGAAATATGGTAGAACCGTGATCTGATTTTATGCTCATTGTGGCTCATGCAGACTACTACTCAATATACAATAATAATAAATACGCCCAACAGTCACATACATAGTCATGACCCCACACTAAGATCGAATCTTGTGTCGTGTGGAGCTACGAGAGACTTTTCAGTCTCACAAACACCCATACTCGAAACAAATACCTGTGGATTACATAAACATTTGTTTCGATGCGGGGATCGAACCCGCGGCCTCACGTTTAACAGCCGGTGTCTAACCAACTGCGCCCCTGAGGCTGTCAATAAAAAACACAATCACAAATATTGGTAAAATATCCATATAATACATACATAAACACACGCCTTTTTCCCAAAAGGGGTAGGCAGAGGTGCCACTAGAACACCCACGTTTCGCCTTGTATATTCCGTCCCACGATGTGATAGGGGGCGAGCCTATCTCCATATCGGGCACAAAATCCTGACTCCGGGCTGATAATGAATAGAAAAATCCAATATCACTTTGCCCAACCCGGGATTCGAACCCGAGACCTCAAGCTTTGCAGTCATACCGTAGTACCACTACGCCACCGAGGCAGTCAGGTAAAATATCCAATAAAGTAAAAATCAAACTTAAACCTTACTCAACTATCAATTTAAAACTAATATTACCAATAACTGAAGATAAAACAGCAACCCAAACGAATCTATCATTAGGAGAGTCAACAGAACCTTGGTTGTGAAAGTGCTGGCATATCACGTCGATGCACAATGGTGGCGGTACTGCCTGGCATTTGTATGTAATGGGAATCAAAGGGCATCCATGAGAACTGCACATGAGGCTTGTGGTTAGAGCACCTCGGGATGAGATGTAGCGAATTCGTTCTTGTCACGATTTTGGTTCAAATTTTAGGGGAAGGGCTTAGGAGATGTGATGCTGTATATTAAAAGTAAATTAATCACATTAATTAGTGTTTTAAAGAAATTCCTATCGTGAATATAATACATTGATATAGTTGGGTAGTTTTTTTAATATTTTAAAGCTCCTTATAAAATGAGGTGGGGTTCTTGATGGCAATTTATTACTTAGTGGTTCTCTTTTGATAACTACTTCATGTATTTGTGGTATATCTATTACATTCCATGCAGATTTTACTATATGTTATTATAATCAAAAAAGTATATGCTCCGCCTCCCCTATATTAACCATGACTTCAATATCAGTAATCCGTTCTGCATCTAACTATAAGTTACTTCCTTCATTTCCTTTGAGGTAAGTCTGTCCCATGGTAATTATCATATGATACCAATCATCTATAAATAGCAATACATTCTTTTGAAAGTTTGTTATGAATCTGGGTTGCTTTCATGTGTGTTTTATAAAAGAACCTCACCTTAACAATTTTTTTCAAAAAAATAAACAATGCCGACATCAAAGTACACCCCACACGGCGGCGCATTCATACAAAAAAATAGAATAGCGACAGCAAGTGTGGCGCTACTGTGTGATTTGAGAGTTCTGTATAAGATCGACTAATTATACCCTTGAAAGTCGTCAGAGAATATTTTTTTTGCTGACTTTATAAGCTTTCTTTAAAAAATCATGAGTTTTAACACACACTTCATTGTTATGCACCTAAATTGTCAACTTTAAATACCGTTTCAACTGACTGCAAAAAAAGAAGAGGTTATCAATTCGTAGGAATCTTTTCTTTTTTATTAAACTCTCCCTTTCTAGATTTCACTTTACATTTCGAAATATTGTGCAATATTTTTAAGTCCTTGTATTTCAAAAAATGTTACAGGATTTGATTTTTTTTTAGATTTTCTAAAATTACTAACTGAATATCGTTCTTATAACCTTCATCACTTTCCCTTCTCAGATACGCCACAAAATACAACGAAGAAGTCAGCGGATCCCCAAATAAGGATGTGTTTACACGATCAGTGACGAGGCAACATTACTGCCATATTTATTTACATTGAAAATAACGCGGGCACGTGTTAGCACCGTGTGTCGTTAAAATTTCAGAAATCACCCATCTGGCATACTACGATGCACGAACATTTACAACATAAAATTATATTCGTGACAGATTTGGTCAAAGTAATTTATTGACTGCTCAAATCCTAGAGCACACCTCTGACTTTTCGCAGTCATGTGTGAATTGATAGTCAATCACCACGCACTATAACATTGAAGGAAAACATCGTGAGAAAACCTGCATACCATAGCTATTTGCAAGAATTTCTGTGGTATGTAAAGTCCGCCAACCCGCACTAGGCCAGTGTGAAGGACTATACGCCCTAAACCCATGTGCTCTCGATTGTAGTGGAGGCCCGTGCCCTGCAGTGGGACGTGTGTATATGGACTGATGCAGAATTTATTGACTATAAAATGTGAATTTTATGTTGTAAACATGATAATGTTTTAGGGTTGTTTAATTTGAGACAGAGACAACGGATATAGGGATTGCAGTAACCTTGAATCTCCTGGAAGCTTCTATATTTCCAACGTATTTTATCCCGCGACGTATTTTATGTTATATTTTTGCGCATGAATATCCTTTGCTACTTTCAACCTTTTTTTGTATAACTATATTTTTTATATTAGTAGAAATCAATCACTTAATCGATCTTAATCTAAACTCTAATTGCTAAAAGCTAAATCAAATCGAATCATAATTCGATTTGATGCAACTGAGGTCAAACGTACTGATAAATAGAGTACCTATATTTCTTAAAATTATATAATTAATATATCCCTTTTGAAAAAAACTAGGCTTCACAACCTACAAATAAATGTGGCACAGCTAAACTAATAAATTACAAGAGAAAATAAGTATTACAGCTATCAATATCATTGCAAGAAAATTATCAAGTACATAAAAAGCGGCATCAGCACATTTGCAGCATTTACCAGCGATTAGCACTAAAAACATAAGCACGACTCAAAACGTTTCCTACAATTAAAATGATATTATTTTTTCTTGGAATATTTCTAGTATAAATCGGCGCGTGCGCACACACACACATACACATACTCACACACGCAAACATACGCTCACACACACACACACATACACATACTCACACACGCAAACATACGCTCACACACACACACACACACACACACATAGTAAACATGCAAACAAATGAAAAACGATCGTTTCTCAGATTACTATAGATTGCAGCGTGGACAGATAATGTTTATGGTTAGTTCTTGCAAGCGGTACTCAAAGTTGTACAAAAACAACACCGCAGGATTTAGAATAAGGGCATGTAGAACTGTTTATCTTGTAGATTAATCCTTATAAGTATGTGTTTTGTAGCTGGTAAAACTCTCAAAATTCACCCAATTCTGTAATAATAAGTAAAAAAATATGATGTTTCTTTTATTGTAAATAATTAAGAGAGGCCTTTGCCCTGTAGTGTGTCGTTACAGACTCTTAATATCGTATTTTATAGTACATTCTTTATTAAAATTAAACATTTTAATTAAAAAAATAATGATATACATTTTAATTGTATTGTACTTACCAACAGATTAATTTCTTTCCAATTTTCCATGGCAGTATAAAAAAACAATAAAATTAAACTTAACTAACAATGTTGGCATTGATTGATACCTCCTATTTTTATTTTAAAATAAATACACATATTTATATTTGTTATCAAGCAAGTTTGAGAATCATTGCAATATAAGTTCGCTAATCGTTGGATAAGTTTTGCTTCGGCCGAGACCGGGCGTTTGTAACCTTGTGCGCGTGCCGCTGCGCAGTACTAAACTAACGTAATTTATTTTTGTTTATGTAAAATATTATGTTTATATTACCACCTAACTGTAATATTGTACTGCACATAAATATAGTTAAGAGATTACTGGCATTGAGAGACTTTGAACGTAATCTCTCGCGGTAATTACAAGTTATGTTGTGAACCTCTTTGTTATTGGGGTGATTAAAAAAAAGTAATATATAACAAAATTAAGACCTCAGACTTATTATATACACAGATAGTTTAAAAAAAAATATTATCGAATGTTTTGTCCCTTTTTTTAATTATCGAATGTTTTATACATTTCGAACGGCTTTTGAATTCAGTTTTAGGGAAGAAGACAAAACATTCGATAGCTAAAACAGGTTTTAAAACCGTCTATGAATAAAGCCAAGACTATCTAATTACAATATTATATATCGCAGACTGGAGATCGAATCTGGTAGTATTTTGTATCATAATAGCTTCCTAACTGCATCATATTACTTTTTTTTTCACTTCTTCGTCCTTTCAAGTTATCCAAGCGTTTGCAATAGTTCATTCAGACTTACAATTATAAATAAAAACCTTTTCATTCCACTGAAATTCTTCACAAAGAGAAAAACTGATCCACTTTACAGAGCACTAGAAAACAAAATGGCATGCCATCTAAGCCTCATTCTATTAACCAGACCACAGTCGTTTCTTTACAATAAAAAAACAACAAATAGTCTCAGAACATGTGGACGCACCAATTACAATCATGATAGTAGGAAAATTATAACCCTGGCGCGGCTACCGCGTTCTGTCCCTTTTTAATAGTGTAATTTAGAGCGGTTAGAGAGGGACAGCGTTACGAAATGATAGGTTGCTATGCTGCTCTCCTGGTACTTGGAAATGAATGTCGCTGATTTCTTTACTTCTGAGATAGCGATTTGTCCAACAGTTGATTTGATTTGAGCTTAGGTTTTTCTAATCAATAGTAATGTGTCCATTGATGGACACTAACACACTGTTATAAATCAATTGCATTTAAATCAATTGTAAGTTAGTAATTCAAAGTTCAATAAAAAAAAACGCTTTTCATTTTGTGATAAAAAAGAATGCATCTCGTTTCTACGTAAATATCAGCTCAACTTCCTGGTATTAAAACTTTTTTATTTTTGACAATTTGTTTACAAAAACATTAGTGTTATGATTTTACTATCTGTTGTTTCATGGCGTTGTTTGGTTTTGCTACTGTCCATGTACGATCGCATCGCTTACCATCAGGCGAATGGCATGATCGTCTAGCCATACATTGCTATAAATAAAAATAGAGACGATATATTTCTTAAAAATGAAAACTATCAAAGGTTTCTTTCTTAAGCATTAAACCTAAAAAACGGTAAGTTCCATTCGATCCATCACTAATAACAATCATAAATTGATTGAAAAGCAAAACAAAAACAATTTAACAAGCAAATAATTCTGTTCAATTCTCAGAACTATGATTAACTAATTAACCAAACACAGACAAGGATATTCATATTTCAAATAATATTAGATCGTTGGTTTGTCACAACTGCATTTTATTTGGACACTATTGCCAACAATTAGGAATGCTGTCCCGATTTATGGTTCATATTGTCAGTAATAATTATTGCCGGAACGAAAGAGGTGCTACCAAAATGGTCGTTTTGTAGATTAGCAACCGGATTTTAGGAGGAAACGCATTTCTAGTTATCGAAAGGTTTCATATTAAATATTAATTGAGCAAATCGGATTTATATTAAATTTGATCGTTATCGAAGATTTATGCAAGCAGTTTAAGGTGTCTTACTTTGAACAATTTATATTATTGTCCCCTTAATGAACAATGGTTTTCATAAACAAATTCTGACTTTCCATATTTAATTGCAAACAATTCCACATTTAATTACATACATCTATAGGCTTATCTGTAGTAAAAATATATTTTTTAACCTACATGGGATTCACCTTAATAGATATCTCGCCAAAATCTAAATTAAAAGTAATTTTCAAATGGTGTTTCTCAGTGAATTTTAAAGCATTCGTATTCTTATCACTTTGAAACGTAATAAAAAAACAAGGCAAAATTCCCTTAGATTTTTTCTCCTTTTCGCTATTATGCTTATCTTTTTCTTAATATCTTGTAAGTTCCAAATAAAGTTTACACGTAAATGCAATACCTCATACTTAACACAAAATTTCTCAATACTCCAAACCAGAGATCTAAACTTAGCAATCTCATTCCAGCTGTCAATCAAACGTCGCTGACAAATACTTTGCATTACCCAACACGGGAATTTTAAAACCATCCCGTACAAAAATACTGGGACATTTTGACCTGAAATTAAAACGTCCAAAATCAATGTTCTTGTCACAGTCGCAGGGAGATGTGTAAATCATGTCTATTTTTTGTTTGGGGTGAAACGGCGCCCTCTAAATAGAAGGTGATGAGAATTGACAATTTAATTGCTTTCTAATTTTGCTCGTGAAGATTGTGAGACAAAATAGGGAATGTGTAATATTATGCGTTAATATATTTTTAAACCGTAGCGTGGGACGTCCACCCACTAGGTGGTCAGACGACCTGGTAAAGGTCGCGGGACGTCGCTGGATGCAGGCTGCCTCCAACAGGTCACTGTGGAAATGATTGGGAGAGGCCTATGTTTAGCAGTGGACTTCCTTTGGCTGATGGATGAATGGATGATATTTTTAAAGTGATGCAAAGTCACTTTTGTGAAATATAATGCTGGTAAATTAGCATGAAAATACGAGAAATAATGTTGTGTCACTTGACAATCTATTTAAACAGGCACTTACTATTAGATGTAGTATAACCTATTTGATACGCCAGTCGTCATAAAATGCCATCTGATTGAAGCCAGAGATATTAAATTCAATAATTAATATGCATGGCGCAAACATATTTGTATGGAGTCAAACCCTGCTTGTGATACTTACGATCATAAACAAAATATGACCCTCAATCAAGTTAAAAAACTGGCACATCATACAAAACTTAAACAAGAAGAATCAAATGCATTCAGATTCATACAATTGAAATGCATACAAACATCGACCATACAAAAGTCACGTCCACTACCAAAACCAGAACTAGCCAATTAAAACAATGGCATTTAAAACAAATTCGAAACAATTTAAAATATAACAATTAAAATCAAAAGCACTACATCAAAAGCGAATATAATCGTTATTAACCGAACAAAGGGAACTCGAAGAACAAAACAATTTCTATGACAAATTGTTTTATTTTGTACACACCGAAAATAGCACAATAAGTCACCAAACCACTTAATCTCTCCGAAAATTTCGACGCAACAAAATTAATATTAATTGAGTAAAACGCACCCTAATTTGGGGTGAGCTATATGTGAATTGACAAAAAGCTCCTTTAAACTTGTCGCTGTGATTGATGTGCCTTTTTTATCTTTTTTACCTTTGACAAAAGACACGTCGACGGCACGGCCGATAAATTTTTGGATAATTACTGGTATTTGGTAATTTGGGTTTGCTTTGAGATTTATTTGTGCAATGTGATACTGTGATGAATGACTCAATGTGATAGATCTTTATAGTATCTAGATATATCTTTTTAGTGTTAAGTGGTATTTTCTATAGGGAGGATACAAGGTGGTGTCAAATGAAGATTGTTTTAAAATCGTTCTAGGGAATGGACTGGGCTCCGAGGAAGTAGATGGTAGGTTTAAACCTAATACAGATATTTATGCCTTTTAAAATTTACATCTAATATACTCAGCCTAAGTGCGTGGTGGCCTGTTGGTAACGGACCAGACGCGGCTGCCTACATGTTCACGGTGGTCGCGGATTCAAATCCCAGGGCACACCTCTGACTTTTCAGAGTCATGTGTGTATTGATAGTCAATCACCACGCACTATAACGGTGAAGGAAAACATCGTGAGGAAACCTGCATACCATAGCGATTTGTATAAATTTCTATGGTATGTAAAAGTCCGCCAACCCGCAATAGGCCAGCGTGGTGGACTATATGGCCTAACCACTCTCAATCGTACTCTCGATTGTAGAGGAGGCCCGTGCCCTGCAGTGGGTCATATATGGGCTGATACAAAAAAAAAATACTCAGCCTATCGTCGTTCACTGCTGGACGTAGGCCTTCCCAAATAACCACCAACCATCCCGCTTACATCTATATTCTTAATTAATTTCGATGACTTCATCTGTGTCGATAAACATAGTGAAGAAAGTACAGATCTAAGAATTACATCAGCAAAAAACAAAGGTACATAAGCGATATCCACCAACCATCACTAGGCCACCAAGATGGGAATAAGGACTATTCGTTCTCACTCGTAAAGTAGAGAACCATATAAGATCCGACATAAATATACAGGGTATATCAAGACGGCTACTGGCGAAAAAAAAGAAGCCAGGTGATGTTTTAGTGACTACAGACACGATGCAACTAAAAATATTGCAAAAAAACGGGACTATTTTTGTGTCATCGTGTTTGGGTGGTAAATCCATAGTTTTTGATAAAATATTAATTTAAAGCCTTGCGTACTATAGCGTCTTTAAAAATAAAAGGGTGTTGTACATTATTTCTTTAGGAAAATGTGTGTATTTACCACTAAATACGATGACAAGAAGAAAAAAATCGTCCCTTTTTTTGCAAAAATTTAGTTGCGTTGTACCTAAAGTCACTAAAACTACCACCTGGTTTCGTGTTCGATATCAACTTCATATAGATGGAAATGGATGGAAATTTCATAAGCTCAACTGCATAATAAAGTTAGCAAAATAAAGCTATCAAAGACCTAAGCACACATTTTATTATTACATTAAACCTACCGCTAGTAATTTGAGATATTAATGAGCAGTTAACTTAACTTCCAAGCCTCTACGGCGGCTTCGAGCGGCTCACGGCTTACTCGCCAATCTTAACTCGTATACTTGTCAATTGAACGCAAAGGTGGTAACATAAAAATTTACGCGATAACTTGGTCTAGCAACACACTGTGAATTTTAAATAAGTAGCCGGAGAATATCTTCAATTTAGGTTAGCTGAGAATTCATTTTTTTAATGAAAATGTTCTTAAATAAGATCATGATCTGGGGTTGGATTTTGATAATAAAAAGGAATACAATAATCAAAATTTCTCGAATGATGTTCGGGCAAAAAACACTAAAAATTAGAGTCTGCCACAAAAATCCATAGAATATGAAGTCTTTTAACTTACTGTGCTTTAGTATGCTTCTAATTTCCTGAAAAAGTTGGTTCAGGCAATTAGCCGGTTGTAAAATTTTAAGCCATCTGAATCCGCAATATACATAAAGTTACATAGGTGAAAAAGGAACAACAATCCCTTTCAATCCAAATCTAAAAACTGAACCTCCACTACATTTAAAGACAAAAGACATTATCGCTGTAAATTAAATAATGTATACACCACAATTCAATAATAAAAGAATAATTACAGCACCAAGCGTTCAGATTATAATCGCTTTTTTAATTGATGACCCAGACGATACAGCCGTTAATTGCTCTTAAAATAGATTATTTTGCATCGTTTATGGAACAGTTAATTGCAATATTTTCATCAGCTTAATATTCGTCTGATGGTTTGAATGTGCTGAACACTTAACGCAACACGACCGGGAATCTCAATTATTTGCAGTAAGCAAGGCGCAACAAGAAAAAACAATTATCGATTAATATGTTACGCCAAGAAACTGAAGCTAAGCGGTTTTTATGAATTTAAAAATTCAAAACAAAATCAATACTGAAGAAATACGCTATATTATAATATGATAGAAATATGATAGAGTTTAAATCCTAAATTATACTGGTATACGAGTATAATAAAAAATATAGTGAAAGAAATATAAAATAAAGTACAGAAATAGAAATGCTGAACTAATTCTTCTATCATAAAAATACTATAGCATTTTTATTTATTTTTATTTACCAACTATGTCGTCTAAAAGTTTTCTAACCATAAACATACTAGTATGTATCCAGCTCTAACCCTAAGGGTCAATAATAACATAAAGAGCTCTCTTTGTCCAGTATGCTATGGAATAAATGGAGTGTAACGAAGATGGTACGGAGCCTCATTTATATTTTTATGTAGCTCGTTCAGTGCATATTGAATTGGCTGTTATTGTAAAATATTTACTATGGATTTTACAAGCTTATTTTTAAAAATACAATATAATTCGATGGTAGTTTGTAGACTCGTGTATAAAATATTTAATGTTGTTTGATCTCTAGTCGTTTTTAGCATGTCTACATGTATAAAGAAATTATGAAAATATGCTACATACAAAATAAGTATCGCATATTTTAATAGCATCATTATTCGTTCAAATAACTTTAATATATTTTGTGATAGTACTAAATACCGATATAATTTAATCCTTTTGAATACCAAACAAATGGAAACTGGGGTTACGAACTTCTTACGAACTTCAGTCCCCTTAACTGGTTAATGCTATAACATTAAATTTTATAACTTTGATTCGAAAATTGACGAGATGAAGCTTAAATCCAGAAAAGTCTTTCTTCCATAATCTTTTTGATAGAGTGAGTATTAAACTTTGAAAGAGGGCGTTGAAAAGACTCTTGTTTATTGCCAAGTGATTGTATAGTTATTAGAAAGCAATCTGGACGATTTTTTACAATGATATAAATTTAGAATACGAATGTTATTATAATAAGGGAACACGGAGTCACTAGAATTTAAAATTATTCAATTTTAGTAATTTCAGTGTTAAATGAATATTTAATAATCATCATAAATTTCATTCAAATGGTCCGGATACATTGCTTCTGTACCGAGATACACAGCTTAGGAGTTTTTAGATCTTCCATGGCTTAATTAAGCAAATAATAAAAGAGGAATTCCGTAGTAATGTTGAGCCTTCTGAACTCTCATCCTCAAAGTCACATGTCAACAAATTGACTACAACAGATCTACAGCTGACTTTGTTTCTAGACCTGATATTTTCTCAGGTCATTGTCATTAAATCTAAAACCACTAAAATGTTTATGGGAACAGTAGCGCCAGTTATCTATTAACGTGATGTCTTAATGTTGTTAAACGTAACGTTATTTTCAGCGACATGGGAACGCCACTCAGTACGAAGCACTTTGAGATCCTCGATAGTTCTTACAGACACTTGACTCATTTATTATTAGTACATGTTTAATTGTACTATGATTGATTTATTTTTGGGACGGTGGGAACGATCCTGGTATTGCTATCATCTATTGTTAATTATAGATATGTTTACTGTTTCAAATATTAGTTAATCGATCTAATGCAGCAAAATTCATCAATTTAGCTTCATCCATATATTAGTCAGTAATAAATGCTTTCAAGTTCAAGATGACTATCAAAGATGACTATCTATTCTTTTGGAAGAGGTAGATTTCAAATTTTTTGTAATTTTTTTAAATATAATATGTAGATGAAACATCAGCTACTTATTGTCCTAACTCATTCTACAATCACAATAATTGTCACCAAGACAATTACCCTAATAGTCAAATATGTCCTCGGCTTGCATTGTAATACCATATGGACCTAACTCAACACTAACAATACATTTAAAATCAGCCTCTACCGCACTGTCAATAGGGGTCTGAATTCCATATTCATCTCCCATAACAAGATGTCCATTTACGTCTACCGTCGCCATACTGTCTAGCATAGCTGTGACACATACAGCACCTGGTATCGTGATCTGTACTTCAGGTATTCAGTAGCACACCTTATATGAATTACCTGTCTCTTTGATTTATTGTAACAATTATTCCAAAATGATCAGTTCAAATGGACAATTAAGTTCACAAACAATTACGGTTTGTTTCAATCTTTGATTCATTAATATTATGACGAAGATAATATGTGAAGAATTATGTTAAATTTTAATGCAGACTTACAGGACAAAATATCACAATACAATATTGTTTTCTGCAAAAGTTAGGAGAGTTGATAAATTTAATTTTGATGCCCTCTATTCCGTGTTAAGGTTAGAAACAAACATAACCATTGCATTGACTATGACATTTAATTTATTATCAAAATCTGATCCTGATTTACTGTACTTTTCTTGATTATCTTTTCTGCATTATCCTCAGTGATCATGAGGATTTCAAAAACAGTTTCTTCGTTTCCTTCCACTGTCATTCTATTCAATTTAACTAACAGCTATTCACAATTTACTGAAAGACAGTCTCCGCACTCAAACAGAAGCTCAAGATTATAAATATTCACAAGTGTTTGTTACATCTCAACGAGTGTATTTGCAGTGTCGTATTCAACGTGACGTCACCAACAAACAAAGGATCAGTCTCGTCGCCGTAGTGTCTGGCATTACTCGGAATTTTGCGTAACAAACGCATACTGTTTCAACTTCATAGTAAAGCGGTAATTTGCTCAGCCTTATTTGGATTACAGTATTCAAAACAGTATGAAATTATTTTGGTCATTCATAATTGGTCCTATCGATATGCCTAGCTGTGGTTCAATTGGTGGCTTAGGTGATGGATTTTTGTGATAGTTCTGGGCAGAAGTGACCCAAACTGCAATTGAGACAGTTCAGGTATTTATACACAATCTATGTCTAAGAGTGTCATTCTCGACAATTGCTTTTGTAATAACAGAATTAATAAAGGGACTGCATCGGGCCTATCATAGAAACTATACTGATCGCTTCCTCAGTTTATAAATATACCAGTTACAGACGGTCTATCGCTGAACGTAGGCCTCTCTCAAGAATCTCCGCATAGATTTGTTGGAAGCGGCCTGCATCCTGTGACTTCCTGCCACCTTAAGCAGATCATCTGTCCACCTTGATAACAATCTAGATGATAATCATTATCCGATCATCATAAACTAATGTACTACAATCAAATATTATACCAATTATTCCATAGGGAAAAATCCATCCATCCGCGCCAGTGTCTCCATCAGCCCTTGAAAACAGGCACATTAGGACGTCAAAATTACTTTATCATTGGTTCTTTCCGGAGTTAATTGTTAAATGAAGTACACTACTACTTGGAAATCATAACTAGTAATTACTCATGGTTTGACAGCAACTGCTGTACTACGCTTTAACACAATATAAGCTCTACAACCAGTTTTCAAGAAGTTTCTATATTAAAGTCAATGCAAGAACTGTTGAAATCTGTTCAATTTACTCTAACTTAATTTTCTCAGCTATATTTGCGTTAGAACCTAAAAAAGTTGCTATCTTTTGAAATTCAATCGACATCTTAGTCATTGTTGAGTAAAAAACAATAAACAATGCTGGTTTGATATGAAATCCAAGAAAATACTCTATTCTCAATATAGATACAACTTGATTCACTCGCACAGTATATACATCACGTTAGCACATATAAACTGCACATAAAGTAATGCCAAGGACACATATATCGAAGCAAATGATTTTCCAGTTACCATTTTCAGTAAAAACATGTTCCGATGTATGTTATTTGTATGGACTCACGAGTATCTATACATAAAGACCTTAAGTATCAGACACGCTTCATTGAAGTTTCATCTTTAATAGTAAGCAGTAAGGTAGATGATGGATTGGAAGGGCATGGACTAAGGTTTTTTACAACATAAACGATGATGTGTAGGGCTATTGCAATCAAGGTCTACAAGACTTGCAAGTTGAATGTCAAAGTATTGTTTACGTTTTTATATAAAGTTGCATTTGTTATTATAATGCTGGCGACACGCGGTTTTACTCGCTTTTGTTTCTAAGAAACGTTGGACGTGTCGTGTTTCTTTTTTGCGTCAATAGATGGCGTTAATCATATTTATTTACGTTTAACAAATATCAGTTTGATTGTATAAGTGACAGCTTTTGTGATAGTCGATTGTTTAGTAGCTATCTTTGTTACACCGTGATTTTTCTAAATGATTTAATGTTTTGTAAGTATAGTCCCAAAACTGTCAGTAAGATCTCAATAAATAAGTGATATGTCTATATTAGTCATCAAATCATTGTCATAATCATCATGTTCATAATTAGCCACAGAGCTCCTCTAAATGTTACCAAAAATACCTTCTTAATGAGTATTGCACGAAATTAATTTTTAAAATGTAATTCCTCGATTTTATTCCTCCTCAAATCAAACTGCAAAGTTTATCAGGAGCAAAAAGCTTCTCATACTCAAAAGGATTACGAACAATGAAATTTCGGATTCGCGTATGTGATGGCTCCATTAACGGCAAATCGTCGATCGCATTCGGTCGGCAGGAATCGTAATGTGTTATTTGTGTAGGGACTGTAAAATTAACGGAACCTGCGCCGGTTTGGTCGGACGATGCGAGTTTTGAGTTGTTAGCGAGGCGATTTAGTGTTGCTGTTTATAAACATCAGGGTAATGGTAAATTGTGTTATTGGAGTTTGCTTGAGGTTGCTAATACCGAACAAGCTGTTGACAAGTTTGATCGCGTTAGTGACAAGTCTGTTTGGTCGATGACCAGCTTTGAGCAAGCGGTTAATATGTCCAGTATAGTGGTTGACTAGTGTATTCGAATGGTTAATAAGTTTGCTTATTAATTAACGTCTGATAATTTGGTTAAAAGTGGCTTCATCTATATTTTGAATGATTAGCTTTTTGTATCTATTCCTTGTTTTACGAATTTAAGTAAGATGTAGATATAACACCATCCTCTTTACAAACAATTTTTAATATACTGAAAAAAAGGCATAACATAGTCTAGGCATCTTCTATACATTGTAAAAGAAAAAATATATAATTCACAAGTTAAATCCAGTTGTCTAAGAAGTCCAAGAAGTGGAACCTTAGGAATCGCTGAATGCTGTGCTCCTGACCACGCACAACGCTACTTTTTATCGCTAGTCGCTTGTTAATTGAAACAAACCCGTTCCGAGACAGGTTTCCAATGTTTGTATCCTCCACGTTTGTTTACAGTTTATTTTTAGCAATATCTTGCTGAATTATAGTTTTGAAATTACGTTTTGATTATCCTTTATGATGTTTATCGGGTTTTTTAGCGAAATCATACTAAGCGAATGCTCTTTAAATTGATTTCAAATAATTATTTTAAGTATATTTTTAAGATGTTATGTTTTCGATTAAGTTTAATATTTGGTGCGAAATTTTTAGCTTAAGTATTTTCATCGCTTTGTAATGTTCAGGGGCACCTTTTGGTGTATTTTTGGGTCTTTAATTACACCCAAAACCAATTATTACAATAATTGTATTGAACTTACTTCCAACTTTCGTTAGGACCATGTATCGGCCTGAACCTAAAGTACTTGGGATATCGAACTTCTGTGGCTTTTTTAAACTTTATTAAGTTTATCGGATTTGTTTTTTTTTTCGATCTGAAAAACTCAAAGTGCTTGGTAGATATCTGAACGCAGTTTTCACAGATGCTACATACTACTACTTCGCTTCACAGATGACACATATTGTTTTGTCTGCCACAAGACCAACGAAGCAGTTATATCTGAAAGCAATAATATGTCTTCTTTAATAATTTTTGGATTTTAATAGTAATTTAAGACTATTCAATCCAGTCACCACTGCAAGTCTATCAATAAAATCGACAAGTCTTTTGGGGACACCATCTTGTCTTTGAACCGCACTGAGATTAAGTAGATAGAAAACATATCCATAAAAACATACATATACGAACCCACACCTGTATATCCTCAAGAGGTAGGCAGACGTGTCACTATGTTGATTTGTAGCCACGAATTCGGCAAAGTTCAGGGGATGAGTCTATTGACTACGATATTTTTCAAACTAAAAAATTCAAAAATTAACAACTAGAATGTAATTGCTATTTAGTTCTCTCCATGACAAAGCAGAAGTTGTCTCAATAGACTTAGAGTAAACCTTGACAATGTTTGATCAGGTCGTATCTCAGCGCATCACGAATGCGCGACCACGCCGAGTTCGCGGGGCAAACGACCGATTGCGCCTTACGTGTCCACAATTTAAAAATAACCAGCGTAACTTGAACTCTGACTCTATTATGTGAATATATTGTGAGGGATCTCCGAAACTGGTGTAATAACAATATTATGAACAATTGTTTATAAACCGCAATCTTTGTTGATACTGTTAGGTTGTTATTTATTTAAATTATTGGTATTGCGTTGCACAATGTTGTGGAGATAGAAATGGTGATGAAATATTTTTTTTGGATCCAGGATGTAATAATATTACTCGTATTATAATAATGCAGGAGTATTAAAATAGTGTATTGGAATATGGTCAATATAATTACTGTAGAAAATAAACAAATAGTTTTAGAAAGTCATAGGTAAGGTCATCTTTATATTTAATATCAATAGTCGAATATAAAATAACATTTTTAGTTATTTAAAAAAAAATATTGATGGAACGAATTTTTGGACTCACTGCGTCGAAATACAAAATAAATGTTTGGTTTCACTTTTGTAACTGACGCCCTTTTGGTGTAGTTTAACAACGCTTCAGCAGCATGAGCAAAAATAAAACCCAATCAAATGAAATATTTCAATTAATTTTCATAATTCATCTTAATATGCAATCGATGTCTCTGCGGGGTCATCAATTCCATCTACTTGGTCCTACATTCACATTCTACCCATGACAGATAATCGTATGAACAATTTCGCTCACGATCCTACGTTCTGTTTAAGGGCATGCTTACGTGGAATAAGGGGTAACGCACAAAAATACACGTCCATAGAATAAATTAATCAGATATTGATGTTCCGAACCTGTTATGTTGTGTAGCTTTGATATGACATATAGGTTTATGTCGACAACCTGTTAGTCAAGAACCATTGAAATTAAAGGCCATGGGCTACCCACAAATATTTGTTTAAGCCTGGGCGACGTGAGAACGATTTTTTCTATTGCAATGAATGGCGATACGAGCATGTAATTCGCCTTCTGGTAAGCGATACGACCGCTCATGGACAGTAGTAAAACCAAACAATACCACAAATTACAAAGCAATGCTTGGCATTCCACTGTGATCGCCACCCTGAGACGTAAGATGTTAAGTCTCATTATGCCCTCTAGTTACTCTGGCTACAATTTCCTTCAAACTGGAAACAATAGTGCATTAAATTTACACTGCTGTTTAATAATAATTTCTTTATTAAAAATCCATCATACATATTTATAGATCGCTGGTTCCTAAACTAGGATATAACCTGTGTCTTAGGAAACCAGAGACTTCACATACATTGTTTCGTAGGATTTTATCCTGCTTATACATTTATATAACACAAATTATATGTTTGGCGGAAGAAATAGGCATTGCGTTGGGACCTACCCAGGCGGCCTCCCACATATGAAAGTCCTACCACCAGAAATATCCACCAGCAATAATCCTCTCGTACCTTTTGATACCCATGACACAAGAATTAGTACCTTGCTGTGCGATATGATTTTATTGTGGGTGTATTTATCATTTTTTTTTGCAATCAAAACAAATAAACTTTACACAAATAATACTTCAGTATTTTTAAAACATTTCAGCTCTTGTTTTAAATTTATTCAAAGGAGAAGTTAATAAACAGACATTTCTCTTGCACCAGCACTAAACAATACATCAAAGTTTTGTTATTCGACGAAGCCAGCGCAGGTGTAACTGAAGTAGACTGTTATTACTATACAAAATGTAAACACTCTAAGGAAACCTGGAGTGAAGTAAACAAAATCTGCATACTGCCCATTGATTTTGATGCGGATAAGCAAACGAACAACTTATATTAAAATAATATTGGCGGTTATAACTGCTGTTAATGTATGAATAAATTAGGGAGGGACTGGTGTAGTATATAGATAGGTTTGTTACTTTATTACACCTGTAAAAAGCCCTGAATGTAGTCTTGAAACAGATGGACCTTCAGGAATTACTGTTGTTCAAAACCAAATCAAACAAGCTAAGATAGGGTAATAAAAAAATCCAAAACAAGCTAAGGTACGATCCATCATGACTTGATGAATCATGTATCTATCCTTCGCGTAGTTTATTTAAAAATATTTATAGAACGAATTTTAGCAACTAGTCTAAAAATTATAATTTTATTGCTCTACAATCTACATTATACTCTAGAATATTTATAATTTCTTTCGATCTAACCCAAAATCACAAAACAGTTTCGATATCTGCCCTACTCCACAACCATGTCCTTCCGTATAAGTTTACGCGTTTGAACACGTGGAAATGCGTTTGTTTACGTTCAGCTACTACGTTGACGTAGGTCACGCGCATCTGTGTAAGACGAGTTTTTTCCCCTGGTTTCTCGACGTCTGCTCAGTGTCTATATCTGTCCTCTGGTTACGGGTATTTTTGGTTATTATTTGTTCCGATGATTGTGGATGTAGGGTATTTATAGCAGTTGAAATTTTCATCTAGAATTTTTCATTGTATTATCTGATGTTAACAGAAAGTTTTTTTAAGTTTCGTAGATGTTTTTTCATTTGTTATACTTTCAAGGTTCTCTACATTTATGGACTTCTTTTCTACATACAGTTATTTAATATTGTTGATTATTACTATATCTGCTCGTATCCCGTATTTTTCAATTTTATCTTTATTATTAATATCTATTTACCTATTTTATTTGTTTCAAACTTTATTTTACACCTGTGATATATAAAAACTACAAAGAAGAGAGAAAAATAAAAATAAACTGGTGTCTATGTGATTCCTTTGTCATAAAAATAAATGTGCACCTTTTAAATTGAATGCAGACTTATTTAATAAGTTACTTTAATGCAGTGCGTGTTAAAATTGCTCATTTCTCGATCAAATTGATCGCAAATTGCCCGCTACCGTTTTTCTTTTTCGTTTACATAAATCATGCTGTGGCTTAAATTGGAAAGGTCTGCGATTTATGTCTTCATGTTCATTGAGGATGTGGAGTACCCACATTAGTGGTGAAACAAATTTTAATTCACTATAAAACTTTGAGGCTTTTTTCGAACTTCGAAATAGAAGTGTAATGAGCATTAAAAGTAGAAGATTATCTTTGGTATGCTCATTGAAATATTTTACATGCTGTATTGTATTTGTACTATACAAGCCATAAGCAGACTAAGCTGAACATGGGACTCCTCTACCACCAAAAGTACTATAAAGGTGCCTCAGGTCACACTTTACGCAGGCCTAGTGTTGAATGTCGTACTTCACAAGCCAAAGACAATTATAATATCTTATAATTGCTAAAGCCTTACCCAACCAAATCCTTGCAAAAATCTCTCAATCTACATACTCTTCAATACACCCTTTCCTACAACCTTCTACGAACCGTTCAGACGCCACGCTAACCCGTTTCCCTCGCACCAAGCAACACAGCTCTCAGTCTCGACATATTTACGATTTGTTTTTGTAATTTTATACCTCTTACTGGTCGCGAGTATTGTTGTGTGATTTTAATTCGCCGATGGGACGGTGAAATTCGTAACGGGTTATACGGGTTTAATGTAAGGCAGTAGGCAGCACTGGGTTATATTTGTACAGGGCGTATCCAGACTGCGACAGAAAACGAAGTCAAGTCATTTTGGTGACTTCAGACACAATGCAACTAAAAAATTTGCAAAAAAGCGATGATTTTTTTGCATTATTAAAGTATCATCGTGCTTGGATAGTAAACGCATAATCTTTTCTAAAATAATAATGTACGCCCTTAAATTCTTAAAGGCGCATTAGTACGCAAGGCTAAACGGTGATCCGCGTTATGTTTAATTAAAATCATTCTATTTGAATAATTGTACCTTTGGTTTAATAAACCACTCTGCTGAACCTACAAAGATACAATATTGAAAAGGTCGCGTTAACACGAAGATACGCCGGCGCCCGACTGACCGCGGGGTCACTGATCTTTCAGCAGCGTCGCAACTTTTAATATAGCAAAGACTTCAACGGGGTACTGATAAAATATTTTTACGATTTTTTGTAATTGAAATTTAATTTTGTGTCTACATTTCAATAAATACACTCTCCAGTAAGCCTTGTGTTTTGGGTTAGAAATTAGAAGGGATTTTTAAATCTTATTAATTCAATAATTTTCTAATACTCGTAGAACTGTGAATTGAAAGAAAAACGAATTCTAACGGATTTTATCGGGAACTTGATTTAATTTTACATTTTTTTAACTTCCCTCTGTTTTGATCCCGACGTTTTGATCACAAGGCGGACTGAAGAATTCGTTTTATTTCAATGTGTAAATCTAAGAAACCATTACTCGTGATTTGAACCTAGGATTTTATGGCACCCAGTTCATGCATACTGGTACGCGGTATGATTATGATTTATTTAATTACACATATTATATACAAGTCAGTAATGAGTCTTTACACAATTAACAGCTGCCAAAAACCAAGACAAATCAAATTCACACATTAATACGCAGTGTTTACATATCCAGTTACCTAAAAAACATGACTACCCATTTTTTCATCCCTCATCAGCTTTCAACCCCTATCGAGTTCCAGTACAAACGCATTCACATTCAAATTTTAAGACGCGACAAAAAATATTCAAAACGTTTTAGAAAGTAATCAATTGGAGTTAACACTTCGGTTGTCAACGTAATGTTGCTTCATGGTTTTGTTTGTTCCTTTTTATTTATTGAATAATTTATTATTTGAATAAATAGGGTTTTTAGCCGATAGTTTACTTAGAAACGGTGGGACTAGACAGGTCGTAAGTATGAGCCTAAAACATTAATAACTTTGCGTGTATTGGTAATTAACAATTTAATCATAGTGAGAAACTTTTACAAACCAAATAAAACCTATTTTTTATTTATATTCTTTATTATACCAGGAAAAGACACAGAGATTTTAAATAAGTACAATCGGCAGCCTTATTGCACAAGGCAATATCTTCCAGGCAACCTTTGCATGGACATAAAAAAAGAAGAAAGGACAGTTTATGTTGTATCGATATATTATTAACCTATATAATATGTACAAAAACATCTAAGGTATAAATCGCATGTTCATTTCTGAAATAGATGTTCGAAATTATTTATAAGAAATTAATTTTAATTTTATTTTAATTAGTCCACCCACTAGTTGGTCAGACGACCTGGTAAAGGTCGCGGGACGTCGCTGGATGCAGGCTGCCTCCAACAGGTCACTGTGGAAATCATTGGGAGAGGCCTATGTTCAGCAGTGGACTTCCTTTAGCTGATGGATGGATGGATGGATGATATCGGAGATGTAAATTCGGCTTCAGTTGACCTAATTATATTAGTTGAGAATGGATAAGACCAAACTTTTCTCAATGATAAAAATCTCCAGTGTTCGAATGCGTCACATTTATATTTATACAAAGAACTAAGGAGAATATTACAAAATAAAAGTGAAAACTACACCCAACTATAATTCAATATACATAACCAAAACCGAACAAACCAACGGACATTTTTTATAGTGAAACATAATTTATCATCCACACTGTAATTTAAGTATCACGTTCATAATATATTCTTGATGTTAGAAAAAGTTCATTCCGTATTCAGTAGCTGGGACCGCTTTTTTCAATAACACTTAGTAAATTTATTTTATTGGTAGCACACTTAACATGTTTAATTTTTTGTGCCCGCTTTGTTAAAAAAATATATTTTAAACTTTATTGTGTTTGTGTGTATATAGTCAGGGGTTTAGTGGTAGAATCTATGAGCTATAAACTGTGAGTTCATTTGATTGAAATGGACGAACCACTGTACTTTGTAGACAACAATGGTTTGCCTAGGACTAAGTTATTTTCAGAAGCATTTAAAATTATCTAGGTTATCCATTATAAAATATTAACTTATTTTATTTTAAAAGGTCCGTGATAAACCTTTTTTCTGATCTTATTTACTTTATTTTTACTAAACAGATTTCTACACGGTTATATATTATTTTCTCGACATTTTTTATGAAAATGTTGGTGATTTAATTTTGATGACACTTAATTTAACAATTTTTAAGAATTGGGATTTGATCAGTACCTAGTTAAACTTATAATGACATAGTCACGATTTCTATCAGTACAAATGAGATAATTATTGTTTCTTTTTTATTTTAAGCATTATCCAATAATAAGCAACAACTCATAGTAAAATTAAGCCTGTAAACTATGTATATTTCGGCTACAACATGATCCTGCTTTTATCAGAAGGACGCCAATGAAGCAGTATCCATTCACAAGTGTCTTACCATATTCCTCAGCCATCAAAAAACAAAATGCGCCAACATCGCTATAAATCAGCGCGCTCGCGTCAAAACTGAAAACACATTAGCGCCCGCTCGCCGCGACTCTACCATTTTGTTACCAACTTGTTAACTGTTTTGTTACTTGACTGGTTTAGATTAGTCGCTGGGATTTATGGGGAGGTTTTGCAGGCACAGAGAATAGAGGCTATATTACTTTATAATAATATAAGGTATACAAAGTAGTTATTTTACCACGTTGTTACAAAGGCACTTTTTTGTATGTTGTTACCCTGAACACAGTTGCTGATGATATGTGACTGAATTCATTGAATATACTTATGTTCATTTTTTCTGAAGGTAGTAAAAATAGTTAACTAAAGTTCACTTACAACCAATTTACAAATAATATATCGTAAAATGCATATCATTTCAAAAAAAATATATAATTACGGGTAAGAATCTTAATCAAATTGATGTCCATTGGAACTAAAATATTTTCAATCTTAGAGGGTATGTACATTATACATATATATAACAAGCAACGTAGGGTGCGACGTTTCAGAATTATCAGAATGTGTGTTGTCATAATTTAAAACTTTGCTAAATTTTAGAGTAATATAGTGTGTATATTACATACAATAATTATGTCATCCTTTATTATTATTTATTTCGTATCTTTTTAAATATCATATTGAGATAACCAAATGCACGTCTTGGATCGGAAAGAGCTTTTTGTCATACTGTATAATATGTAATCTATTTAATTATAGCAAATTATCTGTTAAGTTTAAAACCTAATTAAAACCAACTTCCAAGAGATGACATTAAACCAGCGCAGGCATACTAAGTGTCTTACTCGGCGCACGTTCATCCGTTCTATTCTCGGAGCGAACAATAAACTAACATCTCGTTATTAGGGGATGTTTGTTTGTCATATTCCTACCTAATGTCGTTCTACATTTACACGACTTTGAACTTGATATCCGACGGTGGTAAGCTACAGTTGAAATGCATTTATGAGATACCACTGTTTGACTGACGTTGGTTTGAAATAAGAATGCGAAACAAAGTTTTGTTTAAAAAATCCAATACGTCTATAGCTTGGAAAGCACATAAAGGTATGTTCGTACTGGTTTTCGCCATTTTTGTTCTTTAGACACAGAAAATCTATTACATAATTAGAATTAACTGATAGGTAAATTAAACCTTTTTATTTTTGCATACGTCCGGTAAACGAGCTAACAGGTCACCTGATGGTATGTGATCACTGCCGCCCATGAACATCAACAACTCTGAATCATGAATGTGTTGCCGGCCCAATTAGGAGACGAAAAAGACGTAAAAAGGATGGGAATAGGAAAGGGATATTGGTAATATCTTCCCCATGTTAAAAAAGTCTATACCTATCCCAAGGATTTGGCACAGCAATCAGTCGACAGCGGCATACATTTAGCGATTTCTTGCAACCTTATGAGGTTATCCGGCACCTTGAAGTTTTTGCCATCGGTATCTGGTATAAGGTTTTACTATAATCCCCATTGATGGCTGGCAAATTCTGATACTAGTTTGTTAAAAAGGCCAATAAATTTAGGATCTACGCACTAGGTCATCGTAATTGACTAAAGCTAAATATCTTGATTTGTGATACAGAGAGTTGCATGCTCATAATTTTCTAGGTAATAAACGAAATCAGAAGTGCAAAATTCATACAAAACTCAAAAGCTGTCCATTATGATAAAGATCTTACATAATTGAATAATATCTCAAGTAGATAATACGAAAACCAATGAAGAATTAAATAACACTAAAACAATAACTTAGAACCGAGCACCGAATTATGAGATTCAGAACTGGTTATGGACAACTAAAGAAATCTTTGTGTTTAAACTTGCTATATAAGATTATGATGATGATTCAAGAACGAATGATGCAAATATCCTCCCAGAATCAAGAAAAATTATATTCAAAGATACAATTTTAGATAAACAATAAAAATACATTTACGATGGAACAAAAAATAATCACCACACTTTTATAGTTTGGGATCAAAGAAACCTTTGGGATCACCCTTTAGTGACCTTTGGGAGCAAAAAGGAGCCTTTGAGTCGGAGGACGAAAATTGGGACCGATGTTTTGGGTGTTTAAAGATCCAGTTTTATTCTGAAATTGGTTGATGTAAATAATATTTATATGGAGTATAAAACTGATAAAAAATATTAATATCATAGTAAAACTAATGAAAGAGTGATCTTCTGGTTAATATAATACGGTATCGATTTAATTAGATTGGGTTATTTCCCATAAAATGCTTCATATTATCATATTGGTGTTATACTATGGTGTCAAGATGAGACTTTTAGAACAATAATTGCATATAGAACATAAACATAAACACACGCCTTTTTCCCAGAAGGGGTAGGCAGAGGTGCTACCAGAACACCCACGTTTCGCCTTGTATATTCCGTCCCACGATGTGATAGGGGGCGAGCCTATCGCCATATCGGGCACAAATTCCTGACTCCGGGCTGATAATGAATAGAAAAATCCAATATCACTTTACCGACCTGGGATTCGAACCCGAGACCTCAGCTTTGCAATCGTACCGTAGTACCAATACTCCACCGAGGCAGTATAATTGCATATAGAAATCGTTGATAGATTCAAACAGATAACAATATTATTTAACGAAACATTTAATTATAAATAATAGTGTTAATTTTTATTATTATTTATATACAGTTACCACTTACATATATTATGGTATCCTTTTCTGTCTATTAGAAGAAATCCTAAATAAACAAATGTCGATATTCATCACATCAACCACAGAAAGCCTGAACACAATGTCCTTTACAAAGCGACCTGTTGCTTATAATAAAATGTTGCCAATAATAAAAAACTCCCCGGACATCCTTTTATATTAAATGTATAACAAATCGGACAAACTGTAACAGATGGCTTTTAGCACAAAATTTATAAAAAAAAATCCCCAAAATACCCCTTAATTTACTTGTACCACGGATTCATAACAATAGGATTAGCGCGCACAGGTGCTCCGCTTTCATTATTACCACAATGCATTAGTTTACGTATTATATTAAAAAAACTACTATCCAACTTACCACGAATCAAATCCGTACACGACAATGATTGCTTTACTTTGAAATATAACACATCCACAATTATCGTTCGGTCCGCACAAAAAAACACCGTTAGCCAATAAACGCAGAGTATAAAATTGCATACATAAATTGGTGGACGTATGACGTTTTGTCACGAGATCATCAAGAGGTCGTTGGTACTTGGGGGAAACTAAAGCACAGGTGTCCAGCGTTCGGTCGGTTAGAAAAGGATGGGGATATCGAACTTACACCGAGTGTGAGAGGGACGCAACCAAAATAAACTTGGGACGTCTTTTTTTTCTGTTCGCTCTCCCTCGCCTATGTTCGTGACGGATCTTTTTTTTCGTTTTGCTGCCCGAGCTATGGCCTTTTTGGATTATTTTGTTGCTTTTAGCTATATTTTGAACTAACTCACCAATTAAAGTTATTAGTTTCGTTTTTTTTTTGGTAATACCGGTTCCACGCCCTTGCGATATGGCGCGGGATTTTCGGACCCCAAATTGTGGGTCTGGATCGGTCACATCCAGAGTCCATTAATTTTGCCGGTGGAATAAGTAAAAAAATCTGTTTTTAGACTATTTTTGTTTGATTTCTGATTCATTAGCAGTTTGTGAATCATTGGGACGCGGATCGATGTCTTAAGAATACCTATCGTTTACACCAACAGTGTATGACAATGTAAAACAGTTTGGGATTTGCTTATCTCTTCAGCTTTACGATAGCCAAATGATAGGCCTTGTATAGATGGCCATATATGGACAATTATAGATATTTATAAACCAGCGCTGCAGCATTTTTTTTATTATCACGACCTCCCGCTGTTTTTTTCCTATGTCGTGCCAATCTTTGTAATTATCAACTTCATAGAAAAACACACAAAATTTATATATATTACCTTTTTTCATGATGGGGTCTGACATGAAACCTTTTAGCACAGAGGGTTAACAGTTGCCAGGCTACGTAACGATTGACTATGTCTATGGCTACTCCATGAGTAGGTTGACTTTTTGCCACTTGGTGAAGTGTTAGCCCATCAACGTACGCTGGAAATAAAAAAAAGTTCCATACTTTTATTTAAGGCAACCCCTACAAACAACAGCCAATTTATTAAAAGCGACGCCACAGTTAAGCACCTCATATTAGCGTTGCTTAAATCGCCTTTGGTACAAAAATAATGAACACAGCATTATCCCTTATTATACGATGATGAAACACTCTTACCCTCACAAACCGGTGGCGTGAAATCGCATCAGATCACAAATCCTTTGGGTTAATAACTATTGATTAGGAAATAATAGAATATATTCCAGCTATGTTGGTTTTATAAAAAGACATTATTATATTTACAGTAGGAAATAGGGACAAATGGAAAGAGTTGAGGGAGACCTTTGCCCAGTTGTGGGAAAATATAGGTTCATAAAAAAAAATATATTTACCCCCTGTATATTGTTACTTCTGTGAATCTAGATCGAGGCATTGTTTGAGAATTGGATAGAAATAAATTGGTGCGTTAAATTAAGGTTTAAATAAGCTTTGTAACCAAAAATAGATTATTCCTTTTGTGTGCTACTATGCCTTATTCTGGCTGAAATAATTTTCATTTTTTGAAAAGTGGCACTTGGAAACGCCTTAAGTCATTAATATGAATTAGAAACGAAATGTCATTTCGGTAATAAATTGGGTTAAATTTTAGTATAATCCGTACGTCAACTAACTTATACGAGTATAGGCTAATAAAATGACGCTAACTAAATTGTCCGCTTGATGCATTCAGATTTAGGTCCCAAAGTTCTTGAGTGTTGGCAGACCAGCATGCAGATTTTGACGTACTAAAAACTGGAAACACGTGGTTCTTCGCTAAAAAGAAACAATCGTTTTAATTGTATAATACATTCGAAAGTATATGTCCACTAAATGAAAATGTTACATCACTTCACCACAACAAAACATTTCAACACATCGACAATGAACTTGATCCAAAACACTTCCTAAGATAATTCAAACAATAGCCTTCTTCTAATTCGTACCGTGTTAGCGTAACACCGGCTCGTACGAGTCACACACACACACACACACACACACACACACTCACACAAATACACTCACACACACACGCACACACAGACAACGCGTAAAGCCAGTAGTTGACCAGTTTATACGTAACTGAACGGTAATAATCTTGATATTGTTGGGTACGGACAGCATGCGTTTTTGTCTTTCCTCAACCATTTCCATGTAGAGCCTCGCTTAGAATTTCCACAGTGACGTAGTAGAAGGTCCTTAAATAAGTAAGACTATTTAGTAATGTTTGATATAAAATGTAGGACATACGAACTACTGGTTTCTCCATATATGCAAATACTGGTTTTAGTCTGTGAATTGTGATTTTACTAACCTTTTTCATATTTCCAAAGGTTTCTATGTACTTTAGTACAACATTTCTCAATGTGCAAAGTCATAGTTTTTAGACTGCCACGATAAAATAAATCTAGAGTAAGCCTACATCAGTAAAAATGTTTAGTCAAATAACTGTCGCAGATCGTAAGCATTATGCTGGTCTTTACGGAATCGTTTACACATAGGCTCAATCCCAAATACGAGACTCTACATTCACTGTTACCAGTTTTCCAACATCGTGTACGCTATTCGCTGTCTGAGCTAATACGAACAACCTACCACGAGTACCTAAAATAAGTTTGAAGACAAAAAATACAAAGCTGTCATTATCTGTAAAAGATTCTAAAAATCAAATCTTCAATTACACCACAGACTTTACCAACCTAATAGAACTCACTACACACCGCCCACATTAATATCCCTTTAAAGTTTAATCCAACCCATGCTTTATAAAATAACCGTGTATTTCTCAAGCCCACGTATAATAAAACAAAAAACTCCAGACAAGTTATTTTGCGCACCGTACACGTCTTACCTCTCGTTGACCCAAACACATGGTAGGTACCAGAGAAAGAAAAATAATAAACCCTTTAATTTATGCCACGATAGTACTTGCATCTTGAAAATAAAATATCATTTTTTTTCTATCCGAACCTTTTCGGGTCACTGGCCTTTAGTGATGCGAGTTTATCGATGGTGCTCTTGTTGTTGTCGATATTTGTCTTGGTTTCAATGCGGTTCGTTTTAATTCTTTGGTTATTTGAGATCGATTTTGTATCTTACTTTTTATTAATGAGGTGGATGTCACGTAAATAGAGCATTGTCTTTGTATATTTAGTTTAAATACACTAAGTATAGGCAGTGTAAGGACGTTCGAATTTTGCCGAAAAACGAGCGTAGAAAATTATTCAAAATGACCAAATTAATTGTGTGTGGTTTTTAGTTCAGCCGTATAGTGTCAACTGGCTATACCAAATTTCGTCGGTAAAATATCCAATTCACATGGGTTGCACTGCACTGTTTTGAAAGTGGTAGAGACACGCTGTTGTCAGCTATGGCTCAGCATGAATGGGCAGGCTCGACCGGGGTTGTACCACTGTCTCACAAAAGATCGATGTGAAGCGAAAGCTATGCTGTCGCGTTTCATTTGGTGAGTGAGACTGCCGGATGCCCAATACCCCTTTCCCCTGCTATATCCTTTATCCTTCCCGTTCTCCTCCCGACCTGATGAGTCGGCAACACATCCATGATTCAGCGTCGTGGATGTTCATGGGCGGCAGTGATCACTTACCATCAGGTGACCTGCTTGCTCGTTTGCCGGACCAATGCTATAAAAATGCTTATAAGTCAGGTGTATTTTAGCCACATTGTCTTACCGGTAAATATTAAAAAGGCAGAGTTACAAAGTATCCAAGACATTTTAATAGTCCATGATGTCAAAAGGATCTCCCAAGTAGACTTTTAATTTTCGAAGCACTTTAGTTTTAATTATAAAACAGAATGTAAGCAATGTACATTTATTTCATACTGCAATAAAACTTCCATATTATTGGCTCAGCAATTAGTTTTAAATGAAGTTGTTCCAATTCTTTTATTAAACGTATCAAGAGTATCGATAGTTTTATTTTTACCTCCGGTATTAATTGCGTTTGTTTTTTTGATTTCCACAACAAATCTAAGTGTTCAAGCTGCCTTTTATAGAAGTTAAGTGAAGGTTTTTATGCTGGAGTTAAATACTGACATCTTTATATGTGAACCCGCAGGTGTTCTTTCATTGGGTGTTAATATGGTATCGTTATTGCTTATTTAGTTTGGTCCAACGGGTGCTTTTATAAACTGCTATTAAACTGAAAAATCAACGTTTGCAATATTTTGATTGCATATTTTGAGAAGGTAAATTGAATTAAAAAATTTATTTAATACAACTCCTTAAAAAAATTGAAGTAATCCTACTTGAACAAATTTTGAGCTTTTTGCGTAATTATTTTCACAGTCCCATTGAATTGTCTGTACCTTCTACGTTTACTTAAACGAAAATACCGAAACTCTACAAACCACAGCACTTCCTGCCCGAAACAGATTACAATAAACTCCAAAACGTACGCCATAAACATCGATAACAATAAAGAAGCAGCACATCACTATCTCAGCACAGTAGCCGGCCTACGCCTACACGACAACCGGAGACGACACAAATCACCGCATAGACTCTCGCTTTTGAATTTTATAACCGTCGTAAAACCAAACCGCATCGGAGGAACACCGCCAATTTCGTATTAAAATATCGACGCCGAAAAATAGGGTCGTAACGATTGTATTGTATTGTCTCGCCGATAAACCGCAGCTCCCTGAATTGATTTTCGGATACGGGCCCGAAAATTCGGTTGTAAATTTTTTCGGTTATATTTATCGATAATCGCGGTTGACCGCACTTGGTTTTTGACATACGGGTTTAGGGTGGGGTCTGGAATCATCAGTGATTAAGTCATAAGTGTAAAGGCCCTGTCTTTCCTGTCAGCCCTTTTCACTCCTTGTTCCGCGGTGAGGCAATTTGTAATTAATTTAATTTATCAAACAAATAAATTCAAGCTTAAACTCAAGTAACCTCATATATAAAAAATACATACATACACACCACGCTTTTCCCTGAATGGGTAAGCAGAGGTCCAACCAGTATACCCACGTTTCGCCGTGTGTTATCCGTCCCATGATGTGATAGGGTGCTGTGATGTGATGCGGTGTGATGTGATGGATGTGATAGGGTGTGATATCCTATCGTTATTCAGGAACATATTCCGGACGTCGGGCTTAAAGTGAATATGAAATGCGCGACGCAGCATTCGAATCCGAGACCTTAGCTTTGTAATCATGCCGTAGTACAAATACGCCACCGAGGCAGTCGCACCGAGCAGATAAAAAAATGATTGAAAAAAAAGGCTTTAAAAAATAAATAATGGCAGATTTTTTTTTATTGCAAGTGGACAAATCTAAATACATTCAGTCATTTCATTTTTAGAAGCAGAAATTAGTAACACTATGGAACTGAGAGTTATACGTAACCAAATTTAAATTGAACCCAAGCAGCATGTAAGCACTTTTGTGTTCCTGTCGAAAGGCATTAGCTCGAGATATAGGAGGTCTATGTGGCGATCTATGGGGCAGGCCTATGTTCAGCGGTGGACTTCCTGTGGCTGAAGAGAGAGAGAGAAAGAAAGATACTTAGAAGACATTAGTAAACTATCCGCCAGTTCCTAATGATCTACTAATACCCAAGTTAGAAGACAATTCTCAACTTTAAGAACAAATCACGTACAACGTACGTTTTATAGAAGCGAAGAAAACCAACAAAGCGACAGATTTAACTTGGCATACATCATAAACAACAATGGTTAACATATTAACATATGAAAGGCAGCGTAGTACAGTAGCATCGATGTTTTTACAAGTTTCTGTGAATTCAATGTGCAGACGAGCAGTTATTATAATTTCAGAAAAAACGTCAGTTCGGATTTTTGGCGTGACAACAGTGACATAATTGATGGTGAAATACAAATTTGATGCTCAAATATATTTATTGAGTCTATACTTATACGTCTTAGTGCAAGATTAAACACTCTACTATAATCATCATCATCAGTCCTTCCGCGTCAACTGGACATAGGTTTCTCCTAAGGCACGCCAATGCGGTACTATATTGAGAGAGAATTACACATTAGTCTAATAAATAGAGTTAACACCAATTTTCTTACAAAGTTGTTTTTCGCAGTTTAAGAGACTGTGATATTAACCTTCGAATACACAAGACATTTGGAAAAAATCTGATTTCAACCTTTGCTTTGGAGATTTCAGAACCTTAGGTATACTAAAATATTCATCCAACAAATTGGACTCACGCCGATACTCCATCTGAGCTGCATACTACTACTTTATCAGCCCATATACGTCCCACTTCAGGTCACGGGACCCCTCTACAATCGAGAGTACGATTGAAAGTGCAGGTTGGGCTGTATAAGTAAATTAACCAAACATTTTAACCACATCTCGTCTGCTCGCCCACAAGCCGTACTAGAAAACTAATTACGATTCAGAGTAGCGCGCATCCATGATAATTAATAAGTTTGAGGTTCGAACCATTTGCATACAATGGACAGGCTCGTCTGGCCGCTCGCATCCACATCGTCATTCCAGTGTTTAGATTATTTTGCATAAATGACAATATTTATTACACAAAACTCACGACGAAGCTATCGGTTAGAGTGGGATGAATTGATGTGCGACAGAATCGATTTGCTGTATCGTGAATGCAATTTTGTATTTGTGTATAACTTCCAATGTTGGCTATAAGTGACATCCAGCTGATGATAAGTTTCTTGAATACATAAATAATAATAAATAAATACAGCCAACAATCACCTATATAGTCCTGACCGAGACAGATCGAGTTTACTTTATGGGTCAAAATACTGACCTCATGTTTGAGTGTTGTACAAAGGCTCTCATAATTTTGAACACCCACGAAACAAGACTTGATGTTGCTTGTATTATTGAAGGGCTATACATCGTTTTATTTTTTGTATACAGATAAATAATGAATAAATACACCCAACAGTTACATACATAATCCTGACCCCACACTAAAATCAAATCTTGTGTCGTGGGTATCAGGAACTACCAGAGTCTTTTCGGGGTCACAATCACCCAGACCTGACACAAATACTTATGGTTCACACAAACATTTGTCTTGGCGCGGGGGTGCGGGGACTAACCAACTAGGACATGGAGGCTGCCAAATGTAATAAGCTATGAAGGACTTTCATGATCTATTATCCATAAAGAGAAGGATAATTTATTGGAGACAAGCATAACAAGAAGTATTTGGATGAAACTTGAGCCCAGCTATAACATTCCTTCATCTGAAGATGGGATGGAATAGCGTCCTCTTGATTCCCAACCTAATAGCCTTGGTATACCTTGAAAACAGCCATAATTACCAAATTTTAATAAGAATGATTTATCACGCCAACCTCAAAACTATCACAATCAAATATTTCAAAATAAAACCTTGAAAACAAAGGTTATTTAAAAAACGAAACTACATATTTATAATTCTTTACAGCCCTTTCGTATCCTGGTAGTTAACGCGTCAAAAAATAATTACTTTTATAGAATTATGTTCAATTATTTCGTTTTAAATTTATCGTTGCTTCTGATATTTTTGTGTTATTAGTTTTTTTAAATAACCTATAATTAGACACTATTTTATAAAGTAAATTTGTTATTCCTTTCCATTATTGACACTTAAAATAGAAGATTTATAGTATTTATATGAAAATGGTCATAATTCAATGAGATGGGTCCAACGCAGAATAGTAATTTCGATTGATAGTTTGAATATAAAAAGAAGGCGTTATGTCTTCGGTTCTCGTTAACATTTCATACGACCATAAAGTTAAATCTACATACACAATGTAAACGATAATAATTAGGTCGTGAAAAATCTGGTTGGGTTTAGGCTTTTGTGATTGACTAAGACTAAACTCCATTAAATAACTAACGGGTAGGCCCGTCTTATACAGCCAAGTTCACGCCTGTATCATAGAAGAGATAGGCAGAGATCTTAATAGTGATTTTCAAGGCGATTAAATATAATTTCAGCTCCATATCAGTGATACTCAGCTCCCATCACACCATATAATCCAGTTCTTATTACAACTAATTTCGAAACATTAAATTAATCTTTCAATCTGGGAATATCCATTAAACTATTAAAACCTCTGGTAGTAAAGATTAATTTCTCTTTAAGTCATTAACCGAAGCGTCGTCATCTATAGTTTGATAGTGTTTATGGTATATCACAATGGCGATTACGTTTAATAATAGACAATTGTAGAACTGTTTTGATGATTGTGGTTTTGGATGGGTTAATTTGATTTATTACGGTTAAACTAATGCTCTTATATATTATCATGGTTAAGCCCATGAGGGAAGATAGATAAAACGTGTTTAAATTTTATAAGCTGCGTACGTATTTTTTCTATTTTTTTTTCCTGAACACGATGATTTACGAATTCTAACCTTATGATTTTTAATAATATCCATTAATTGACGGCAATAAGTTTATTCTCAAACCAAAAAAAACTGTCATTAATAGAAGAGATCTGTTGTAATACGCTAAAACTTCAATACAACATCGGTGGGTCAGGTGAAGTCTAGTACTATCTCATAGAAAAGAATCGTGAAGTTACTAAGAAACAGCCGTTGACCCAAATGTATTTTTTTTTCAACAAAACTACTTTTTTTTCCAGCCTTTCAATAATAATCATCGCTATTTATTTCATTTACTTCAAGGCGCTTTAAGATTCATTGCTTAAATGTCTTACAGAATATCTAATTCTTCACAAGTAGACAGTTACGTAACATCACATTAAGTAGTTTCAAATCCACTCAAACCGATCCCCGTGTAATGGTCAATTATAATTGTTAAACCCAACTGCCATCTGACGAGTAAGTTAACTGTAAAAGAACCAGTTCATCTAATAACTGTGATTTGTACTTGAGCGGCTAGGCTTCGGGTAAGCAGTAAGCTCTTTGGCTTTTCCTACTGGATTGATGGTTCAAATCTGTATGTTATTGCATCACCTTTAATGGCAAATGGCATAACAATTATTTATTTATTTTCTGTAACTTTATCAGTTCATAGTTCATGTCCCACTGCTGGGCACGAGCCTCCTCTACAATCGAGAGCACGATTGAAAGTGGTTAGGCCATATAGTCCACCACGCTGGCCTAGTGCGGGTTGGCAGGTTTATTTATTTATTTAGTCTTTATTGTACACAGGAGTGAAACACAATATATAGAAATAACAAAAAAAGTACAAATGGCAGTCTTATCACCCTAGACAATGTCTTACTTACCATGGGATGGATTTAAAATAAGGAGAAAGAGAAGGCAGTGTAGAAAATAAAGAATACAATATAACTAATACTAATTAAACACTAGTACAATTAGGGCATTACGACTATGAAATGACTTGATTTGATGTGTCGACTCTGTTTCTTTGGAATCTGCTTACTCTCCGACCTCAGCAGATTATGAACTTATTTTGACAGTCCTCTTAAAGACGTTTTAATTTCACATCCTCTATGGTATAATTACTGCTTATGGAGCTTGTTAAATTCGCTGTGTTATTTTTGTTTGTTTAATGTTACACCTGTATCATAGAGTTGTGTTCGAAATACCCATTCTATATTAAAAAGCAATACGTATAGACCACGTACGTACTAATTTACCGGGAATCGAGCCCACGATCACCAGCGCAGATAACTAACTCCTTAGCCGCTGCACGAATTTCTTCTCGTCTTATCACTATAATTAAACACCATTTACATGGGGAGAGTTTCTCGCGGCGAGAACCGTATGCGATTATCGCATGACATAACCGCCATGGATTATCGTGTTCTGACAAATGTTTACACGATGCAACTTTTTTATAGCCTTAACGATAATCGTATCTTCGAGGCAAACTCTCCACGTGTAAATGGATCTTTATGTTCCAGAATCTGTAATTAATATTCTACTAGACAGAATCCCTTTCAAACCAATTCATTGTCCACTCAAACCCCAAAACTTGACAAATCCTGAGAAATGTTAAACGGATCATTGGTTTAATCATCGGGCGATGATTCTATGTTATTTTGTGTCGAATCATCGGACTGGTCAGTCGGAATAATCCGTCGCACACTGTGACCAACCGCGAACCACGACCCCACAGAAATTAACTACTATGGGAATTTCTGTTGGAATCACTGGTGTTTGGGACATCCAGTTTTTTGGATCGTACATTTGTTTGGGAGATGCTTTTGTCAATGTGAATGATTTAAATCTCTTTCAGGTGGGAATCAAAATGATCATTGTTTATTTGTCTTGAAAAACGCTTTTGAATCGTTTATATCTACCTCTTAAAATGTTTTGACCTGAATTTTATGGCATATTCGTCTTTGAATACTTGTAATTGTCGAAATACTTTTTCAGGTTCAAAATTAATTTCAATGAATGAAATGACGAGCATGCCATTCGCCTGATGGTAAGCGATACGACCGTTCATTGAGAGTGATAAAACCAAGCACCATGAATTACACAGTAATACTTCCACTGCGCTCGCCATCCTGAGACAAAAGATATTAAGTATCATTATGTCCAGTAGTTACTCTGGTTACAATTTCCTTCAAACCGGAATACAACAGTGCATTTACACTGCTTTTTGGCGGGAAAAAGTGCAGTGGTACCTACCCAGGCGGCCTCACACATATGAGAGACAAAACGTAAATTGATTTGAATGTAATCTACGATTTTCGATCAGTGCTCTACCTGACGTCAACTCCAGATACATTACTTAGTCCAATACTATACACCTACATTGCAATAGCCGAAAATTAACCTAGGGTAGCTCACAATATATCGACGTTCTTACGATTCCCTATTGTGAATATTCAAGAACAATTACGACCAGACCCTCAACTCAGTTGACTCTTCTAAAAAGTAAGTCTTTGACAGCCTCTGTGGCACAGTTGGTTAGACACCAACTGTGAAATAAGAGGCCGCGGGTTCGATCCCCGCATCGACACAAATATTTGTGAAGCGCACAAGTATTTGTCTCGAGTCTGGGTGTTTGTGAGACCGAAAAGTCTCTCGTAGTTTCTGATACCCACGACACAAGACTTAATTGATCTTAATGTGGCATCAGAACTATGTACGTGACTGTTGGGTGTATTTATTTTATTCAAAAAGGCAAAAAATCAATAAATATACTATTAAAAGCAGCTACGTCTGTAGTAACCGCATCGTGTTTGCATTAGCGTAAACACAAAGTTACTTAGCCAGACCCGACATTACGGCTTCCGAGAAAAATACTACGAGCATGTACCGCAATACGAGATTATGAAATCTTAGAATTGCTGCAATTATGATAAAAGTGTTTCGTCCGTGCGTCCAGTGGGGTTTTTATTTGTTAGAGATTTAAAAATACTTGATTTGTTTTACTGTGTCCTTGAGTGGTTAAAGGGGCTTTGAAACAAAAGGCTGCGGGTTCGATCCTCGTACTGAGACAAACTTTAGGGTGGGTCAAAATACTGACCTCATGTTCGAGTGTTAGAAAGTCTATCGTAATTTTGATTACACATGAAACAAGACTTGGTATCTGTTAAAATCAGATTGCAACACCAATTTGTGACTGTTGGATGTATTATTGAAGGACTGTAGTTTTATTTGTTGTACACAGATAAATAATAAGTAAATACAACGAACAGTGACATACACAGACCTGACCCCACACTAAGATCGAGTCTTGTGTCGTGGGTATCAGAAACTACCAGACTTTTCGGTCCCACAAACACCCAGACCCGACATAAATACTTGTGTTTCACACAAACATCTGTCTCAGTGCGGGGATCGAACCCGTGGCTTCTCGTTTCACAGCCGGCGTCTAACCAACAACGCCACGGAAGCTGTCAATAGTTAAATAAATAGTTAAATAATTAACGTGTATTATCCTTCTAATTGGAGTGTCATGCAATCGCATAGGCCCTTACAAAGACAAGGCTCAATCTTATCGTGTGTCCCACTGTTAGGTATTATACCGAACAAAGTCTATAAACCTAGGATCCTCGGATTGTGTCCGCCTATCCAGGGATACGTTGTGTATACGTTAAGAACACCTGTGTTACGCTTTCTGCTGTGGATAAAACATAAAACAAAACAAAACGACGGCTCGCGTATCTCCTTGCTGCGTAGTGGAATATTGTGGACATTACACGGTTATTGAGTATTTTTCGAATATTTTTTTTATTTTTGCACGTCTTTGTGTATATATATAAAGCCCTTTCTTGAGGTAGTTACTATGAGTTATGGTATTTATTAATATAATATGATACTTCTTTAGCATTTGAGCATAATTGTATTGTATTGTATCAGCCCATACACGACCCACTGCAGAGCACGGGTCTCCTCTACAATCGAGAGTACGATTGAGAGTGGTTAGGCCATATATTCCACCACGCTGGCCTAATGCGGGTTGGCGGACTTTTACATACCATAGAAATTTATACAAATCGCTATGGTATGGAGGTTTCCTCTCGATGTTTTCCTTCACCATGCATAATGGGCATAATGATAACATGAGCATAATATAACTTTGAGCATAATGCTTGTATAATATTTTTCTTATACAGTGGCCTTTTTGTTGGACTCTTGCCAATACTAAATGCAAACAATACATACGAATAGTATGAGGCCCAAAAGACTCACAGTTTCTGTATCGAACCTAGTGGATTATCGTCATTTAGGACGGGCCAAATCCCTTAGAATTTATGTACAACAGTCAAATTTGACCAGCGGTTTTGTGTAAGTTTTTTGACTTAAAAATTGATCGCCATGTGGCGAATTTTTAATAGCGCTAACCTTAGTCCGTGCTTGAACTTACAAACCACTTTTTAGTTATAAAATCATACATTGACTTTCCCTGAATAACCCAATATTCATGTTAATTGAGTAAGCCCTTGATGCCAGTAAATGAAAACTAAAATGAAGGGAGTTTATATGTGGAAGCTATTTTTTCTTCTGAAGCTAATTGATAGTTAATAGATTAAAATCCCCGAAGGATAAATGTCCATTTAATAAATACATCCAAGTCATATCCACCACAGCTTACGGTCAACCCAACAAAAAGAGACGGCATTACACCCCTCTCGCTCCAACGGCGGCCGGTCGCTGCACGTGTGTCACGGAAACTGGTTTTCGCCCGTCGGGACCAAGATTTTATTAATTTGTGTATTTCTTATATATGTATATCACCTACAGGCGACTTCTGTTCGCCTGGTACTCAGATCAACGATACTGTTGATAACAAATTGTTTTTGCTTTGTTCTGTCATTTTGGATTTATTTCGCCTTAGTTTTCATACGGAATAGATTTTGAAATGTCATTTTTTGTTGATCTTTGGCATCGTGTTTGTGTGTAGTGCTGGAGGCGTGAAATAATTAGGGACATGCAAAAAGCTTTGTAGTTTATTTTATTGTATTGTGAATTGTTAACGTATTATTTAAGTGAGCAAGAGTTCCTGGCGTTATTTAGCCAAATTACCTCATATTAAGATTTTTAAACCTTCATATTGTTTAGTGAGCGACTGTTGCCCAGTCTTGAAGTGTTTTATATATATTGATTTCTTTTTCGTTGATCTTAAACATCTTAACCCAAATAATTAATGTATCAATACAATTAGTGGTAATATTTATTGGTGTAGGTATGGTATAGCTATGTTTGTTAAACCCACAGGAATACACTGAAGTAGCAGTACGTGTGGATACAAAACTCTATAATTTTCCTTCAGTTCCAAATGCATTTATTATTATTAATATTTTAGCTTTTTATTCTCAACGTTAGGTTCCTTCATATCCATTTGCAACCATTTGCGAATAGCTTTCGTTATTGCGACCATCTTTAGTCTCTTGGTGCTCAAAAATACGACTTCTAAATTAGCAAAGTTAGAAGCTATAAAAACGTCTCGAAACACATTAATCTTGTTGCACAAAACCGTCACAACCTGGCCCGCGGCACGTCCGCAGCCGCTCATCATGCGCGGATCTTTTTTAATCAACATAATCGGTTTCGGTGAAACGATTAAATACTTTTTGGACTATTTGCCACATTCGGGCTCCTATTGAAGGATGTCGAAAGATTCTCACGGATTTGGTTTTGAAATTTTAGGAAATTGCTGTATTATGGTGGATTTGTAGCTCTGGCAGTTGTTTTCTTGATTCATACAAGGATATGGGTCGAAACCCTGTAGAGGCGGAATGTGCAGTTAAAATCTCTAGACTATGTCCTTGAGAGCACGATAAATCGTGGGTCCTAGTGGTAGAAATCAAGTGCATGTGTCTTCATCATTATGAGGCTATATAATTTACTAATTATATAAAATCATCCATACGTCTAAGGTCAGTTTGGTAGACGAACCAAAATCTTGAGAGTTGGGTCCAATCGAAGAACATTATAACAATGATGGATTGACAGCTAGATAGGCATAATCACATACATTTTCCATTACGAACAATCAAACCAAAATTACACAAAAATAATGTAAAGCTACTGGTCATGATTGTGGTCTGTGTAATAATGACCTGATACCGTCAATGATGAAAATACATTATACACTTCTCGACCACAAAGTGTTAACAATACCGGGTATAACTGCGATCTAAAACGAAGCCAGGTGGTAGTTTTAGTGACTTCAGACACAATACAACTGAAAATTTTGCAAAAAAAGCGTCATTTTGGTGATTTTTTTCTTATCTTCGAGTTTGGATGGTAAGTACATCATTTTACCTAAAATAATAATGTTCATCCTTTTATTTTTAAAGACGCAAGGTTTAAAATTATTATTTTAGCAAAAACTACGTATTTACCACCCAAACACGACAGAATCATCTCTTTTTTTGCGAAATTTTTGGTTAGATGACCTTATAAAGGTCATGAAGTCACTGAATGCAAGCCGCTTTCAATAGGTCTCTGTGAAGATTCATTCAGTTCGTCTATGTTGAGAAGTACACTTCCTGTGCATTAAGGAGAACAAATCATTTTTGAAATTTTTAAAAATCAACAATGGCTAAAATACGATTCCTGTTAAATTGCAGGATTAATCCCCGCACAGATAAACATGATCATTCTTAACATCTACTTAATTTCTGGTTATCCTAAATCCTTTACCGTTCTAAGTTTTTAATAGCCCCTTGTGGTCTTCAAATATTTGAAAAATTATTTGTGTACATTTTTATTTATAACCGCACTAAAAATACAAGAGTAATTCTAAAAACAAACAGAAGAAAATCGAATAAAAAACTTAACTTACCATTACGTGTTAGGAATAGTACAAAACAGTTTATAACAATAAAATAAACACGAACAGCGATATAAAAACATCCAAATATAGAAAACAACCCACACGTGCGTTAAACAAGAGTAAAACATTTTGATTTATCCCAGTCTAAATATAACGCTATTGTGAAACTGAAAGTGACAAAACATTACAATGATCAGTTTACATGCAGTTTTGAAGTAATTTGAGTGACTTTCAGTCTTTTTATAATATACCAATACGTCGCGTTTCGTCGGTGAGTGAGATTACCGGATGCCCAATACCCCTTTCCTCTTCCCATCCTTTATCCGTCCCGCTCCTCTCCCAATTGTGCCGGCAACACATCCATGATCCAGCGTTGTGGATGATCATTGCAGTGATCACTTACCATCAGGTGACCTGTTTGCTCGTTTGCCGGACCTATGGAATAAAAAAAAATAAGTGGTAAGTCGACACCTTAACTGATTGAAAACATGCATGGCATTCAGATGTCCTATTCAACAGTTAGTGATACTCAGAAACTTACTTTGCCACCGGCGCGGTGCAGTGATCGCTATAATTAAAAACGGCTTATTATAGCTAATTTTCACGTTCGGTCTGCCAATAATGCGTATGTTTTTATCTGAACTGGGTGTAGAGCAGCTCTACCACTTTATGCTCTGTCTCATTTGTGGAGAGAATATTAGAGATTAATATGTTATTTATAATAATAAAATTATCCATTTAGTTGATCTAGTATATCCAACAGGCATAGATATTAGAAATAAAAAGAATATGAAAATGAATAAACTACTCTGCTTGATCCATTCTCTTTATGTGTATTATCTACTAGCACTTTATAAAATAATTACAATAAAAATCTAAATACTTATGTCCTTATTAATAGACAAATTTCAAACATATTTAAGTTCTAGAATGTGTTGTCCCTTTCGAACGACTTTTGAATTCAGTTTGAGCGAAGAAGACAAAACATTCGATATATAAAATAGGTTTTAAAACTATCTATGAGTAATGCCGATTATGTTAGATTCCTGACATTGAATTATGAAAAAAACAGAATATTACAATCACAAAAACATTTATTTAACGCCGTGGACCTAAACTAACCCATTTTTTCTCCCACAGAACGCCCGCACTCCGACTCAGAAATCCTGACAAGACCATCGACATCGCAGCCAAACCGTCTCTCTGCTTCTTCTCCGCCTCTGTCCCTGACCTTTGACACCGACCTCGAAGACGACGTGTTCTCCCTCCGCAGCGACAGGAACGACATCTTCTCCACCAGGAATCTGGATATCTTCGGCTATGGGAGCAACAGGACCCCCGCTGGGGTGCTGTTGAGTCCTAGAAGGGAAAGGTCGTTTACCTTCTCCAGTAGTAGCGAGAAACATTGGCGGGATAAAGGCGGAACGGATGTCGCGGATGGTGTGAGTGGGGATGCTGATGAAGTAAGTGAATTTTTTTATTATTTATGTTCTATTCGGTTAGGTTTTAAAGCGATTCGAGAATATAATTAACAAAAAAAAAATAGAGTTCTGTTGTATGCGAAAATTGGGATGTTTCTCGAAGAAAATATTTGGGTCCAAATAGATAGAAATTGGGTTGTTGTTCCAATTTCAGAACATAAGGGTGATATTGTTAGGCTCAAATATTAATTCCGAGTAAGTTATACGTCAAGGCCGTACGTCTCTTGCCGTACCAGACAACTTATAAGAGATTTTGAAAATTGAAAACTGACACATATTACTTGTACAAATAAAGAATAGGATTGAAAATGGCGGCATTGATATCGGTCTCTCGTTCACAAACTATAACGTGCGAAAGAGAGGTCGATATAAATGGCTCAATTTTCAATCCCATTATTTATTTGCACAAGTTGTAGTGGATTTTACATCAAATCAAATATTTGACAGTTTTATAATTTATTCTAACCAGGTGCTCCTTAACTAAAAAAAAATGTTCTCCTTAACCAAACACAATTTAACAAAACATAACCTGATCAAAATACCACAGACTATAAAAACCTGCGGTCGCGAATACGTTGCGTAATAAACAGTAAGTCGATATTGTTTTTATTGAAATCGTTAAACGCACGTGCACTTCTTTGTCTCGCGTGAATCATCGGCTGATGAACTGAAAAATATCAACGAAATGGAAACATAATTTTATTATGTTTGTGTAGTGGTTTTGCTTAATTATTGAATTTATTTTCAAGTGACAAATTCTAGACATACCCTTAGAATGTAGTTACGGTAGATATTCATTGATAAAATTTCAATGTTGTAATAGATAAAACTACCCAGACTACCTAAATACACTGCATTGAATTGCATTGCATTTACAATTAGGTGGAATGTAGCCAGTATGACCTGTCAGTAGAAAAAGTTTGACAGTTCTTAGATACTCTAAAATAACTGAAAAGGACAGTTTATAGCTGTTATACATAAAATAAACACTATTTATATTAAACAAAGAAATAGTAAATACTTAAACAGCAAACAGCGCCTGATGAAAACTTAATACATTCGTGCAACATTGCTATTCCAAAAGATCAGGCGCCTGCAATATATTTCATTGTTATGTCGAAACATCACTTTGTTAATGTACACAATAAAATAAAAAGCTGCTGACTCGAAATTAAATCTTACCGATAGATATACGGTTTACGTTCAAATAAATTTTTATACGAATGTTTTTCTTTGTCATTTACTATATGGAGACGGCTTCGGTGTCGTTTATTTAAAAATTTTGTTTTGACGGAATTTCATGTTAATATGAATCTTCTTTTTTTCCATTTAGTAGAATATAAAGGTAATTTATGCGATAGTCCTGACCCAAGCTAAGCCTTTCAGACCGCCTAACTGATCGTAACTATGCCTTAAATGATACCCATAATATTCAAGGATCATATCAAAATAATATAAATATTATTAACGGCTTCCCTTCCAATACAATCTCTTAACTTCTAAACAGTTTCCTTTATTAGCCAAAATAAGCACACTACAAAATTTTACGACTCTATTACTTAAGACATCATTTCATAATTTTATTTATTAAAATAAATAAACTAGAGAAGACACTACATACAAAATATTTGTATCAAAAAAGAGAGGTACCGTACCACTGTTTCTATCCTTGTTACTCCTGCTAAGTAATAGTATCTTCCTTCTTACTCTACTGTTTTCCTGCCTAATTCGTATACTCAGACGCGGCTGCCAACATGTCCACGGTAGTCACAGGTTCAAATCCCAGGGCACTTCTCTCACTTTTCGGAGTCATGTTGATAGTCAATCATCAAGCACTTAAACGGTGAAAGAGAACATAGTGAGGAAACCTGCATACCATAGCGATTTGCAAGAATTGCTAAGATATGTATAGTTCGGTAGCCTGCACTAGGCCGGCGTGGTGGACTAATGGGGCCTAACCCCTCTCAATAGTTCTCTCGATTGTAGAAGAGGCCCGTGCCCGGGTTGATACAGGTATGCTCAGTGCGCTGCAATTTTGTTCGGAATATCCCCTCTGGCATAATACATCAATGTTTTTACGATCACAACGACATACATAAAATCCAAATTAAATTGATTTTACAATTTATCTGACCTAATTACGTCAAAATAAAATACAATCCACTTCATTTTGACACCGTATGCGGTAGTTTACTGCCGTTTGCGCAATCGACCAACACATTGGATCAAAGTTTGAATATTGGGTCGAATATAGTGACCTAAAAATTGTGTTGTAACAGGATATTTTTGTCATAGTCTTGTTGCGCAGGTGTCACTATGCTTGGGTTATCTTTGATCCTTATATGCCATAATTGTTAGTTCATGTTTCAATAGCATTATTTTATTAAGTCTCGAGTTTGGACTTGTGATAGCTCCTGCGGCTCCCGTTAAAAATATTAGCTTTCATTTTAGGTTAGGCGGTTCATACATTGGATTTTCAGTTGATCCGAGAGACATAAATTGAGTACATTATACTTAAAAAAACATTATTACTACTAAACATCATTACTACTTAAAAAACATTATTCATCACAATAAAAAAATACTCAACGCCAGTTTCCTCTTCCCATCCTTTTTACTCCTCGCATCCCTCCCGATTTGATGGGCCGGCAACACCTCTATGATTCAATCATTGTGGATGATCATGAGCCCCAGTGAAATGCTTTAGCAGCAGATGATCATGAGTACTTACGATCGCCTGTTTGCTTTCGCCTATTGAATAAAAAAAATCACAAAGCAGGCCTTCCCAAAAGTAGTATTTCCTAAATTTAATTGTAAGGTTGTGAAAATTTATTTTTCTTTTCAAAATCATATATTTTTTCCAACCCCAACAGCCTAAATCAATTCAGAAACATACAGTTCCCATTTAAATAACAATTAAATGACAAGAAGCCATCACTCAGCGTCTACTTGAGTTAATACCCTCGCTAAAAGACAGCGTGGATTTAAACACCGCAATATTACAAACTGAATGCATTGACTTGATCTGGCAAACGTCCAAAACATTGTACTCATCTTCACAGGAATAAATTATCGATACACGACGTGATTTTTAATATAATTCTATTTATAGAATTTCTTTATGCTAGCGAATTATTTGTATTAAATTTCTTGTCTCAAGCATCGCTAGTTTATAAGCCAAAATGAGGGCTTTTTATTTTGGTCGCTTTTTTTGACTACGTATAAGTATGTAGATAAGTCATAAGTAGCACATACCAGTTTGACTCTTTCGTTTTGCTTGGTTTCTGAAAAAACCTGTATTTATAAGCCACTTTTTCTAATGTTATATCATCTACAAATCGGTTCTCAACTACAATTTTCAATGAATAGATCTTTATTGGCGGCAGTAATTAGTTATCCTAAGAAAGGGTTCGCTTTTTCATCATCATCACAATTTTTTCATCCATCATTCATCCATCAGCCAAGGGAAGTCCACTGCTGAAAATAGGCCTCCCCCAATGATTTCCACAGTGACCTGTTGGAGGCAGCCTGCATCCAGTGACGTCCCGCGACCTTTACTAGTTCGTAATTTTTTGGTCAAAGAAAATTCACTGCTGAAAATATACATGCCTAAAGTGTTAACAAAGCTACATTAAAGAAAATCTGTACCCAGCCAAGACAGTTGAAAATAAAAGCCGCCTCCACACCGATACAGCAATCACTTAAGATATAAAGTGATTTTAGTATTTAGTAGAAAATTAATTGGCCCACAAAACGTGGGGGGAGCGTTTACGTGAACGCATTTGAACAACTGGTTTGATGTCACCATAAAAAGTTGAGAGGCGACTGTAATGAATTGCTTTAGCTCTTGATTTCGGATGATGAATTTTGAGTAGACGTGTTATTTCCAATAAGTTGTATAATATGAGGATGTAGTTATTTTATAATTGTAGAAGCAAATACAACAATCAAATAGATATAAATGGTTTATATTTCTTAAAGATTTAAGAAATAGTTTAGATATTGTGATCACATCAGTTTGCTAAGGGTGATGTTGGCTGTGGCCTCAAAAGGTGTTAATTTGAACAATTTATACGAGTACAAATTATAATTTTTACAAAATGAATTACAACGGAATAGTTACACATTATTAAGCTAGTCTCCTCTGAATTTACAACTAAGTAGTTCATAAGTCAACATAAAAAAAATCTAACCTGAACCTGTTTCAAATTTCGCCTAAAAAAACAATTACACGAAAGTACACGACAATGATGATGAAGAAATCAAATTGATGATTATGTCGTCAGAGAACTTTCCTAAAGCTACGAAATTTAACAAAGACAAAGACACATCAATCATTCAACATCCCCAAATCGTAACATTTCAACAATCGCCATCATCGTACAACAGAATAATTAAGCGTCTAAATTAAGCTGCGCGTGACCTTGCACAAACTGCACGACGGCAGTAAACCTCGCCAACTGTAACAACATCGTTACTCGCTCCACAATGCTCGGACTTAGTAACTATACTGGGGGGTTGGTGTGAATTGGCCTTTAGACCTCCTGAATTATTAGTTTTACGGCCTTATTCATAGATAGTTATAAAACTTATTTCAGTTAACGAATGTTTTGTTTTCTTCACTCAAACTGAGTTTTAATGTCGTTTGAAAGGGACAAAACATTCGCTATGTAACATAGGTTTTAAATATGTCTGTGAATAAGACCGTTAGCCTACATTTCATTTCTTTAAGCCGCTTCCAACAGGTCGATGTGGAGATCCTTGGGGGAGGCCTACGTTCAGCAGTTCAGCCCTGTGACTGAATACATAGATAGCCGACGTTAATCGAAACCTGGATATGGGCATGTTCTTTATCACACATTTTTCTGGGTTAATAATAATCTATATGCATTCCACTACACCTTGTTCCATCAAGAAGTCGATTAAGCAGGGTTAGTCCGCTACCAAGCGGGCTTGAACTTGTCGGCAGTCGCGTACTTCACTTATAGGCTTCCATGCGCTTATATTTGCGCTTAATATTTATTACTTACACTTTCCTCGTCCTACGGCAGTCTAATCGATAATTGGCTCTGAAACTTAATAATGTCATTTCATCTGACAGGTGATCTTTCCACCTTCTTAATGACAGCCATTCTGCTACCGCCTTAGTCCATGTACTGTTGATACATCTAGCCAAGTAACCTGCCAACCTCAACACGAGCCCAGCAATTCGTTTCCTGACTTTAAACACAGCTGGTGGTTGACTTCCTCGATGTTAAAATGCTTAAAACACATATTGCACCAACACTACAAATGCAATAACAGACATATTAAAAACACAAATTAAACGCATTAAAATACTATTATTGAAACCAAGGCCAATACAACACGATGCGTGAATAAAAAAAAAATGTGCAGTTGGCTCTATTCTGGTGCGTACTGATTCACAGCGGGAGAGTAATATATCTGTATATGTATATATACAGCTCGGAATAATACGCAATAGCGGAATGGAACCTTGTCATATTATGTCCTCGTTTTATAAAGCCCGTTCCATGGTCATTTGTGGCGTAATAATTGCATAATAGGTTAGTTTGTCGCTCTAATGCCTAAGTATGGTGGTGGATAGGCATCAAGTTCGATTCCAGAGCCAAATTATTTATTGTATTATTTTATTTAAATAAATAAATAAATACACACAACACATAGTCCTGGAGTAAGATCGAGGCTTGTCTTGAATATCAGGAACTAGGAGAGACTTTTCAGTCTCACAAACATTTATTTTAAATTTACAATTACATTTTCCAATTTGTTTTACTTATAAATGAATTGTTTCTCAAAAAAATTGACGATTACAAATCCGTTTGTAAGCAACATACCCACTAAATACTCGTATTTCTGCAAAAAGCTTAGAAATATACAATATTTTTAGTAACAAATAATTTAGTAATTTTTAAAAGAAGATAAATATATATGTAAATATTTTAGGAACAAATAGATATGCATTTTGAGTGAGAAATCACCGCTATTAAATTCCGTACCTATTTTAAAACTTAACAAAGTCTAATACTACAAACTTCCTACTAATAAAGTTAACGCGCCGCCCACAGTTAATTCAACAACATTGGAATTAATTTAAAGATGACATCAAACAAAGAGATTGCGAAAGTAGAACATTCTTTGCTTAAACAGATACGTGGGAGCTGCTTAACTGATGTCTAGGTATTGTTCCGGGCTGGCTTGTGTTAGATATTGCAATTTATAAAAAAATGTGACAGTATACAGGGCATATCAAGACTGCGACCGAAAACGAAGCCGGGTGGTAGTTTAAGTGATTACAGACACAATATAATTAAAAATTTCTCAAAAAAGCGATAGGTTTTTTTTACAATAATTATTTAAATAACCTGTTAGAGGCAGCCCGCATCCAGCGACGTCCCGCGACCTTTACCAGGTCGTCTGACCACCTAGTGGGTGGACGTCCCACGCTGCGCTTTCCGCTTCGTGGCCTCCATTCGAGAACTTTTTGGCCCCATCGGCCATCAGTTCTCCGTGCTATGTGCCCCGCCCATTGCCACTTCAACTTGCTAATCCGCTGCTTAATCGGGCTGCCTCTAACAGGTCACTGTGGAAATCATTGGGAGAGGCCTATGTTCAGCAGTGGACTTCCTTTGGCTGATGGATGGATGGATGATTTAAATAACATCGTGTTTGAGTAGTTAATCTCTAGTTTTTGCTAAAATTATAATTTAAACGGTTAAAAAGTGGGGTACATTATTATTTTGGGAAAACTATGTATTTATTACCCACATACATGATAAGTAAAAAATTACAATTAAAAAATTGACGCTTTTTCGGCGAAATTTTTAGTTGCATTGTGTCTGAAGTCACTTTTACTCGTACTAACACCTGGCGTTGTTTTCGGTCGCAGTCTGGATATACCCTGTATAAAACAACTGCCTCGATGCCATAGTTGTACCGCGGTACGGTTGCAAGGTTGAGCTCTTGAGTTCGAGTACCGGGTCGGGCGAAGTAATATTCGATTTTTCTATTCATTATCAGCTAGGAGTCGGGAATTTATGCCCTATCACATTGTGGGACGGAACTTACAAGGCGAAATGTGGGCGTCTTGGTGGCACCTCTGCCTACCCCTTCTAGGAAAAAGGCGTAATTTTATGTATGTATGTAGTATATAAAAACTATGCGGATACAGTAAATTGAATACGATTCTAGAACAGTAGAGTACGTAGGAATCTGTACGTGACAGATAGAGTCTGGTAGAGATGGAATTCTTTTTATTTTATTTATCAGAATCTCCAACGAAGATAACACATTAAATATAACATATTACGGTTATATTTAGTACATATGTATCATTCTGCGTGCATCGTCAATAACAGGGAGTACAGCTTACACGGAGTTTGTTAACAACAACAATATAATAAGCACAATTAACCATACGGATTAACTTAAGGCGAAGCTTATGAATGCCATTACAAATGAAGCAATTATGATAAAACTAAAAATAAGGATAATATTGTGACGACCAAGGCGTAATGTGTCGACGATCAAAAGATTTTTCACTGATGCGTAATATATTTGGAATACAATACACTCACGATCAGTATTGGAGTAATTTGTCGTACCAGCAAAAAGGATCAACTGGCGATAGTTTTTTTTTCTCTCATCAATTGACCCAATTACTCCGGTTCCTTTAATACAACATACATACAAGCTTAGCTCGAAACCAGACAAACAAATTGCTCTTTTTAAATATACATATAAATAAACATCACGCCTTTATCCCAAAAGGGGTAGACCGAGATTCTACAAGGACACCCACTTTTGCCTTGATTGTTCCTTCTCACAGTATGATAGGAGTAACAAAATCCTGACTCTGAGCTGACAAGAAATAGAAAAATCCAATATCGTTTTGCCTGACCCGGAATTCGAACCCTAAACGTTATAATCGTACCATAGTACTACGCCATCGAGGCAGTCAGCATGTCCTTATTTAAACTGCTCTTTACTTACCTTACCATGCCCTGTATGCACATTACAAAACAAAATCTTCAAAACGATTCATGTAACCGCACCTCAACACAAACTTACTGCGATAAAGTTGCAACTGAATTAGTCATTTAAGCGCGCACAAAGCACTCTCTCAATGCCAGAAGGTAACAAGCGGCGCAGTGTTGAGTTTCATTGAACACAATTGCATTTACCATTCGCAATTCGAGGAATAAACAATAATCATAAATGACACGCGACGTGTGTCGTAGAGTGCCAGTTAATTCATACATTGTATAGGCACATCATTTTATACAGTAGGAAAATCTTACTATGTACATACGTAGATAGAAATGTCGCTCTTTTATTCAATCATCTTTGGTAATGCAAAATAAATAAGTATTCGTGCTAAATTGTGGTACTAGCATCTGATAGGGACAGACATGTTATGTCTGTCGACAAAAATTGATATCTATAGTATATACTATATCTATAATATATATAGTATATACCTATATACTACATATAGTATATACTAGTATATACTATAGATATCGTTCTAAAGTGGAGACCGCGTCTTAGCAAATGTAGCATGGGGACGTCCTATGGTCAGATGGCGGGACGACTTGCACAAGAGGGACAGTAGCGAATGGATGCATAAAGCAGCAGACCGGGCTCTGTGGCGTACCTTGGGTGAGGCCTATGTCCAGCAGTGGACTGCAACGGGCTGATGATGATGATAATAATGATCCTATGGATATGCATTTTGGTCGACGTGAATATATCAATTTCACTTCATCTGTTCTCTCTACTCATGTAATAATAATTATACATATTCCTACTTTCATGCTAATGCTGTCCGGCGAAGAACTAGGGAATTTATAGTCAAAACCTGCCCTAATAAAGTATGTGAGCATGTCTTGTTTCGAAACATGCCAGGGTACCAGCATCCCATTTTGTTTTATCCAATAGGTAACTAATCTCTTGCATATTATGAATACTCTAATCGGGATAAACCTGTCGACATCACATGAAAAGATTTAAAAGTATGCGAGATAACTAATACAACTAACAAAACGCCTGAAGATATTACTAACAGTGAGAGTTGGTTGCATCTCTTATTTACCAAAATATTAATTTACATAATAACACGTAACGTAAAGCATCCTACGTTTCATACAGCGCGCGTGTCATTAACCGCAAAAATCAGTTCATTTTTATTTGAATTAAAATCCATTATAAAGATATTAAAAAATCAATCTGAATTTATCTATCCACTCCTGCGTAGAAAATGACAGAGATTTTGTTTAAAGTTTATATCGTGTCCATAGTCACACGCATTACTGGGGATCTAAATAGATTTTTTCGCAATTTTTTGCTGTATCTTCCGAACTCTGAAGATTACTTTAATTTTCAGGAGCAATCTTTCATACCCTCAATATACCACGACATTGACAACGCGTTTTCTACATAGAAAACACACAAAAGGCTCGCTTTCAAATCCATAAACATTAAGCAACACTCGCAAATATTAGATGCGTACGAAATTACACTGTACCTTATATCTTTTGTGTTTTGTCATCCGTCAAAATGTATTTTCGCATTCGAGGATCGCTAGAGGGTTTAGAAGTTCACGGGGACGTATTCAGGGATTTTTGGGGACTATAATAATTGTAGATACAGCTTTTTATGTATAATCTTCGTGCGATATGTCTGTGTATGTCACTTTAAGCTAAAGTCGTGCTAGTGCGTCTTTATTTTATAAAACAAACATTCTAAATGGGTACATAGGATATAGATTGTTTTATAACTATGAATTATAATAATTCCAAGTTTCCAACTTTACCGTTTTATACCCCCTTCAAATATTTGAGATAAACAGATTATTTCAATATTATCATCGAATTCGCTATCGAAATTCCTAGATCAAAGGAAAGTAAAATAATTTGGTAAAACAATGTAAGAATCTTTTGCTCCATAGATCACTAAAAATCAACAATGGTATTATAGTTTTATTTACCCCTTTATATTTCATCTCATTCTTAAAGAATCTTTAATGTTATTGAGAACCATTTTGGACTTTATTAAACTAATGTAGATTAACTATGAATTTAGTATGAACGAAGTTAAACAAATGTGTAACATTTACCCACAACATGCAACTAAATCCACCCCTGCTTCAAGCAAAGAGGCTTTTTGTTACCGGTGTCCGGGACTCTCAGGGTTTTTTTCTATTTGCCCTCATTCCTTCTTTTTCGCTTCACCGGCATTAATATTCATAAGTAAATTGCAGGGATAATCCTGAAGGACGTTTGACGAAAAAAGATTTTAATTTACAATATACGTGTAATAGACTGCGCGTTAGGGATGGCAAGGTTTGTCATATTTGGTTTTTAGGGGTTCTTGTTTATATTAAATATTGTAATGCGTCATGTTGAACACGGGACTTCTCTGTGATCGAGAATTCGATTGAGAGGGGTTAGGCCGTAGTCCACCACATTGAAGTATTGGCGGACTTCATATACCAATTAAAATCTATTGAATGAACTGTTTGGATTTTAAATATTTGACAACCTAGTTTGTGGTGAAGCGAACTGCTTCACAGATAACAATAGCAAACCTAGTTTGTATTTTTTTGAAAAACTCAAGCATTTTTATACTTTCAAGTACGCCAGGTAAAAAAAATGTGATTTTTTACCTAATTTTACTGTGAAATAGTGATTTTTAGTAACAGAATTAACTTTAAAAAACAGAGCCATGTGTCTTTGTAAATTTTAAATATTTAATATACTGTGTAAAATTTACTACACCTAACTCCGACCTTAGGCTACATAAAAACTTGACTAGGTATGTACCTCCACTTAAGTATTCTCTCTTGAACCAAAAAGGTAAAGATACGAGATTAAAAAGATAACTACGACCATTGTGAATACCCACTTGTTTGATGCAATCAGCCGAGACGCGACCGACGAAAAACGTCGCGAAAATGCTTGAAAAAGGTAAAAGGAAAGATATGAAGAAAAGATAAAAAACGAAGGTATATTCCGACGCGTCTCATTTTTAATTCCATGGTGATGTTTTTTAGAAATATTCGTGTTTAGCGCTACGTTTTCTTAATGGGTTTTCGTGCGGCATACATAATATATTTATTATTTTTTTGACAAAAATTAAACAAGATCTGTATTCTGCTATGAACCGATATATTAGGAAATAAAAAACCATATAAAGATAGTAGCATTTGTTTAAAAGAGACTTCTTGATGTCTTGGACTTCGTTAGGCTCGATCAAACTTTAGGAACAGTACAGAAGTTACTAAAGCATAACCTAGGTTCACAATAAATGATTTATAAATGCTAGAGCGAATGCTTTTAGAGCGAAGACCCCGTTTTTGAAAACATTATAATATAGGGTGCTCTAAGGCTAGATAGAGTGACGACCTTCGAAAACCTGAGACTCGTCTTTGATGACATGAAATTGGAATGGTTTATATTCAGCCTATGTCTGATGATGATGACGACTATGAATTGTTCAAGGAATATTCAAAGACTTACCATGCGGAGTTGTAATAGAATTATGCGATAATAGGACGAAATTATATTTGTCACCGTTAAGAACTTGACTATGCTCTTATTGCTAGAGTCCATCAACGAGGATGGTCGCTTAAAATCAGGTAGTTCGATGGTTCAATATACCCAAAAAAAACATTGTGCAATTTAACTAGCCCTAGAACGAATGGCGACATAAGTTGTAAGGGTTTTTAATTCAAAAGATATTTTACAAAATTCTTGCTGTCAAATGGAGAGCTGTAATTAAAAATATTTCTGTAATTTTTAAATCTTCATAAAACGTCTAAGAAAATTAGCGAAAAATTCTTGAACATCTCCTAACAATTTACAGACGTCTCAAGCAAAAAATACCTCAAAATACATTTTCTGGAAAAATAAAAAAAATCAAGATTTTGTCCTCCACTTCAATAGAAAAAGTTCAAGACACAAAAATAAAAGTGGAAGTGCACAAAGCCACTCGCCGGACCCGATGCTTTGGCGTGCCACCTTCAAGTGCTCAAGGAAGTGATGCCAGACGCTTTCCACGAAAAACCTAAGGGAAACGAATCGAAAATAGACTAGAAAAAAATCGAGACATCTCCAGGAGCGAGGTCCCTGGCTTTACGGTTTTGGCTTGGTGTTACACCGGAGCGAAGGTCGCGTGCAAAATTGAATGTTCGTTTTAGTGATGAATCAAAATGAATTATTATAATAATAATTAATATTTTAATTTTTAGCTTTGTATAAGATATCGTTGTCGTAAAACGTCTGTTACATTTCTTAAAGATTTTTAGTTGTTGGTAAAACTTAAAAGTTTTTGTATTTAAAAGATAATATTACATCTACTATTAATATTTTTTGTAAGCATTTCTTTCGGCATGATCAAGGAATAAAAGGAATGATCTATTGTAAACATTTGTATTATTCAATTAGAAAAAAGGGTTTAGCTGGGTATTAGAAAATCTTACGTAATATCTTTAATATTTCTGCAACATGCAAATATCACATTCCACATACGCATGGGAAACATGCATCTATTATAGAATAAAAATACATTTCATAACAGTACACGCCACCGCAACACACAAAAGCATTAACCATTACGCTACGGTGTAACACAATCCCGAACCTTTGTTTCTCGCCACTCACCGTGCCGTATCATTAACTCGGAGTGGATGCGAGATTTTTTCGACTTTTTAAACTTAATCTTTTTTCCTTTTATTTATGGAAACGCGAGTGTCACCGCCCTTTCAGTTTCGAGAGGTGACAACTCGCTTACGATGACGATCGCATTAATTAGAGATACGTGGTAGGGCCCGGTTCAAGTATTTATTGCGCATGCTCATTACCATTTCAATCATCGGCTGTAGACATAAGCTCCTATTTTTTTTTGGGATAAGCAAAGACCAAGTCCTCTTGAAAGTTGATCACTCATTCACCGATCATGAACATAGGTGCTGAGAATATAAGTGCAAAAAAAATGGAACTGAACCTCCCCTTTGATAGCGGTTCGGAAAATGTGACTGTAGATATACATAATCCGCAATTTAATCAGTTAATTCAGCTGGGGAAATTAATAATGAATTATTTATTGTTCATTTCCCTGGGCAGCATAGTGAAAGACAAAATTATAAACAAGAGAGGTAAGAACCTCTATTTTTTTATTGCGATGAATGGCGAGACGAGCATGCCATTTGCCTGATGGTAAGCGATACGATCGCTCATGGACAGTAGGCAGTAGCAAAACAAAACAACACCATGAATTATAAATCACTGCACTGCACTGGCCATCCTGAGACTTAAGATGTTAAGTCTCATCATGTCCAGTAGTTACTCTGGCCACAATGCCCTTCAAACCGGAACACAACAGTGCACTTACACTGTTGTAGGGTGGGAGAAATAGATATTGCGGTGGTACCTACTCAGGTGGCATCTCACATATGAGAGATCTACCACCTACAAACACAATAAAAATACTTTTAAACCACTGATTTAATAATAGTTACAACTGCTATTGCAAAAGGAATTAATACATTCTGTTTTTCCTTACAAAACCCTTTATAGGTCAAGCTGTTTTAGAACCTAAGATCCCTTATAAATTCGAATGCCTATAACACAAATTAATTTTATTATAAAACCAATATTAATCATCTGGTGTGTGCATTTATTATTAAACATAGAGTTTGAATTAATATTTTCAAAGATCCTGTAAGATATTGAAAGAGACAAATATAAAGGAGAGTGATCCCTTTGCGTATTTCACGGCATTATTTACTGATATCATAATGAAATCGAATGAGGGCGAGTGGAAATGTTAAGGGTGCGTGATTTTGGTTAAATATTTTGTCTGATACAAATTAATGTACTCAGGTTTCTTGCTTCCATTTGTGTGTTCTGTAAATTATAATAACCATGACTGAATGAAAAATTAACTTGTAAAAAAATTGGCAAACTCCCAACAGATTTAAAAGGAACATTTGTATATTAAAATACAAAACGACATTATACGAGTATACATACAGGATATATCAAGACTGCTGTTATTTAAAATATAAAAAAAAATCGTCACTTTTTTTTTGCAAAATTTTTAGTTGCATCGTGTCTGTAGTCACTTAAACTACCACCTGGTTTCGTTTTCGGCAGCAGTCTTGATATAGACTGGCGATAGTTGGTTGTCTCTTGTCGGTCGACAAAATTATAAATTGTATTACTCCAAAATTGGGTGTACACTGGCTAAATCAATTATCAAAAATTAACTAATTATCAAAATATATAACTCCATGCGGGATATTACATATGTTCCCATATTATACTATTACTTCGATTCCGCTTGAAATAATAGTTATTAAAACACAAGCGTTCATATAGAGAGCCGTTGCAGTCTACCACGACATTACTCCATACTTGGATCACCAAAAATCGCATCAACAACATGGAAACATCACAAAAAGACAAACTCTAACAGCGTTTTTTTCTTATAACACCGGCATAAAAGGACCATCGCTGCGCCTTAACATCAAAAACACGGCGAAAATTCTCCAAATCTGCCAGTATGAGACGTCATAATTCAGACGCGCAAAAGAATAAAGATAAAAAATATGGCAGTCATTGAGATTTCCCCCGTGTATACTGATCTAAGGATAAGGTGGGGTGTTAGAATTTTACAATTTATAATTTAAATTGATATTTTTACGGTAATGGCGTTAAGATTTTGTTTTAAGGTGGGATTGTATTGAGAAAGATTTGTTTTACATGTTTTTGAACGAAATTACTGGAGAGCATAAAGTATGATGGGTTAACTGCTTTCTTGTACTATTAAATCAAATACGCTATTCATATAATAAGAAAGATATTTTTTTTTTATTTAATTCTTTCTACTGAAGCAAATCTTTTAAAACCAATCTTTTACTTTATTAAAAGTGTGTCAGACTTTGTGGCCGGACTATTGCTGCAAATTGATACGTCCTCACTATGATAAAGTTTCTTTAAAAATCCTTAAAATAATCTTTTAAATATGTCCCTCTAATGTAATTCTAAAGTGTCTAAAGTCACTTAGTAAATTCTAAAGTCTATGTCCCTCTAATGTAATTCTTAACATTTTTATACTCATTACATTGTTTTGTACCACAATCAAACCTACAGCCTGTTGTGTACCAATCTAATTTCATTGGGTAGGCACCACCGCAATGTCTATTTCTCTCGCCAAAAAGTAGCGTAAATGCACTGTTGTGCTCCGGTATGAAGGATATTATAGCCAGAGCAGCTACTGGACATAATGAGACTTAACATCTTATGTCTCAGGATGGCGAGGGCAGTGGAATGTCAACCATTGCTTTGTAATTCATGGTGTTGTTTTGTTTTGCTACTGTCCATAACCTCGTTTCGTTATTCGTCGCAATTAAAAAATATATTGAGAGCTTGCTGCTCTTGGACCAGCGTCTATAAAAATAAACATTGTCAAGTCATGTGTAAATCTCCATAAACCGTTTCTGCCACGTGTTGATAACGCGTATGATATTGTTAATATTAAATTTAACGCGGCGCGCATTTGTCGTGCGTCGCTCTCTTAACTTAACAGCGGTATAAAATGTTTATGTATGATGAATATTACTATTTGTTTGGGGTACGTGGTACATTGGAAGTGATGGTGCCCTATTGTACTCAATTTTTTGGTATTTTTACTGCCTTTGTATTTTTTAGGATTTTTCTACTGTTAGACAAAGCTATTTCAATTGAATGTGAGTGTGATCAAAATAGATACAACGGATAGATGGTAATCTCCAAGCTTAGGTACGTAAGCTACAGAGCGCATCGCAGGACGGAACATCAACGTCTTGTTTAAAAAAATCTTGTGTTCCAATAACAGTCGCTGAGGTCGAAAACGGCTAAGAACACATCATGGTAATCTCTAGTCGTTTAGTTATGCCGACTGCTCGAAGCCGAATTTCCATGTACTGAACCCAAACGCAAATGATTGCGAGTTATTGTGACAGATTTACCATCGTGTACAACGGTCACATCCTGGGTAGAAAGGAATAACATACATGACAGTCTCCGTGGCGCAGTTGCTTAGACGCCGGCTGTGAAACGAGAGGCCGCGGGTTCGATCCCCGCACCGAGATAAAATTTGTGAGGCCCACAGTATTTGTCTCGAGTCTGGGTGCTTATGAGACAGAAAAATCTCTGATACCCACTACACAAGACTTAATGGATTTTAATATGAGGTCAGGACTATGTATATGACTATTGTATGTATTTATTATTTATACGATCAGCGTTTTGAACCTTCTACAATGTTGCTTAGCAAACGATTTACTTTAGACTATTATACTGTGAAGTAATGGAAGTACAGCTTTGCGAGCGCATCTATAAAATACACGTTATAAATTATAAGTCTATTGTATGCCAATATGGCGGGTCATAGCTGTACTAAACAAGCCAATGTTACACCATCTTCACCTATGTACCACAATAAAATATTTTGAATTTGAATTTGAAATTTGAAGTTCTAAGGTGAAAAATAAGATGCTTCTAGTTCTACGTGGTATATGGCGAAAATGGCTCTCGTAGCTCTTGAATTTGATAACTGCTACGTAAGACTAGAATTTCAATACAAATTCAAAGTAAATTAGTAAGTTATTGTATGTCTGGAGGTGGGTGTTGCTAGCTGCGTCATAGTTATATTTTTAGCTGCTGTAGCTAGCAACACACAGTTCTAGTCGGGGTTTGGAAAGATTTTTTTCCAAAATATTTTATTTAGTTGTATTGTATTGTATTATATTCGTCCCACTGTTGGGCACGGGCCTACTCTACAATCGAGAGAATCGATTGAGAGTGGTTTGTTAGTTTTTTTAGTTAATTGGCTGCATAAAGGCTCTACGCACAATACTGTTTACTATATTCTCTTTAAATCAATACTGATTGATCCGTTTACCTCAAAAGGTATACAAACACCAGCGCCCCTCACGTTATTGTAATCCGCGCAATAAAAACGATATTAAATTTAAGTATTTCACGTTTTTTACAACGTTGGATGGAAAACGAGTGTTTCATATCAGTTGTTAAAATAATACGATGGATTTAGACGGCGCAGGCACGTGCGGGCAAAGCCGGGGCGTTTTTACTAGTGCATAAATGTATTTTTATATTGGCTTTGGTGATTGCTTGAAAGTAATTCAAACTAAAAATACATTTAAAAAATAAACTATTTCTTGCTGTAACCTATTTGTTTTAACTTGCAAGTTGTTTAAACTATAAATAATCATTTAAATGCGCCGATTAGTTTTGGATTAATTGTTGTAATTTTGTTAAGTTCGTGAAAAATATAACTTAAAAATCGTAATATTTATTACTTGTACTCTTTAAGCGAAGGAAACTATAATATAAGGAAATTCAATGTTGCTGAAACGTATGGAGAGCTCGAAAATACTGCTTTAAAGACGCTAATGTATGACAATGCTCCCTCTAAATTATAAATACTCTAAGCTCCTTACAATCGAATCTCACATTTTCCAAGCCAAGAAATTCCATTGATTTTACCTAGTATGAAATGTACGAGTATAGTTTTATCTATGGTTGTATCACGCAGCTACCGTTCAAAATAAAGATTTAATGCCATCCAACTAAAGGAAACAACTAAACCGTCCCCATAAATAAGCAAATATTTATTATATCCTTTATAATGTAACCTATCTTTACGATTCTCTTTTTATTCGCCATAGCCATTTTACTGTTAACATAAAAGGGGGCGAATAAAAGATTTGTTGTAAAAATTAAACTCTTAGAAGTAAGCCTGAACCCAGTTATGACAAAGGATGTTATAATTTTTATTATTGTTTTAAAGGTGGCCATATCTTAAGCCGCCATTTTCTTTTAGTATTCGAAATGCGAACGCGCGAAATAAAATGGCGCTTAAAATGGATGTTTGTTTTTAATTTTTTACGTTCGAAAATAAAAGAGGTTATAATCCACGGGAATTAAATAGATAGAATTGTGTGTAGTAAAAATACGAATTACTTTACGCTCAGGAGTGATTTTATAAAAATGTTAAAGAAAAACTAATAAGGAGTTTGTCGTATTTGATTCTCGAACAGATTTATTATCAATTTATTTTATTAAGGCACGTAAGTAAAAAACATAGTAATAATCCCTACAAAATTAATATTGTCATTAAATATCATAACGCAGTTAAAAACTGTACTGTAATGTATATCAGCCCATATAGTCCCAGTGCAAGTCACGGACCTACTCTACAATCAAGAGTTAAAAACTTCTTTAAATTCTAAATTACCATGGTTATAATCCAATACTGCATACAAAAAATCTTTCTACAGCGAAATATAATTGGCATCCAAAGCGATTTATATAATCTCCTTCAAAAACATCGCAAACCCTCAACAATAAATTAAGCAATTTTCGCAAACAATCCAATTTACATCCGTAACGAATTAAATTGTATCCGACGCGATAAAAAATAAACTCATCGACCAGAACACTCATTAGACCGATTTAATTGTCAATAAACCCGATTTTAACGAGCCGGGATAATCGGAAGAAATTTAAAAAAAAAACGGGCAAGAGCGAGTCGGGCTCACGCATCCAGCGTACCGTACAATACAATATCACACATTGTTAGAAACTGTTTTTGTATTGCACAGGTCCGGCAAACGAGCAAACAGGTCACCTGATGGAAAGTGATCCCTGTCGCCCATGAACATCCACAACGCTGGATTATGGATATGTTGCCGGCTCAATTGGGGGGGAGCGGGAAGGAAAAAGGATGGGAAGAGGCAGGAGTATTGGGCATCCGGCAATCTCACTCATCGAACGAAGCGTGACAGCAAAGCTGTTGCTTCACGTCGATTTCCTGTGAGACAGTGACACCGCCCGGTTGAGCCTACCCATTCATGCTGAGTCATGACTGACAACAGCGTGGCTCTAACACTTCCAAAAGACTAACTAATTTATTAGCTTAGGTTGCAGGAAGTCACTGGATGCAGGCCGCTTCCAACAGGTCGATGTGGAGGTCTTTGGGGGAGGCCTGCATTTGCGTCTTCAAAAGCGTAGATGTTTTCTTGTTGGTAATTTTGGCAGCACTGCTATATTAATGAAACGAACTAATTATTTAACAACTTTATACAAATTCCGTAGATAATCGAAATTAAATCTAATTATTAACCGTCTAAAACAAGTTTGGGTGGAATTTAATAGGCCTAAACTATTTTTTTTTTGTTTTTCTAATAATTCTTGTATTTTGGTGTCAACTTGTCAAATTTCAGCTAATAGGAGGGAAAAAAGGTGGCCCAGCATCATCATTTTTATCTATATTTTTGAAGAGGTGTTTTCTTGTACACAAATACATCACGAAGAAGGTAATCACCAAAAAAAATGTAACCATTTTGTTCGGATGTCATTCGGATTTCAGATGTACTCGTACTTACATCATGAGACGTTGCTTCTTGCCAAATTTTACGAATCGAGGTGAATGGCAAGTTCGCTTGCCAAACAGATATGGTTCCGCTTTCCTATGTTGAATACAGAACCCAGAAAAATACCATAAAAACGCAGCCAGAAATGACCCAAGTTCACGTTTATGTTTTGGTTTATGTCATCGGCGCGTGCGCATGTAAAATATTTTTATGTCGCGCAGTCTGTAGTTTATTTATGGCCGTTTTATGTCATACAGGCATATTTTATGGCTCGCTGAGATTACGGTGATAAAGGCATCGACCCATTATCGGGTATTTAGTGCTAATTGCGATATTTTAGTGCATGTGTCGTTGAGTTTAACGCTGTCCCTTTTTATGTCCTGATTTATACTTACGAGTAATTGCGTTACAAGTTAATTATACGTGAATTGTTTGGGTATTGAATTTCGTTGGATTTGAGTCAGGCTCGGTGGCGTAGTACTATGGTACGATTGCAAAGCTGGGGTCTCGAGATCGAATCCCGGGTCGGGCAAGATGTTAATAGATTTTTAATTAATTTATCATGGATGGGCTCGCCCCCATCACATCGTAGGATGGAGCAAACAAGGCAAAATGTGCGCTTGTGTCTGTCCCTTCTGCGAAAAAGGCGTGAGTTTATGTGGATTCAGGTTGATTTTTTTTAATGTATAAGGGAGTGATAATCTCATAGGCAACGGACTGGACAGATAAATAAAAAATCGGAGATTGAAGTACAAGGCACACACTTCTGACTATTCGTATGTAATTATCGCTAACTTCATTGATGATTAAGTAATCGTAGACCAACATGTATTTTTCAAAAATCAACACAAACATTTCAAAGCGTTGTGAAATATAATAACCCTAGGTCAAAATAGTGGTCGAAGTACGAGTTCTTTTGACCCCCAACTAAATTAATCATAAAGAAAATAAATAGCAGAATTCTCAAACAATGTTCTACTGAAATAAATTGTTAGAACTTTAACGGTTTCTTAGATTTACGCGAATGTTACACATTGAAATAGAACGAATTCTTACGTATTTTATCGTAACGATTTAATTTTTACAATTCTTAATTTCCCAACGTTTCGATCATTTTACAGTTTTCGTAACCTCACCCATGAAAACTGTAAAGTGAAACTTCGGGAAATTATAAAATTAAATCAAATTCCCGATAAATTCCATAAGATTTCGTTTTATTTCAATTGTTAGAATTTTGTTGATCAAATACTATTTTAATGATGATTCTCTTTGGTTCTCTTTTGTAATGAAAAAAGTTAACCCTAAAATATTGCATCTTATCTGAGCACACGTGTGGTTATGATGTTGTACAATTTTTACGAACTTAATTTATCCGCTGGCTCGTAAACGTCCATGGTTTGTGAGCATCGGGTATTTTGTACCCACGCGGACATTTAATGTCACGTTTATCGGGTTTGTAAATCATGCTGTTGTAGCTCATTGTACTGACTTTTTTAGCTCGGGTAGTAGATTTTCTGTGGTCAAAGTGAGAGAAAGCCTTGCAAATTAACAGGGATTCCAAAAATTGATTTAGGGTTAATACAGGAATTATTTGCCCTCATTTACATACTGCTGTATCAACTCACACAAGGTTAGTGCTAGGCTAGCGAGGTGGGTTATTGCATAGTACTATATTACATACTCAACCGTACTCTCGATTGTAGAGGATGCTCGTACACTGCAGTGGGACATATATATGGACTGCTACAGATATTGATACAGAAAAGACTTACGGTCATATTCAAGTTATCGAATGTTTTGTCTTCTTCGCTCAAACGGTATTTAAAAATCGTTCGAAAGGGACAAAACATTCAATATTTTTTCGAATTTTGCCCATGTTAAGTTAGGTCAGGTGAACAAATTGCTCGTCTAAAAATTAAAATTTCAAAAATGATATATTAAAAAGACCTATTTTCATAACACCAACTAGCGTTTACTTAGCGGAGTCTTTCTATTATGTTAATACAGAGTAAAATTTATAGCTAATAATAAAAATTTCAAATGTCTATATAAAATGCGAGTGTGCCGTTTGTGAGCTTGCTTTTAGATTCGATTTAATGTTACTCTCAACGACTAATGCATACATTGTTGTTTTATGCAAGCTAACTTTTGCACCGGTATCCGCTCGCTTTCACAGCGAATAATGTATGAATTTCTTTACTTCAAGTGCTTTAAAGTATTATTTTGAAAATATATTTTTACTAGGTTCATGTTCTAAAACTTCAGCGGGATAATGGATGTGCCGTGCCTTTAAACAATTGGTTGGATGTTCCAATTTTAATTTTTGGGAACGTGAAAAAGTTTTGGTATTTTTTCTATTGGAAAAATAAGTCCTACAAGATTTTTATGTAATTAGTGTCCCTGAGTGTCCGTTATGTCGACACCGTTTTGATTAAAATTTATAAGTATGTATCAGCCCATACACGTCTCACTGCAGGGCACGGGCCTCCTCTACAATCGAGTACGTTTGAGAGGGGTTAGGCCATATAGTCCACAACGATGGCCTAGTGCGGGTTGGCGGGCTTACAAATAATACTGTCAAAATATTAATTACTACACTTGATGCAATTCCAACAGCCATTAAGACACTAAATGTTTTGCGATTGTTTCTAGCAGACTCTATAAGCCGTAGCCCAGTTGTGGGAATAGCTCTATAGTGTCATTGATCCCAATAACATGAATGGACCTAACAATGTTATATTTAATACTTGAGCGGTGAACTTTATTACGATATATTTGAATTTTAATACGCTTCATATTCTAGTCTCGATGGCTTCCGTCGTTTTATAGACAATAGTTTTCGAAATTTATTGATATGAAATTGTATTAAGTGTCTGTTAAACAATAAAGTCGCTTGGGTGAAGTTATCGTCTTATGAAGTTAAGTTGTGAGTGAGTTTGTGTTCATTAAGTTCGGGAGATTGCTTATGTCATACAAATCCTCAACTTTCCACCTCCAATTCTTACATACTCCATACTTCATACTTTATGTTGACAATCTGATAAGGCTCCAACAATTTTCTAAATATCTTTTTCACATGATCAATATTGTCTATATTAGATTAGTCAAAAGACTTGTTCAGATAGTCACAACGGAATAATATGACAGAGGAAGATTAAAACAAAGTACGTGAAACATTATGTATGTGTACAAATAGCACATACATTTAAATATTATACGTCGTCTAAAAATTTAAGATTTGATTTTCGACGTAATATATTAAGTTGCATACCATCATGTCAGATGATCTCAAATCGTAACAAATATAAAAAAATACCTCTTCGAAAGCTCTGCATCCTAATAAAATATTAATAAAAATCAAATTAATCAATATCCAATTTTCCGTCTGCGACAAACATCAATGCAAATCAATTTCCTTTTGATAAACAAAGAAAAAAATGCCAACAAAATTAAATAGAATTCATTTCGCGACGTCTTTCATACAACCGTCTTTCTTGTAAACAACCCTTCAGATTGCTTTCCTACTTTCCATTTGAAAACATACCTTATTACATACTAAATAAAATTCTTTTTTGAATAAGCGATGGAATTTAAAAGTAGCAAGATTGGTATCGCAGTGAAAATTATACGGCTCGCTTCCCTTTGTGCGGATCTGAGACGTTCAGAATCTATTGTTCCACATCAAAGGCGCTTTTTGTTAGGGTTAGTGTATTATTGCTCTTGCCAGAGCGGGCGATGTAATACGATGTTTATTTTTCATTTGAGTAATCGAATTCTATATTTTAATTTAAATTGTTATGACATTTTTTATTTTTATTGAAATGTTTTTGGCTAGTTTGTCATTGTACTAGTCGTTACTTAATCTGATAAGATATAAAGGCGAATATATATGTATATATATTGGATAGATTCGTATGTAATGGAACTGTAATGTCATAAAAAGTAACACACTAAAAATGCTCTATAATTTTATTACAATAAAGTTCAAATTCATAGTTGTTAATTTATTTTACGCTATCATTTATTTTTACAATTTGAAATCATGTTGACAATGTCGCTATATAAAATCAGCCAGTGCACTCAATGCTGTGACTTGGAGTTAGTACGAAGGTATATAAGACTCAGGCATGCAGGCTGCCTCACACAGGTCACTGTGGAAATCATTAGGAGAGGCCTATGTTCAGCAGTGGACTTCCTTTGACTGATGGATAGTTGGATGCATATAAGACTCTACGATCCATCCACAAGGGAATCGATTTTGAATTTCAGCACTTCACTTAAACCGCTGTCATAGTTTACCAACCCTTACAGAGTACAAAAATACAGATAAACAAACGAGATTGTTTATCATCAATACTTCGATATCCAAAGGAAGCATCAAAGGAATCGTGTGCCAACTAAAATCACAACTGTGGGGAGACAGAATCCTTTACCTCGACTAAAATGTTTGCATAACAAACAGTAGTTTGTATAAACAAGCAAGGTATGTTTGTTGAAGGGCCCTTGTTTGGAGATAGTTTCCGGATTTTATAGAAAAATAATGTTAGGTAAATCAAGTGATAGTTTGTTTTTGATTGTTTTTATCTCGTTTGACGAATTGATGTGTAAATTGTGAATGAGTTAGTTCAATAGTAGTTAGCTGCTTTTTAGAACTATTTCGGAATGTTTAAGACTGTTTAAGATTTTTCTAGGCCACAAAAGGTTTTATTTAAATTTATATTGAGACCAAACAAAATAAATACAAATAGGAACAGATAATTCAAACAGCTTAACTAAAACACATTTTTTTCTGTTTAAATTATTTTTCTTCGTGTGTTTTTCGTTTCACCTAATACCAATGCACATCACATTATCATGACCAGTAACCCATACTTCACTAAAAAAGTAAACAAACGCATCTTTTGACTAATTTTATTGTATGTAAAGATTTGTATCAGATCATGAATCTAGAGGCTTTGAAATGAGTTTTTTATTCCTATTGAACCCACCTAGATAATGTTTGTCATTCAATTACGTACCTTGCGTATAGACGTTAGAGTTTACAATCGCATAAACTTTACTCAAAGAGGGTGACATCTCCAATACCCGGCACCTTAATTTATTTTTTTATTTACTTCTTAAAATGTATGCAAATGTAAATGACTCCTTCCGATTGATGCTAGATTATCAGGTGAACGTATTCCCGTCCCTTTCACTCCTACCTTTATTTATATTTACCTCTCGTTCCCACAGTTTGGGAATAATGAAAGCAATTTGTCGGTTTCATTTCAATTCCGAGCGAAATTAGGGTATAATAAAATTATACATCTCGCTAAAAAGCAGTGTAAAGCGGATTGCTTCTGGTTAATTTTGTATGCAGTAGGGTCTTTTGTACCTTTGGTTTGTGATCTTGTTTCATTTGTATAGATAGATCATTGAGGTATACTAGAGCGAATATCGGGGACAAAATCTCTGCGCATTGTGCTCATACAGGATTCCCGAGTGAGTACACCGGGACCCAGTGAAGCGAGAGCAAAGATGATGTGACTGCATAATCGTGACAGAGACAGAAACAGAAGGAGCGGTGCGGTACCGTTCATTTTTGTTACATATTGTTTGCAGTGTCCACTCTAGTATAATATCTCAATGGGATAGATAGACACGAGAAATATGCTTACTGTATTGGCGTGGTTTGACAACCTTTGAAGGTAAGAAGGTGGCTTTGATACGTGAGATTTCATCTTGGCACTGTGACTGAAGTTTATGTGATTTGGAATATTTTCCTTTTGTAGGTGTAATGAAAGGTCCCTGGTAAACTTCAACATCGATGACAATTATTAACAATATCTTAGTACAAGGTTTTGGCTACATTAGCCCACTAACGTAGCGTTGAATGTATCTACCCACATTGTTATTTTTTTGTTTCAAGACTCTATTCTCAAAATTTTGGATTTAATTACCAAATCTAAAATCATCCATTGATCTTTTTGTCGGAAAATGGTTATAATATGGTTTTCACATAAGACGTAGAACTCGAGTGCAATAAAAACTAGAACGACTTCTTCCAATTTCCTTTTATTCAAAAAGGAATCACACAAACAATATCTAATCTCCCATAATGGACTCTAATATCCGATATCGGAGAGCACTTTAATACCGCCATAACACGCATTGTTTTGACCCCACCGCTGTAAAAATACCATTCAAATTATCCATACAATAAAATAGTGAAGTGTATCACTCACTTGAATTACCACCGGATTTACAACGCACGATTTATTTTCGTGTCGTAACGTTGGAACGATATATCGTGGGTGTTAAAGATATTTTATTTGCATTGTTTTAGTAACTGCAAATTTGATTACTTTTATTATGTATACGTCTGAGAAAAAAATAAATTAATGATGTTTTGATTTTGAATTTTAGTTGAGCGTAGAGCGACAAAAATCCATAGTTACTTTAAGAAATTTACAAACAGATTGTATGGACAAATAGCAGCATATAGTTAATTGCACTGAAGTAAAGAAAAAATATCTGAAAGGATCAATTAAAATAGTCAACAAAGGGAGTTACTAACCGTAGGGTCAATACCCTTCACACTACACCATTCGTCTTTACTTCAAAGCTGTCTAAGGGCTGTTTACCACACATTCATACCCAATCAATACAATAATTTATTTGTTAAAATTAATTTAATTAATATTTAGATTTTGTGATTTTTGATTAAGTGCGTGGTGGCCTGTTGGTAACGGACCAGACTCGGCTGCCTACATGTTCACGGTGGTCGCGGGCTCAAATCCCAGGGCACACCACTGACTTTTCGGATTTATGTGTGTATTGATAGTCAATCACCACGCACTTTAACGGTGAAGGAAAACATCGCGAGGAAACCTGCATACCGTAGCGATTTTAAAGAAATTCTACGGTATGTAAGTCCGCCAACCCGCACTAGGCCAGCGTGGTGGACTATATGGCCTAACCACTCTCAATCGATTCTCTCGATTGTAGAGTAGGCCCATGCCCAGCAATGGGACGTATATGGGCTGATAAAAAAAGAAATATTTTGATTGAAATAAAATATATCAAAATCATGTTAAATGTACACAGCATTTATCCGAGTTAATGACCAATAGACATTTCAATAGCAGTGGAAACGTCGTATACTCTAAAAGCCCTTCAGTTTACGACAGCATTGTTTTATTAATACACTCAGGGGCACATTTAACCGGCCACCTACATTTTGCGGGTTTCTTCAAAATTATATCATAATTTAATTAATTTTATTTTAATATTGCATTGGGTTCACCTTTACGAAAATAAATGAACCTCTGTAGGTAGTGAAATGGATTAATTTAAAAAAAAAATAGGAATATGCAGTTATCCTACATAAAATAAAAATTAGCAATATGTTAATTTAAAAAAAAATGTGCTCTAAATTATCGAACTAATAATGTGTATTTCCTCCTCTGGCCCTAATGACCTCTTGCAACCGATTTGAAAGCCCGTCCATTATGTCTTGAATATCGCTTTGGGGAATGTTCTCCCATTCCTCAACAGCTGCAGTCTTCAGCTCACTGATGTTCGTAGGAGCTGATGTTCGACTCCGAATCCGTCTTTTTAAATTATCCCATACATGCTCTATCGGGTTCAAGTCAGGACTCCGAGCTGGCCATGGCAATCGCGGAATATTGACGGCGTTCAAGTAATCGGTGACAATTCTTGCGGTGTGTATACGAGCGTTATCGTGCATTAAAACAAAATTATCGCCAATGAATGACGCGAACGGCATCACGTGTTATTCTAGGACTTCTGTCACGTACCTGTGAGCATTAATGCTGCCTCTATCGAAGACGACTAACTCTGTACGTGCGTCGTAACAAATGCCACCCCACACCATTATTGAGCCTCCCTTGTAGCCCACTGTTTGAACCACTGCACATTTAGCAAACCGTTCTCCGCGGCGTCTATACACCCATTGATGTCCATCAGGCCCTCGTAAAGCAATTCTTGATTCGTCAGAGAAGAGAACTGTCTTCCATTGTTCCATAGTCCAATTTAAATGTTCTCGTGCAAATGCAAGTCTAGCTCTCCTGTGGATTGCGGTCAGCTCTGGAACTCGAGCTGGTCGAAATGATGTTAGATCCCTCTCAGCTAACCTTCTTCTTATTGTTCTTAGGCTCACACTTACATTTCGCACCTCAAACAAACAGTTACGAGTCTCAGAAGCAGTTGTGAATCGATTTCGAAGAACGTTCGAGACGATGTAACGATCATCTCTTTCTGATGTACACCTTCTACGACATTGCCCTGGCTTTCTTGTATAAGAACCAGACTCTCTGTATCGCCGTATAGCATCTTGAATAGTGGTTCGTGGATATCCAAGCATTTGTCCTATCCGACGCTGACTAAACCCAGCGTCTGCAAGTGCCACAGCCTTGGCTGCTCCAGCTGCGTCAAGTGGCATTTTTTTTGGTGTAAATGTAACCACGGCACTGTAACACCTCAATTTTATGGTGATTTCACGTTTTAAAACAAATGTTTCCTTCACACAAAACGAGGCACGAGGCTGTCAAATTTCGACTAAGCCAATAAATGTTGAATAAAAGCCAGAAAAGTAAACAAAACGCGGGTATGGCCGTTTTATTTATGTCAGATATATCCACTTATTAAGTTATACCAAGTAGACAAAGCGTAAGTTATCATAAACAAACGATATGGAATTCGAGACGAGTGGCCGGTTAAATTTGCCTCTGAGTGTATCTATAAAAAGTGCTGCCAAGTGCGCTTAGAAGTCCGCATTTAGCTTTAAGTGTTTACAGTCTTTATGGACTTGCTAAGTTTATACCTACAACGGATCTAGATTTATAGGCTATGTTGTTTAGGCTAATGAACGTTAGGGACTAAAAGTGTTAAAGAATTTTAATAATTTAATTTTATGTTAATTGCTTTTTTTTTGTTGAGACTTATATAGGCACAGCTGTCTCAGTTTGAAAAAGGGTTTTTTAAAAGGTATAATGGATTTGTAGATTGGACCTTTTAGATATTTATTAAATAAATAAAATAAATACACCCTACAGTCACATACATAGTCTTGACCCCACACTAAGATCAAGTCTTGTGTCGTGGATATCAGGAACTACAAGACTCTTTTCGGCCCCACAAGCACACAGATCCGAAACAAATATCTGTGGTTCACACAAACATTTGTCTCGGTGCGTGAATCGAACCCGTGGTCTCTCGTTTCTCAGCCGACATTTAACCAACTGCGCCACGGAAGGTGTCAAGATTGAGAGCAAAGTGGCTTGTTTCGTCAAAATATATTGTAATAAGTTTCGTTTTACAATATTCATATTGTTTTTATTTTCTTTACAGACTGACGCGATATCAACTGAAGAGAATCCTGATAAGGAGTCGAACACTTCAATATTTTCGTCGATAATTCCTGACAAGCTGTCCGGATCAATTTGCACCGCCGTGCTCTTCATGCTCGGCTGGAAGCTGTTCTCCAAACGGTGAACACCTTGTATAAAACTACAGGATGTTGCATTAAACGTCACTTCGTCCACAGCTGGGCATAGATTTAGTTTTAAGCGTGCGATGAATAAATTCTGGGTTATTCTGTTCGCCACGCTTTCCAAAATAAATATATATATTTTCTATATTGTGGGTTTGTTAAAACAACCCATTATTTAATTTGTAAAACATGGCTTTGTTTAAGTCGTGTTTTTATAAATATCGATTACTTCGATGTGTATTTATGAAAATTTAATATAGTTTCGCAATAACTACACTGCCACTACATAAATAAAATGATCTCCTATTCGAATAATAAAATACTGGCATCAAACACAATTTAAAAATGATATAAAAAACAAAATGGCCGCCCCATATTTAAAACCAGAACGAAAAAAAGACGCAGAAACTATATTTTATTTTATTAAAATTATAAAATTCCATAACGTAGTGTTTTAGAAAAGTTTTTAAAGTTGCATTTTATATCTTGCCAGTATTATAGATTACATGTGAATAAAAGCTGGCTATAATTTATCGACGGGTGCTAACTGGCCATTTTTCTTTTTTATACGAAAAAAAAACGCACAAAAAGGGACCATTTAAATTACATATAGTATTCAATTCAATTTTTTTTTAACATACATGCAAAGTAAGATTTTTGCCCCAATATAATAGAATTTATAACAAGGTTTCACTTAGCACTCGTCGGTATGTCTATGCGTTTACATTCCGCTTTTGGTGTCGACATATATCCGTATACATAGCTTATAATGTACAGTTTTTAAGGAGACGTGTATCGAAAGATCAACTGATATGTTATCGTTGGCGTAAAACCTCGATGGCACCGCCGGTCAGTAAGGCAGATTTCGCAATTTTTGTAACCAACAAAAAGACAAAAAAAGTAAAAAAAAATTAGAAAACAAATAATATGACACGGAAAAACACAACGGAATTATTTAATTATAAATATTTTTCGAGGTTTTAAAAAGAAAAATTATGTCAAACGTTAGTTGCGAAATCTGTCTTGAACCCGCTACACAAATTGTTCCAAAGAACAACCCAAAATTTTTTATCGATTGATCTCATTTTCCTTTTTTTGTAGTGAAAAATGTTTATTTTAAAGATATCTTAGTATACATAGGCCGTTTTGAGTAGGTTACGTGCCAAGTTGTTCCAAATGGTGTTGTATGAGATGGTCTATTTTATTATTACGATTAATTGTAAATAATTCGATTAAGGTTGATTGATGAAAGACGTCATTTTCGTTAGGAGAATAATTTTTCAGGGATATTGATTAGAAAATTAATGTAGATCTTGGCTTTCCCGGTGCCGAAATGTGTCCATATTAGAGGTTTATTTTAAATAATTTAGCTTCTCAAGCCACTGCCTTCTTACCTATATGGAAATATAGAATAAGCTTGTAGTTTTTGCCAATACAACGATAATGACGTGCTTTTAAGTAATTTAGTTATTTTAAAAATATGTAAATACATTAAATACTCCATAATGATGCTAGGTAATTATACTATATTTAATGAGGCTTCGTATATTCCATTATTGATCGGAAATTGATAGGCGAAGGATCGTTTTGTTGATATAATTTTAAGGAGACACTTAGAAGCACTGTGGAGAGGTAACTATCATTTATTAAAATTAAAAACACACGGGTTGAAATATTAAGCTCATAAATGCTGTAGATCGATTAAAGTTTCATTAAAATTCGTGGCTTTTATTTTTTCACTGTGTATCGCCAATTAAAATTTTGGTAAGCAATTTATAATTGTCAGCATCTAAGTGTTTCCTTCGGTGTAGCTATATTTTAATTCATATGTTCCAAAAAGTCCCAAAGCGATCGACTTCGAAAGTGAGAATCGCTTGTAAAATTATTTTTTTAAGTTCCAAAAATGGGAGCAAAATTGCTTGGGAACAATTTATTATTTTATTTTAGACGGTCACAATATATACGGATGGATGTGTTCAAATGTGATATGTATTTATTTAAGAGGAATAAAATAAAAAGAAGTTTTCCTAATGATCTCTTGGAAGCTCTTATTTGCTAATTAGTTTTTGCTGATTTTTGCTAACGAAAATAAAATAATAAAACTTCTTCTTCGAACACTTCTTAATTTTACTCTTTTACTCAACAATTATTTTTATTTTCGTCAGCAAAAAAATATGCAAATAGAATAAAATTAACGCAATTAAGAGTTCTTGTACATAAATTAAAATTGGTATGCTTTATGCAATTTTTATAAGGATATAATCTGTAGTGAAAAATTCTAAATTTCCATAATATTTAACATGTTAAATGTGTAATTTGCATGGGGCACTATTATTCAACCCATTTTGATGATAACTGGCGTTTTGGGAAGCAAAAATTATTGTTTTCATACCTGCTTGCCTTCTAGAACATAATCTACGTCACAGGTAAAGGTAAATTGGTGAATTTTTCTCAATTTGAACCAAAACATATATCGATACAAATCACGCACATTCAATAAAACCTATTTGTTATTACTGAATACAATACTAGATAATCTTTTAAACATATTAAATTTCAACTTCTTGGTTTAATAAGAAATAATTTGAATTTTCAAATGTGTTCTCAAGTTACTTAGTAGATGATGATCTAGGCAAGTAAATGTTGTATTTATTTCTTTCCAAATTACTACATCAATGTTCATATATCGAGTTATTTATTTTTGGTAGAAGGTTTTAAAAGGTTATATATTTCAATTTATGTCTTTACTATCTATACTCTATTTTGAAGTCAAACGAATAATCTATCCAAATCTTGATAGGAGTAGAGCATTAGCTCAAATCACGAATCAATTAGGCATAAACGTGTTGATATAGGAAATTCACCAACACATTTTTAATACAAATAAAGTTAATATAATATTTTAATCGAATGTTTCACAATTATGATTCAAAACTCGGCAGTGTTTCCGCCAAGTCAAATTTTGTGGGTAAGTCTCCCATGCAAATTAACATTAAATAACTCGCTTTCTGCTACAACATGTATATCTATATTTTAATTATAAATTGGTAAGCAATAATAAATGTAATTATTAGTGTATAAGTATATAATCTCACTACCGAGTCTTTCTTACGTTTTCATTGTATCAAATGAATTTAATACAAATTCAGACAAATTTCATACGCAAGGATATATAAGTAGTCTAGTATAATAATGTGGTGTTAATTACTGAAATGCTTGATACATCAATTATTAAATATTTTAGTAAAAAGTATTAGGAATAATAATAGTAGGGCTGATAAAAATTGTGGCAATATTTCGTAATTTTATAAAAAAAAACTTTGAACAAAAACCTTCTAACCAGGCATCGCATGACATATTTTTCACAGATTTTTATTCAACTAAAAAGTACATTTGCCCTGTTATGGGTGGAAGATATAATTTTCGCGCAAACAACATTATTGACATTTAAATTATGATATTATAAAAGTCCATAAAAACTAAGTTTGAGGGGAATGCTTTATAAGTCGACATTGTTATAAACACAATATTAAATAAATAAAAATATATGTTTATCTGCTTTCGCTCTTTAGCAAATGGAATACGAAATGTAAAGCGTACCTAACATTATCTTCAGCATATTTTTATTTGCATTCTTTTCAAAATATAGAAAAACATTTTTCAAATTCACTAATTTTTGCCCGCGACGTCGCTCGTGCTATTGTTGAGTTTGTCAAAAGATTTAGGTTGCCAGTAAAAAAAAAGGCTTTTATGTACGTTTTTCTGGGTTAAAGGTACATTGAACTCTGAAAAACTGTATGAAAAAAATATTATTATGATCAAACAAAATTGAATAAGCATTACCTTACTAATATTATATAGTAAGGACTTAGTATGAACTTATAGGATTTTTTCCTTATCTTTTCTATCAAAAATATTTGATATAAATGATAAATTCAGTACTATAGAACAGACTCATGGTGATTTTTAGTTTGTATGAAAAATATTGGTTAACGAAAATTATTATGAATTATAAATAATTTGTTAATAGGTAAAAGATATTGCTGTGTTACATATAAATGCTGTGTTAAATTTATAAGTGGCTTTTAAAATATGACACAAAATACTCAAAATGAACAAATTCATTTAATAATAATAATACTCGAAAGACGCACTGCCCAACTTAATATTGAATATTTTTTTCATAAATATTTGTTTTAACCGTGTTAAAAACAAAAATTACCTACTATGTAACGTAAGACGCACCACACACCAAAGCCGCTTGCCGGGCGAGACAGCCCGCCGACACAACCGCGGCCTATAAGAAAACAATCATGTCGGCAACAAGCGCATGACATGACATGTTGGCGACATGGCGACGACGCAAGCGCTTTGCTCAGTTGCCCGACAACAACAACGTCATAAAGTGTTCCTCGTGTCAATAACATGTCGCCGACAAAGTTTGCAACGAGTGAAGCAGCTAACTAGTCCGCCAACAAAAAGTTGCCGACATAGGCCGGCGGATCGGAGGCTTTGCTGTGTAGTGCGTGCGCTTAATAAACATTAATAGCCAAGATCCTAGTATAAAGGACTTTGTATTAGCGAAGTCTGGTATCAAATATCACACACAAAGAGACCAAACGACCTTCCTGGATTGCTTATCAACTTTTCTCCAAAGAATCGAGGTAATCAATATCTGGGTCAGCTTATATGATAACTGCATACCCCTGATTCAATACACTCTTGCGTTATATATCACCATAATGGGTACTTACAACTGGCATAAAATATTACTAGGTTACTTGAATGCTTCTGATCGCCTTCCTGCTCAATGAATTAGTGAAGGAAATAATAAAAAAAAAAACAGTCTGTATAAATTCCACTACAGGGCCTCCTCTACGATTGAGAAGGGTTAGGCCACAGTCCACCATGCTCGCCTATTACGTGTAAGCGACAATCATTTATATGTGATGCGATTAAGTCTTTTATCTAAAAAATCATGTAGATCAATTTATTAGTAATTATTTTTAGACAAAAACATGGATCTACATTGTACTAAATTTGTATATTTTAGAATAATTTTGCGTATATTTAGTGAATATTTTTTATGATTTAGTTTCGCTAGCTTAGATTAATTTTAAGTTCCATGTATGTCACGCGTAGTTATATGCTAAGGTTATATTTGCCGAGCGAATGGCAATTATTTCTGTTTTATATTTGATTATTTTGAAAATATACTTTTTATACGAATAATGAGGGATTTTATTTCATTTATTTTATATACCCTGTTTATAATTTAATTTCACTGTTCCTGAAATATTTAAAGTTATTATAAGAATAAAAAAATTATCGATTTTTTTTCACAAATACTTATGAAACATAATTTTATACATTCAGTGCATGACTATAATTACAAACGTTTCATGGAAAATTTTCTTATGATTTTACAACCGACTACGTATCGGTTTAGAAATAATAAGATTACACTTTATGTTGTTGTAGAGAATTCTGATTTTGTAAAGAGTTCTTTCCCTTTAATAATTAGGGAAAATAACAAATTATCGCCGATTTTTTTAATAATCAGTTCTGATGACATGTGTCGGTCGAAAGTCGAACGCATTAACTCCGTCTCGGTAGTTATTATTAGTTCTCACTTCATCGTTCAAGTGCAGTAAACCCAAGTAAGTACACCCAACAGTCACATACATAGTCCTGACTCAACACTAAGAACTATTGCGTCGTGGGCATCAGGATCTACGAGATACTTTTCGGTCTCACAAACACCCAGACCCGAAACAAGTACTTGTGGTTCACACAAACATTTGTATCCGTGCGGGAATCGAACCCATAGTCTCTCTATTCTCAGCCGACGTCTAACCAACTGCGCCAGGGAGGCTGTCGAAGCTGTTCAAGTTAGTTAAACCCTAAAATACTTAGTATCCTAACATAAAGGAACCAAATCCCTACCCCAACTTTAAAGCACACACATTAGAAATATTACCAACCCATCCAAGTTACAAAGTCTAAGCACGATCCATCTAACTTAAATGTGTTTTGAAAGTTTAAAAAAGCTCCGTTGAAGTTGCAGTTAAGTTAACGTGGTCAGCGCTGATGTATTTCACTTAGATGTAACTTAGATCGTTTTATGAGCTCGAAGTTAGTCGGTTTATGGGGGATAAATTTTGTGTTGATAAAATTTTGCTATGCATGTCTTTGATAGCGTCCGTGGTGTGGTCAGTAAGGAGCCGCAATGTCGTAACACAGATGTAGGTTCTATCCTAGACCGAGATAAATTTGTGGGTGATCAACGAATATTTGTTTTAGGCGATGAAAAAGTGTAAAGTTTCTGAAAATAAGTCTTTTATGAAGCCATAATGAAATATTATTTTTTTACACTGGCACGGCATAATGACTGCACTGCACCTGATGGTAAGCGCAAATGCCGTCCAGACAGAGTATCGAATGGCATCAGAGCGCGGTCCCATGCCATTCGACACAATTCTTTAATAACATACTTAAAAAAACATACATAATATTTTCTAGTAGATAACATCGAGAAACCACTAAGGTTTGTATTTATGCTATCTGCTATTACACCAAATACACCCAACTTTGATATATGTACATAGTTCAGACTCCACACTAAGATCGAGCCAATCGCCATATCGGGCACAAATTCCTGACTCCAGGCTGATAATAAATAGAAAAATCCAATATCACTTTGCCCAAGCCGAGATTCAAAACCGAGACCTCAGCTTTGTAATCCTACCGCAGTACAACTACGCCACCGAGTATTTTTTATACTAACATACCTTAATGCTGAGGGAACATTATTCCTTTCAACTATCAACTAGATTCTAAGGAATAAGATAAAATAAGGAATGAAAATCCACCCAATAGTTTTTATTAGTGAACATTGACAGATTCAACCATTTGTTCAGATAGATTTCTCCACAACTTCCTTCAAATTAAATTAAATGTTCGTCGATTTAATATCTCAAAATCTATTTTAAATTAAAACAAAATGTCACCGATTTAATTTCAAAGGACGTTAATAAAGATTGATAGTTTACGAATCACTTTAGTTTTGGGGATTTTCGTGGCGTCAATTCATGCCTTTCTCACAATGCGCCAAGCTGGATTGGCATCCATCAAAAATCCAATCTGCGGTGAAATTGGCAACCGATTGGCAAACGTCGCAAGCTGCCGAATCAAAATTTTTGCATATCATATTCAAATTGCAATGTAAGGACTGGTGCGTATTTAGTTGCTTTATGGGGGGTCATAAATTGGATCACGGACTACCGAGACGTGATTGTTTCGGGTTGGAACCCTGGGAGAGAAATTTTGACTTTTAGTTAGTTCTGTAAAACTGTTCGTAGTTAGCTTAATGATGAAAGAAAACAACGTTTGAATTTCAAAACAATTTTATCTATTTTACAGTACTTACCCACGAAATTCGTACATATTTATTATATCATTATAATTGATTAAAATTATTCTTATTAATTGACTTTAAACAAATATTTTCAACCGACCGAACGACCAAAAATCATTTCTTTGAATGATTTGACCCCCCACATCCACGGGACCCACAAAAACCCCAAAATCCGTCCTTCACACGCACTATTAGTTGGCGTATCGAAAAAATAAACAAATAACTTTTATTTGGTATTCAAATTTTTGCCGGCATAGTATTGTACATTTGCATATAGACAAGGTAACTATCATCGATCACCGATAATTTCAATATATTAAGGGTTGCTAGGGGTGTTAATGACTTGTAGGGTGCGTTCACACATTTTTAATGCGGTGTTTAGAATTGTGTGATTTTTATTGATTACCTTTGTGGATGATAGAATAGTAATGGAACGAATTGTGTGACGAAGTTACTGGGTAAGCCTGACTAAACCAAGTAACTACGTGTTTATCTTTTGTTTTTATTGCAATGAATGGCGAGACTAGCATGCTATTCGCCTCATGGCAAGCGATACGACCGCTCATGGACAGTAGCAAAACCAAACAACACCATGAATTACAAAGCAATGCTCGGTATTGCACTGCGCTGGCCATCTAGAGACATAAGATGTTAAGTCTTATTATGTCCAGTACCTACACTGTATTTGAGTTAACTAGGAAAATATGTAGTTATTCAGTATTACCTGAGAAATTTCTATGAGATTTTTAAAGTGTCTAAAGTTTTACCAATTTTTAATGGATTTAATCAATAATAGTCATTAATAAAATGAAATAATTTAGAATAAATCGTGTATTTACATCAAAACCATAGTAGAAGTGGATTCGAAGACAAGAAGATAGTATACCCATATTCGATACTACTAATTCTATAAAAAGATAACAACATAAACCAGTCTTTGCTAAAACAATATTTCCCAAAATCCTACACATTTCAAATCTCATAAGCGGCTCAAGCGCAGAACGTTACAACGCAAAATAAATAAAAAAATCGACCGTCATATTTCGGCAATAACACGCGGTTATTGTGTAGAAATCCTCTTTCGTGCCCACCTTGCGACCAATAAAAAAAAAGTAGAAAATATTTACGCATCATAAAAACCACAATACTGTGTTTTATTTGGTCGTGTTGCGGCGGTGCTCCCTATGCAAAATTGGTACGAAATTGAAAAACAAATTTGTTACATATTGCTTTTTTGATTCGCGTTGTGGTTTCGTATCGGGTTGAGTGGGTTATTCTCTTGGGATGGGGATATTTTTTTTAAATCTGGGTTTTTTTTCAAGTCATATACTTATATACCTACCTAAATTGATTATTACCAAAACATTAAAATGCCATAGCTCTGATTCAATGAAGGTAACTAGGGTATTCATTATTATATTGAATATATTAAAGTACGGAGTCCAATTGAATTAAATTTAAAAAAAAAGGTTTGCTGTTCATAATGTCATTTTCATATTCGGACATGGGAAAATAAAAGCATGGTTTATGTCAAGTATATTTCCCTTCAAGAAGGTTGTCAGGTGGATAGTTCTCGATATAAACACAACTAGATCAGCACATGAATTTGATAAAAAAATAACGTGTAATTGGCTCAAATATAAAACTCAGTAGATAATGATTGATTTTAGAACACAATTTTTAAAAATCATTTATGTTTCTCTTTCTCTTCAGCCACAGGAAGTCCACTGCTGAAAACCGGCTTCTCATCTCATTTATGCTTATTCGAACAAAAAGAAGCACTTCCCCAGCACTTTCAATGACTACACTATTAGAAACCAATTTTATTAATAAAAATACTAAAACAAGTGAAAATAAATTGCAGAATGACTCTTTCCAGTTAACACAAAGGGGTTGTGTCACAGCGGCGCGTCGTGTTACTTCATTACGAGGCATTATATGCAGTAGGTATGTTAGTATGCGCATTTTTTTACTTTTTACGACTTACTCTGTTTTCATTCGGGGATGCCATTTTATATCGTATGATTGTTTAGGTTCTTTGCGGTATTTTTAACATTGATTTTTATTAAAGTAATATTGTTTATGTATATGTATTGTATTATATATACACTCTCAATCGTACTCTCGAATGTGGAGGAGGCCCTTGCCCTGCAGTGGGTCGTAAATGGGCTGATACAATACAAAAAAAAAAAATGTATTGTAATTATTTTATTAAAGTAATATTGTTGTTACATTTATATAACTAATGGAACGTGGTAGTAACAATCTTTCTTACGTGAATTTTCTGTAAGGCATAGAGACTTTTCCGCCCACACACCCACCACTGCATCTCCTGTTAGCCAGGATCAACAGGGCACGCAAAGAATTGGCACCGAGCTCCAGAGCTCGGCGAGTCTCTTAAGGACACTTGGTTGTCTTTGCACCGAAATAATTAGAAAAGAAAAACAAATAGGAGTTGGAAACAAATAATTGTCCACTTCCCTCCGCCACAAAGTGATTGACAAAATATTGAGCTGAGGCATATCGAAAAGTCGCCATAATCTCTTAGAACACTATGGACTTATATGCTAGCGACGAACGATGATCCTCACAGTAGATTCATACGTACGTACGTAATCATATTTATATTTATAAACATAAAAAAAATTATTGCTTATTATGACCAACTGTTAATGAACTGCTCTGATGTAAACTAACTTGTAACATTCGTAGATAATAATCACTGTATTGTAAACTGGTTTTGAAAAGAGCAACACTAGAGTTTCTTGCCCGTTCTTCTCTAGTGAAAACCGCTTTCCGAACCGGGTTGTAGAATAAAAATATGACTGAATCTAAATGACGTTGAACATTTTTACAGATTCAATATATTATTTTCATTTTTCTTTTTCATTTTCATTAAAAATCGAACATCTCGAACAGGCAAGTTAATATCAATCATACACATGCCGCATTCTCAAGTTCCAACAATGCTAACGCCTTGTTGATAACTCCCTGCGTAACAAGCAGTAGAGCTACGTGGTCACAGGCGCGGCGTGGCTGTAATTGCCGGAATCAATCATGTTCGTACGTCCACTTCTAATATCACTTAAACGTACTGCTACCACCCCAAATGGGAAGCCTTAATAATATTCAGTGTGGGGCATAGAGTATGATGTAGAGGCGTCATTGGGTTCCATTTTATAAGAGAACGTAAGACCACAGTATTTCGTTGTAACTGTAATGTTGATGAGATAGATTTTTTTCATTGGTTTGACAAGGTATATTTTATCTGTTGGGAAATGCATTTGGGCGCAGATAGAGTATTGGTCTACATAACTGTGCCAAATAATAAAATGATATATCTACACAGGTTGCACTTGAAATTTGTCGTATTCCTTAGATCACATTAATGGGTTTTTTACTATAATGTATGGTGGTCAATACCACTAATTACAGGGATTCTGATAGTGTAACAAAAGTATTAGCAAGCCAATAACTTCACCCTATAAAGCACTCGCAAATCTATTTTTTATTGCATAGATCTGAAAAACTAGCAAACAGGTCACCTGATTGTAAGTGATCACTGCCGCCGATGAACATCCACAACGCTGGATCATGTATGTCTTGCCGGCCCAATTGGGAGGGGAGCGGGAAGAAATCCGGCAATCTCACCCACCGAACGAAACGCGAAAGCAAATCTGTCGCTTCACGTCTATTTCCTGTGAGACAGTGGTACAGCCCCGAATGAGCCTCCCCGTTCATGCTGAGTATTGAATGACAATAGTGTGGTTCTACCGCTATTTCCATTCTATTATCCTCCGACAAATATCTATAAGTCAGACCCACCGCGATCGTCTCATTTAACCCTACCATAAAAGAGCCGTACTCCAACACCAACTGTCTCATCTGAATTCTGAGAGTTTTATAATCTATGGCGTGTAAAATCATCCGTTCATAGCGCGTTGGCTGGACATCCAATAACAATGCAAATGAAATGTCCCCAATCAACGCACCCTTCGCTTTACAGCGTACACTTGTACCTCGCGCTTGCTTCTCTTATTAATCTGTTGTTGTAAAACATTGATTTTTTTTGTATTGTATTGTATCAGCCCATATACGACCCACTGCAGGGCACGGGCTTCCTCTACAATCGAGAGTACGATTGAGAGTGGTTAGGCCATATAGTCCACCACGCTGGCCTAGTGCGGGTTGGCGGACTTTCACATACCATAGAAATTTATACAAATCGCTATGGTATGCAGGTTTCCTCACGATGTTTTCCTTCACCGTTATAGTGCGTGGTGATTGACTATCAATACACACATAACTCCGAAAAGTCAGAGGTGTGCCCTGGGATTTGAACCCGCGACCACCGTGAACATGTAGGCAGCCGAGTCTGGTCGGATACCACGAGGCCACCACGCACTTCAAAACATTGATATTTGTGTGTAATTATTTTTTGGTTATATTGGTAAGTTGTAAATTGCCACGTAAGTGCGTGGTGGCCTGTTGGTAACGGACCAGACGCGGCTGCCTACATGTTTACGGTGGTCGCGGGTTCAAATCCCAGGGCACACCTCTGACTTTCGGAGTCATGTGTGTATTGATAGTCAATCACCACGCACTATAACGGTGAAGGAAAACATCGTGAGGAAACCTGCATACCATAGCGATTTGTATAAATTTCTATGGTATGTGAAAGTCCGCCAACCCGCACTAGGCCAGCGTGGTGGACTATATGGCCTAACCACTCTCAATCGTACTCTCGATTGTAGAGGAGGCCCGTGCCCTGTAGTGGGTTGTAAATGGGCTGATACAAAAAAAAAAAATTGCCACGGCCTCGTGGTACGATGATTGTAATTTTAAGATCGTTGAAAGTCGCTGTATAGGTCGCTGCTAAATAATTGGAGCATATCGTAAAGATTAACGGCCTTATTCATAGACAGTTTTAAAACCTATTTTAGTTATCGAATGTTTGGTCTCCTTCGCACTAATAGAATACAAACGTCGTTCGAGAAGAACAAAAAATTCGACAAATGAAATAGGTTTCTAAACTGTCTATGAATAAGGCCGTGAGAGTATACCAGTGCAGGAAGAAGCAAGGACACAAAGTATATTTTTTATGTTTAATTTCAGATCTACGTAATTGCACGTCATTCACATAAACAAAATTAAAATTTCAAGATGACTCCGTAGAATAGGTTGTAAAGTTGCAAATTAAAGTACCAACTTTTTTATTAATTTGGGGATGGTATTATTTTCTTTGGATACATGCCTCGTAACCTCAACCAATAAACTATCTATGAATTAGATGCACGTCTAGTGCGAAATGTCATGGGGATAGTGATTTCGAAATGTTAGTTACTGTTAGTCGAAAGGCGATGATTTTTCACGCACAATCATCAAAAGGCACTTGGTATTGTAAAACAGGAGCTATATATTGCCTTTAATCCTTACAACCCCGTTTATAACACAAAATAACCCTCCCCTACCACAAATTAACCTCAAAATTGAGCATCAATCCCAATAAATCTATTATGAAATATTATTTTTTAATCTATTTACATGATTAAGGCGGGTTCACACGCGCCCTGTGGCGAAGGTGCGCCACGCGGTGTCCTCCCGCGTGCAACGTAAAAAGAGCCAATTTTTAGCCACGTGTCTCAAAAATTAATAAATTTTAAACTAGTCATCCTTTGTGGGAATATTATGGGATTTTAATAATCTTGGTGGTGTCCTCTTTGGGTTATTGATAGTTAATATGGGCTGAGAATTGTTAGATCGAGGGTTCCATTCCCAAGTCCAATGATATTTTTTGTGCAAGTTTTTGTATAAAAACAAAGTTATAATATTCTCTGATAATACAAATTAGAAAAAATCGTGCATAATTCTATCTAAGATTAAAAGTATTATTATTCTGGACATGCAACGGAAGGATCCTTATAATTTTTAAATTACACTACTGTTTGAGGCTTCGGTATACATCATTAAAAATAAAAGAAATACCCCTATCCATATCAAATCACATAGTCACAAACAAAAAACATGATCAAATCCTTAATGATGGGCATTTAAGCTGTTATTCCGAGCCGACGCGTCCGTTTTTCTTAGCGACGCGTGGCTTGCACGTGGCGTATGCATCGCCGCCATTTTGAAAAATAAAAACCATTACTTGTAGACCCTCCTTAACGAATACTCCTTTGACGACGACGTGTCAACTCGTACTGGACGTATTAACAGTCATTATTTCAAATAATTTGAATTTGGAATGCGTTTTGCTTTTTTATTTGCGTTTTGTTAAACTAAAATATCCTTTAATGGAGAGAGATAGGGATTTTTGGATGGTAAAGGGAAATATGTAATAGTTTAGTATGAATGTATGATTGGTTTACATCAAACAATGGTTTTGGATGTAAAATGTATGGGCGGGCTCTTGGGCAATCTGTCTTGTATTGTTCGCGGTCACGTGGCCTGGTTGTTTGGTGTTGATGACGTATAATTTAAGGTTTATATAAACTCCCCTGTTTGTCTATTGCTAGAAATACGTTCATTTTGTTTGGCTAGTACGAGTAACTACTGAAAAATTTGTTTGTTAAACGGTTTCCCATTATTCTAGCTATTTTGGAAAAGAGTATTTCCAACTAGAAAAGCATAAAAAAAACCCTGCATTTTTCTGCTTATTCCGAGTTTTGGAAATATGAGTAAAATTCATGACAAAATTTATCTCACATTGAACTCTACCGAAGATTATGATTTTAAATACCTAATGATAAGACGAAACTAAGTCACCCAACTTTATAACTGAATATGTAGTATCTACATGTAACAAAATCACTCAAATACACACACACACACACACACACAAACGAATTACAACATCTATAAGTACCAAAATAGTTGAATTAAAATCATAACGGTCGGTACAAGCAACTTTCAAAACAAACCGAAACCCTTTGCAAAGCGAAACAAAACAAAAAAAACTCAAAACATCGGCGACGTATCATCAAATATCAATTCATCCGTTCACAGTAATTTCGAAAACCGCAAAAATCATAATCAATGTAACAGCGACCAGACGTGTTAAAAAATAAAAAAGTACGTGACAAGGGACAGACCAATATAAGTTGACCCTTCGGTAATTCAACCAAACCCCTTTTCAAACCTACAATGTAAAGAATCTAAAGGGGTGAAGGAGATTAACGTATATTGGAGGATAGTATTAATGGTTCGGACCGAGGACGAGACGCGAAATTTAATCTCTCACACAAAAAGTATTTAATAGAAAGGGACAAAAAGATCAGTTGAGTGATAAATGGACCCGTTCGACGGTCATGGGCGCCTGGTACTTTTTCATTTTGTTGCAAGTTTCTTTGGTTTTCTATGAAATTAACTTGAATAGAGGATAAAAACTATTTTATCCTATAACGAAAATATATTGATAGAACAGTCTCAGTTTTTCCTTATAAAGTTCTATTTTTATACCACTTGACTTGAAATGGATTTATTAATATTATATGTCTTTTTTCGATGAAAGGCGAGACGAGCATGCCATTCGGCTGATACTATACGACCGCTCATGGACTGCGGGAGAAATAGACATTGCGGTGGTACCCAACCAGGTAGCCTCTTACATATGAGAGACCTACTACTACCAATAACCTGTCTGATTTCAATACTGTATCAGTCCCACTGTGGGTCACGAGCCTCCTCTACAATCAAGAGTACGATTGATACTAACTGTAATTAATATTATAAATGACCAAATGATTTCGACCACCACTTCATTAGATCGTTTACCAAATCTTTGAATAGAATATAATAAAGAAATGGAAACCATCATTCCTTAAGCAAAGCATAAAGAACAAACGTAGATTGCCGTAATAGTGTCTAATAAGAAGATAAATTACAGCACAAAATCGATTAGAGTACATACATGTATAAATACCATACAAAAATATTGTGTAGATTCTGTCATTTTGTTTACAAGCAGGTCTACTTCGTCGTCGTACTTTTATCTTAAACTTATGACGAGTTGTGCACATCCTGGGATGGTCCACATTTACATGAGTAACTGCGCTGAGTTTTACTCTATCGTGTAAGGTAGTCGCAACCCAGCCTGGTACCAATAGTCCACCACCTGCCTAGGTACCCACATCCAACCATCTCCTTATCTCGAGAGTCAATAGAATCAAAATGGCGTGTAAAAACTAGAAAGATATAACCGAGACTGATGGTAGAAATGGAAGCATCGACAGCGATGATTAATGACAGCTGTCGATGCTGGCTACCGACGCCCCGCCGAGCGGAAACCAGATAGTGCTCCTTTTGTTTCTGGCAGCCTGGTGTCTGGTAGTTGAGTGTTATGGTAATTATGTTATTGCCTAAATTGTAACAAAGGAATTTATGATTTATCCTATTCAAATTAAAGGTGTATAGAAGCTATACCTGATGTGAAAATCCGGAATTTGAAAGTACATGCAAAAAAATATTGGGAGTGATTATGGATAAGTCCTTGGGAGGGATGGAATTTGTTTTAATTGCATAAATTCAGCAAACGAGCAAACGGCTTCTGATTACTACAGCCCACAGAAGAGTTGTATATGGTCTACCGCCTATGAACATCTAATGCATGGATCCCACAACTATGGCCAGACGCTCAAAGAAGGAATGGAAAGAAAAAAATACTACAATAATTGGGCCTCCGGCAATCTTACTCACCGAATGAAACCCAATAGGAAAATGATCTTATAACAGATAAGATTTTTATGATCACTTTATGTCGTAAAATGTACGTAGTCTTAAAAAAATCGGCCAAATGTATGTGCGTTTCCCAAAAATACAGATGATTAAACTTCTAAAGTTCAATATTAAAATATACAAAACACAATACAATTGAATCTAACCATTAGGGAGCCGCTAAACATTATGTAATACCGACGACCGATCTATCACCAACATTACACCATAATTACTACACAAGGGTTGGAACCTACGGCTTGGTGACACGTGACCAATGTTTGCTGAATTGAGCCCAAATTATGGTCTTAAATACACATGAATGAGTTTCGTGCGTAGCTTTTGTTGGTGTTAATTGAGGATAGCGCCATCTATGGAATATTGTGGGAACTTTTAGCGCATTATGTAGTTTAGGGTAAATGAGTTATCAACTTAATAACTCATTGAAAAATTAAACTTATCGTGATACAGCAAGAAAAACAATGCAAAATTATGTTTTGCTAGTGCCTATATAATAGTATTTTTGAAAGGTGTAGTTTATAGACTAAAAGTAAGATAAGGGGTACTTATAACGCAGAAATTCTTAGTTGGAATTGTTTCCTTACACCACGTGAACATAAGGAAAGTATGAAAATCGATATAACGATTAAGCAGAATTGGGAAACTCAGCTTCTTTAATCGGTTAAAAATGCGACAAAAATGTTGCGGCTTTATTCTTCAATAATTTTCTACTAATAAGTTCTTAAGTTCCCAAGTTTCTTTGACGAGTTCTATAAGCTGTGTTACATAACCAACCGTAAGACTCTTGTAAATATTAAAAACTGGAGTGACGAATATACCGCTCAAAAAGAACAATTTAATATTCCTTTTGTGTCCGGGAACAAAGTCCCATTTACACGGAGAGTTTCTCGCGGCGAGAATCGTATACTATCGCATGATTAACCACAGATGATTGTGTTCTGAAACGTTTACACGATGCAACTATTTTATGTCTTAACGATAATCGTATCGTCGAGGCGAACAACTCTCCCCGTGTAAATGGGGCTTAAGTGTTAAAATTAATATCCACCCCAAGTTATGAGTGGTCCTCCCGTGAATAATCCCTAATGCCACTGTGGACGCTCACCCACATAAATAAACACACATGTACACATTCACATTTAAACATACATTCACATCAAACAAACACGCATACGTACATACATTCATATATACAAACATACATACATACATATATACAAACATACAAACATACATACATACATATATACACTCGTACACACATATAAATTACTGACAAACTCACTGACGCGAGTGACACAACTGGTCGTTTCCGAAATTGTCTGGAAATGCGTTACGGGCTACTACAATAACTGTGCGCCCGAGTTCGGCTAGCTTCACTGCACATGACGTGTGGTTCGGGTGCCCGAACCACATCCGAGGGCCGCCGAACTCGACCGAACGCGCGGAGCAAATGGTTAACCAGTTAGACCCTACCCGCGCTGATATACGTTGCTATCTGATTAGACCAGCTGTTTTCGCTATTCGCTCGCTTTAATTCAGTACGCACTGGCTTATAATTAACTTACGTAGTAGTTACTGTATATATGTGTCTTCCATCTTTTGTGCTTGTTTGCTGTTCTTTGTGTGTACGTGTGAACTGTCGCTTACGACCCTTCTGACTATTTTTCTATAGTGTGTGTGGTGAACAATAAACTGTGAACTATCTGTGTACTAGCTTTTACTTCTCTGCTGTACCCTTACATACTTCACGCTATCGACTACAAGGTACCCACACATCTTTTTACTACTACATTGGTGACCCCGAGGAAAACGCTAGAATGAGCGACAGCAGTGAATCCAACAATACCGTCGAATCACGGAAAGGCGGCGAGACTGGCAACGTCACCCGTCGGGCCAGAAAGGTACGCCCGCCAGCAGAGCGACCTTCATATGACCTTCCAATTAATTTGAAGGTACCGGCATTTTCTCCCGACGAACCGGAAATTTGGTTTGCCTTATTAGAGGGTCAATTTGAAATGTATGGCATAACCGACGACTCGTTTATGTTTTCCAACACCCTCAAGAATTTGGATGTTGCAACAGCCAAGGAAGTAAAGGACATAATTATAAATCCTCCACTTCGAAGGAGGTATGAAAAACTCAAAAGTGAGCTTGTTAGACGATTGACTGCCTCCAAAGAGAAGAAAATGAGACAGGTTCTGACTCACGAGCAACTTGGAGACCGAAAGCCATCACAGTTTCTTCGGCACCTTCAAGATTTGGCTGGCCCAAGCTTTCCGGACGATTTCTTGCGGACCATTTGGTGCGACCGTTTGCCACGAGAGATTCAAACTGTTCTGGCGTCGCAAACCAGTCAATCTTTGGAGCAGCTAGCAGAATTAGCTGATCGGGTACAAGATATAGCTGCGCCTTCCAACGTGGCAGCAGCTTCAGCATGTACCTGTTCCTGCAGTGGGACTTCATCCAGCGAGGTCGCGGAGCTAAAGTTGATGGTGGCACGGTTAGAAGCGAAACTGGAAGAGCGCGGACGTGTTCGTACAGCAGCTGACCATTCCAGACCACGGCGTCAGCGATCTTCGTCCCGGAGTAGAACGCGGTCAACGTCCAGCTATCGTCGGGCTCCAACCTGTTGGTACCACCTCAACTTCGGATCCAAGGCGCGGAGATGTCTTCAGCCGTGCGACTACAAGCCAGCGGGAAATGCCACGGGCAGTCGTTAAAGGCGACTGATGATTGCCCCGCTTCCCCAGGTCGCCTCTTTGTAACCGACCGCTATACGAAGACGCAGTTTTTGGTCGACACAGGCAGCGACCTCTGCGTTTTCCCAAGGTCGCAACTGCGCCAACGTCGAGCACCTACTAGCTACGAACTCATCGCAGCCAACGGGACGACCATCAGCACCTACGGCTACACGGACCTCAACCTGGACCTAGGACTTCGCCGGGTCTACCCATGGCGATTTATCGTTGCGGACGTAACTAGACCTATTTTAGGAGTAGACTTTTTGTGTCACTATAGTTTAATTGTTGACTGTAAACATCAAAAATTAGTAGATAATACAACTACTCTTTCTACTCCAGCTTCACTGGCTATTGATTGTAGTGTCTATTCGGTGAAGGTTCTGACTGGCAATTCACATTACCATCTTTTACTTTCACAGGAATTTCCGGTGATTACACGACCAGCTGGGACACATCGCACTGTACCTCACAGCACACAACATCACATCCGCACAACATCAGGCCCCCCCGTTTCATGTCCTCCCAGACGTTTGGCTCCTGACAAGCTGAAGGTGGCTAAGGAGGAATTCCAGGCCATGCTTAACGATGGTACCGCAAGGCCTTCTGAGAGCCCGTGGTCATCGCCTTTACACCTGGCGCCGAAAAAAGATAACGGCTGGCGTCCCTGCGGTGACTACCGACAGCTCAATGCCCGCACAATACCGGATAAGTATCCAGTACGTCATATCCATGACTTCGCCCACAATATTGCTGGTTGTAGGATCTTTACCACGATTGACCTCGTTAAAGCCTACAACCAAATACCAGTGTGCGAGGAGGATATACCGAAGACGGCTATTACCACGCCCTTCGGTATGTACGAATTCCCGTACATGACGTTCGGGTTGCGGAACGCCGCCCAGACATTTCAGCGTTTCGTCGATGAAATGATGCGCGGACTGGACTTCGTCTACTGCTATCTTGATGACTTTCTCATCTTCAGCAGGGACGAAGTCGAGCATGAAAACCATCTCCGTCAAGTATTTTCACGGCTGAAAACTTACGGAATGGTTATCAATCCGGCGAAATGCGTTTTCGGCGTCCCGGAAGTTTCCTTTCTGGGATATCACATCTCGGCGGAAGGAACCAAGCCTTTGGACGAGAAAGTTCAAGCCATTCGCGATTTTCCTCCACCGAAGACCGTCAGAGCATTGAGGAGGTTTTTGGGCATGGTAAATTTTTACCGGCGTTTTTTGCCCCATGCCGCAGAAACCCAATCTCCTCTCAACTCTCTCCTCATGGGTGCAGTCAAGGGTTCAACACCCATTGCCCTAACTGACGAAGCCTTAAAGGCCTTCACTAATGCCAAAGAGAGCCTAGCAGAAGCAGCTCTACTCGCACATCCTAACTGCAATGCCAAACTGGCTTTAGTTACGGATGCGTCGGACGTGGCTATGGGGGCAGTTTTGCAACAGCTACAGGACAATGCTTGGCGTCCGCTAGCTTTCTTTTCCCGCAGACTGAACCCTACACAACAAAAATATTCCCCATATGATCGCGAGCTTCTCGCGATCTATGAGGCAATCAAATATTTCAGGTTTATGCTCGAGGCAAGGGACTTCATAGTTTACACCGACCACAAGCCTATCAGTTATGCTTTCACTGAGAGGAAACATAACTGCTCGCCTAGGCAGTTTCGGCAATTGGACTATATTTCCCAGTTCACGACCGACATAAGGCACATCTCAGGCAAAAACAACGTCGTGGCCGATGCCTTATCTCGAATCGATGAGCTGGGGGCTCCAATCAATCTAGCCGAACTTGCTAAGAGCCAAGAGTCGGATACTGAGTTGTCTCAATATTTGGATGGCAATTCATCTCTCCGCCTCTCCAAAATACAATTACCCGGGAGTTGCATACATTTGTACTGTGATACGAGTACACCAACTGCCCGGCCCTTTGTTACCAGAAACTTTCGTAGGCAAGTATTCCAGAGCTTACACTCTTTTAGTCATCCTGGCGCTACTGCCACTGCGAAGTTGGTTGCCGAACGATTTGTTTGGCCGGGCGTCAGGAGGGACTGCCGAGAGTGGGCTCGTACTTGCCTACAATGCCAACGTGCGAAAGTAACAAAGCACGTGTCGGCGCCGGTAGGGAAATATGATTTACCCCGTGCACGCTTCAAGCACGTGCATATAGATCTTGTGGGACCCCTACCCATATCCCAAGGACACCGCTACTGTCTTACGGCCATCGACCGGTTCACTCGTTGGCCCGAGGTGATACCCATACCGGACATCACGGCTGAAACAGTAGCCAAGGCCTTATTATCCGGTTGGATATCCCGATTTGGGTGCCCAGAGCAGATAGTGACAGATCGCGGACGTCAATTCGAGTCCGCACTGTTCCAATATCTGGCAAAAATTGCTGGGTTCCAACACAGACGCACCACTGCATACCACCCAGCCTGCAATGGCATGGTTGAGCGCTTCCATCGGCAGCTTAAAGCGTCAATCACGTCCCATGTCAGCCAAAACTGGACTGAAGTCCTGCCTCTAGTGATGCTGGGAATACGCAGCGCATACAAAGAGGATCTCCAAGCTTCTTCAGCTGAGCTGGTCTATGGAGAGCCGCTAAGACTTCCTGGCGAATTTTTCGATCCGAGCGCGCCATGTACATCTGACATGTCAGATTTTATGGCGCGTCTCCACTCGTTCGCCAAGAAACTTAAACCAGTACCGGCCTCCCACCATACCAAATCGAGGATCTTTATTCACAAGGATCTGGCTTCCACCAAATATGTATTTCTGCGTGAGGATGCCTCACGTGCCCCTCTTCAACCGGCTTATACAGGACCCTACAAGGTCTTGGAACGAACCGACAAGGTTTATAAGCTCCTGATAAAGGGAAAACCAGTTACTGTCACAATAGACCGTCTTAAACCGGCCTATGTGACTAGCGACGAGCAGGAGTTGGCACCAGTACCACCTTTGCGGCGCACGTTCGTTACGCCTGTCCCAGACACTACTCATTCTCAGGACGCATCGCCACTTTTAAAGACAGTGCCAGTAACCACACGCTCTGGACGCCGTGTCCATTTTCCAGATTTTTATCGCCCCTAGCCAGGTCTCTGGGGGGGAGTGATGTGGACGCTCACCCACATAAATAAACACACATGTACACATTCACATTTAAACATACATTCACATCAAACAAACACGCATACGTACATACATTCATATATACAAACATACATACATACATATATACAAACATACAAACATACATACATACATATATACACTCGTACACACATATAAATTACTGACAAACTCACTGACGCGAGTGACACAACTGGTCGTTTCCGAAATTGTCTGGAAATGCGTTACGGGCTACTACAATAACTGTGCGCCCGAGTTCGGCTAGCTTCACTGCACATGACGTGTGGTTCGGGTGCCCGAACCACATCCGAGGGCCGCCGAACTCGACCGAACGCGCGGAGCAAATGGTTAACCAGTTAGACCCTACCCGCGCTGATATACGTTGCTATCTGATTAGACCAGCTGTTTTCGCTATTCGCTCGCTTTAATTCAGTACGCACTGGCTTATAATTAACTTACGTAGTAGTTACTGTATATATGTGTCTTCCATCTTTTGTGCTTGTTTGCTGTTCTTTGTGTGTACGTGTGAACTGTCGCTTACGACCCTTCTGACTATTTTTCTATAGTGTGTGTGGTGAACAATAAACTGTGAACTATCTGTGTACTAGCTTTTACTTCTCTGCTGTACCCTTACATACTTCACGCTATCGACTACAAGGTACCCACACATCTTTTTACTACTACACCACGTTAATAAGCGACACGATTCCCTGTCATAATCCCTGGAAATCCCACAAAGAACTCGGGTCCCGATTTATGCATTGAATCGCTGATGTTAAATAGCGGTTGGTCGTGGCTTTATTTAATAAGGCTTAATATACTAATGAAATATATTCATTATTGAACTATCTCATTAAATAAATAAATACCAATAGTCACATATGTACATACATAGTCCTGACCCCACACTAAGATCGAGTCTTATGTCGTGGGTATTAGAAACTACAAGAGGCTTTTCGAGGTCACAAACACCCAGACCCGAAACAAATAAGTTAGGAAGTGGTAAAGCCACGCTGTTGTCAGTCATGACTCAGCATGAATGGACAGGCTCATCCGGGGCGGTACTACTGTCTCACAGGAAATCGACGTGAAGCGACAGCTCATCTATCGCGTTTCGTTCTGTGAGTAAGATGCCGGATACCCCTTTCCTTTTCCCATCCTTTTTCCTTCCCGCTCCTCTCCCAATTGGGCCGGCAACATATCCATGATCCAGCGTTGTAGATATTTATGGGCGGCTGTGCTCACTAACCGTCACATGACCTATTTGCTCGTTTGCCGGACCTATGCTATAAAGAGAATACTTGTGGTTCACACAAACATTTGTCTCGGTGCGGGGATCAAACCCGCGGCCTCACGTTTCACAGCAAGCGTTCAACCAACTGCGCCACGGAGGCTGTCATTGATTGTTCTGTGTGGTAAATACTGACTTTAACGACATTTAACCACCCTGTGACCCCATATTATGTAGGATTCGTACTTTAATAAAATATCCTGAAGTAACAAATATACACATGCACTACTAACCTATACAAGTATGGCCTAACCCCTTTAAATCGTACTTTCGATTGTAGAGGAGGCTCGTGCCCTGCAGTGGGACGTATCTGGGCTGCTACAGTACAGTACTACTAACCTGTGTAAAAGTCATACTATTTCTTAAGAAACTAACTTATATATCAAGCTACTACCAAATACGTAATATTTCCAAGCAGTTGACATCTGGGAATATTACACAACAGTATTAAAGACACCCTGTAGATATGACATCAAAGAGTTGTAATCGCCACCCCTCATAGTGATTGTCTCTTAAATCTCAAAGTTAGTGGTAGGAACGAGTATAGCCCCATAGATTTAATATAGTGATGTCTATCTTCCTCTATATTAGCTCGAATTTGTTCAAATACATGTGTACATGCTTTATCTGCAATTATATGGATACGGGCACATAAGTATGTATATGTATGGTTCCACAAGGTGGACGTACGACCTGGTGAAGGTAGCAGATAGTCGCTGGATGCAGGCCGCTTCCAACAGGTCAATGTGGCGATCCATGAGGGAGGCCCATATTCAGCAGTGGACTTTCTGTTGCCGAAGAGAGAAAGAGATATATGGTCACGCTGGCCAAGTTCAAAGTAGGTACTCGTGAAAAGTTCAAGCGCTAAAATTTTAATGCCTACAAATTTGGTAAAAAATTGGTAATATTTTTTTGGAGAATCCTCAAGTGTACTAATGAAAGTATATTTGCAATCACTCAGACTCTACCACCATGAACTCATTATAGTAATTAATTAATATTCTTTTCACTCCAAAGATTAAAGGTAAAATTGCAAAGTTATTGTTACTCGTATTTGAGCATAAAGTTAAAGAAGCGATACTATAATATCAGTCTTAGCGTATTATTATAATATCAAGGTTCAAAATAAAATATGATAACTAATGGTTATAAGCTCCTTTGCGATTATCATAATGATTTTCACATGTACCGAGGCTTGTAAGTGGAGACTGAACACGTGATGTGTTAAGATTATCAAAGCTTTGTGGGATTTTTATATATGATATTAATTGCGAGTTATTTTAGGGAATGTCATCATTTAATGAGCAATATATTTGTATTTCTAAGTTTTATTTCTTTTAAGTTCTGAAGCTATTCTCTAATCAGTAATCACTATAGGTTTTGAAAATTACTAAACGATATATTTATCCAAACTGTAAGATCTTTCTGAATTGAATTTGCAATCAATGAAATAGATACATAGTTATTGATTTTATGATTTATATCGAACCAAAACAATACTAACAAAACACCAAGTGATTTCTCCTAATCGTGCAAATCGTTTACATCCTCTTCGACCACGTCCCACAGAAACCTGGTGTTGAACTCGATAGTCCGTACTTCATCGACTTTCTCATCACTAGTTCTGTCGAGTATCGACTCGCTCTCATCGTCGAGTAGTGATGTGACTGACAGGAGGGTTGAATCGGTGATGTTTACTGTGTCTCCTGCGTCGCCGCGTTCGGGCTGGCTCCTTGTGGTGCCCAGGGTCTGGAAGAGAAATTGCTGGTCAAGTATACTGCGTCATCATTTGTTAGTGGTCATAGTAAATGAAATCAACCGTAGAAAGTCTTCTGCGAATATGGATTTGACGACCTCATTATAAGTATAACTTTTCAATAGCAATATACAGGTAGATGTGACAATACCTTTACCTAAAGTGTGCACAGCTATGACAGTCACAGGACGAAATGCAACAGCGAAATTGTTACGTTGGTTCTCTACAAGATTGTGGCTTATTATGATGAGAAAATAACAATCATACTGTCAAGGGTTGTTTTTAATTAAAATGTTATTTACATCAACGATGGCCATGTGCAGTATGGGCACTTCAAGCTTGAAAGGCTGGATCTCCTGCGGTTCTTCGTCCAAATAGGAGGGTTCTTGCGGTATCTGCCGAATTATTTCAAAGTTATTACAATTTGTGTGAATGAGTGTCTAGTGACCGCCTGCCTAGCCCTGTAGTTTTTCTACTGGGCACTGATGTAACTTCCTTTTACTTCTATAATTTGGAGTAATTTGACTGTGATCTACCATATCACTTCGTTGGTGTTTGATTACTATAATTAATAAACTTATGGCGAATACTGTCCAATGATTTTCAGGTGAGACTCACATTTGAGTAGATTGTTACTGAAAAAGTCAAGTATTATAAGCAAAAGTTTATAATGTACTAGCGGCCCGGCCCAGCTTCGCCTGGGTGCTTAGATGTTTAGACTCCACTCCACACCAGAAATATCTTATTCCCGTTCAAACTTTTGTACTCCTGAACTCAACTTAAGTACCTACTATCCCTTTTCCTATCGTATCCCATCCCATCTCATCTGGCTCCTTTTCTTTCTGTTACATCCCGTCCCATTATTTCCCATCTACCGGTCTCATCGCGTTCGTCCCACTTTATCCCATTTCATCCCTTAATGCCTAAATAGGCATGTTGACAATTTTTTGGAATTGCTTTTATTTTGTAGATAGGCCTTATATAAACACGAAACTACGACGAATATCATTAAAAAAATACGCAAACACAAATACTTTGCAAAATTCCTGCTAAAACTTTAAAATAAATTTAATTAATTTTATAGCGTCAACAACACGTGGTAATTATACTGTTAAAATGTAGCTTATATGACACGTTCGTAGATTTACCATAGCAGCGCCATCTATTGATTACTTACTCAACCCAGTCGAAAGGTATCGACATCTGTTAGAATCATTTGGAGTTAACAGATGATTGTGACTGTCAAATAATAACAGACAAATAATTAGCAATAAATTAAAATTGCGACTATAATTTGAGATTTAAACTATCCTATCTCTCAAGTTGGATTGAACTGCACATGGTGTGCAAATTTTATTATAATCGGTTAAGTAGTTTAGGAGTCCATTGAGGACAAACATTGTGACACGAGATTTATATATATTAAGATATAATATTTACCCGCCTCAGTCGCCATTTCTCCAAAAACTCGTTGGTTTGAGACAGCGCTTGGCTGCTCTCCTTCAAGAGCTCATCGATACGATCTTTCGCATTTAAATGCTTGTATTTATTCAGAAACTAGAAAAAAACATTCTTTATTTAATGAAAATTTTTACCAACCTCATTGATCTTAGCTCAGATCATAATTTATTTCATTTTAAATTAAATTTATTTAGCGATGTTCGTGTTCTTGTGGTAATTACTATTAAATCATCATTACTCATAGTTTTGTACCCACCTGGGACTATCTTGGGCAGTGACAGTATCCACCATCTTAATAATTCTTACCTACCTTGTCTGATCTTTGGCATCCACAAAAAGTCTGCCATCTCTACACTGACAACATTAAGCCAGAGTTACTTGGCAGTTCAAGGCTCTTGGCCTACCTACTATGGCTACTACTTTACCCCTTAAGCAATAAACTTACCGCGATCGTCAAAGACAGCAATATAATTTCTGAGAACAAAACAGAAATGCTTATGGGATGCTCCGGGCCCGCAATCTGCGCCTGTTTGGCCTCGTCGTGTATCGTTTTCTTCACAAAACACAGAATTTTACACAACAGCCTGTGAAACACGTCCACTAAGCCATTTCCCAGCATATAGTCCACGAGGAACAAACTTAAGAAGGTAGCGGTGTACAGAACACATTTTACAGCTTCGTGAATCATTGCGAGTCCGGATTTTGAGAGTTTTGTGCGTAAATTGTACTACATGATTTTGATGTGCGTGAAAAATTGTGATTGACTTTTGATTGAGGGGATTTCTTTTTTATTCTTCAATGGTCGTCTTGATTCAGTATTGTAGAGGTTCATTTCCGTGCTATAATCTATGGTATTTAGACTAAATACTGAAATGAAGCACATCGAAACACAACTTTTTCGAGCCCCGACAGTCGCAATCACGATACTAGTTTCACGACTCGGTATCAAAAAAACTAAGGGGACGTTTCTGTTCTAAAATATTATGGCTGGAAAACATTATTTAATGATCACACATTCTTTTGTTTTAGTGTGGAAATTAAGCTCATCTTTCGCCCTCTGTGTAATAATTCACAACTTCATAATCATTTGAAGTCACAGAAGGCTCACTGCAGAACATAGGATTCCTCTAAGAGCCACCTCCTGTTGAAACTGGCCAACATCCAGTGACGTTCAGCTTTATGGCTATTATATTGTGCTCGTAAAAACGTTTACAGTTTTATGATTTTTTAAGTTGTATTATATTGCATGACAGCCTCTATGGCACACTTGGTTAGACGCTGGCTGTGAAACTAGAGGTGGCAGGTTCGATCCTCGCATCGAGACATTAATATTTTGTGTGAACCACAAGCATTTTTTTGGAGTCTGGGTGTTTATGAGACCGTAAAGTCTCTCGTAGTTCCTAATACCAACGACACAATAATCGATCTTAGTGAGGGGTCAGGACTATGTATGTGCCTTTTGGCTTTATTTTTATTTATTTTTTATCTGTATTTCTCTTCATTAGCCACGGTTAGTTTAAAGCTGAACATAGACCATCGATTATTATCATCGAATAGTCGAATGATATTGAAAATAAGCCTTCAAAATCAACCCGAAGTTGCTGATAGTCGTTGCCATGCTAACCACCTGTTTATTTATCTTGACAACACCTGGGGAACTCGACGACAGCACATAAAATTCTCTAATGATTTTGTAACAAAGTTTAATCCGTAAATATTGTATAAAATAATTTGAAAATGGTAAGTGTTTCTTTAATTCTACGGTATTGTTAATATGCTGGTTTCACCTAAAATAATATCAATTATTCTCATTAGTGGAGCCATTTACAAAAACATTAATAATAATTATACAACTTTATGTTATTCAATTCACAAGCAAATATGGGTGTATTAATTTGATCCATTATTCTCCCTCTTTTATTGGAAATTTTTAGAAACAATGTGGATCTTTAAGCATTTAATATAAATATAACCATTAAATAATATTTATAAAATTACTTTCAGCCGCCCAAAGGAGGTGCGAAGAAGCCACCAGGTAGCCATCAATTTATCATCCAAGCTATTGTTTAAAATCTTTTTAATATAGGTCAAGTGCTATTCTAATCTCTAGTGCTGATAGGCCAGGTATTTCTGTGGCAAAAGCTCATAACAAAATAAAGTATTAATTGATAAGATAACTGGCTAATCTAATTTTGCTACACGAATATACTTTTAGAACTTAATGCTTTGTCTGCTTATTTCATAATTCATACTTCAGGTTTTGAAGGACTTTGTGTTGTTGAGATATTAATAAAACTTTTATTAATATTTCATGTTACTATGTTTCTATCACGTACTCTTTACTTTATTTAATAAATCAGTCTGTTAACATTCATTATTTTTAATCATTTAAGTCTTAAGACTCTTAAATTCACGAAACTTTAATATATTATGTAATACTTGGTGACAAGTACAAATTATTAGGAATTGTATTAATACAAATAATCATATTTCCAGCAATCATCATCGATGGAGTCGACACGTCAGAGATGTCCCGGGAGAAACTCGAACAATTCACGCTCAAAGTCAAAGAGGAATTGGATAAAGAAAGAGAAGAACGAAATTACTTCCAGTTAGAGCGAGACAAAATCCGTACATTTTGGGAAATAACACGACAACAGCTAGAAGAAGCAAAAGCAGAGTTGAGAAACAGAGAAAGAGCTACAGAAGAAGCTCAAGAAGAGAATGAAGCACTTCTAGAAACAGAGAAGCAGAAAATCAAGCATTTAAAGTATGAACAGCAAGCCGCTGCAGCCGCTTTAAGGGCTGAAAATCTTGTTGCCCTCAAAGCCGCTAAAGAAGAGCACGCTGAACAGGAGCTTGAATTGTTAAACGATAAGAGGACTTTGAGATCTGAAATAAGAGAGAAGGTTTTAGCGGCTCAAGACGAACTACGAAGGGCTAAATTGATGCACGCCGAAGAATTGTCACATGTGAGATCAGAGTTTGAAGAAAGAGCTCGACAAATAGAGGATAAAGCAGAGAAGAAACTGCATGAAACTAAAGTAGAAATGACGGTCAAACATAGAACAGAAATTGCTGAAGTTGAGGAAAGGAAAAATAAACAGCTGTCAGATTTGATAGCTTATCATGAGAGGGCGTTTGCTGATTTGAAGAATTATTATAATGACATTACTTTGAATAATTTAGGTAACTATGTCGGTTGACTTTTTTTAAACCATCGGTACACAGCATATATTTTTATGGATGGAAATAACAAACCCTCCTCAGCCTTCTTAATCGTTGCACGATTAGATCATGAAATAGTGAATTATATTTTTCTCCCATGCCTGAAAAAATCCTTATAATTAAAAAGGGAACACGTATATATTAATAGTTTTAAATTACTACAATATTCTAGGTTTAATCAGCAGCTTAAAGCAGCAGATGGAAGACATGCAGAAGATAAAAGAGAGAGCAGAGAAGATTGCTAGAGACGCGGTAGGAGAGGCCAAAGGTCTTCGTGAGCCACTTGAAGCAGCAGTCATTGATAATAAGGAGTTGAAGAGGCAGATGTCCAATTACGATAGAGACAAAGCTGCTTTAGCTGTAAGTAGTCCTCATAATTGCAACAGTAACGGTTCTCAAATACGATCAATATGAAAATAAATAATTGTAGCTTGTAATCATCAATTTAATGCTGATCCTAGTACTTTTTATATCATCATTCACCTCTTGATTTTAGATAGCAACACACTTGACTTTATCATTATGATATACATATTGTCTTAGATGCTCACTGTAACTGTTTATATATACATTCTACCATCAGATATTAGTAATTTTATGACGCCAAAATACAATGTGCACCACTGCTACAATTTATCTCGTGTTTTGTAACTGCATAGATGACACCGTTTACCAATAATTGACCTATCAGCATTCGTTTGTTGGCAAATGAAACGTGAGAGGTCCTCTGGCCAGATGGCGATACGACTTGCACAAGAGGGTAGCGACTGGGTGCATAAAGCAACAGACCTAGCTCTGTGGCGTACGTTGGAAGAGGCCTATGTCCAGAAGTGGACTGCAACTTACTTGTGATGATGTTTCTTTTTTCAGGCTAAAACAAAACAATTAGCATCACTAGAAAAGCAGTTCGAAGTGCTCAAGTGGGAGTATGAAGTGTTGCAAGTGCGGTACGACAGGGTGCTAGCGGAACGAGATGAGCTGAAGTCGAGGTTCTCAAGAGCTGTGTTGGAGGTGCAACAGAAGGCTTCTTTGAAGACAGCGTTGTTGGAAGCGAAGTTAAAGAATATGGAGGCTAGAGATCTGGGACCTAGAGAGTTGCACGTATGTCTCTTCTACTTACTCAACTAAATTGCACGGACTGCAAATTTAAACCTAAATTCTATTTACTCAAAGTCCAAATACGCTGTTATCCTTATAAATCGAAGTAGCTTTGAAGATGGATCTGCAATATTTTTTAAAAAAACCAGATTAATTTGCCTATTTCCATTATTCCCAAATAAGTACCAATTTTTATGCGGGATTTTAGTTTATGTTTATTTATTTATTTATTTAAAAATAGTACACAATACTGCATAAATATATTAGCATAATACATTAGATCGCTTACTTTATAATATATATTATGACTGTATTTAAGTATGTATGTTGTATTATGTATGTTCTAGGAACTTCTAAAATTAAAAGACACCCAAGTAGAAGATCTTCGCTATGAAGCAGCCCGTCTACGCAAGGCTCACGACGACTTACTTGCAACTTACGAAGCTAAACTTGCAAAGTTGGGAGTCCCAGCCGAAGAACTTGGATTCAAGTAAGATTATTTTTCACGATATCTAGCGAAAAGCGCTGGAACTATTTAGTGCTACAGCGCCATCTATACATTTAGGCGAGAACTATGAGTTAATTAATAATAAGTGAAAGGTTACCGTTTAGTTCTTATTTCATATAACAGATGGCACTATTACAAAATTTTATGAACAAAGAAAAACTGATCTTAAAACGTAAAGATCTTACAATCTATGTATTTTGTTATTATTTGTTTTAATAAAAGATAGTGATTTTATAAATTTTAACTCGTTAATTTAGCCATTGGTTATTAACACAGTAATACACTTTATAAATAAAATAATCATAAACAGTTCATAAGAGTACATTTTCCCAGTCTTTATAATATAGTAAGGATTTTTATAATAACACAATCTTAAAATCGTGATTTAAGTTAAAATGAATCACAGATTGATTTTATTTTAATTTTTAAGGCCCTTGAAGGCTGTAGCGGTAGCAGGCATGTCACCAGTAATCGGACAAGGACCTGCCGGGTTGGTAACTAAAGATCAATGAGGAATAAATAAATAATTTTATAGCTTTATACGAGTAGCATAAATATTTTTGTGTCAAATGTGCAATATTTTGGAAATAAAATGTTTGATTATTACTTTATTTTTTATTACAAATATTTTCATTCTTTTGTATGTCCTGATTGCACATTTAGGAGTGGTTACATACATTATACACTTTACGCGTATAAAGGAAGGACAAGCAAAGATGACACTAGTGACATCTATAGTTTCATCGCAATATCTATTAAGGGGCAAGCCCATAACAATGAATGTATCCGACAGTGAAAGGCCTTAGAGATTGGAAAAAAATTAAATAATAAATAAATAAATACACCCAACAGTCACATACATAGTCCTGACCCCACACTAAGACTCAGTCCTATGTAGTGGATATCAGGAACTACGAGAGACTTTTCGGTCTCACAAACACCCAAATCCGAGACAAATGCCTGTGGATTACACAAATATTTATCTTGGTGCAGGGATTGAACCCGCGGCCTTACGTTTCACAGCCAGTGTCTAACCAACTACGCCATAAAGACTGTCGAATAATAATTATTTAAATATGATAAATAGCTTTATAAATGAAGAGGGTTTAAATAAAACGAACAAATCGAAGCCAATAAGTGTACTTTATTACCTACCAACGTTTTTTCTCATTATGTACAAAACGGTCATAAGGCAACAGTTTCAAATGAAAAACGCATTTTATATACGACAAATATTAATAATTCAAACGTTTCGCTTTTGTTTTAGCTAGATTTTGCGCCTCGGTACATCACAATCCTATATACTTTACGGTCCACTGGTATACTTTATACTTCAATTACCGATCCTATAGTTAAGTGTATACTATTTTAACTATTCGGACGTCCCGACCGTTATAGAGGTTTGTCAATGAAATATCAACTTAATGCCAGTTTAAATAGGGTATATTTTAACTGTCAAAATCAATGTAATGACAGCCTAATGTAAGTATAATTGTATATTTTAAAAAAGCTGAAATCACATGGACAAACCAATAAAGCATTAGGGACGTTCGAGTAGTTAAGGCCCTGGATGACTTCTGACCGTATTTTTTTTATGACACGACAATGACGAAATTGGACTTGATGTAAGTGCAGTGTATTCTGAAAATGAGACAATTGTGTGGACTATGATGGATTTTTTAAAGTTATTGGTGGTCGCTATGAGGCAGATTTCCAATGAAAATCCTACTAGCCCCAAATTAAAAAGAGTTGGTACTTTATACTGCAATTTGTAATATACACAACAAATAATCACCTTCCATTTTTTATTTTGTTTATGTGGATGACGTGCAATTATATTATAGAGATCTGAAATTAGACATAAACAATGAGCTTTGTGTCGTTGATACTGCCTGCACTGGTAAACTCTCACGGCCTTATTCATAGGCAGTTTATAAATCTATTTTATTTGTCGAATGTTTTGTCCTTTCGAACGACTTTTGAATTCACTGTGAGGGAAAAAGACAAAACATTCGGTAACTAAAATAGGTTTTAAAACTGCCTATGCATAAGGCCGTCATACTATAATTAGTCATTTAGTACCACAAATATAAACCAAATTAAACGGGGCAAACAAAATTGCAATGTATTAAACATAATCCCTAGTCTCAGGAAGTCAACTACTGAACATAGGCCTCCATCAAGAATATCCACAGGGACTTATTAGAAGCAGCCTGCATCCAGCGACTTCTTTTATTAGGGAGTCGGTTGTATTTGACGTCCGACGTTACCCATTTTAATATAGGGATTTCTAATTATTATAATTTTGTGATGCGGCTAGATGCAGGCCGCTTCCAACAGGTCGATGAGGAGATCCTTGGGGAAGGCCTATGTTCAGCAGTGGAATACCTGTGGCTGAAGAGAGAGAGAGGTTTTCGAAGTGACACAGCTAAGTGACCATACTACCCAATGTTAAGTTTCATGCGGTCCAAACAGGGTATCGTACTATCGGCCCAATAACATTTAACACTATGTCTTTTGATGATATTTCTCCTTTGATACGTATTATAAAAGAATGTCAATCAATATCAATATTTTCTCCTTAAGGCTTACGCAGACTGGGACGGAATGGCAGGGGATTAAATATTTTACCAAAGAATAATCAAACTTATCTGGTAGGAATACGATATAAATTTCAATGTTTTAATTGATGCCGTGGCATGCTGCGGCACGTCGCGTCGCAGGACTCCTTGCTAGGCCGCCGGAATACTATAGTATGTAAGCGGCTGGTCGGTGGCAAAATCCCTTGCCATTCCGTCCCGGTGTGCGTAGGCCTTTACAGTACATTATGGTCAAACATGCCTTAATTGACATGTGCAGGTATCTCAAAGATAGACCAGTAGACCGTAAATTTGACAGTCCACTTTACGGTACACATGCATATTTAATTACAATCTTGTTTTATGTTGATCTGTGTAGTGATTTGTGCCACAGTACTGAAGCTGAAGTGGTCACCAATATGTCTCAGAAAATGTTTAAAATTTTCCTTTTACATTAAATCCTTCTTTTACTCATTAGAAACAAAACACATACATTAGAGCAGCGCTATGTACATTAAATATCAACTGGTCTAGAGATAGGGTTTTTATTGCAATTAATGGCGAGACGAGCAAGCCGTGCCATGGTAAGCGATACGACCGCTCATGGACAGTAGCAAAACCAAACACCGCGAATTACAAAGCAAATTGGCATTCCACTGCGCTCTCCATCCTGAGACATGAGATGTTACGTCTCATTATGTCCAGAAGTTGCTCTGGCTGCAATGTCCTTCAAACGGGAACACAACAGTACTTTTACACTGGTCTATGGCGGGAGAAATAGACAATGCGGTGCTTACCCAAGCGGCTTCTTGCATATGAGAGACCTACCACCAGTAAGTACAACATAATTGCTGATTGTATATACTATTATAACACTTTTCGATTGGTCAATATTAAAATTGCAGACTGAACCAATTATTACGATATACAATCACAATTTTTTTTTATAAATGCGTTTTCATCAGTATTAGCCCGTTGCAGTCCATTGCTGGGGATAGGCCTCTCCCAAGGTACGCCACAGATGCGTTTCGTTTTTTTTTTTATTATTATTGAACTGTTAAGACAAAAAGCGTTTTTATTTGTTAATGACAATATGCATGTGCATCCGTAACGTTTCGCGTTACTCCTAATAGTTTTGCTCTTAATCTATTTTTATATATATCTATTTTTAAAACAACGTGTGTTTATAAAATACGCCTAGGTGGACTTTTGTTTGACTAAAAAAAACGTGTACATGGGTTGCTGGCATGACTTATATACAGTACACAATTTTAAGCCATTAAGCATTGAACTTTACCTATGGTGTAATAGAGCACATATTCCAATGCCCACATAACAAAATATAATAAGAATTGGTGCAGGGAAAATTGGTCAACAATATGCGTATTCACAATATAAAGACGGAAGAATAAAATTATTATTATGACATCCCAAAATTCTCACTTTCAAGCCTGTTAGATCGAAATATTAAATTACGTTTATCCCCTAAAATTCATAAAACCCTTATGATACACAACCGAAATTCAGACGTTAAAGGGAACAAAAGAAATTGTATAAAATTAATTTGACCTCAAGTTACGAATGATATTTGGTGAATTGCTTCTCGCTTACTACTAAAGCTGTTTCGGTTTTTACAAAATAAATGATTTACAATTTTAATTAATATGTAAAAATCGAAGCCAGGTAAAGTCAATAAAATTTGACGTAATTATAAACACTTAATTATAAAAATCGAAAAGATATACATTTAATTTAAATCAATTGATCATACTTTGTTTATTTTAAAATTATTTTTATATATTTGAATTAAGACTTTACCTGAGCTTGATTTTCATTAACAATATTTAATAAAGAAATAAAATCTATTCCATTATTTGATTACAATTCTTAATTACATAAATAAATGATTTTATATAAATTTCAACGCAACTGTTTTATTCCAATGAAGAATGTATGTTGTTTTAATGCAATGAATGGCGATACGAGCATGCCATTCGCCTGATGGTAAGCGATACGACCGCTCATGGACAGTAGCAAAACCAAACATCATGAATTACAAGGCAATGGTTGGCATTCCACTGCGCTCGCCATCCTGAGACATAAGATGTTAAGAGTCGTTATGTCTGGTAGTTACTCTGGTTACAATATGGCTGTATGTGTAAAGTTATCTAATATTCGGATTATACTGAATTCAGAAATCTCGACGGTCGTGGTATTGGTTAATAGACTTTTTTCACATTATTTATTTTCTTTTTCAATTTCGTTATTGGTCAAATAACAGCTTACATACATAAACTCACGCCTTTTCCCAGAAGGGATAGGCAGAATTGCTTCCAGGACATCTAGGTGTGGCCTTGTGTGTCCCGCTCAAGATGGCGAGCCTATCTCCTACACAAAGCATTAACTATAAGGTCCTGTGTAGAAATTCTTGATTGATAACCCTTCTGTGTCATTTTTTATCAGTACGGCAAGGAAATTCGAGGTTAGTGCAGTGTTAGAGTTAGAATATCGACTGGCAAAAAAATATCGTCAAAATTAGATACACAATTTTCATTGAACTTTAGAACAATTTCTAAATGCCTTGAACTCAGTCAAAAGCTGCCACGAACACTTTAAATCGAATTTTACACCTGTCTATCAATCATACTTTGAAAGACCCATAAGCACATACATTCTACATTAAAATGTCAAACTTTTAACTCAGATATACCTAAAAATATACCAACGTACAATAATGGCTTTTGAAACAACACTGCAATATTTGGCCAATATTTGGCCTTTCCAAACTTTTGATCAAGTAACTGCCACTCAAAGAACCACATTGGAATACTCAAAGTCGATTAAAATTTAAACGGTAGGTTAACTTTCGTAAAAAATAGTGGAAAATGGGTTATTTTAGAATCGTGGTAGCCTTAAAACTTTTATTTGTTTTGTATTAACGGAGCCACTCGACTGGCCTTAAAAAAGTTTAAAAAAGAAAAGCATGTATACGAGTACTATTATTTTTTATACTTGCATAAATTCACGCCTTTTTCCAGAAGGGGTAGGCAGAGGCGCTACCTTGACACTCATCTTTTGCCTTATATGTTTCGTTCTACGATATGATAGAGAGCGAGGCTATCGCCTAATCGGCACAAATTCCAGACTCCGGACTGGTTATAAATAGAAAAATCCATTATCGCTTTGCCCGACCCGGGATCCGAACCTGAGACCTCAGCTTTGCAAACGTACCGTAGTACAACTACGCCACTGAGGCAGTAATTACTTTTCATTAATTTTAATATTTTGTATTTAGTACACGTGGTGATGTTAATTAATTATTTGCAAGATTTCCACGCAGATTTTTGCTAACTGATAACCACCTAACTTCATTAAAATTAATTGATTTTACATACTATGTGATGCTCCATACTCAATTCCCAAATAATATTAATTCAAATTCATACAATTAAAAAAAATCATCAATTAACAGACTCATTTACATTCCAAAAAACACAACTGCATAATCACACCAATTTTTTAATTGTCTCTAGAATATTTGGCCGAATTCCAGTGTTGTTTCGTAACCATATACACAGAGGCGGATTAAATGTTGAGAGAGCCCTAGGCAGGCACCTCAAAGCGCCCCTCTAGCAGCCATATTTAAAAAAAATTACAGATGATGTTTCTCATCATCATCAGCCCGTTACAGTCCACTGCTGGACATAGGCCTCTCCCAAGGTACACCACAGAGCCCGGTCTGCTGCTTTATGCATCCAGTCGCTGCCGGCACCAGAGCTGTTTCTCATAAGTGTCATAATTATAGCATTCGATGGTTTTGCATAAAACGAAGATATCCGAAATCGTGCGCGCCCCTTCGCAACCTCGCGCCCCTAGGCAATATTTAATCCGTCTCTGCATATTTATTTCAGGATTCTATACTCGTCTATTTTAGGCGTCACTTATCAATATAGCGTCGAATTAACTCTAAATAATGTGCGTAGGTTTCAGCAACACTAAATAATCACCAGTCTACAACGTGCTTCATTAAACTCTCATAAATACTTTATATAACAGCTGTAGTGATATCCGTAATGTTAACTCAAAAATTAATAAATCCAATTTCACATTTCATATTTCAATTATACGCTCATAAATCGGAACCTTGAAGATGTGGTCCCAAAATATAAAATAAATACGCTTAAAATGTTCCGCGCATATATATTTATATATATTTTTTACAATTCTATAATATACGCATTATTCACAAGCCTTTTAATCAATATATTACTAAAGAAAAAACATAACATGCCTCCGTGTTACAACCATGTGTTTTTGTATTTTAATTTTATTTGTAAACTCTTGCTAGTGCGTATTGCACGATTTATTATCCAAACATTCACATACTTATCAAGCGAAAATATACATTAATTAAAAATCATTAATATAATTACAACAATTAATTAACAATAAAAATCCCGGTAAATTAATTAATCAAATCACATTTTCACGGGTGTTCAAAAATCATAGAGTAATACATTACAGAGGCGATGAACATTAATGGTTTACATTATCGATTAATATAATTCTATTTCGGTAAGTTTTGTGTCGGTACGGATCTGTGTGGACTGTGTTGATGAATTTTTAAATAGCATAGGCTTGGGACGGAAGAATCAATACCGACCACTGCGGCATGGCAAGGACTTCCAATAATATAGCGTTGCGTGCTTTCTTTCAATTGTCTTAAGGTGTTGACTGACCGCAATTTATATAAAACATACTTTAACAGAAGCTAAATAATGGTTTGTGTGGAGTATGATATTGAAAAAAGATTTTGAATATATTTGTAATTGACAAAAACAATTTTAGGTTGTCCTACAAAAAATGAAATAAAATATAATGTCGATTAAACATTTTTTATATATTTTTTTAGGAAAATATTTCAAGTCACAATTCGAACGGTACTTCAAATAAAAATGGCTACTATTTTACCTCATCTGTAATAATAGGCATAATACGAGAAATAAATATGGATTATGTTTCCTTTTTCTTTTATTCCTTTTGCTACGGTGTATAGCCCGAGAGAAACATGGACCGGGCTATGTTCATGAAATTCCGACTAATTGGCATTACATAAATACGATTTTTCTTATTCATTTCGAAGCAGCAAACAAACATATTTTTTTCAAAATCAGCCAACACCTCAAAGCCGCACAGAATATTCTAAGCCGGACTAGGTACATTACAATTTGTCGCTTAATCTTTGAGCACTAATTTATATTAGATTATTATAATAAAAAAAACATGGCTACCTACATTATTATTAAATATTAAACTTTAATAAATAAACTATAGCTTAAATTAAATGATATCGAGAATTGTACTGAATTGGATTATAAATATAATCGATGTACTTTAAAATAATTATATCCATTATTTTATCTATTTGATTTGTCTATTGGTTTTTAAATAAACAATTTTATAAATAATTTAATTGTAGGTGTTCGTAAAAATCGAAGTGCGACATTAATATTTTATTTCCCCGAACTTCAAAGATGGTTTTCACTGATAGATAAATGGTAATTATTAATTAAATTTCATTAACGAATGGTGGTTCCATTTTAATGAATCTGTATGATTTAATTTAACCCTATTTACCTATCTAGGGGTGCACAAAAATGTGTCCACTTTGAAAAATTAAAACGCATTTTGAAATGTGTTTTTAACGTGCACTTCGATTTTCCGAAACACAAATACACAATAATTTAATGTTTTTTTTGAATATATTATTTTTTTAATCATTAGCACGCGTGCAGTTTGACACAATTAGCGTACGAGCATAATATTTTTAAAATCTTATTTTTTTATCAATAATTACTATAGGAGATAAAATTTTTGTTATTACTAATATATGGCGTACCGCGATAGTATACTCTGTTTCCTCAGTTTTGAGCAACGTGTACTTTCCGATTTTTCAATGTGTGCGCATATTTTTTTCTATTTTTTTTTATTATTATACTCGAATAAATAACGTCTATAGACAAATATTAAATAGAGTATACTTTCGCGGGTATTTTTTCAGTATCAGTATTTTTCACAACGCTTTATAAAAAAATTCTTTCGCCCTTACTGACCCACTGCGGGTCATTGCAAACCATCGTATTCTCCACAGCATCTCTCTCTGTTACTCTTATAGAGTGCGAGAGGGACATAGCATCAAGCGTGTTTTCAAAATCACAATATCGAGCACATTTATCATTCTAAAAACGTTTTTTTATTCACCTCATTTCGTGATGAACTCTGTAAGCGATGCCCCCTTTTCAGGAATCGTGTCATCTGAAACATCAAATTGGATTGTATAAGCAAAAAATATTATGTAATTTCATTGTTCTATAGATCTTAGATTGTATTATGTAGGGTTCTACAAAACTTTAAATTGTACCAAAGGAATTTATACACATTTTTTTATAGATTAACATCGCCGATGTATAATTGATGTTAAATATATAAAAATCAATATTATAATGTATGTGAAAAAGTCACGACATTTTAAACCTTTAAATAGTATTTATACTAATAAAATACGAATCAAAGAAAGATAATATTCATATCGTTCCGCAAAAGTACATGTAATTTCGACATTATCATTATAATAAAAACATATAAGAAAATTGATACTCATCACCATAATCTTACAAAACTTATTTTCTCTAAGATAATTTCATCAATTTAATACATCTTTACTACCATGGTAAAGGGACTAATATTCCATGCTATTCCAATGAATACAATAAACATTCCATTCCAAATTACAATTGGTGCGTATGCGGTACATTTTATAGGGAATTGAAAGGTGAATTTAAAAAAATATAAAAACTAAACGATAAACAAAATATTGTTAAATAAAATAATCATGTAAAGGGCGTACGTGCATGGTGTCTAAATATTTTACATTCTGGTTATTCGTGCTAATAGACTTAAAATTGAAAGGTTGGTGTTTAATATTAACAATCTTAATTCTTAAAAACCTAGCGTTATTTCGGTCGACATTAGCATTCGTTTTAAAAATTGTATAGTTAAAAGGTTGCATGGTTATATATTTTTTTATTACTATGAATGGCGAGACGAGCATGCCATTCGCCTGATGGTAAGCGATACGACCGCTCATGGACAGTAGCAAAACCAAACAAGATCATTTCAAAGCAATGCTAGGCATTCCACTGCGCTCGCCATTCTGAGACATAGGATGGTAAGTCTCATTATGTCCAGTAGTTACTCTGGCTACAATGTCCTTCAAACCGGAACACAACAGTGCATTTACACTGCTGTTTGGCGGGAGAAATAGACATTGCGGTGGTACCCACCCAGGCGGCCTCTCACATATGAGAGCTCTACCACCAGTAAACCTACTTACATAGTGTTAATCCGGTCGAAGCTTGGATTCATGCTAGAGAATTTGTAGTGAAAGGGTTTTTTTTTTGTATTGTATCAGCCCATACACGACCCACTGCAGGGCACGGGCCTCCTCTACAATCGAGAGTACGATTGAGAGTGGTTAGGCCATATAGTCCACCACGCTGGCCTAGTGCGGGTTGGCGGACTTTTACATACCATAGAAATTTATACAAATCGCTATGGTATACAGGTTTCCTCACGATGTTTTCCTTCACCGTTATAGTGCGTGGTGATTGACTATCAATACACACATGACTCCGAAAAGTCAGAGGTGTGCCCTGGGATTTGAACCCGCGACCACCGTGAACATGTAGGCAGCCGCGTCTGGTCCGTTACCAACAGGCCACCACGCACTGTAGAGGCCACCACGCACTGTGAAAGGGTTTTATTTAACTTTAAATGTGTTTTTTTTTTTCTAGAGAAACACATTTATTATTATTGTGTATCTATCTAATCTTCAAAGATTTTGGTGTGAGTGTATTTTTTCTGTTTACTCGGAATTAAAATGACATATAATATTGGGATTCCTTGAGATAATACCTACAAGGATTTTTTAATTGTAGTGTTAAATCTAGATAAATATTTTTCATAATTATTTATTGTCCTTTCAAATATTTTGTTCTGGCATTATGTATAAAATTAATTAATATTGTTAAAACAAAAAAAATTAAAAGATATTGTATCCTTAAAATACTCACAATATAATTATTTTACTTTTAAAGTAAGTACCTAATATTTTTATTTCGTGATATAAAAGTATGTTTGGCCTCTTTAGGTAAAATTAACAATGTACATAATTCTTCAAGATTATGTTACCTACTTATAACCAAGCTTAGAAGCCGTACAGCTGATTCCAAGCGGTGTCTTGAGTAAGCGTTTTTTAAGCGGCTTAAAAATATTTTCAATATTCAAAAACGGCAAATAATTTGTAGCAAAACCTTTTTTCATTGTTTTGCCTTTTTTATTCCGTGTCACGACTGTATACGCGAAAGCAATAAGCCTAGATACGAAATTGGAAGTATGGAGGTTTTTGTGCAAGAATATGTGCATAGTTGATATTCCAATTTGAACTTCAAGCTTTGGCTTTAAAGCTGATTTTTGAAGGACATACCTCTATATGCTGTTATGTCTCTAGGCGTTCACGAATGAAGACTTGGTCCTGCCGGTTAGAGACAATATCATAATAATTAAAATACATTTTTATCCATTCTTTATCCTCCTGATTGAATTAAAAGTTTTTTGATGGCGTGTAATTTGAGACAAAAATATTTCTTTTGTAAAATTAAATAAATCTGGAAATGGATTTACATTTGTGATTTTAAATACTATGTTAAAGAATAAAATATTAACTTCAATATGTTTAGATAATTATTTTTTTAAAAACAATTATGCCTAATACTGTGATAAATGGCTGTGTCTTCATAATAATATGATACAATAATGTAAAGTAAATGAACTATACAATAAATCAAAAAACAAAACAAAATTGAACGTTTAATGGTGACAAAATATGATACAAAATAATATTCAAATGAATCACCAACTTATTACCAAATAAAGTAATTTATACTAAAAAAGCAACACCAATAATCTGTGCCTACAAAACCAAAAAAGCCTTTGTTTGCGAAAAACAGCTCGAAATTAAAGCAGTGTTTTCCCACCCGAATTGTTCCATGAAACGGTTGAGATTATTACACATAACAATGCTTCTACTATTACCGCGTTAAAATGGCGGATGTGCTAACTGGATAACAACTGGAAACTGACAATTTAAAGCTTAAAAAATTGCTGGACAGCGTAATTGTGTTGATGAGAGGTCGCCGGTCGCCTCTACATGTTATGAGATTGACACTGTACATCAGGGTAATTGTAATCAGAAGTACTATGTTTTTGGTTATTTTCTAAGCCTCGGTATTCTTTAAGATGAGTGTGATTTCCAGATAGAAGTCCGCATTTTTTGATATTAGCATGATAAAGTTACTCAAATTCGCTTGATAATAAATTGCGATCCAAAAAGAATGTGGACTGATGGGCCATAATAATAATATCTTGGCGGTCAACACAATTATGCCGGCATTGTTAAAACTCAATAAACAGAGGCCAAAACCGAAACGCGACAAGATTGCTTGTATTACTACGTAGAGTCTTGCACCATTGTGTAATCATGTGGATACTTATACCCTACCACCATCTGCGTAATAATCTTACGCGGGGATCGAACCCGCAACATCCGGAGCATTAAACTAACGCCTTTACTGCTGCACCCAACATCACAACAAAAAATACAACTTACCCAGACAATGAGGCAGAGTTGGAGATAGGTGGACTGTTGGACTCAAAACCTTCCTTAGGCTTTTCATTAGCCAGTTGCATTTTGAGCTGGTGACCGAAACACGCCAGATCCTCCCTAAAGGTGTCAGACCCTGGGGTGGTGGGCTTCTCGTCATCCCCCGTCGCCATGGCCTCGGCGTCACTCTTCAACGGAGCCTGCTCAGACTCGTCCTCAGTATTGTAGATCTTGAAATAAGCGAACGTCAGATAGATCACAGAGATTATGAAGGATGGTATAGGGATCGCCATGGCGTACACCAAGTTTAGGGTGTTCTGCCACATGTCCAGGTCGGTGATCACGAGCCCAGGGTCCACGCGGCTGTAGTAACAGGTGTAGTTGGTGCCAAGCGGCTTGTACTTCCCGTAAAATATAGTACAGTTCAATATGGGCGGATAACCACATCCCTTCACGTTGGGGAACAACCTTGCCCCTGTGAAGTACCATTCTGAATCGTTCCCTTGCAGTCCTGTAGGCAGAGCGTCAGGCAAGTCCTGCTCTTCGTTCATCTCTGGATACACTTTGTCAGCAGTTACCTCATAGTTTTCGTATTCGTAATCATTCCTCAGTGCTCTTTCCACTCTGATGAGATTCTCGACTTCGCTCTCAGTGATATTGCCGTAGTCTCCGAGTTTATAATTGACCCGTATCTGGGTGCATTCGTAAAGGTCCTTAGTGCAGCCTTCCCGACAGGACGCCCAGGTGCAGTTGCTAGCGCCGACCAAATGCTTCACTTGAGCTGTCACGCACTGTGCCCCCACTGGATCGAATTGCATAAAGATTGTGGTGAACGCTGGCTCGATTACGAACGGTACTAAGAAGAGAAAGGCGAAGAGACTGAAAGTGGCGAGGAGTACGAAGGTAGCTGTCGTGTAGAACAGGAGTTTCTCGAGAAATGTCGGCGGTATTTTTTCGTCTTCGGCCATGTTGGCGTGGGGGCGCTATTTGCGACCATAGCGAAAGTTTCACCTCGGCTGTGTCATTTCATCTTTTTATAGTCAGTCTTGATGAATGACTTCTCGATTTTATAATTATAGATGAATATTTTTTTGTTGTTTTAATAATTATTCACATTTTTGTTTACGTATCTGCGGACAATGTTTTCATTATTACTGGTTTACTTTCCACACATTTGAACATATAAAAATAAACCAACACTTTAAATTAAAAAATATAAATAAACTTTAAAGTTTCAAATTACGCAACACGCGTGTATTTCATGCTGGACATTTCGCACGGAGTCCGCGGACTCCACTAAAAAGACTCGCAGCGAAATTGGCATACATTTCTGACGTGATGCCAACGAGTTATTTGCGTCGCACTATTGTGGTAGACGCCAGACTGTCTGGGCAGGAATCCAGCATCATATCGATTTGCGAATAGGTTACAAACTATTTGGGACAAATGTCTACAAATACCCGGTTATAGCGAGTGTTGTTGGAGGAATTCTGTGTCAGGTATTTACGGCTCGATTGCAATGCAGATATGCAGTGTAGTTTGTGGTCATGTTATGTATGGTGCTTATGTCCATTTATGTAATGGAAATAATTTGTGATTTTTATTATTATTCTATAATAAGTAATCAATTGGTAATAAGTACACGACGAGTAGGTAAACGTGCTCCGATTGTGCACTTCCTTTTGTTTCTCTCAGACTACCATTCGCCACACGAGGATGAATAGCTTGTTAAATGCGAATGAGGATTTGAAAAAAGAATGAACACTAAACTTATCAGTATCAGCCCATGTAAGTCCCACCGCAGGGCACTGGTCTCCTCTACAATCACGGGTACGGTTGAGAAGGGTTAGGCCATTTAGTCCACCACGCTGGCTTAATGCGAGTTGGCATAAGTCAACAATAATCGAATGTAGAGGAGGCTCGTGCCCTGCAGTGGGACGTATATGGGCTGAAACAGATACAGTACAGTCCATAAGTAACTGTTACTGATCTACAAAGATAAAACCCATGAAGAAGTCTGTGATTTGAATTATTTTTATATCACGTCAATTAGTAATCTGCAAAGATGTAACACTACACACGTCTGTCATGTGTTTAATATGACGTGTTTTCCGCTTTCGTGTAAGATGCATACTACCTCGGAAAATATGACTATTCTACCACTGGCTTGTGAGGCTCCCGCAGTCTCACCCATAGTATGAAAGGCAACAATAAAGCTGTTAAGTAGTTCATATCGGTTTTCTAAGTCACTCGTACAAACAGAGCTGTCTCATTGTTACTGTAGCTTCAACAACAACAACCTACAGCAAGGTTCTGTCAGTTCTAACTCTCAATTTAAGTCTTTGTTAAATTAGCTATACGTGTTTGCGCAGTTTTCTTTTAAATGCATACATGTATGCATAAACTCACGCCTTTTTCCCAGAAGGGGTATGCAGAGGTGCACCCAGGATACCAACTTTTCGCTTTGTATTTTTCACCTCACGGTGTGATATCGAGGCGAGCCTATCGCCGTATCAGGCACAAATTCCTCACTCAGGGCTGATGAATAAAAAAATCCAATATCACTTTGCCCGACCCGGGAATTTTCTTTTAAATCATTTACTTTAATACAAAACTAGACCAACCCTGAGCCGTCCAATGGGAATTGTACGTGGCATCGACGTTAAAATCGATATTTGTTAACTTTCTAACGTATATTGGCTGCAATCACGTCGGTTTGTTTAGACCGTTTGAATTGAAGCTTTTTATTGTATAGTTGCGGCTTGATTACGTTTTGTTTAGTTGCAATTAGACCAGCCTAAGGGCGCTTCCAGCAGGTCTATGTAGAAATCTATTGGGGAGGCCTTTGTTCAGCAGTGGACTTCCTGTGGCTGAAGAGAGAGAGAGAGAGTCCAGTCTACTTCATATTTCTTTATAGTATATTCGACTAAATCCGAAGGTCTTGAAATTTCGATAATCACTTAATTGTTGTCACAAATTCTTTTAATCTGAGTCAACCAAAGAGTGCAAGCGAATTGGCATTAGACTTAAATAGATGTCATTAGAGCAAAATATACTACCGTATTTAAAAGAATTAAGTGATTAACAGAATTCAAATTAAAATTTACTCGAACAAACCATATACGAAATCCCGACAAATAATATAACCTCAGACACCCCAACTTAAAAATATTTTTGCAACATTTACGCTTTGAAATTGTACTCCAATGATTACAAATATCTTTTATTTATGAAATTAGTCATACTAAATGTAAGCGCATTATAGACTGGGAAGTGAATTTATTTATTTCGCTCTAGGCTTTAACTACTTAACTAATTGTCTTGGAATTTTGTACACACGTTGTCTTGGGTATAAAAAATGAGATAGGGTATGTTTCATTTAGAAAATAACTATTATTATTAATTATTACGGGTGTCAAGAAAAATAGAGCACTTCGATCAGGAATGGAACGTACAATACAAACAAGATTTTAATACAATACAATGTTATATTGATCGATGGTAGCCCGGCACAAAGAATCGAACTACCGATATGAATACATTGTGATTTAATGACTGAATAAGTGCGTGGTGGCCTGTGGACTAGGCGCGGCTGCCAAAATGTTCACGATGGTCGCGGCTTCAAATCCCAGGGCACACCTCTGACTTTTCGGAGTCATGTGTGAATTGATAGTCAATCACCTTGCACTATAACATCGTGAGGAAACCTGCATACCATAACGATTTGCAAGAATTTTTATGGTATGTAAATTTCGCCAACCCACACTAGGCCAGCATGGTGGACTATATGGCCTAACCCACTTCTCAATCGTGACAGAAATGTTTGTGAGAACCACAATTGAACTCGAAAGGAGCACGGGGTTAATAAGATAGATATGTAGATAAATACAACTATCATATTATATACATAGTCTGCACCTTACACTAAGATCGAGTTTTGTGTCGTGGGTATCAGGAAATACGAGTCCGTCGCGTTATTTATTGTTATTTAGATTTACAACTTATATACTCCAATGACAATGTAAATACAATTTATTAATTATAGTAAATAGACAAACTAAACCGCGATACATAATCTCGACTTCATACTAAGATTGCCCACTTGTGATGTGGGCATCAGAAACGAGACCTTTCTATTTTTTTTATTGCGATGAATGGCAAGACGAGCAAGCCATTTGCCTGATGGTAAGCGATACGACCGCTAATGGACAGTATCAAACCCAAACACTATGAATTACAAAGCAATATTTGGCATTCCACTGCGCTCGCCATCCTGCGACAGGATGTTAAGTCTCACTATGTCCAGTAGTTACTCTGGCTATAATATCCTTCAAACCGGAACACAACAGTGCATTTACACTGCTGTTTGGCGGGAGAAATAGGCATTACGGTGGTACCTACTACGTGGCCTCTCACATATGAGAGACCAACAGTAAAAACAATCTCTCGATCGATAAATTTCGCTACACCCAGACCCAACTGAAATAATCGACCACACAAACATTAGTCTGTGTGGGTAGAATACGAGGCCTCTCGCTTCAGCTCATTCAGGGTTGAAGCCTTTGGAAACATTTGTAAAAAGAATTTAGTTATAATATCTTACAATACAGGGTATATTAAGACTGCTACCGAAAACGAAGCCAGGTGGTAGTTTTAGTAACTTTAGACACAATGCAAATAAAATTTTTGCAAAAAAAAAGCGATGACTTTTATTGTAATTGTTTTCCTATCTTCGTTATTGGGTGAAAATACGTATATTTTCCTAAGAAAATAATGTACACCCATTTATTCTAAAAGACGCTACAGTACGCAAGGCTTTGAATTATAATTTTAGCGAAAACTATGGATTAAACACCCAAAAACAATGATATTTAAAACATTACAAAAAAAAAATCACGGTGGTCGCGGGCTCTAATCCCAGGGCACATCTCTGACTTTTCGGAGTCATGAGTGTGTTGATAGTCAATCATCACGTGGTGTGACGGTGGAAAATATCGAGAGGAAACCTGCATACCATAGTAATTTCTAAGAATTTCAATGTTATGTAAAGTCCGCCATCCCGTACTAGGCCGGCGTGGCTATATTATGGCCTAACGCCTAACCCTTCGCAATCGTACTCTTGATTGTAGAGCAGGCCCGTGCCCTGCAGTGGGACGTATATGGGCTGATACAAATAGAGATTGATGTAAATTAAACTTATAATTTCAAAATAGGTAAGCAAATCACATTTATTTGCTTGTGACACAAAGGTTACATAGTTGGTAAAGTAGTTACTTATTAAGCTCTATAATCTGCTTTTTTGGCACACAATCACTAGTGTGACTTAAATTATTAAATTATAATGCAGTACAATAAGACATATATCAAATAGGCTCTTTGATTCCAACAGAAAGCCTTCTTTAAATCGATTTCATGTCAGCTTTATATTGTCGTAAGTAGTGGTTTAATCGAAGCTTGAAACACACGTATTAATGTTAAATAATTATTTAATAGTATTTGCCCATTTCCTTTGACTAAATTGGAAGTTCATAATAATACTCAATTCTCCCGATTTTTTTGATAGAATTAATTACATAACTGTAAGTGTAGCTCTATCTAAAATATAATAAACCTACAAATTATTAACTTAGTATTCATCTTTTTTTTTTCAAAGCCGACATAAAGAGTGCAACTAACGAGAGGCACAAAACATTTACAATTATCGTACTAAAAATGTACTGAACTTGTTAGTTATGCAAAAAGTGTGCTCCAATTATTGTTTGCATCGGGAATTGGTGTTCAAACCGTTAAAACAGTCCTGTGTTTAGCTTTTAGCTATTATAGCCCTTATTTCCTGTACATAAGGCTTGTTATAACACAACAAATCGCTGAACTTTATCATTGATTACACATAGACCTTATGGTGTGGAGACAAGATCTATTTTCCCATAAAATGTTACATAAATGGCAGTTTATTCAGAAATTATACCTTTCAAATCCTTTATTATACGTTTGTATGGATAACCAGGATTATGAAGTTAGAGAAGGAGGAGAGAAACTTAAATATGGATTATCTCAGCTCTATAGCTATTTTGTTTTAAGGATGGAAAAGGAAAACTATATGGCGTAACCACTCTCAATCGCTCTCTCGATTGTAGAGGAGGCCCGTGCCCTGCAGTGGGACGTATATGGGCTGATACAAAAAAAAAAAGGAAAACATCGTGAGGAAACCTGCATACCATAGGATCTTTACGAAATGCTACGTGAGGTCCGCCGACCCTTAATAGACCAGTGTGGAGTATAGCCTAACCCTTCCAAATCGAACTCTCGATTATAATAGGAGTCTCGTGCTCATCGATAGGTGTATGTCCACTATATATTAATTATATACACACGTACACAAAGTGGTATTGCTTAAATCATAATACCAACAAAGACTCTTTTGTCACATGTGTCTATTCCATAGCTGTTTCTCATACTTTTTTTATTGAGAAAGATTAAAACTTACATATTCTTCGATGTTTAACACGTGGACAACTTTTAATTGTGCAATTTGAATAAGCTGTAGCAGACTGACCATCTAAATAATCTTGTCGGTAAAATTACAGTATATACTACTATTACAGCTGTTATATTTTTTATTCTAATTGAATACAGATAAATATTTTTTTCTTATTGATTATTCTATGTTATGTCCCCTCGTTGCTCCAGTGGAAAGTTATATAGACTCTTGTGATCTTGTAATCGTTCTAGGGCAGGCCCTCGACTCTATAACTTTACAAAAAAAATATTATTTGACGTTCCTTTATGACCGGCGTGGGTATAGCCCTCTTTTTGGTTCGAAAATAAACTCGTTGGTGGCATAAATGTTACCTGCCTACCCCTTCGGGATATACTCGTACATGCTGAATGATACATACATACTTAAACTCACGTCTTTTTCCCAGAAGGGGTAGGCAGAGGTGAACCAGGACACTCACGTTTCGTTGTATTTTCCGTCCCACGATGTAATAGGGAGCGAGCCTATCACCATATCGGGCCCAAATTCCTGACTCCGGGCTGTGATTAATAAAAATCTAATATCACTTTGCCCGACCCGGGATTCGAACCCGATAACTCAGCTTTGCAATCATACCGTAGTACAACTGCGCCACCGAGGCAGTCTGTGCTGAATGATAAACATATTATATCTCAATTGGCTCAACGATTTTGCACTTGGTAATTGGACTCGCCTTAATACGATCTCTGATATGAAGTCCGGATATTTAAGACGTAGGGTTCAGAATTCAAGTGATAGTTAAAAAATTCCGTATGAAATGTTATCTAACAATGATGTTTTTCTTTGTTAGTAAGTATTTTGAATTTTCACGAATGTAACCTCATTAAGTTACGATTTTTGTTATATACTCAACATTTATTTCAATAGCTACTATATTAATATAATTATATAAGGTATTGTATGTATGTATTTATATTTTTTCTTTGTTATAGATATTTCAAGAACATAATCTTGTTTGAGTAATTAGTGTATTGAGTCATACAATTAAAAAGTAGCGTGTTTCCCTTCACCCTACATTCTGTGAACCTAGCCCTTTCTTAATAGTTACTACGAACGTCCTTCAACATTACTACAAAGCCGTATTACATAACATAACCTCAAAACTAAGGCTTGGGGTCTCAAAAAATAACATAAATAAATGTATATGTACTAACATTTGTATAAACATAAATTAAATAAAATTATATATGGCGTTACGTACATTATGTTTTCGCGTATATTTTTTTAAATAATATAATAACATGTGAACAAATATCCCGAGCTGTATTAATACTTTTTAATTCAATACATTTCGATTACAAGGACGAATGATTTAACCAAGGCGTTTGCCATAATGCAGTAACGACACTAATGCCACGAAACAAAAAAGTACTAATAGTTATCGACTGAAATATGGACGATACGAATTAATACACTTAATGGCATTCCAAATGAAACGAGTAAAAATAGATGTGAGGCTTAGTAAACCAGTATTGAGCATTTACCCGTCGCTTTGATCCGTTTGCACTGAAAATATGATTATTAACAAACACTACGTAATGCGTGAACACTAAACCATCCTTTTTGTATAAGTAATACTTATTTTTCCTTTTTTTTGTTTCACGACGTCTGTTTTACGACAGACGTCGACGCGTAACCGCGACACTGTGTCTACTGGGCGCAAGCCAACTAGTGCCGGTCTTATTGGCACCTTCGAAGCCTTATCTAATAGTTATTAAAAAAAAACTTACACACTTTTTAATTTCAAATCCTTTCAACCTCCTTCGAAACTACGGGCTGTAAATAATTGAATTAAAATGAACAAAACACAATTTAAATTTTAAAATTTGGAATACTCGTGATTTTGAATTTTAAAAATGGAATTGTAGAATTCCGTGATTCTAATTTTAAGTTTTAAATTTGAAAAATGTATTTGGCGGTCACACACGGGCTTGTTGGAGTGCGCGCGTCGCTTGGACCGGTCGATACAGCTTGTGTCATGTGCTCCGCCAGTACACGGCGTGTCGGCGACAGACAGTCTTATTTTAAGGCATTTTATTTAGAACGTTTCCCTATTCTTAATATTTTATTCCTTTAAATATATTTTATAAACAGCCAGGGTTTTAGAAATTATACGGTCGCCATTTGCCTTTGAGTCGTTAAGGGCGCGATGAATGACTCCTATAGTTTATGGGCTAATGGCTGAAGTTACGCTTGGGGTAGGTTTTTATCAACCATTAATTTCAGGCAATTTAATTACTGAAAATAAATTACGAAGATTGATGGCTTCTAATATTTTTTTGTCAGCTTAAAATTCTATGGCGAGTAAAACAAATAACAATATTTCATAGTATTCTAGTTACGTCACATACATTCTTAGAAAATCGACACGTAATAGGTTTAATTTGACCCGTAATCTTCGATTTTCGAAATAACATCCTAGGTATTGTTATATTCTTTCATAAAAAAAAAAATACAGATATTATGCCTCATATACATGTGGTATGCGCAACATGATTTGGCTTATATTTTACGATTGGTCGCCCGACATCAATTCCTTTGGGATTGGGTTTTTTAGTCACCACGTGAGCATGCGTGTGTATTAGTGACGAGTTTTGAGTAGGTAAAGTAGCATGGGACTAACTATCGAGAGCGGAAGCAAAAAGTTTGTGAAATAGAACTAGCACAGAGTATTTTAAAACAACTATGTTATTATGTAAGTGCGTGGTGGCCTGTTGGTAAACGGACCAGACGCGGCTGCCTACATGTTCACGGTGGTCGCGGGTTCAAATCCCAGGGCACACCTCTGACTTTTCGGAGTCATATGTGTATTGATAGTCAATCACCACGCACTATAACGGTGAAGGAAAACATCGTGAGGAAACCTGCATACCATAGCGATTTGTATAAATTTCTATGGTATGTAAAAGTCCGCCAACCCGCATTAGGCCAGCGTGGTGGACTATATGGCCTTACCACTCTCAATCGTACTCTAGATTGTAGAGGAGGCTCGTGCCCTGAAGTGGGTCATATATGGGCTGATACAATACAATACAATACAAATGTTATTAGCACTTAACCACATACAAACTACAACATTATATTCAGGATCTATTACTGTACTGTACTGTATCAGCTCATATACGTCCCACTGCAGGGCACGGGCCTCCTCTACAATCGAGAGTAGTTAGGCCATACAGTCCACCACGCTGGCCTAGTGCGGGTTGGCGGATTTTTACATACCATAGAAATTATACAAATCGCTATGGTATGCAGATTTCCTCGCGATGTTTTCCTTCACCGTTATAGTGTGTGGTGATTGACTGTCATACACACATGACTCCGAAAAGTCAGGGGTGTGCCCTGGGATCTATTAGGTTTTCTGATATTCCCCAATTTTACTTAATACATAAGTAAGCATTAGGCAGCGGCTTGTCTCTGCTATTGGCATTGGGGAGTCCATGAGCAGCGACAGCCGCTTACCATCAAGCGGGCCGCTAACATGTCTGCCTATTACAGCAATAAAAAAAAGTCCGGCAAGCAAACAAACGGCTAAGTTTGTGGTAAATATTTATCATCGCGCAGTTATTATGTAGATGCGTTGCCGACCTCATGAAATAGAAAAGAGGGTAGAGATAGAATTTATATGGCAAGCGAAAAAGGATAGGATATTGGGCCTCTGGAAATCTCACTTACTGAAGAAAATGACACGGGAATATTGGCGTTTTACATCGGTTATCCTTGTAACAGCAAGCCCATTACTAAGTCTAAGGCAAGTTGGAGCTCTACCACTTAAAAGCTATTTTCTCTTTCCCGATATAAAGCAAACGGAAATTAATTAAAAATATACACATAACTTCAAGAACTGAGAAGTAAATGATGTGTCTTGGATTCTCTAACTAGACTATACGGCCGATCCCTATAACCTATCTATCTTTAACTAAGGATTACATAAGATATTTCGATTCCTTTTATGATTCGGTAAACAAGAGAGAGATATATATATAAGGTGTATATATTTATCCATAGCTAGGCAAGATAAAGTTATATGTCTATCTTTGTTTTATGAAGCGTAGAATTCTGTCGACATATACCTAATGGTAGCAATTTTAAACTTTTGTTAAAGATAGATAGGATATTGAAATCGGTCGTAAGTTCATATTCTCAGTATCTCTAGTTAAATAGAACCGTATTAGAGTAAATAATTCAGTTTCCAATAGACAACATAACTGATTTAAAGTTCGTCGAAGCAATAACCGCGTGTGGATTGATGCGATTTAGCTATGCCCTGTTCAATCGAAACTCAATCATTTATTGAATTTCTTGATTCAAATACCAGATTCCAGAATTAGTAAATAATCAGAAAGCTCAGTATAAACATTGTTACCATTTTACGAAGCTATTTTCTTTCTTCATTTCGCAGTAAACAAAATTTTAGTACACTGACTCTATCAGTAATTTTACTGCTTCAAATACTACTTTTTAAAAGTGGTAGAGCCACGCTGTTGTCAGTCACGATTAAGCATGAATGGGCATGCTGATCCGAGCCGGTACCACTGTCTCACAGGAAATCGACGTGAAGCGAAGCGACAGCTTTGCTGTCGCTTTCCGTTCAATGAGTGATGATCGGGATGACCGATGATGATCAGGATATATCGCTATTTTATTTTCTTTTATTGCGATGAATGGCGAGACGAGCATGCCATTCGCCTGATGGTAAGCGATACGACTGCTCATGGACAGTAGGACACTAAACAACATCATGAATTAATTACAAATTAATGCTTGACATTCCACTGCCCTCACCATCCTGAGACAAGATCTTAAATCTCGTTATATCCAATAGTTACTCTGACCACAATGTCCTTCAAACCCGAACACAACAGTGCATTTACACTGCTATTTGACGGGAGAAACCGACATTTCGGTGGTACCTCCCCAGGCGGCGTCTCACATAAGAAACCTACCACCAGTGAAAGATCTCACAGAAAACCGGTCATGAAGCCACAATTTTTTTGTACCTGCGTATTGTTTTTGAATTAAAATATTTCTTATTCCTAATTGATTACCATTTTGTGAGATATTCGAAGGGCTAAAACTCCTTTCTTATCTCCTTGCAGATTTTCGTCGATGGTAACCATTTACCATCAGAGCTTTTTGATAGCATAGGTCCGGCAAACGAGCAAGCAGGACACCTGATGGTAAGTGATCACTGCCGCCCATGAACATCCACAACACTTGGATCATGGATGTGTTGCCGGTCCTTCAGATCAGGAGCGGAGCGGGAAGGAAAAAGGATAGGAAGAGGAAAGGGGTATTGGGCATCTCTTTTAATCCACAAAACTATAAGAACAAATGAGAATAGTGTCTGCAGTAATTACTGGCTCGGGTCAAGTATTTAGTACTTTAGGTTTACATTGAATACCTGCAATTATAAATGTGACCTACATTCAGTCTATAAAGTCGCCGCAACGTGCAGTTTTACTTATATCAAATCTTTGAATTACTCCGGGACTTTGTGATTTACGCTTGCTGTTTTTTATTATACGAGTGCCCAAAAAAGGAGTATTTTTAGGGTTTATGAATGTATGTGATTTTTTTATTTGACTTTTTTTAATGTCAGCAGATTTTGATGTATGGTGTATCGTCAAAATCTTTATGTCACCTGTAACATATTTTACATAGAAGTGAGAAATGAGACAAGTCAATATGCTGGCAGTATGGCCCCATTTTGAATGTTCATCTTTAATTTTCGATGGCGAACAACGCTTTTTAGTGTTTCACACAAGTTTGATATGTTTCAGAATCATGTTTCGCATAGGTTGACATAATTAAATTAACCAGCAAGAAATAATCGTCTTTCCCTAATAGGCAGTAATATTAGGTTGAACTTTTAAATAAATATAGGTAGTATATCACTAAAAAATAAATAAATACACCCAACAATCACATTCATAGTCCTGACCCCACATTAAAATCGAGTCTTGTGTCGTGGTTCTCATTAAACTACGAGAGACTTTTCAGTCTCACACACACCCAGACCCGACACTAATACCTGTGGTTCACACTACTATTTGTCACGGTGCGCGGATTGAACCCACGGCCTCTCGTTTCACAGCCGTCGTCTAACCAACTGCGCCACGGAGGATGTCATTAGCTCTATTGCTGTCATTTTGTCGTACCCACACGTACGCCTGTTGTTGATATACAGCTATTCTTCAATTAAATAATAATTACAAATTGCCATATTGCAAGGTTCCCCTAATAGGAAAGTCCGTCACTAAAGATCCCTAGAGACTATATTACACTTTGTATACACTTTCAGCCCACAATTACTAGTAACAATGTTTCGTATAATTACGAAATAATCCATTAACAACGTAACAAGACTTACTTTTTATCTAAATAATCCATTAATTATGAAAACAACGGTTACTTTTCATAAAAGTGCAATTGAACTCCCAAAGGGTTTTAGGCGCACCTTGAAAACGTATAGACATACCCCTTTTTTAACAAAAAAAGCAACGATTTTTTGTTGTATTTTTTACCTATCGCCGTTTGAATGGTAAATACATCGTTTTTGCTAAAATAATATGAACCCTTTTATTTTTAAAGACGCAATGGTACGCAAGGGCTTACATTATTACTTTTAGCAAAAACTATGCATTTATTACACAATCTCGGATTATACTTTAAAATTGCAAAAAAATCGTCGATCTGTTGCAATATTTTTGGTTGCTATGTCTGAAGTTAATAAAACTACCACCAAGCTTCGTTTTCGGTCGCAGTTTGTATATACCTGGCGTAGTAAGCTTTAAGATTATAGAAACTGAGTTGCTTCTGACGTTGCATTAATATCTACAGCCAGTCCACTGTCCACGATCATGAAATTGTCTATGGATGATGCTACAGACTTTATGAAGAATATACCATCATACATAAAATCACGAGTTTTTCCCAGAAGGGATAGGTAGAGGTGCCAGGACACCCACATTTCGCCTTGTATGTTCCGTCCTACGATGTGCCTATTACCATATCGGGCACAAATTCCAGACTCCGGACTGATAATGAATAGAAAAATCGATTATCACTTTGCCCGAATCGGGATTCGAATCCGAGATCTCAGCATTGCAATCGTACTGTAGTACTACGCCACCGGTCAGTCCTAGAAGTCCTAGACGAATGTATCAACTAGCAATAAATGTCATTTTGCACCACTTTCCCATATTGATCGTATTTGCGTACATAAAAGCTAGTTATTATAATACGCCAATGCAGTGAAACGCAATATTCCGTGTCGTATAGGGTCGTTGAACCCTTTTAAAATACTGGCAATTCTTGTTTTAGACCTGTGTTTGGGTAAGAGAGGAGCGATTAGCGGAATGTTAAAGTAAATTCTGACTTTTCGGAGTCATGTGTGTATTTACAATCAATCACCACGCACTACTCGTATAACGTTGAAGGAAAATATAACCATCAAAGGAAAACAACAACATGACGGGACGGGTAAAGTGATATTGGATTTTTCTATTCATTATCAGCCCAGTCAAGAATTGGACCCCCATATGGCGATAGGCTAGTACCTTATCATATCGGTGGACGGAACTCGGGGTTTCCCTACGAGATCGAATCAGAAATGAGGAGATCCGTAGGAGAACTAAAGTAACCGACATAGCCCAGCGGATTAGCAAGTTGAAGTGGCAATGGGCGGGGCACATAGCACGGAGAACTGATGGCCGATGGGGCCAAAAAGTTCTCGAATGGAGGCCACGAAGCGGAAAGCGCAGCGTGGGACGTCCACCCACTAGGTGGTCAGACGACCTGGTAAAGGTCGCGGGACGTCGCTGGATGCAGGCTGCCTCCAACAGGTCACTGTGGAAATCATTAGGAGAGGCTTATGTTCAGCAGTGGACTTCCTTTGGCTGATGGATGGATGGATGGATCGACGGAACACACATGGCGAAACGTGACTACCGTGGCTTAACCTCTGCCTACCCCTTCTGATAAAGGCGTGATGTTTATGTATGTACGAGGGTAGAGGTGTTTTTCACTGGTAACTGTGATTAAACGCCCGTTTAAGGTATTATAGGCGGTACAGATACAAAGCGACGTGCGTCCATTTGAGGACCGCAACTAGTGGTGGTAGTTGCACCCCCTTTGCAATAGTCCCAGCGACACCGATGACTCCTTTGCGTCACCTCTTTCAAATGATAGTTTAATGATAATTATTATTCGACAGCCTCCGTGGCGCAGTTGGTAAGACGCCGGCTGTGAAACTAAAGGCCGCGGGTTCAAATATTTGTATGTGTCTCGGGTCTGGGTGTTTGTGAGACCGAAAAGTCTGTCGTAGGTACTGATACCCACGACACAAGACTTAATTGATCTTAATGTGGGGTCAGTCACGTACATAGTGGTATGTAACTGTTGGGTGTATTTATTTATTTATTTTATTATAGTGCAGTGCAAATACTCGCAACAGACTATTATCACAGTCTCTTTAAGTCCTCCTTCACACCTGAAACTCTAAACAAAACGCTCCGCTCTTGTACAAGACCTCAGTCACTCAGACGTGCTAAATTATTAGTTTTTATTGATCCACGGAAACATTTTATACCACCGATGGCGATCCACTTTCTAACACGGCTACTAACAATAATTGCACGTGCCATTTGCATTTTTATTATGCGCTTCTTTTTATGGAAATATCCTTTGTGGTTATTTTATATTATCAGCAACCCACCATATTTTGGATAGCTGTCAAAAATCGTGCAAATAATGTGTATTTATTTATTTAATCCTTTATTGTACTTTAAAGAAACAATTACAATAAAGAAATGGCATAATAAAAACAGTACAAGAGGCGACCTTATAACCCTAGGCAATTTCTTCCAGGCAACCTTTGGATGGTAATATAAATAAAAGAATGTGTACTTCGTAAAAAGAGAATATAGGATAGTCTAAACAAAACGATTACAAAGGGTTAGGCCTATAGTTCACCGCACTTGCGATTGTGATTTATATAGCTTTACAAACTTTAGCAATTCTTGAAGGAACTCTCATTATGTAATTTTCTTCTATTTGTTTCTCTTTACTTTAAATGCACGGTAGCTATCTCACGTAACGTCGAAATATCAAAAAGGAAACCCTTGCTATTAATTTCAAGACCTACATCTTGACTGTCCGTTATGTCCTTAACCAGCTTGGTAACGTTATTATTATTATTATTTTATTTATTTGGGAAACAAACAGATACAATATACATAAAATTAAAACAACTAAAATATTACGCGATCCAAAACAGTTTCCACAGATTATAAAAACTTAAAGTAAGAGCTGTTAATGTTAAGACTTTAACGTAATAAAAACAAATTATTTAAACATTTACATTACTAATTTAAATTATAAATTTTCAACAAAAATTGAGCGTAATTTTTCCCTGTATTGAGATAGAGAAAGATGGAATATATCTATGCAATTACAATCATTAGCTGTAATGCTGTTATATAAGCGACAAGTTCTTTTAATAAACACGTTCATGTCATAGTTCGTTTTGGAAGTACCAACGTGGAAAAGTATTTTTCTACGCGCTGACAGACGCGGACAGATATAAGATATCTTACTGACAAGGTAAGGGGAGTTAATTTGATTCCTAATTATTTTATATAGAAACATAAGATCACGTTCGGCTCGTCGGTTCTTTAAGCTTAGTAAACCATGTTCATTCGGAACATCACCACGACTCCGCCAAATAAGATGTTTAATAAATTTATTTTGGATGCGTTCTAATCCATTAATATACGTATCATATTGAGGATTCCAAACCACTGACGCGTATTCAAGTAAAGGCCTCACGAGAGACTTATATAAAAGTGTCAAAGTCGTCAAATTTTTGAATTCCTTGCCAGTTCTCAGGACAAATCCCAACATACGAAAGGCTTTCTGAAGCGTATTAACTATGTGAGTATCGAACATAAGTTTACTGTCTAGGACAATCCCCAGATCTCGCACCTCAGACACTCTCGCGATTTCTTCATTATTTAGGCTATAGCTATGTTCAATTAGTTTTCTTTTTCTTGTGAAAGATATCACGTTGCATTTTTTTACATTTAAATATAACAAGTTCTGTTTACAATAATTACAAAAACTATTAAGGTCATTTTGAAGTTCGTAGCAGTCCTTGATATTAGAGATTATTTTATATATTTTTTTATCATCTGCATACAAAATAAGATTAGACGAATTAAAAGCTGTAAGAACACCATTTATATATATATTAAATAGAAGAGGTCCGAGATGCGAGCCCTGGGGAACTCCAGATGTTACTGGCACGAAAGAAGAACAGAAACCTTTGATAGTGACAGCTTGGCTACGCTCTCTTAGGTAAGACTCGATCCATCGAAGCAGACGTTAAAGTATCAATAATTATATATTGTATTGTATCGTATTGTATCAGCCCATATACATCCCACTGCTGGCGGGCCTACTCTACAATCGAGAGAATCGATTGAGAGTGGTTAGGCCATATAGTCCACCACGCTGGCCTAGTGTGGGTTGCCGGACTTACATACCGTAGAAATTCTTTAAAATCGCTACGGTATGCAGGTTTCCTCACGATATTTTCCTTCACCATTAAAGTGCGTGGTGATTGACTATCAATACACACATAACTCCGAAAAGTCAGAGGTGTGCCTTGGGATTTGAACCCGCGACCACGGTGAACATGTAGGCAGTCGCGTCTAGTCCGATACCAACAGGCCACCACGCACTTATTAAAGTTAAATATATAATTATATATTAAAATTGATAAATCCTCGTGTATTACCTCTACCGGCAACACAGATATAGAAAACCAGACAAAAGCATAATTCTTTGTCGCATTCCTTTTGTTTAAAAACCGTTCTAGCAGCCCAAGTTTTTTTGTAAACGAGAAAAAAGTTATTATGCTTCGATATTACAGGACAGGTCTAAAGGTATATGCAAGGTTCTAATGCTGGTTTTAACTCTAAACCAAGATTAAGAGAGCAGTCTGGGTGAAAAAGTTAATGCTAGGTTAAGCAAGATTGCAACGGGTCTTCCATCTGCCATCGGAAATAAATAGCAATGCACCAACATTGAGACAGTATAGTCCATCTACGTATCAATCTGTTGTATAATCATATAATTTTTGTTAACTCTATTTTTAGTAGTGTCCGACCGAAACTAGTTTTTCAACCGAAACCGAAACCGAAATTTATTTAAAGTTACGATTGTTTACAAAAATTTACTGTATTTTTTTTACATTTATTTAATAAATTTATTTAGTAAATGTAAAAAAAACAGTGAATTTTAGTAAATAATCGTAATTTTTCAATAATTTTAATAGTGTCCGACCGAAACTAGTTTTTCAGTCGAAAAACTAGTTTCGGTCGGACACTAATTTTTAGTACCTGCGATACAAGCCACGAGTCTAGTGCAGTACCGCAGTGAATTTATTATGTATACCCACATTAAAATTGTATTATGTTACTATATAATTGTATTTTTTGTGGTAAATAAAAATTATTATCATTATCAATACGGATACAGACACGTACCTCCGCCTGAACTCTGTTTTGTTCGATAAAGGGCCATAAATTCAACATAGCATAAGGTCAGTGATCAATGACCATTTATCTGAGCATACAACTAATTATAATTTTATCGCTTTTATTTATAATGTAACTTGGTAACTAATAGTGTTATTGTGACAACATGAAATATTGTGGGATGCCTTATATCTTTAATGAAGTTAAACTTGTTTTGGAGCGTTTGGGAAAATTATGAGAGTAAAATGTGTACGATACGCGCGCAAACCGACACCCAAAATAGCGACATGATCAAGTTATTTTAGCATCAGGAACGCATGAAGTTGGCGAAGATATTTTTGCTCTAAGCAGGTGAATTTCTATTTGCGATACTAGGAAATAAATTATGTTAAAATTTAATAGTTTTACACTTCCTAAGTACTAGGAACGCATAAAGTTAGCGGAGATATATCTATTCCTCCTTCTATCCTTTCTAGAGACCAGCTCTGCATTTACAATGCCAGTGTTGTAGTGATTAATGCCCCCACCCATAATTAGGTAGTCACACGTACCATCAGGTGACCTGTTTATTCGTCTCTCATCCATCCATCATCCATCAGCCAAAGGAAGTCCACTGCTGAACATAGGCCTCTCCCAATGATTTCCACAGTGACCTGTTGGAGGCAGCCTGCATCCAGCGACGTCCCGCGACCTTTACCAGGTCGTCTGACCACCTAGTGGGTGGACGTCCCACGCTGCGCTTTCCGCTTCGTGGCCTCCATTCGAGAACTTTTTGGCCCCATCGGCCATCAGTTCTCCGTGCTATGTGCCCCGCCCATTGCCACTTCAACTTGCTAATCCGCTGGGCTATGTCGCTTACTTACTTTACTTGCTTTATTCGTCTCTCGAACGTATGCAATTAAAAATATACAACTCCTAATAATCCAAACCATGCATTTTTTTTTACGTTGAATGGTGAGACGAACATACCATTCGCCCGATTGTAAGCGATACGATCGCTCATGGACAGGGGCAAAACCATACACAATGAATTACAAATCACTGCTTGGTTTTCCACTGCGCTCGCCATCCTGAGACATAAGATGTTAAGTCTCAATATGTCCAGTAGTTACTCTGGCTACAATGCCCTTCAAACCGGAACACAACAGTGCATTTGCGCTGCTGTTTGGCGGGAGAAATAGACATAGCGGTGGTACCTAACCAGGCGGCCTCTCACATATGAGAGACCTACCACCAGTATCAATCGTCATATCAGTTACATCAGTCAAACACAGAAGCAGGTAATTAAATAAAACAATTACAAAGAAAAGCTTTATTTCATTATAATTCTTTGTGTATCACGCGCTTTGTGATGCTCTTAACAATAATAAATTTACTTAATTATAATTAAATTTTACAATAAAATAATATCATTTATATATCAGTATTTACATTCATAATTTAGCGGTTATAACACTCATACAATTTATAACAATCACTTTTATTTATTTATTTATTTGTGCATAAATGAAAGGAAAAAATTAAATCATTAACTGAAATACAGACAATTTAATTAATCAATTTAAATCTGCTGCTGTAAACAAAATAGCACTAATTAAATTATCTTGTTTTATGACAATGGATTAAACCATAATGGTTTAAATAATTCAATTTCAATCCATAATTCAAATTAAAAATAATATGAAGACATAATGACAATTATCTTAAGAAATAGATTGTAGATTTCAAACATCTATTTGTATGGGTAGTCACTATAATTCTGATGTTTGTACAATAATTAAGAGTGCTTAAGTTATTTCGAAATTAATTCCAAGAAATGATAATCTAGTGGTAATATTTGATTGATATTGTGTTATTATTAAAAACTGTTAATGTATGCAATCTTTGTTTAAGATATTTTTATGTTTTTGATGTGTCTTCATTCATATAATTAACACTATTTTACAGCTAAATCGGAAAATATTTGATTAAATTTAAATCGAAACAGAGCGTAAGCACCGATATCTCCTTACCTATATTTGAAAATGTCTTAAAAAACGAAAATATAAAAAAGAACAACCTTTATAAAGTAAAAAGCAAAGTAATGTACAAAAATATAAATGCAAAAAATCTTATTGTTGAACAAAGTATAACCACTTATTGTGCAAATATTTCAACATTGACAACATAAAAATATTCTATATTATTTTTAATTTATATTTTCTTTGGTAATAACAATGAAAGCCATAACTCCAAATCTTCCTTAGATTACACAAATTATGTGAAAAATAATTTAATATATATTTGTAATATTTTAAAAATATAACAATCTTTAACATTGTATATTGACGGATGAATTAAGAATTAAATTTATTTTACTTGAATAGCAATTTTTCTCGACTGAACTTTCATACTTACAGACCCCATAAAAAGCATTAAAATACATAAATTATATACCAAAACCCTATTTTGTGGCTTTTATTTTATTGATATATGCACGCATATTTACAACACAATCGATTAATTAAAAAGTGCAGTCATGTAGTACCCTTAAAACTCGTCAATATAATAGTCGTCACTTTGATATTTAGGTTTTAAACAACCAAAAAAATATTTTTTCCTGAATATCCATCTATCATTAAATATAACATAATTATTCGAACATAATATATTATATCTAATAAAATATATTTCATATTGGTATTTAAATCGAAACGTAACATTCGTTAATACATTTTCATATTTGATTTACAAAAATAAATTTTAATCAAATAATTTTTACATACATACATATTTACAGTCAAATATTTATGCAGATACAACTCTTTATGTGTGTTTGCGCTAATTTAATTTATTTGTAAGCTATTGGCGTAAAATTAATATCTACTCTCACCGTTATTTACAAGTTAATTTATAGCGATTTTTGGAATAAAATTGGATATAATTTGGGATAGTAAAATATCGTTTATAATATAATAATATTGTCGACAAATAAAATATTTATAGTCAACGTTGACAAGACCATTCTAAGTATGCTGAAGACTTTCTTCAGTATCAAGTTTGGTTTTTAATTTGTGCAATATAGTTGTTATGTTGTTGCACCACTTAACTGTGAAAAAAGCCTTTTTTACTTTATATTATAAGGTTAATAGTTAGGTGAACATTTTTACCCGTCTATAGCTTTTTTCCCAACCATTGTCAAAGAGGACAGACTGAAATTTGTATTTTCGAGATCGTCAAGTAACAACGCCTGGTTACTATTTAGCCTGATATGACTTGTTATTTACACATTGGTAAAGATAATATTTAGTATTAATGTAGTATCAACAATTATATAATATATAATAAAGTTTATTATAAATTCACAGTAATAGCGGTGAGAGTAGTCAAATAAAAATAAAAAAAATACTAAGCTACGCGTTTTTAACAAATTAATGCACACTTACTTATCAAATTCTAAATTATCATTGAATCAAATATCTTATACGAGAATCATGATTATTGGCATAAATTTGTTGCTATTTCGAATTTTATACAGCATTCCGTTATTTTCACGAATCGAGATATTACAGAACGCGAATAAAACTCGAAAGCATTAGAGAAAGCTTAAATAATTACTATATTACAATTTAGGTACACTCGATTTGAACATTATTTCTTGATATAATTTAATCTATGAGAAAAATAACGCGTTCTTGGAAGCAAAATATGTACGAAATACTTACAAACTATCCGGCATAGCTCAATTTTAGAATAAAGAGACGCTGTTTTCGACAATTCATTTATAAATCTTCTTAAATATTATATTAAAGCAAAAGCCATGACGCCCGCCGAAAAGTCGTTAATTTTTAATACTGATATCTTAATTATAGCACCTCCCTTATAAGTATATGATGGTTAATTCATTTTCAAAATATTTCACTACGATATACCGAAGATATATATTGGTGTTTCGATGGTTTTAGAAGTTTACGCTCTGTGTAAAGGAAAATGACATTATTGTCATAGAGTCGTTAGAAACAAGTTTAATTTACTTAACCATTATTACAATTTTAATGTTAATTTTGTAAATCATTTTGTATTTGTCACCAAATGTTCAAGTCACAACCATTTTTTAATAATTTAAATTCGACACAAAGCGCAAACTTCCAAAATGTAGATAAATTTCAAAAATTGCAATCTAGCTGTAGCTATATTTAATTAAATGCCACGCGTTCGCTACGACCACCGAGCGTAGCCGTAGTACTGCGTAGCGCATAAGTAGCAACTGCTACAAGCATGACAGCGTCGCGCAATGCACACTTGGCAGCTCACTGTCATACCCGTAGCACTGCACGGCGCATACGTAGCAATAGCTATTCCTATGTATAATCTACGTATATGCTCGGCGGATTCGTATCGTCTACGTGACGTATGCGCTACGTTACTCAGCTGCTACGGCGTTTTACAACTGCGCGTAGCCTGCGGTGCGAGGGGAGGCGCGACGGCGGGCGGCTGAAGCGCGGCGTCAGAACACATCATCGCTTGGGTCGTCGTCCAACTCGCATAGAAGTTTACTACTGAAAAAAATAGAATGCAACTTATATACTACATACCAGAAATAATGTGCTACGTAATTTAAAAAGCCTCAATAATATTTTATTAAAATAATTTTCAAAATTTCCGATTCCAACGCAAACACGAATATCTTATGAGTGCAAAATAGAGTAACACCAAAAGTAATGTAGTGATTTTTGCGTGTCAGATTGTACCTAATTTGACGGCTTAAAAGCTCACTGATCTAATATTTAAAATGCCGAAACTACTGTACAAGAACTCTAGTGTAGTGTGTTTTTAATTTAAAAAATAATAATTTAGTTTTTAATTTTAATATTTTTCAAGTACAATTCTTCCTTCAAAAGAATTTTGACAATTATATAGTGGAGTCTCAACAAACAGATTAATTATTTTGATCAAAGTGCCGTAAAGTGTAAATTATTACTTTTAAAGCCAGTTTTACCAAATCCTGATAAATGTATTTGTCAAATAAAACACAAAATTCGGTTTTACAAGTTCTGAATTTTGTATTTTGTCTGACAGATGAGTGCCAGATAGTTAATAGGGACGTTATCAGGATATGGTAAAACTAGTATCACATTAGTTCACAGTACTTTATGAGCAACATTATAAAGTGAAGTGCGTGGTGGCCTGTTCGTAACGGACCAGACTCGGCTGCCTACATGTTCACGGTGGTCGCGGGTTCAAATCCCAGGGCACACCTCTGACTTTTCGGAGTTATGTGTGTATTGAAAGTCAATCACCACGCACTTTAACGGTGAAGGAAAACATCGTGAGGAAACCTGCATACCGTAGCGATTTTAAAGAATTTCTACGGTATGTAAGTCCGGCAACCCGCACTAGGCCAGCGTGGTGGACTATATGGCCTAACCACTCTCAATCGATTCTGTCAATTGTAGAGTAGGCCCGTGCCCAGCTGTGGGACGTATATGGGCTGATAAAAAGAAAAAAACATTATAAATAATATTCATACGATTGCAGATTAAAATGAACATTTAATTGTTGCGTCAAATCTATTTTTAACCGACTTTAAAATAAGAGGTTACTAATTCAATTGCTTTTTGTAATGCGACATCTCGGGTAATTTAGAACTTACATTACAGTTTTTTTATAATAATGCTCCATATAAATACTGTAAACTAAAATTGGCTTTTGTCCCCTAGTTTGTGTTATTAGTTTGAGCACAGTGCAAATGTCTAGCAAATAACGTACTTGTCAAAAACAATAATTCCATAAAAACTACGAAGTTCTCTCTCTGTACTTGATATAACACCTGAAAGTCCCACATTTATTTTACGGTTAATATAACAAAATTAATAAAAGAAGCAAAAAACAATATTCCAAATGCTTTGTAACTATATAAATTGCAGTCGGCAGGAAATATCACCTATTTTGGGTGCATATTTTTAACAAATAATATTAATACAAACTTGTAACAAAGAGACTATTACTTTGATTTTGCCAATCACCACCTTCTAAGACTTATTGTTTATATTAAGACTAATGTTAATTACAGTTTATGAAATAGACAAGAATAAAGGTCAAACTTACTCCTCTTTGCTGGTAAAGGATTCGGCGTGCACCCGCCTATTGCATGCCCTGTCACAGCATCGACAGTGCCAATATGCGAGTACACTCAGACTGAACACGAACACAGCAGTCGGCAGCACCAAGGCCAGGATGAGGCCACGCACCGTAGCCTCCCAGGAGTACCGCGCCACCACCAGATCTGGCCTCGTCAGGCTGTAATAGCACGGGAACACTTTCGGTGCCTTTGGTCCAGCATAGTCGTTCGCAAAAACCGAGCAGTTCACTCTAGGTGGATACCCGCAACCTTCAGGGTTGATCAGAAACCGCAGGTCAGTCTCATCCCATTCAGTAGGTACAGGCGCTCCTTCTACGAACGGTCTTCGAGCCAAATTGACCCTTATCTTGTGGCATTTCGTATGCGCTGTCGTACAACCTTCCCTGCATGACGCCCAGGTGCAATTAGTCAATGTTTCTGCGTGGACGTGCTCCGAAACAGAGCAAATCCCAGCTTCAGGGACAAACTCTGCAAGGATAGTCTGTATCGCTGGCTCCACCACGAACGGTATCAGGAAGAGAAAAGCGAATACGGCGAGTATAGCCGACGTGCCAAGGCATAACGATGTGTAGAATTTGAATCTTTCAAAAAAATGTGCGAGAAGTTGCTCCCTCGTTGGCTCCAGAGGTTTGAATTGTGGACTCCCCGGTTCGACCGACGCTCCCATTGGTAACGTGGACCGTTCAGATGCTGCGGGGGAGAGGCTCGCTCGAGATCTGCTGATAGTAGACATCTGGAGGGAGTTTCAACCAGTGGAAAGCATTGCAAGCGTTTAATCGTCTCTTAGTGAACTAGCCGGACCCTCGCAAAGGAGGGGAACGCCTGCAACAGAGAAAAATACACCGTTAATATCCTTGCACTTTCAAGAATTATTTAATGGAAAACCTTTATTATTTTTATTTCACTTAAGATCTATAATTGAATCAACAATTCTTTGTAGACAAGTATTTCCTGAATTACATCATTAGTTACACACTAAATGAATGTTTAAGATGAAATGAAAGAAAGAGTTGGTAGCTCTTTTTCTAAAAAACAATATTACATAACTGTTCAAAATTTACGAGTCTACGCTTCAATATTTCATGTTTTAAATATAAAATGATACGTTAATTGGACTTAGAGGAGAAATTATGTCAAGGTCATAACATTCCGTGTTTTGTGTCGGCTTCATTAAAAATGTATAACGCAGAGAGTTCAAACTAAATGCCGTTATCGATCGAATTATTTTTAAAGTATGAAATTCTCACGTGACTGATCTCAGAGAGGAGAAACAGGATCGTTTGGATGCATTTGCATATCAGCCTGACCACCGGTGCAGCCTTTGAACCTCATCTTCGCATCATCACCAACCTCGACTGTCTTTTGACACAACATCAGTGTAATACATGACACTACAACCAGAACTGTTGGCAGTACCAAAGCGACCATGAACTGACGATAAGTAGCATCCAAATCGAAGCGAGCTACAACTGTATCTGGGCTGTTCTCAGTGTAGAAGCACGGGAATCTTGCTTTAGCATTGTGGTCTGTGCCGTCCCTTCCGTAATCCTTCAGGAACTCTTTGCATTCATCGGCCAGAGTATTTACACATCCTTCCAAATTGATCATCAATCGGCTATCGTTAGCCAAAGTTAATTCCACCTCCAAAGGAGCGATGACTCTGTTTGGCGTAGCTCTAGTAGTGTATAAATATTGTAAATAGGTAAAGTTGGTCAAATCGGCAATGTCGTTTCTAGGTAATAAGGCAGCATTGATGCAATCTACAGCGACAACTCCCGAAGTACCGTTATGTACAGCGTGACACGACAACATCAGCACTTCCTCACCAGAATCAGTCCACACTACTTCTGAATCTTCCTCTTTAGCTAGTTTCGCACATCTGGCTAAAAACACCCTGTCCCCACTCAGTACTATCACATTCTTGTTTCTGGTCGGGATGTCGACGCACCTTCTATCACAGTTGTAAGGCGTACGTATTTTCCTACAAGTACCACGATTGCACGAGAACAAACCATGAACGTCTATACAAGTTATCTTCCCACGTCTGCCTGAACACTTCAACGGTGGATCAGTTTCTCTAAACGCGCATTCGAAGGCGTCTGTTATGTTAATACACTTCCCTTCAGTGCAATTGAAGGTTCCCGTCAAGTTCCTGCACTCATCTCTGATGCAGTGATATTTTCTGGCATTCTCCTGGTCGATTCCAAAGCAGGTCTTATTAGCAGCGCTTCCACATTCAGCGAGCAACAAGGATGTCCCATTCTTCCTAACGTTGACGTAGATCTGGATGCAGGCGCCGGAGGTCTTGCTCAAACACCACTCGCCGCACGAGCCCCAATCACAATTCTCTTTGTTGACAGCCCTAGTGGTCGTACACATAATTGGGGTCGGATCGATGCCGGAAGCTATAGCTCTAGTGTAGGGCATGTATATGGCCACTGTAAGGTACACAATCGCGACACAGGAGAGCACAGCGGTCATCTGACATATGCAGATGGTTCCGCATATTTTCTGGTCCTGCGGGGGGATGATCAAGTCCTCAACGGGCGTCGGTTTCGGCATTTCGAAGACCTGCTTCGGTCGCCGTTGTTTCGCCACTGACTGGCGAGGTTGTTGTGCGCATGTGTGCGGGGTGGATCGATCCACCGCTGCACTGCGGGCGACTCTGTGCTATTTTTTTAATAAATCAACGATGTCAACGTCCAATGGAACCTGACGCACGGCTGGCACGCGATTGCGTCGCTTTTTGTTTTTAATTACAATTATTAGGGTGTTGCGTCATTTAATTTTATTTTTATTGAGTCACAGAAATTAAATTAATTGACATAGAGCAATATTACTTACGAATGTACGATACACACTTGACGATTCGTGCTATTTTTTATACACCTTGAAATGTTATCAGCATTGGTTTGTTGGTTATAAGTTTAAAAGCTTTCATTGCGAAGTCAAATATCAGAGCCTATAGTATAACTAAAAGTGAAATACATTAGAGCATGAAGCCATTATAGTATTTAAAAAAATAATTATATGCCGCCACTATCAATTAGGCTTCCTCATAATCAACAGGTTGTGACGTCATAATATATGACTAATATTTTATAAAACATTTTACGAAAAATGGATTGTTTATTCATTCGTACTGCTTATAATACTTAGCCCAAAGCAAAGTTAACTTTGATATAATGACTCTACCAATTCAATACTTTTTATTATTAAAATGAGTCGATGAAATTTCCTCTGATTTGGCTGTTTTTTGATAAAAAATAATCACAATCGGCACTACTATGTACAAACGAATATGTACCCTCTAATTACAAATCAATTTAGGAGACCACTTACCAAATAAAGCGATATAATTATTGTCCTTGAAAATAGTTGCTTAATCCTTCAAATATACACCACTACCAAACGAAAAAACATAATTTGAACACAAAACAATCACAATACAGCGTATTATCATAAATATTTTGAAGATTTCATATTTTCGTGTTGCTTTCAGCGAAACCGATTGTTTTACATCTGACAGCTGTGAAGTTGCCCGCCAATTGCTCTGCGCAATGCGGGCTTCGGGCAACACTGTGAAGTTGGTTGCGTTTGCGTTATGTTTCTGCAATGTGTTGTTATCACTTTAACATATAAACAATAATTTACATTAATAATAACAGATAATGGGTTTATTTATTACTTACATATTATAATGATGTTTTTATAGACGTAAAGCGTGGACTAGATAAGAACCCAGTCCAGACAAGTCTAGTATGTATAGAAATACACATATCAAGTAAAAACTATCTCTAAAATATAAAAAAACGAAAGTAATAGAGCCTTGTAAATTTAAAAAGCTAACTCTATTACTAGGGGATAGACTCGAATGAATGACACCACTGTCTCAAAGAAATTCAACGTAACATGATTGCTTTGCGTTTCGTTCGCTGCTTAAGATCTGGGAGACTCTTTAACTGGTAGCAAGATATTGTAAGGAAACAAACTAATTGAAAGTGGTCTCCTAGGTGGGCCAGTTATATATATATATTTGTATATAGTAAACAATATAATGTCAAAACCTAAATTTATCGCTTAAAATGAAGAGATCCTTGATTTTTGAAGAATTCTTGATCAACTTTTAAATATATATTTTTAATGATAATTAATTTACTGTTTTCCAAATTTTTAACTTATAGTCAAACACTTATTTTACTTCTGCTTACAACATTAACAGGTACAATCACAAAAAAATGGAAAACATAATGACGTAAATGAAATTTAAAACTGACACACACGTGTAATTAATCTTCAAATAAACACTTCCCACTTATTTTCCACTACACTTTGCACACTGCGAATGTTTGAAACAACGTTTACCTCATAAAATGTTGGATAACATGATACGTGTGTAAGTGCTTCCAAGAATCCAAACAAGGAAAAATGAATCAGTCTTTATTAACACACTTGTTTTGTCCTTCGTATTCGTCCACATATATTTCATTATTTTAGGTATCCCCTTAATGACTGGCTCGTGACTGTTTATATATTTATTTATTTAACCTGTCTCGGTGGCGTAGTTGTACTACGGTACTATTGCAAATCTGAGGTCTCGGGTTCGAACCCCGGGTCGCGCAAAGTGATAATGGACTTTACTATTCATTATCAGCCCGGAGTCAGGAATTTGTGGTCAATATGGCGATAGGCTCGCCCCCTATCACATCGTAGGACGGAACATACAAGGCGAATCGCGGGTGACTTGGTTACTACTAGGAGAACCTCTGCCTACCCCTTCTGGGAAAAAGGCGTGATGGCGTGAAGGCGTTATGTATGTTTGTATTTTTATTAAACCGGGCTAAAAGAACAGACTGCTTAATCGGAAGACCAAAGTCTCTTAGGAAACCCACGTAAAGTAAAAAAAGATTGCAGATGATTGGATACTTCTCTTTTTCTCTCTCTCTCTTTGCTCATCCACCTTCAAAGCAAAACAATGCATGTGATGGTGACCACTTACCATAGTATGAGGTGTTTCTTTCCGTGTTACACTTATAACATAAAGAAGAAACCCACTGACAAACGTATGAACATCTGTTACTACACGTATGACAAATGCCTCTTAACTCATCAAGTCTAATGACCGTCTGTCGAGCAAATTGGTCAACATCCTTTGCAGTAATAGTGCTTTGGACCCCACAGATTTTACGAAATTACTGCGTATTCGCTTAGTCTAGAAGTACTTTTGTATATTTATGCTATCATAAAACAATGTTTATTATAATATATATATGTACCCTACAGTCACATACATAGTCCTGACTCTACATTAAGACCAATTAAGTCTTGTGTCGAGGTTATCAGAATCTACAAAAGACTTCTCAGTCTCACAAACACTCAGACCCGAGACAAATACTAGTTAGCCTCACAAACATTTGTATCGGTGCGGGAATCGAACCCGCGGCTTCTCGTTTCATAGCCGTCGTCTAACTAAATGCGTCACGAAGGCTGTCAAATAGATCGAGCTTGTATTTTCAAAAGGGTAGGCAGAGTTCCTGGAGTGACAACTACATGTTGTCAAGGTTATTTTCATCTTGTGTGATAGGGGGCGAGCCTATCGCGAACAAAGACATTCCTTTACGCTCGGGTAAAAATTTTACAAGATTTATATGAAACGTAGGACGGGAAAATTGGAAGTGGTAAAGCACTAACGAGGCTTTTTAAAATTACAGTACTAATAAGTAGGCCCGATAGGAGTGGCACATGTTAACTTCTTTGCTTTTGCCTCTTGTCCGGTAATTAAAATTGTTAGAAACCTTATAGCTGATGGTGGGACATCCGTATCTATCCGGGTAGTAACAACAATAGGGGATGATAGAAACCCAGTCAAAGGTAATGACCACAGAACATATTCATCTGTTATGTGGTTATGACTATTGTAATGGTGCCACGTTTTTGGTTCAGTCTGTGTATTACTCGGTTTCGAGTTGGCTAGTATGATTGTGACTGAGTGGCTCTACCACATTAAAATAGTTTTTCGAAAACGAACATAAAAAGTGTATTTAAAAATATATTATTTCTGGTATACGAGTAGTTTGACATAATATTTATAACATTCGTGTTAAAGCTGCTCTACAATAATAAAGTGCAGAACCACTAGGTGAGCTCTACATTGTAGCAGTTCACAAACAGGACAACAGATGGCGCTATATTTAATTTATTCCAATACTGCAATAGGACTATTTAATTTTAATATATTTCACACATTTTATAGAAATTATTTCACTGGACTGTTATCAATGATGATATCTGTAATAAGACACTTTTATATAATGATTTATTTGATTGAGACGAATGTTACTCATTGAGAATAAATGAACTTCGGAAATTTATAAATTTAGAAAAAATGATTAATCAAATTACGCGATAAAATGCGTAAAATTAGTTTTATTTCTACGTTTTATATTTTACACATATTTAATTATATAAAATCTGAATAACACTAGTGGCTATTTCTACCAGCCCTCGTCTTAATTGCCGCTCTTAGCTTGAAAGACTTCAGGAAGTTTATTGCGCCAAATTGTTAATTGACTAGAATAAATTGGATTTAGAAATATATAAAGCTAAAAATTAGGCAATGGATAATATCTGCGACGTGATTATTGTTTTTATTATTACTTTTCAATTTAATCAAATACTAGCTAGTTATTTATAAAAATAAATGTTACAGACCATCGAAATAATGCATGTTAATTAAATTTAATTACTACAGAACGTAAGGTTGTGTTACTTATAAAATACTAAGACACAAAATATTTTAAAGAATTTACTGATTTCACAACTTTCGCAGTCGGTGCCGCATAATGACGCATTGACTAACGTTCCTAAAGGCTTCTAAATTACAAAACCCATATCTACAATAACCACTATTTCACCTTTAAAAGAATAAACAAAAAAAAACATATTTTACTAAACAAACTCAAACCACATCAATAAAATATCCACTCACCAATTTCGATCCAGCCATAAAACTTCACTTTAAACTCCATAATTCAATTGCTTTTTTTACATATTTACAAGTTATTTTGTTTACATCGTGGTATGTGGTGGTGTTTTGGAAGCCAACTGCAGTTTGTTTCGGCTTGTTGGTTGGCGCATGCGCGGTGCCGTGCCAAGTCTCCTCGCTGTTATACGGTATGCAACGGTACCATCGACTTTTTTTACGTATTGCAGTTTTTGGTTGAGGTACCGGTTTTGGATTTTGGCATTTGGTAGTTTCTTCCATGGTAGACAAGGATCCTAAGGTGATTCAACCTTTCAAGGCCTAAGTTATCTTGACCTTAAGGTTGTACATTCTGCTGGTTAACGAACAAGACTCTGGCGATTGACGAACGGCTGCATAAGCATCACAACTGCTATAGCCTGATGCTACGCTTATACCGGGCAGCAGTAAGAATGAAAATAAACATAATATGTAAGATTCACCATTCACTCGCTAACTTGTCTGCCAAGCATACCGAATATGGGCAAAATGGTCCCAAAAATCAGAGGAAGTCTTTGTTGAGCAGTAGATTTACTTTGGTTTAAGATGACGTGACGATAAGAAAGCCAAGATTAGGAAATGCGGTCCAAAATTTTGGAGTAGATGATAAGCATTTAAAAAAGTCTGGCATTGATGGAGTACCATAACCAATGCATTTGCATTCCACTGCGCTCGCCATCTTGAGACATAAGATGTTAAGTCTCATTATTTCCAGTAGTTACTCTGGCTACAATATCCATCAAACCGGAACACAACAGTGCATTGACACTGCTGTTTGGCGGAAGAAATAGGCATTGCGGTGGTACCTACCCAGGCGGCCTCACATATGAGAGATTACCAGTGAATAATAACTCTATAAAATGTGTAACCTTATTCCACACAATGAAACAAGAGTTTTAAGTCAAGTCAGTATTCTAGTCAGTATCGTGAGGAAACCGACGTAGCGACTTTAAAAACGTAGCGATTTTAAAGAATTTCTACGGTATGTAAGTCCGCCAACCCGCACTAGGCCAGCGTGGAGGACTCTATGGCCTACCCACTCTCAATCGATTCTCTCGATTGTAGAGTAGGCCCGTGCCCAGCAGTGGGACGTATATGGACTGATACAGTATTCTGCATGTATTTTTATTCGTAGTCCATCTGAATTTATACTCAAAATTTGTATTTTCAAATGTAGCTCGATATTAAACAATGCATCATCATTATAAACAATAGATTTATTTATTTGCATCATATTACAGAAGTACAGAACACTTAAAATAAATCGTATGACAATATTTACTTAGCAAAAGTGTTTGATTGAACCCTGGTGCCCAAATAAAGATTTAAGATAAAAGAAAAAATATTAATGGATTTACTTTATGGGCGAGTTTAATGGCAGTGACCTAGCAAGGTCAACGAAGTATTGTTTCCGCATCACACCTTTCATGTTATTTTCTGATACATAACACAGTTACGATTAAAAATTATGATAAGTAGAGTTGAATTTATGCTTTTTATGCTAATTATGCCTTTATATAACAAATCATTTTGGAATTATCTTCGTAATTAATTACAAATTGTATCCGTTATTGAATAATCAAATAAGCTAAAATATATATCTTACCCTTTACATGGATGTATATTTTAATAATTACGTAGTATATACATTATGTAAACCTTTCTTTCAGCCTAAATTATGTACATACCTACTATATTTTCACTTTGCATCATCCAAAAGTTGAGTGGCAGATAATGAATTAAAATAATTTTATACAAATAAATAAATCATGGGCCATGAAAATAAGTTAATTCAGTTAATAAATAAATACACCCAACAGTCACATACACAGTCCTGACCCCACACTAAGATCGAGTCTTGTGTCTAGGGTATCAGAAACTACGATATAATTTTCGGTCTCACAAACACCCGGAACCGAAACAAATACTTGTCATCACACAAACATTTGTCTAGGTTCGGGGTTCGAATGCAAAAATAGGTACCTAAATGTTTTATACCAAACCAAAGTTTGTATACAGTAAGGGCACATACAACACAGCAATTTGACAAATTGACAGCAATTTCGTCCAATAAGCCACGTCATTTCTCCAACCTTCGCAATTTCACAATCAGCATTACTTCCTACATCATTTCAAGCTGGTTGCATCTGACTTGGTGCAGACAACACAGGCTGAATTCTACAGGTCGGATCATAACAAGATCGTAAAAGTAATCGTCAATTTACTGGATACAAGTTCCTTTAAGGTCGTGAAGGGTCTTGTCCTATCTAGTTATTGCTGCTTTTTCTAGTTCATCAAGGTTTTAGGTCTGAGGTTGGGTCACACTGCCGTATCTAGGATAGAGTTTTTAAGCTAGCTCTAAAATTTTATTAATGAACAATAAAATTCTCGACTATTCTCTTAATTTAAATCGCGTTAAATTTTAAAAAAGATAACTCAGTCCTTCAAAATAATTCAAAATCATAGGGCAAGGATTTCTTCACGTTAAATATGGACATCTTTTTTTAAAATAAAAATGTCATGGAGATCTTTTGAAATATATAGATTCAATCTGTCTGTTTCAAACCGTATACGTCCCCTACAATCTAAAGTAAGATTGAGAGAGTTTAGGCCACAACACTGGCCTATTGCGGATTGGCATAATTCAATATTACCGATTAAAATCTACAAAAATTCAAAATAACACACATATCAACAGAAAAGTGAAAAGCGACAGAGGCCAGAAGGGTCAACGTTCAAGCGACAATAAATCATCGGTGTCATACTCGACGATTGCATTATGTTGTTAGTGTGATTGTCGGATCGCAATTTATCTGTTAGCAGTCGGTTGGGCCACACGGGTGCTGTCTACTTTGTTTTCAATTATTTTGGTAGTTTTTTGTCCGTATGCCTTGTTTATACAGCGTTAGTTTGATATGAGTATCCAAATTTTGACGGGAGGTTTAAAATCACAAATGTAGTCCACTAGTATTTTTTTTCAAGACATTCCCTAATTTTTATCCTCTCAAAACGAAATACTTAGACAATACGCACGACCATAATAAACCCATTGATAGACTACACATACACACACACAGATGTATAAAAATGACCGGCGACCGTGCTAGTAGCATACGTTGAATTTAATTTATACATTGATTAGGTTATTATGAAATGGAAATAAATGACTTATTACGTGTAAATTTGAATATTTTCCACTACGTGTTCAATAAAAAATATATAAAAATTGGTAACGAGCTTTTCAAAAAATGTTACAGGATGATTTGACTTCTAATTTAAACGATCAGCTGTCTTGCTGACATCGAACAACTCAAGAGAACCTTTTGCTCTAGCTCATGGGTCTCTAGCACTTTCGCCTAATGTTGCGAATCTATGCGAATGCTATCTTTGCGAAATCTCAGTAACCTATAAATGTTTTCTCATGATGTTTTCCTTTACGGTTTAATCTAGCGACAATAAATAATGTTACATGCATTCAAATATACCAAAAAATCTATACGAATACGTACTGGACATAAATACAATTATTTTAAGCCCGAAGAAAACAACTCCAACACAAAATATGTATATTTCTTCGCTTTCCATTCATTTCTATTGAAAACTAATCTTAAAACAAAAGAAAACCATTTTGATATTTTCCTAATCGACTTATTATAACGAAAAACAAAGTAAAGAAATCACCTAGTGTGTGACATCACGAGACGCAAGCATCGCCCGGATCTTTCCAGACTAATGCATGGATACTGAACATTTCGGTCCGAAATTATATAACTTTATCGACTTTCACAAAAATAAAACTGTTTTTTTTTATTATAGCCGTCATTTTATCGTAACAAATATAAATATGTGACGCATCTGTTTTAGTATTTCGCCAGAAATTTCATGTGGCTATTCGATATTTTAGGCCAAGTTTATACACTTATATAAGTTTATATACTTTTTATATTTTATAGGTTTTTTGGTTCAGCATAAAGGACTGTGTTAATGGAAGAACTACTCCTATAACAATATTTGATATTAGTGCGTGTTGACTAGCTAGTTTATGATACTACTGCCTCGTTGAAGACCTTTGAAAAGTACCCACTTTGCTGTACCATTTTTTTTTATTAATATCTTGTGACTTTTGAAAGGCCTACTATGATCCACCAGATCTTATAAATTTTTACGGTCTGCGATGACTTCTTACAATTCTGGATCCTTTCGTACATACATACATATATAAACACACGCGTTTTTCCCAGAAGGGGTAGGCAGAGGTGTTTCCAGGACACCTTCGTTTCGCCTCGTATGTTTCGTCCCACTATGTGATAGGGGCAGGCCTATCGCCATCCATCCATCAGCCAAAGGAAGTCCACTGCTGAACATAGGCCTCTCCTAATGATTTCCACAGTGACCTGTTGGAGGCAGCCTGCATCCAGCGACGTCCCGCGACCTTTACCAGGTCGTCTGACCACCTAGTGGGTGGACGTCCCACGCTGCGCTTTCCGCTTCGTGGCCTCCATTCGAGAACTTTTTGGCCCCATCGGCCATCAGTTCTCCGTGCTATGTGCCCCGCCCATTGCCACTTCAACTTGCTAATCCTCTGGGCTATGTCGGTTACTTTAGTTCTCCTACGGATCTCCTCATTTCTGATTCGATCTCGTAGGGAAACCCCGAGCATAGCCCTCTCCATAGCTCGTTGAGTGACTTTGAGCCTCCTAATAAGGCCCATAGTAAGAGGCCACGTCTCGGTGCCGTATGTCATCACTGGTAACACACAACTATCGAAGACTTTCGATTTGAGGCACTGAGGTATTTTGGACGAGAAGACGTCGCGTAGTTTCCCGAACGCTGCCCAACCGAGTTGGATTCGACGATTGACCTCTCTCTCGAAGTTGGACCTGCCTAACCGGACCACTTGTCCTAAATAGACATATTCGTCTACAACTTCGAGAGTCGAGCCCCCCACTCCGATGGGGGTGGGCACAACATGGACATTCGACATGATCTTCGTTTTGTCCATGTTCATTTTAAGACCCACCTGTTGGGAGACTCGATTGAGGTCTTCGAGCATAGTGCTAAGGTCTTCCAGCGATTCTGCCAAGACTACAATATCGTCGGCAAATCGAAGGTGAGTGATATACTCGCCGTTGATGTTGATGCCGAATCGTTTCCACTGCAAGAGCTTGAAGGCGTTTTCCAGCGCGGCAGTAAACAGTTTCGGAGATATGACATCTCCCTGTCTTACGCCTCTCTGTAGTGGAATAGCCTTCGTGCTCTGATCTTGTACTCGGACCGACATGGTGGCGTTGTTGTATATACACTTCAACACTTCGATGTACCGATAGTCAATGTGGCACCGCTGAAGAGACTGTAGCACAGCCCAGGTCTCGATCGAATCAAAGGCTTTCTCATAGTCCACAAACGCTAAACAAAGCGGCAAGTTATATTCCTCGGTTTTTTGTATAACTTGCCGAAGCGTATGAATGTGGTCTATGGTACTAAAGCCTTTTCGGAAACCGGCTTGTTCGGGAGGCTGGAAGTCATCAAATCTGCGTTCGAGACGATTTGTGATGACCCTCGAAAACAGCTTATAGACATGGCTCAGGAGCGAGATGGGCCTGTAGTTCTTCAGCAAAGTGTTATCACCTTTTTTGAAGAACAGTACCACCACGCTCCTGCTCCATGCCTCTGGCGTTGAGCCCTCGAGGAGAACGGAATTGAAAAGCTTCTGAAGGACTTTCAGCATCGGCATACCGCCCGCTTTCAGAAGCTCTGAAGTGATTCCGTCCTCACCCGGCGCCTTGTTGTTCTTAAGCTGTTTCAGGGCCATCTCAATCTCACACAGGTTGATGTCCGGGATATCATCGCTAAAGTGTCGGATCAACTCGGCTCTCGGGTCTTCGGCCGAGCTAACAGCAGGTTCGGCAACCGAGGTGAAAAGCTGTCCGTAGAACCTCTCGATCTCCCTTAATACCTCTGCCCTCGTCGACACTACGCTGCCGCCGTCCGTCTTCAGCCTAGACAACTGGCTTTGCCCAATAGACAAGTCTCTTGCAAACACTTTAGAGCCTCCGTTCCGCTCAATTGTCTCTTTTATGCTCACAGTATTGTGAGCACGGACATCGTGTCGCAAGGACTTCCAGATCCGTCTATTGAGCCGCCTATATGCTTCGGCGTCATCGGAAGACTGCAGCGCCATAGATCGACGTTCGGCCATGAGGTCGAGAGTGTGGATCGAGAGTTTTTGGGGTCTATCTCTACGGCGAGGTCTAAAATACTTAGATCCCACCGTATGGACAGCTTCTACCAAACCGCTGTTTAGCTCGTCCACTGCAAGGTTTTCTTTGAGACAATCAAAGCGATTTGCCAGTTCAAGTTGAAAGCTCTCGGGGTTTTGGACATGGGCGCGAGTAGGTCGGAGCGTAGATTTCATCAAGCGACGCCTTTCTAATTGGACATTGATGTTCAATGTGCCTCTAACCATTCGGTGATCACTGCCGGTTTTCACCCTGTTGATCACAGAGACATCACTGAACATCCGTCTATTCGTCGTCAAGATGAAATCTATCTCGTTTCTCGTAGAACCGTCAGGACTCAGCCAGGTCCATTTCCTATCCATGTCCTATCGCCATATCGAGCTCAAATTTCTGACTCCGGATTGGTAATGAATAGAAAAATCCAATATCACTTTGCCCGACGCGGGATTTAAACCCGAGACGTCAGATTTGCAATCGTAGCGTAGAACAACTTCGCCAGCGAGGTAGCCAGCTGGTCCGTTCATCGTAGCTGTAAATAATCTTTGGGCAAGATAAGTTTTTTTGTTATTCAATAATAGATCTGTAATCTGTTATCTGAACTATATTGCATTTACTAGAAGATGCAGCGTACTTTCACGAGCCAGTAGACTTTGTAATTTTTGTATGTAAAAAAATCCGCATATCCCAAAGAAACAACCCAATTACCACGCAAAATGTTGCCGATCCCGCATAGCCCTCGATTTTAATCAATAATCGTCTTCGCAGGTTCCTAAGTATATAAGTGGGGGGCGAACGGGATCGGCGGTATTCCAGCCTTGTCTCAAGTCGTCTCAACATGAAGTTTTTTTTGGTGCTCGCTGCCTGCCTCGTCCTGGCTCAGGTTAGTGATAGTATTACGACATCGATTTCTTGGTATTGGTTTTTCAAAATTTAGTCAAAATGTTGTTCGTTTTCGTAGATGGTCTTTGTTAATTCCTTCGATCTACAGTGATGTTGGTTTTGATATTTTTTGTTTATTTAGATCTATCTCTAAATTCCTGTTATGTTATTAAAGCAAACTTTTTAGATGTTCAACGTCCTATTTAATAACTTTTCCAGTGACTAGTCTTGTGATAACATCATAATAAAATGCGTGTCCCACAGTTAAAACTTAATTCTGGTTTTCAAAAACAATTGTACAAGTTTGCTTCATTTAATTTTACTTATGAAACAGTAAATCGAAATGTTCCTCGTTAGTTCCCACGTCTTCTTTATCTGAAACAATCCTTTATTTTATGATATTTTGCTAGGAGATTAGTACATCACAAATCGTAAAATTTTATGTTTGATATTTAAAATTGATTTTGATTTGTTTTTTTTTTTGTTTTTATGTTTTTCTTTCAAAGCATAGCAATATCGCCAATTTAAACTAACCTATTTGCCTTGTTCATGTAAAATATATTATTCCACATTTTAAAAGCATGATACTTCAACTAGTTTGGCTGCAGGAAGAGACGTTGAATTTATGCTAATCCACTTCGTTTCTTTTTTGTTCTACTTGAATATATCCGCTAAATCTGCGCCACTTGGCCTTATATCTGATGCCCTCAAGCCACTATTTTTTTGGCCTATATCTTGGTCCATTACGTCGAAGTCAGTGTATGCATTGTCTACGTATTTCTGTATTTTTCCTGAGAGATGGCCAAGCTAAGCGCGCAATTAATTTAAACTAGGCCGAACGGGAAACACATCATTGCCATAATGACTTCATTGCGTAGGATAAATGCGCTTTGTACTGTTTGTATGCAGTAATTTGTAAAATGATGGAAGTAGATAAACCCGTGTTTGTTTGCAATTAAAGATCAATTATTGATGAGAAACTACTCTAAATTCTATTGAGGTCAATCTTTCACTCAAATGACTATGATGATAAGAAGGAAGTTACCTTATGTCGTATTAATATCAATCTCTCCCTTATTATTTGACTTCGCCCAATTTTGGAAGCATTAGAAAGTAAAAAACAGAAAATGGATCTTCGGCATTTTTGTTGGTTGTGACTGCTATTTTAGCATTAAATTACTCCTGTTCATTTCAAATTATTAGGGATTACTAACTATTATATTAATGTATATTTTTTTCCCTAGGCTTTGACCGATGAACAGAAGGAGAAATTGAAGAAACACAAGTCCGAATGTCTGTCGGAGACCAAAGTCGATGAGCAGCTCGTCAACAAACTAAAGAGCGGCGATTATAAGGTAATTGTGATTTTGTTTCGACGATGTTTTATTGGATCAATGTGGAACTATTAAAACTCTAATCAAATATGCGAAAACTTATCAGTTTCTTCAATGAATGCATGATGTGTAAATTCTATACAACAAGACTACATTAAAGACCTAAAAAAATATTAATGGAATCATGATATCTTGAAAAATAATCAGACTATGTAATATTTAGGCAGAAAACGAGCCCCTAAAGAAGTACGCACTATGCATGATGATCAAATCCGAGCTGATGACAAAGGACGGAAAGTTCAAGAAGGACGTCGCTCTCTCCAAGGTTCCTAATGCTGGTGAGTTATTATGGTCTAATAAATCTCTTTAAAAAACCCTTGGCTTGATGGCACGTACCAGCAAACGTTGAGTTGGATCTTCTCCTATATGAATATGGTCAAAAGATCAGGTAATGTTTTTAAGAAGTCTATCGATGTAAGTCATTCTGTCAGGTCAAAACGAAAATGTTTAGGCAACGGACGTCCAAACCGAGATTTAGGTAAGTGGGGGACAATTTGTTCCCCAATGAAAGGGACCAGACATGGATCAGCGCTGGGCGAACACAGGGAAGAAATCAGGATGCTTCTCACCCTGAGGTATCCAGTGTCGCCCTAAATGCGCGCTATATCCACCGAAGTGTGTTTGTCGGCTGGTTTAGGTTTTGTTAGGGACCCGGCTTGGCCGCGTTATCCGCAGCGTGTCAGTCTGGAAGGCCAGTGACACTAACATACCCCTTTCGGCCTCCTCCGAAATAATGAAAGGGGAGCTTGATTGCTTTCCTCTTGACACAATAAAGTCTATGTTCACCAGTGTTCTATCTAAAACTGATGATACTAACTATACATTTCTTTACAGCCGACAAACCAACTGTAGAGAAGCTGATCGACACCTGCCTAGCCAACAAGGGCAACACTCCTCATCAAACCGCCTGGAACTACGTCAAATGCTACCACGAGAAGGACCCCAAGCACGCCATCTTCCTTTAAACACTCGTTATATTTAGTTTAGCGATGTAATAATTATATCTGAAAATACAGGGTGATTTGGATTGAATTTGTGTTTTCTTTTTGAAAATTATTGGACAACAAATATATTTAGAAACTTAGTAATATAATTTTATAGTTTTGAGACTGGTTTGGTCTTAAATATTAATATGTAGGTATAAAATGTAATATGTATGTATAGATTTCAAAAAATCGGTGTAAAGATATGTTGATTTATAAACATGGGATAGTTTTTAGTACCAAGGTATGTAAAGGGTAGAAAACAAATAGAGTACTAAAGGGTATTTACTGTAGTAACCGCGTAGTAAGTTACGGAATAAATAACAAACAATTTATTTTATATATTACAAGTAATAAATATGAATAGGAAATTTTAATGTACATCTTTCTAGATAACTTAGACTGTGGGAGGAAACCACCCAATCATAGATGTATAACGAATACGTTAAATATAAAATTAAAAATATATTATCATGAACTATCAACATTTTCTTTTATTAATGATCCAACATTAGTTGACGAGGATACGTAAATTAACATTATTATCAAAGGCTTGTTTAATAAGTAAATCAGCTTTGTTGTAAAGGTTTTTGAAATTGATAACAAATATCTCTAAATAATGTCTTAGAGATATGTATTTTTCTCTCTCTTTTTATTTTCTATCTCTTATTCCCATAAACTTTGAACCGAGATAGGCACCGAATTGTGTATATGCCCAATAACGCTACAAAAAATCAACAATCCTTCGCGGTTTGGTTTGGCATAAACCTCTCCAATCTACGTCACAAAGTACAATTCTCGTGTCCTCATCAGACCTATAGTACTAAAACAATAGATTATACGTCGATAGTTTACTAAAAATAGTGAAAACAGTATTGTCTATTTCACTATAAATTGATTAACACGTCGAGTTATATTACAAACCAAGTGTTACTAGCATTAGAACAATGAAGACTCAACTGATAATTCTGCTTTGCACGACGATTCCTGCTATTATGGTAATTATATTATTTGTTTCAATAAGAACATCTTTACTTGTGAATCCTTGGTTTAGGTTAACACTATAATGTAAACGGACCAGTTCGACCGAGGCAACATCAGTTTCTTATTAGAAACATTTTTTGCTACAACAACACGCAGCTGAAAATTTTTGACAATTTAGTTAGATTTTTATGTTACAAACTTTCTATGAGATTGGCGGATATTTCAACAGATCCACGGCTGCTTGCCATCGGAACCACAGTATGGTGATCATCAATATAGCGTCCGGCCCCAAGAGGTGTGCTTTTAGTATCATTGACGCACCATCAGTCTATTCATCTCACGTGTCCCTTTGTCAGTTCACATGTCCCTTCTTCCTTTGATCTGCGGTCTTTTAATGTAAAAGCAATTGGCCACGCCAGCATCATTGTGACGAATATAGCGAAATAATCTTCGATCGTCAATAGATGCTCTATCTAGAACGCACTGCACTTAGGTACCATCAGTTGCAATGGGGTCTTAATAAACACAGGTTTTAGTATATTTTTTATGTAGATATAGTCAAACGGCCTTATTCATAAACATATTTAAATCCAATGTTAGTTATCGTTTGTTTTGTCTTCCTTGATCATTCAATACTGAATTCTGATGCCGTTCGAAAGGGACAAAAGATTTGATAACTAAAATAGGTTTTCAATAATATGTCAATGAATAAAGCCGTAAGTGTCTAACCTCGGACTAATTCTTACTTTTCAAAATATTATCCACATTATTAACACCTATTATTTCAAACAATTACTCCTGATATTTGATCTTCCAAATTATTTCTTTGTTCAGACCCAGTCAGACACAAAATTATTACGAGCTTCAAAAGATTCAAAAGAACTGGGAGATGGTAAAGAAAATCAGATAGACACGAGAGATGGAAAAAAAGATGCGAAGTTACTAAAGAAACATCAAATGGACTGCGTGGAAGATGTTAAAGTGAACCCTGATTTAGTGATCAGGTTTAAAGCTGGAGATTGGAGGGTAAGTGGTTAAAAGACAAATTTAATATCTTTTTAACACCGCATTGGTCTAGAAGCAGCATTTATGGACCCCTAAACTTTTTGGGACCGATTTAAGAGCATGGAGATCCACCTTTAGAGATATACCGATTGTTTTAATGATTGGCTTGACGATTAATAACACGCTCCTGCATTATAATGAATGGTGACCTTTGGGGGTGGTAGACAAAAGGTCTGAAGTGCATTAAGAAGATATTACACATTAAAATAAAATAACATTTATCTTTTTTCTAAGCTAGTATTTTTCTAATAATTATCGGGTTAGTTAAATTAGTTTTTAACACTCATAACCGAGATCTCTACAAGAATTTTTGTATATGTATTCCGCTAATTTACTGGTTATCATATTTTGTTGTACATGTACAATAATAAAGAAACAATATAACATAACACTTAAATCTATATGGACAGTAAAATTGGCGGTCGTATCGCTGCTCGCGATTTCTGCCAGATAGGTGACCTTTGAACGTGGTTAGTAATTAATTTATTACACTAAGCCATTGTGGATTATGGCCTAAGCCTCCACAATCGAACTCTTAAATGTTGAGGATTCGGTTGATTAGCACTGGGCAATTATTCGCTATTATCATGATGTTAAGTATATTTATATTTTCAGAATGACCAGCCTGCGTTGAAGCGATGGGTTCTGTGCGTACTGATTCGAATGGGCCTGATGTCGCCAGAGGGCGTTTACAAATTGGACGAGGCCATGGCTAGATTGACTGAGAGACGTAAGAATAATTAAATGTATATTTTTATTAGTCTAGTAGAAGATAGTATAGGCTGTGAACCGTGAGATCCTAGATCAAAAGAAAGAAAGGTAGGTTCAATTTGACAGCCTCCGTGGAGCACTTGGTTAGATACCGGCTGTGGAACGTGAAGCCGCGGGTTCGATCCCCACATCATGATGTTCACACAAAATTCAGTAAATACGAAAAACTGTGGCGTCAATTTTGTTCATAACTTATAATAGCCTAATTTCTTTTCAGAGAAAAAGAAAGCAGGACAACTAATTGACAGTTGTCTCAGCGAAAAAGCAATGCCTGCTCCGGATATAGCCTGGTCTTACGTGCACTGTCTTCATTCAAGGGATCCTCTTGGCAACTACTCTTCCCTGTCCATACTTTAGGCTTAGAATTATTTAGTATAGCGACATCTATCTAATAAACACTGTACTACATAGTAAAATAAAATAAATTGAGTTTTAGCGCCATCTATGGAAAACTTCTAGAGCTAAAATATATGTGTACCTGTTGTCGAATAGTTATTGTAAAAGTTCTAACGTATTTCGATAGGTGTCGCTAAAAGCAATAACTTATTTAAATTAAACAAAAAGAATGTGTATGCAATAAAAAGAAAATACACTTTAATCTACTTTTTTCTCTTATTTTCTTTATTATTTTAGGGTGTAGTAGTTACTCTAGAGGTCTAGAGTAATAGAGTAAGTATAATTCTACGAGTGTAACTAGAAACTCATCAATACAAAATCCACCTGTATACTCGTATATTATAATTTTTTTTTTTTTTTTATTCTGGCACGGCATGATGACTGCACTGCACCTGATGTTAAGCGCAAATGCCGTCCAGACAGAGTATCGAATGGCATCAGACGGCGGTCCCATGCCATTCGACACAATTATGCCGGCCTGCTGAGATGCTTCTTCACACTACGGCGGAAGGACCCAGGATTATAGGAAGGAGGGAACACGTGTGACGGCAAACAATTCCACAGCTTCACAGTGCGGCACAAAAAAGAATTTGCGAACTTTTTTGTTCGCGCCGAGATGGTTTGAACCGTCAAGCTGTGGCTTCGCAAGCCAGCACGCGTGGTTCTGTTAAGGAAAGGAGAGGAGGGGATCAAACTAAACAATTCCTCAGAGCATTCACCATGATACAGACGGTAGAACACGCTTAGAGAGGCAACATCCCTCCGCAACTGTAGCGACTCTAAGTTGCTCGTAACGTCTGCATCATTTACAATGCGGATGGCCCGCCGCTGCAATCCATCCAAGGCATCGAGTAAGTACTGGGCGGATCCATCCCAGAGATGCGAACAGTATTCCATACCCGGCCGAACCTGCGCTTTATACAAGCGGTATAGTTGACCGGGCGTGAAAAACCGACGCACCATGTTCAGGATTCCGACCCTGCGCGATGTGGCAGATATTACGCCCTCGATGTGATTCCTTGGATTAAGATCACAGCGGATATCCACACCAAGGATACTCAGGTCATTCCGCATTGAGAGGGGAATACCCTGAAGATTAGGGAGGGGAGAGAACGGGGATTTTTTGCACGTGAACGCACACACCTGGGTTTTCCTGGCATTGAACTCAACCATATTCCTGGAACCCCATGTAGAAATGAGATCCAAGGACCGGTTGAGCTCAATGACAAGATCTTCGCGCCCGCTCACAGTGCCGTCACGGCAACCTGGGGGCCCATAGCAGTATCGCCCATGAACCGTGCTGTCATCTGCATAGCAATGAATGTTGCCGAGCGACAACATATCATTGATATGCAGAATAAACAGGGTGGGCGACAGTACCGAGCCCTGTGGAACTCCGGCATTTACCGACATGAGCGCCGAAGCGTGTCCGTCAACGACAACACGCATTCTACGCCCATGCAGAAAGCCAGAAATCCACGAACACAAGTTGCCGGGCAGACCGTATGCCGGAAGCTTGGAGAGAAGACCACGGTGCCAGACCCAATCAAACGCCTTGGCTATGTCGAGGCTCACAGCAAGAGCCTCGACATAGCCAAGAGAAATTAAATTGTGTTGAATCTTGATATTAAAATATGGCACATTATATTATTATAACCATGAATTCACCAATAATATACGGGTTTTTAGTCATGACTAATTTTAAAAAGGTGTTTAAAATTAAGGATGTTACGGACACACAATAGAGTTGAAGCAAGTATTTAGCAAACATTTTTGATTTATTCCCACCGATCTTCTTTCGGGGACCTATAAAAGGGTCGTGTTATTTTGAATGGATACCACACCATATCTTACCTTACCAGACAGACTACAGCTTCTCGTCCTGAGCACAGTTCCATGCTGTCCGACATAATTGTGTCAATCGACAAGGAACAACCATTTCTTGTCAGTGAATACCAGCACTTCTATGCGCATTGTAATTACAATGTTGCAACAGTATAAAAATGTTTTTATTTTAAAGACTACTTTTACTACATGAGCTTCTCGCTTACCTCACCATGTTCTCAGCATTCACTTTTCCTTTAAAATTACTATTCAGCAATCAAAAAAGGTACTATTTATAGACATCAAAAGCAGTAACTCAAATAGACATTTGTTTTTCAAACGGTACAATTACAGTCAGTACGGTTGGCAAAAACGCGCGTCTCGAGTCGAGTAACTTGCCGCTCCCTGTAATTACACTAGCGCCAGTTACTAAACAATACATAATAACACATTGTTCCGTAGGTTTTATGGTTACAATTTAATTAAGGATATTGAGGGGTTTCATAGTAAATGATCTAATATAGACGCGGCTTTTTACTAGTAAACTGAAGTTTTTTGTTATTGAAATAAAGGAATTTTTGGTTAAAATGATCTTCAACCAATGGTGAATATACTTTTTCAGTTTCATCAAACAATATTTATAAAACAGTCATCACATTATTTTTCTTTATTTCTTTCCTTTCTTCTTCAGCTACAGAAAGTCTGTTTTTAAATATAAGATTCCTTAATTGCTTGGTCTTAAATAAGTTGCTTTTAGTACGAATACACATCCTCTTTAAATATATTAATAAATTCCTTTTTATTATAACAAAACATCTTTCCAGGGATAAATGTTAAATAAATGTTAAAAATTTTTTTTTTTAATCTACTGTACAAACTATTTACTTTCAATTTATATGCAGACAATTTTTTTTGTATGTGTTAATTTATCATGCATTTTAAACGCCCATTCAACGACCATCTCACTTCGGCAATCCTGTAGCCATGTACAAATCAAATTCAGTGTCAACCTGATTACGTTTGAATCTGAAAAATCCTTTCTCGCCCCACTTCTTTCCCCAGCTGTTAGCAACCAACCAGTACTCGACGCCGTCTTCCTCTCCGAAACCAATCACTTTTACACTGTGATGACCTATTAATTTTCCATACTTGTGTTCATAAATACCAGACTCGTATTTCAAAAAGTCCTCAAAACCAGCAAAAGAGGCTTCCACTGGCCCGTTTTTGACCAACTCTGCCATTATTTCATCGTTGTTTTGAGGTAATCTGTAAACCCTATCTCCAAAATGTTTATCATTAGTGTAATTTATTTTACGATCCTTACACTCCTTCATACAAATTCCTAGTTTCGATTCGGTTATGTTGTAGGATCTGCATTCTTGGCTTACCAGTCCGTGAGTTTATAATAATATTGAATAATATTGAATAATATTGAATAATATTGAATAATATTGAATAATATTGAATAATATTGAATAATATTGAATAATATTGAATAATATTGAATAATATTGAATAATATTGAATAATATTGAATAATATTGAATAATATTGAATAATATTGAATAATATTGAATAATATTGAATAATATTGAATAATATTGAATAATATTGAATAATATTGAAAAGCGTAAAACGGCACTCCGCAATGGCAAATGTTGGGTTGGTAGCAGTTGTAATCTTGTTCTGACAAGCGGACGTTCAATCCTTTATGAATGCAGGTCCTATCGGATGCTACAGTCGCCGTACTAAAAGCCCAGCACGACCCACACTCCCCTTGATAATAAATTTCTTTGATAGTTTGACATTGGGGCCATTTCTCTCTTGCATCGAATTGTTTTGGCAGTTGTGCGATTGTTTCTGGATCGTGGTGTATGACTTCAACACCTTCAATTTGACCACTCGGCAGCTGTGCGCTGAATAGTTCGCTGTCATTCAGATGAGGATACTGCGTTATCTTCCAGGTGTAGTTCTGCGCATTGAAGTGCTGGATGAACTGGTCGTAAGGTAGTTCCAGGTACTTGCGTGCAGCTCGGGGTCGAAGGTGCTTGCTAAGAGCCTCGCCGCCGCTAATAGTGACAATAAACGAAACATGATGGCGAAGTGGACGCGTTCTATTTGCAACGCTATTTATATCCTCAACTGTTGACGTATCTTTGTGTGGCATTCCTTTTAATTGATAATTTTTATTTATGACGTGAAATGCGCATAGTATTTTTCCTTATCTGTCATACTTTAAATGTTATTGCAATTTCAAATAGGTGCTTTCGTTTTGACAAGGAAAGTAGTGATATTCTTTAATAAACCAGGAGTTCAGCAATAATTTTTGTACGTGCTACTGTAAAATTATAACATTTATAAAATATAAACAGTGGATTCGGTCATACGGTGCATGTTGAGATCCAAAGTTTCAAATAACTTTTATGACACAAGACACTTCACCAAAAAAACATAATATTATTGTAAAAAAAAATACAAAAGCAGTCTTTTTTATTTTAATTTCTAACAGACAACCATGCGATAAAGAAATATAATGATCGTGTTTGTTTGCTTTATTTAAAAATGATTTTCTTGACTTAGTGTAGTCTTACTTACATAATGTATTCCTTAGTTAATATTGTAGAAATGCGATTATATTGTTACAAATACCTGCAAATAGGGTTATGGGTCTATAATTCGTAATTTTTTTATGAAAAATATTAACAGGTCGGTATTATCGTTTGTTTTATCGCTCAGACTGTACTGTATTTTGTAAAAGTGACTGTACTATATCTTTAATCTGTATAATGACTGTATGACTGTACTATAATCTCAGGTATTCCAATCCAGATAGCGTTCCAGACAGCTCCATAAAATATACTTTCATACCTTACCTTTGTATAACTATAGCTACCATTCAAATTACGAGTATAACAAATTATCAATGAACTGCTCTGATTTAAACCAACTTGTAACTTTTTTATTAATCACGATATTGTAAACTGGTTTTGAAAAGAGGAACACTAGAGTTTCTTGCCCGTTCTTCTCTAGTGAAAACCGCTTTCCGAACCGGGTGGCAGAAATAAATGGCTGAATCTAAATAATGTTGAAAATTTTAATGGATTCAATAAATTATTTTCATTTCATTTTCATTCCATTAAAAAACAAGCAAAATCCTACGGTATTCTAAACCGAACCGAATGGTCGGTAGTTTCAAACTGGGTCCCTAATTACATGTTGAGTTTTTATTATAATAATGTAATTACATCGTTTAACTGTTCCCGTTCTCGGAACCACGATTGGTTAACTATAATCGTAACCGAATATGTGTTAAGGTTACTAGAATCAGACATCAGAAATATGTAATTGTTGTTATTATTGATTTGAGCTTTTGTGTTTTGCTAAAGCTTTAAGACTAATTGCATACAAGTGACTGCCTCGGTGGCGTAGTGGTATTACTTTTTGATTGCAAAGCTGAGGTCTCGGGTGCGAATCCCGGGTCGGGCAAAGTGATATTGGATTTTTCTATTCATTATCAGCCCGGAATCAGGAATTTGTACCCGATATGGCGATAGGCTCGCCCCCTATCACATCTTGGGACGGAATATAAGGCGAAACGTGGGTGTTTTGGTAGCACCTCTGCCTACCCCTTCTGGGAAAAAGGCGTGTGTTTATGTATGTATGTATGTATGCATACAAGTCGTCTATCGTCTATCGAAGTGTGGCTAAATTTGGAACTAAAAATAACATTTAAGAAATATCTATTTAACGCATTGTTGGAGATATGTTTTCATACAGGGTATATCATGACTGCTACCGAAAACGAAGCCAGGTGGTAGTTTTTGTGACTACAGACTACAGACACTGTTTTATGTTTTAAATATCATTGTGTTCGCTGTTTAGGTGGTAAATCGATAGTTTTTGCTATAATTATAATTTAAAGCCTTGTGTACTATAGCGTCTTTAAAAATAAAAGGGTGTACATTATTTTTTTAGGAAAATGTATGTTATTACCAACCAAATACGATGACAGGAAAAAAAAATACAAAAAAAATGGTCGCTTTTTTTTTGCGAAATTTTTAGCTACATTGTATCTGAAGTCACTAATACTGCCACCTGGCTTCGTTTTCGGTCGCAGTCTGGATATACCCTGTATATACTCAGACCTTTTATAGAATTTCACACTAAGCATCACATCATCAGACCACTTTGGGTGATGCAATAATTAACATCGGATTCACTATTAAATTGTCATAAGCGAGCAGTCGCTCTCTGAACGTTTTACTGTGTATATTTAATCTGCCAAAAATATAAAACGTTTATATAATGTGTTCTTCGTAACTCGTGTACATAGCATACCATACACATACGCCATTTAACACGCCAACTAACAAAATCAGACAAATTTTTTTTATCGCATAGGTCCGGCAAACGAGCAAACAGGTCACCTGATGGTAAGTGATCACTGCTGCCCATAATCATCCAAAATGCTAGATCATGGATGTGTTGCCGGCCCAATTAGGAGGGGAGCGAGAAGGAAAAAGGATAGGAAGAGGAGAGGGGTATTGGGCATCCGGCAATCTCACTCACCGAACGAAACGCGACAGCTGAGCAGTCGCTTCACGTCGATTTCCTGTGAGACAGTACCGCCCCGGATGAGCCTTCCAATTCATGAGTCATGAATGACAACAGCGTGGCTCTACCACTTTATGAAATTATCTTTAGTACTCATTGAAAGTAGTCTTTGGAAAAAATTAAAGAGAAAAATTATATCAATAATCAAAAATTTAGAGGAGACACATCAATACTCATTTTTGTATATTATGTTTTATAATATTTATAAAAGGATACAACATACAGCAGGTCAAACAAATTACCAGTTATCTAAACGACCATCGCCCTTTGTAGTCGTGTAGGACACGGCTATGTACTGCATTGCCACATTATCACATGTCGCTGGCATGTACACTCATTTATTCATTCTATGTCGCTGTTTATTATATTTAAAATAATTTTGGATATAGTCTAGATTTTTTTGCGGGTTTGATCCCCGCACTGAGACAAATATTGGTGTGATCCACAGATATTTGTCTCTGGTCTGGGTGTTTGTGAGACCGAAAAGTTTCACGTAGTTCCTGATACCCACGACACAAGACTCGATCTTAGTGTGAAGTCAGGACTATGTATGTGACTGTTGGGTGTATTTATTATTAAATGATTTAATTATAATAATATATTTTATGAGTTCTATGATCATTAAATCTTAGTGAACATTATGGTAATTACTTTTTTGTTATTGGACAAGAGTTACATTGGTTTTTTTTTTATAGTAAGCAAATCAGCAATCTGACTAATAGTAAGTTAAGATATTAAGACCCATGAACATCAACTACACGACATAAGAGGTATTGTTGGTGCGTTGCCGGCCCTTCAATGTGTAGTCTTTAAAGTTATTATAACAATAAAAAGAGATTTTATTAGACATGATAATGCGTCATAATTAACAAGCAACTTACTATATACGCTTAATATATTATTTTACAAGGCGATATAAGTATTTACATTCATCAGATTGCGGTTGAGCCAGTATCAGATTGCAGTCTCTTAGCACATTATTAGATTTAAAGATCTTATAGTCGGCAAAGAAATATTTTCTATTTACATCGCATTTAAAATTTTTACTTGTTTGTAAAAATTAAATTAAATTCGCGATAAAATCCGTAACCGTAATCCGTAATCCGTAAATTCTTTTTATTTTAATCGCATTTAAAACTAAAAATGTCATCGACTAAGCCCAACTAAATTACGTAATGTCTGATTTCAAAGCCCATACTTTTACCGCGACATAAATAAGTGAAATTAGCCTATAGTGATATCATTTTGATCGCTATCAAGGAAAATACGTTAAAATATATGTCGGATATGTACTGAAACAGCGTAAATCCGCCATTTATGACGGATAATGGCAGTTGGTACATGTATCTGATTTTATGTTTGTATTGATTTTTGTTCGTGCTTTAGAGTAAAATATTTTTTTATTACGATGTTTTTATTGAGTGTCGATTTTTTTTAAATTGTCTTCATGGATTTATACTTAACTATAGTTATCATAATTACATTTGGTGTAGTAATTGTTAATGGAAATCGATAAAGAGGTCTAAACCTAATTTGGTTTTTAACGCAGGCGATTTTTTTGTCCCAATATTTAGAATTAATCGAGAACTCATTAGTCTGAAATCGCTATTGCATCTTTTCACACGATAGTTCAGAAATACTTATCCATGAGCATAGCATTACGTTACAAATCTCATGATATAATATTATGAATTATTAATTTTATACCTAACTAAAAAAACAAATAATTCCTATAACCTCGTTTTTTTCGCGGATACAAAAAGCTCGTTGCGGAAATGCGGCATATAATTATTGATCTCGTACGAGTATTAAATAACAATAATCCTTCACTTATTTCTCGATACAACCTCATTGGTTCACAAAAACACAAAAAAAGGCCGGTATTATTAAAAAAAACTTTTTCTCAATAAGCATACTGTTCGATTTCAAAAACATGATCCATAAAAAAATAAAATAAAAAATCTAATAACCGTATTTAAAACATTCGAAATATAAAAATGGTTCACAAAGCTAATTTAAAGACAGGACTATTCGAAGTTCGAACGTGGGTTGAGCTACGCCCATTACTGCCTCCGGATTGGCTACCGGCAACAATGTTAGATTATACGACCGACTATATCCATCACTTTCGCACACACTGTAAAGCATGCTTTAAACATCGGACCTCTCTATCTGCCGCGCGGATTACTATTGTACAAATTGCTGGCCGTTGAGTTTTTCTACTCGCCGTTCCATAATCAATTTTGGGGTATTCTAATGTTGCTATTGCTGGAAAATTTTCGACCTTACACAATTGTTTTTAAATATATTTTGCGTTGGATTTTGATTGTCGGTTGCGTCGTTATGTCAATGAGAGTGTTAGGTATAATTTTTAACACAGAATTTTTTTCGCCAAACGCCATAATCGCTATGGTAAGTTGTTTTAATGGCCGTATGCGTTTTTTTTACGTTAAACATTCTGAAAACGTTTCCTCGTGGTCCGGTGTTTGTAATTATAAGCTTATCTAGATTTTAGATAAAGCCTTTTTTAACATATTAGTCTCTGTCCTTTTTTTTCTTTTCAACTGTCATATTACGGATGTCTAAGGTCTAATTGCGCGGGGAAAACAGTGGTTTTGTTTAGTACTTCTGTGTAATGAACAATAAAAAATATTATTTATGTGTTTATGAATGCAATAATGTTACAATATTTTTATTTCCTAAAGATGATTAAATGCATCCTAAGTTGAATTAATTGGATTGAGTTTTCTTATGTAAACATTAATCAGCCATGTATCTACATAAAATGTAATCTATTATAAAATTGTTATTCATTATGGCTTTATCTAACTGTATGTGTATCTACCAGATCATATACGTCCCACTGCAGGGCACGGGCCTCTTTTACAATTGAAAGTACAATTGAGAGGTTAGGCCATATACCACCACGCTGGCCAAGTGCGGGTTGACGAACTTTACATACCGTAGAAACTACGACTCTGGTAATGTTTACATATTGACAACACAATTATCATAAATTATAGGGAACAATATTAAAATATTGTAAAAAGACAGGCGGAGATATATTACACATTAAAATTAACAAAGTTATTGCTTCTGTTTTCGTAGCGGGTTAAAGACAAACTAGACTCCCTAAAAGACTCGCCGAGCTTCAACTGTCAACTCTTTATGTGTTGTTGATGCAGACTGTCAAAAGTTGCAGTGGTGCATGAGTGGGACTGACAGAAGACTTGGTAAAGGTAACAGGAAGTTAATGGTGATAGACAGCAAAATGCCTCTTTGAATTCCTTGCAGGAGGTCATGTCCAGCTATGGGCATTGGGTGACTAATTGCAATATTAAAAGCCAAAATATTTGCACTATTAGTTAAAATGCGACATTTAGTAAGCTATTTTCATTCACTGATACGTCACATTTTGCCTTTTCTGATAATTAAAAAAAAGTTATGTCTTTAAATTAGGTTTGTTAACGTTACAATGTCAAGTAAACAATAGTTTCCCGTCGGGCACTTACATTCCAATACAAAATGTATTTATATATCAATTTTAACGGAATATACAGTTTATCTATTATTTTTAATACTAATTAGTATTTTCTATGTGTAGCTTTTAAAACGCAACAATATTGCTAAAAATCAAGCTTTTACAGCTCATAGTAAGTTACGTAGTGGACTTAATATAATGATTATTTACGGTTCTATTTAACTATAAAATGCTGTTTAATATGGGAAATATTTATTTTCCTCTAAAAAAAAATCTACCTCAGACCCCACAGTCCTGACTGGCACTAAAAGGCACAAGTCTTTTATAGTTATTGTAAATTACAAGAGACTTTTTAGACTCGCATTCAAACCCGGAATAAATACTTCAGCACCACACAAAAATATCTGTATTCAGAAATCGAACTCTCGGTTTCATGCTCCACAACATCTAAACCAACTGCGCCGTAAAGCTGTCAAAATATAACACAATTTAATCACATTACAGTCTCGCAGGTGTGACATACGCACTTTCAATCGCCAAAAAACTTTAAAATGCATTAAATATTAATAAACTTTTTCCTCGTTTGTCATGTACACGGATCGTATATTTTCTTGGGCAGTAACAATAAACTTTTATAGCCAATAAACTTGTGCCGCGTCGGCGTTCGAATTAATTTTATTTTAATCACCTTTTAAATTGTAACTTAAAGTTCAAACTTTTCGCACGCGTTATGTGACAGATATTAGAGTTTCAAAATGGCGGTCAATTTAGAAAATATTTTTGTAGCTATTTTATAGCATGAAGACTGTTAGCAAATTACTATTTTTCTTGAACCACAAGCCAAACCAAAGCTCACTATTAAAAATAGGCCCTAAACATCCTCCTTTAAAGATTTTCACATTTACATACATACATAAACACACGCCTTTTTCCCAGAAGGGGTAGGCAGAGGTGCTACCAGAACACCCACGTTTCGCCTTGTATATTTCGTCCCACGATATGATAGGGGGCGAGCCTATCGCCATATCGCCAATTTTCACATTTACATCTAGTGAATAAGTTAATCTCGGCCCATAAATATCTTGAAACAAGTCTATCATATATAGTCTATTAACGGGTCAGAATGAACAAAGGGACAAGGAGTTATTATTTTTTAAACTGGCGAAACAAAACTATAATCCAGCTAATGATAAATGCATAGAAGTAAAAAAAAATATCCAGATAGTTCCGGGTTCGTGAATAATTTGGTATCTTAATAGAAAAGAGAATTCTCAGTAATAGACCTCTGTTATCCATAAATCTGAGCTAAACCGAGTTAGTATATGACGTATTTTTTACGAGCTAATTCTTATAAAGAATCTAGGCATGTGTCCATGCAATGTTTTCCTTCACCATTAAAGCAAGCAAGACTGCCTCGGTGGCTTAGTTGTACTGCGGTATGATTGCAAAGCTGTGGTCTCCGGTTTGAATCCCGGGTCGGGCAAAGTGATATTGGATTTTTCTATCCATTATCAGCCCGGAGTCAGGAATTTGTGTCCGATATGGCGATAGGCTCGCCCCCTATCACATCGTGGGACGGAACATACAAGGCGAAATGTGAGTGTATTGGTAGAACCTCTGCCTACCCCTTCTGGGAAAAAGGCGTGAGTTTATGTATGTATGTATTAAAGCAAGCTATAACAATATACACACGTAATTTCAAAAAGTCAAAAGCGTGTGCTCTGTTTCCGAAACCGCGAAATCCGGTTTGGCAATCCAGTCCGCTCCTAATTGCGCTTATTTGAATGCTAATAAATAATAGTAGGTGTTTCTTATGAATATACACGTTTTTATCATACACGAGAAGATGTTTCTCTTTGTTAGATATCTTTGTCAAAGTTATTAACTAAATAAATTAAAATAATTTATAGAAATAATAAGTACTGCATCGATGGCGTAGTTGTGCTAGAGTATTATTATAAAGCTGAGGTCTCGGGTTCGTATCCCAAGTTGGACAAAGTGGTATTGGATTTTTCTATTCATTATCAGCCTGGAGTCAGGAATTTGTGCCCGATATGGCGATAGGCTGGCCCCCTTTAACATCCTGGGACGGAACCAAAAGGCGAAACGTGAGTGTCCTGGTTACTACCAAGAGAACATTCCTCCTATCCCTGGGAAAGAGGCGTGAGCTTATTTGTATGCAAATAATAAATATACGAACAGTCACACAACTTAGTAAAATACAAATATTCTGTCAGGGGTGTTAAAAAGGTACGGGACTCCTTTTTGTGTCATAATACTTGATAAAAACAAACATTTTTGGACCGCATACACACTTGTTTCGATGCGAGAATCAAACTCGGGGCGGTTTGTCTTTCAGCCGTGGCTTTAACTGCTCTACGGAGGCTGTCAAGTGTTAGCTTTCCTTTTCATAAAGCATGGTATCAAAAAACGATACAAACACTGGACCAGAGTGCTAGAAGCCTGCTTTAAAAGGAAAACAGTTCTATTCACTTTTTTTTTATTGCATAAGTCCGGCAAACGAGCAAACACGTTACCTGATGCTAAGTGATCACTGCCGCCCATGAACATCCACAAGTCTGGATCATAGGTGTGTTGCCGGCACAATAGGGAGGGGAGCGGGAAGGAAAAAGGATAGGAAGAGGAAAGAGATATTGGGCATCCGGAAATCTCACTCACCGAACGAAACTCGACAGCTCAGCCATCCCTCCACGTCAATTTCTTGTGAGACAGTGGTACCGCCCCGGATGAGCCTGCCCATTCTTGCTGAGTAATGACTGACAACAGCGTGGCTCTACTTACTTAAAGTTGAAAGTTGTGGAGCCAAGCTACCGTATCAATGACAGCGTCCGTGACGCAGATGGTTAGACGCCGCGCCGACTGTGAATCAAGAGGCCGCGGGTTCCATCCCCGCAGCGAGACAAATATTTGTGAGGCCCACAAGTATTTGTCTCGGATCTGGGTGTTTGTGAGACCGAAAAGGCTCTCGTAGTTTCTGATACACACGGCACAATACTTAATTGATCTTAATGTGGGTTCAGGACTGTGTATGTTTATTTATTAATACTCACTCTCAATGGATTCTCTCGATTGTTTAGTAGGCCCGTGCCCAGCAGTGGGACGTATATGGGCTGAGACAACAATACAACATTAACAGGTCGGCTCTATCGGGAAAGGTTCACTGCCTTATAGAATACTGCCGTTATAGTTTTATTCGGTAAGCAAGATCACAGGAGACCCTGTAGTTGGTAAAATATTCGAATCTTTCTGCTAGCAGCTACGGTGCACTATAAAATCCGCCATACTAATTTAAGCCCTTGTGTTGCGTATCGAGTTCAGCCAATCGTATGTTTAGAATAAGCCGACAAAATCTCGTCAACCAGCGAAAGGACACAGTTTCTTGTCGGCAGATATTCTATTACGATAACACGTATATAATGTGCATTGTATTAACTTTGTAGTTCCAGAATGAACAAATATTTATGACTATATAATAAACTTTAATAATGGTTCATGAGTGCATTATTTTATGGCTGCTAACGAAAAACAAGTGTCACAATACCTAGAAAATGAACTTAATATAAACTAAACTTGTAAACAAATTAAAAATGCAAATCCACCAACCGCCAAAGGACATAGAAAATAATGTAAAAAGTTCTCAGGTGCACACAGACAGACAATCAGCTGTCTAACTCGACTGTTATGTTATATAAATTATTCACATTTACCACGTCTCGTGTGACTCATACAAATTGCGTTGCTTTGTAAAAAAATGTTGCAATGTACCAACTGTCCCTGCGTACAAATTTATCTTGAAGTTAATACAGTCCTTTATCTCTAGTAAAATATCTAATTAGTTTGTCTATGGTTATTATGAGTTGACAGAATTCAAATAAGGTAGCATGTTTGCGTAACAAACCTCTTTCGTTTTTATTTTGTTATCGTAGGTACTAGCCGCAAATAAGAAGTAAAATTTAACGTTCTTTATTCAAATTTAAATGTTTCCTCAACGTTCTTTTTTTAAATGTTATTTATTGTTACTGATACTTACAATCATTATATTTACTGAGAAATTCTATGTAGTTATCGAGTAACAATATGCATAAAGGTGTGAAAGAGACGATATGAACGTGCGGTACTAATCACGATATGAATCACGATATAACTATTGAGTTATATCGTGATTTTAACAAGCACAACTGCATTGTCTCTGTAAAGAGAGTTCTTTTGATGAAATGATTGCCTATAAACAGACGCTGTCAAAACAGTTTTATAAAATGAATATAGCGAGCAGTCACACAAACATGATACGGGCACTATATCGAAATTACTAGAAACAAAGACTGCCTTTACGGTCCAACAACACTCAGACTCCATACTCCTAATTAATACGGGGATTAACATAGAAAAAAATTCCAAAAAATCTCTTTAACCAATCGAAACGCAACAGAAAAGCTAATACATAAAGTCCGTTTTCAATGAGACAGTTGTATGACAATTGTACTGTTTCTTTAACGGCCTAAAGCAACGATTTTTTTTATTGCAATGAATGTCTAGACTAGCAACATTAGTCTGATGGCAAGCGATACGACCGCTCATAGACAGTAGCAAAACCAAACACAATGAATAACAAAACAATGTTTGGCATTTCACTGTACTCGCCATCTTGAGGCATAAGTCTCATTATGTCCAGTAGTTACTCTGGCTACAATGTCCTTTAATCCGGAACACAACAGTGCTTTTACACTGCTGTTTTGCGGAAGAAATAGATATTGCGGTGGTACATACCCAGGCGGCCTCTCACATGAGAGACCTACCACCAGTGACTATTAAACTCTACCATTTGTAATTACCTTCTAGTGCATGGAAACATGTGTTTGTAAACACATCCATAGTAATGGAGAAATCGTGATTTAAATGTTTTACAAATAGATGTTACAATTTCACTAGTAATCTTAATAATAACGCTTTTCTCTCTTTTTGTATTTTGTTTTATTATAATAATGTATTGTGTTTTACTGACTGTCTGACTGCCTCGGTGGCGTAGTGGTACTGCGGTATGAATGCAAAGATGAGGTCTCGGGTTCGAATCCCGGGTCGGGCAAAGTGATATTGGATTTTTCTATTCATTATTAGCCCGGAGTCAGGAATTTGTGCCCGATATGGCGATAGGCTCGCCCCCTATCACATCGTGGGACGGAATATACAAGGCGAAACGTGGGTGTTCCGGTAGCACCTCTGCCTACCCCTTCTGGGAAAAAGGCGTGAGGTTATGCATGTATGTATGTTGTGTTTTATGCGGCTAATTTCGTGATAATATTTTTTTTTCTTTGTTTCTAATTTGCTTTTATTACCAACATCATTATGAGTCACCGGATAACCAATTACCTCAGTGATCTGTTAGAAGCTGCTCGCCTCCAAAGACTTCCTGCAACTTATACGTTTATTTCTCCTTTGTTTCATGATTCAATTATCAGAAATCAGAAATCATTTAGTTCTATAAAATGTAGGTACAATCATCAGGTTTTAAATAATAATATACAGGGTATATCAAGACTGCTACCGAAAACGAAGCCAGGTGGTAGTTTTAGTGACTTTAGACACAATGCAACTAAAATTTTTGCAAAATAGTGACTATTTTTTTTGTGTTTTCCTATCATCGTATTTGGGTGGTAAATACATACATTTTCCTAAAAAAATAATGTACTCCCTTTTATTTTTAAAAAGGCTATGGTACGCAAGGTTTTAAATTATAATTTTAGCAAAAACTATGGATAAAAAATTCGCTGCGTTTTTTTGCAAAACCTTTAGTTGCATCTTTTCTGTAGTCACTAAAACTACCACCTGGCTTCGTTTTCGGTAGCAGTCTTTATATACCCTGTATAAATAATTCCAGTAAATTTTGCTATGTGGCGTGCAAAAGTTAATATTTTATTTATTTGTCGACATTTTGAAAACGTCAAACACACACCGTTTGTTTCGGTGATTCTAATTTATTACGCGAACGCCACCGGTCCGCCGTCGGCAGCATGAGTTATTTAATTTTTTTTTATTACTATTCATGAAATCAATCCCAAATTTTATCGAATTAATCAATAAATCAGACTCGGTAAAACTCATTTCCTCAATTTTTTAATTTTGTAGCTAAATCAGGTTGTAGTAATAGGATCTAGCCTGTGGATCTAGCTTTAATACTCAGGTTTATATAACTATTCAATTTAAATTACGTATAATCATGAGCTTTTTAAATCTAAATGTGTGAAACAAGGTACTAAAATGGTTTCTTACATTTACGCGAATGTAACACATTGAACTAAAACGAATTTCGTGGTCACGGGGCGGACGGTCCGTCGAACGAACGACGTCGAACGTCGAGTGAACGGAACTTCGCGAAGTTAAAAAATGTAAACATTAAATAAAATTAGCGATAAAATTCGTTAGAATTCGGTTCATTTCAAGATGCTAAAAAAATATCTTTATAATTAATTGCAAAAGAAGACAAATAATGAAAGAATGTACCATATCATACATACATAAACTCACGCCTTTTCCCAGAAGGGGTAGGCAGAGGTGCTAGCAGGACACCCACATTTCGCCTTGTATGTTCCGTCCCACGATGTGATATGGGGCGAGCCTATCGCCATATCGAGCACAAATACCTGACTCCGGGCTGATAATGAATAGAAAAATCCAATATCCCTTTGCCCGACCCGGAATCCGAACCTGAGACCTCAGCTTTGCAATCATACCGTAGTACAGCTACGCCATCGAGGCAGTCAAATATCAAATGTATAGTCATTATTTATTGTTTTTTACGCATTATGCTTGCCGTACCTGTATCGTAGGTTTACCTTAAATAAATCTTAGCATAAACATAATTCAACTTTACAGCCTCCGTGGTGCAGTTCGTTGGACGTTGACTGTGAAACGTGCCGCGGGTTCGAACCCCGCACCGACACAAATGTTTGTGTGAACCATAAGTATTTGTTTCGGATATGGGTCTTTGTCAGACCGAAAAGTCTCTCGTAGTTCCTGATACCCACGACACAAGACTCGCCATTAGTGTGATCTCAGGACTACGTATTTGACTGTTGGATGTATTCATTTATTTGCTTATCTGCATTATACAAATATTTAAAGCCTAATCTAAACATATTTTATATTTTGCACAAACTAAATAAACGATTTGTTCTTAATTCAACCAATTAAAATCAAATTAATCTAAATAAACCTTTTCACGTGCGTTTGTATGATATATGGCAAATTGCTGAATAGCATGCCCACAATGCAACGCGGTTATGCATGTTACTTGCTTAAACGGTGGATGGTTTGACAGCGTAGGTAGAGCTGTTGGTGCACAGGTTCGGTATGAGGAATAATACAATATTTAATGCTTATTCACCGTTATAATGCGTGGTGATTGACTATCAATACACACATGACTTCGAAAATTCAGAGGTGTTCCCTGGGATTTGAACCCGCGACCACCGTGAACATATAGGCAGCCGCGTCTGCTCCGTTTACCAACAGGCCACCAAGCATTATAATGGTGAAGGAAAACTTCGTGAGAAAACCTGCATACCATAGCAATTTGTATAAATTCCTATGGTATGTAAAAGTCTGCAACCCGCACTAGGCCAGCGTGGTGAACGATATGGCCTAACCACTCTCAATCGTTTTCTTGATTGTAGAAGAGGCCCGTGCCCAGCAGTGGGAGGTATATGGGATGATACAGATACAGATAATGCTTATTAAAAAAACATACAATAATATTAAAATAAGTGAATGAGTTAATGTCATGGAAGGATCCAGAATTAATCGTAAACGAAACAGCTGGAAAATTATTTCTGACAGATGCCAGAGGCCATTATAATTCATCACCCACATTGCCGATCTTTTGTACCTTTAGTAATAATTGATATATTTTAAGAATGACGTAGGTAGTTGCATGCTATATGACCGGCCCCCTGCCACTTCAACTTGCTAATCCTAAGGGGTACGTCGGTAACCTTTGCTCTCCTACGGATCTCCTCATTTCTGATTCGATCTCGTAGGGAAACACCGAGCATAGCCCTCTCCATAGCGCTTTGAGGGCCGCTAGGGCCGAAAGGTTCTGGAGTGGAGGCCATGTACGAGCAAGCGAAGAGTCAGACGCCCACCCACAAGGTGGACGGACGACAAGGTTAAGGTCGCAGGAAATCGCTGGATGCAGGCCGCTTCCAACAGGTCTATGTGGAGATCCATGGGGGAGGCCTATGTTCAGCAGTGGACTTCCTGTGGCTGCAGAGAAGACGAAGACCTATCTTCTTCTTATCTGCAGTTAAACGTTATATAATATTAAAAATACAATGATTCAAAAACAAAAAAATTGTAAAATAATTCCCTAATTTGTAAAACAATAATTAGCTAATTATTTCAAATACTAAAAATATAACATCTTTATTAAAATAAAATTACAGTAAACCTAAATGTATTTTGTCCGTTCTAAATGTTTTCACAATAAAACATACTGACATTACGATAAAAAACTTGAAAATAAAACCCTCGCCCACAGAACCCTACTAAACGTCAAACCATCGAAGCAATATAAGATTTTCTCTTTGCTCAATGAAAAAAACACACGCTCCATACGTAGAACATTTAATTATAGCTGGTCGCTTTGCATATTCGCTAATTATAAATCATTATTAGACATTATCGTGAAATGGCCGCGTACCGTGGACGCTTCCAGTGTTTTTATTAACGCGTTTTGAGAAGCCATTTGTATTACGGATGGATGGATATGTTTGTTTATTGCTTTATTTGTTGCGTATTCATATGCCTGGTGGTAGCGGAACGTGACATGCCGAGATGTGGTTGTGGGTTTCCATCCAAGGCCTATCTGGGTTTAGGAAAATACGGGTATTGTATGTAAAATAAAGTGCTTGGTGGCCTGTTGGTAAACGAACTAGACGCGGCTCCCAAAATGTTCACGGAGGTCGCTGGTTTAAATCTCAGGACACAACGCTGACTTTTCGGAGTTATGTGTGTTGATACTTGATAGTCAATCACCACGCACTATAATTGAAGGAACACGTCGATAAAATAATTCATTAAAACAACTATTAAGACTTTTTCTTGAAATATTGTTTTATAAACATCTAAATCTAAAATATTAAATGAAACGCACCTAACGTATTTTATAATTGTTATTTATGATTATTTACTATCAGATTTCATATTAATCGTGTTCATCCACTAAAAAAAATTAACTCGTTGTTCACCCAGTTACCAGTTACGCATATAAATTGTAATTAATTAATTTAGTTAAAAAAACACCAATTGACATCCGCTATTTTATCAATATAATTTATTGCATTTTATATAAACATAGCTAATGAGTTTGTCTGTTGAAATGTCACGGCAATCTTGGACAAATGTGTTTTTGCTGTATTTGTATATCTTTGCAATTAAGAAGTATGTTTTGTTTATTGTATAGGACAGGGGAATTAATGGCTGGTTCACCTGTGGTAAGTAATTGTTACCGCCTTAATACAATGATATTAGTGCCCAGATTGGTGGCCTGTTGGTAACGGACCAGACGCGGCTGCCTACATGTTCAAGGTGGTCGCCGGTTCAAATCCCAGGGCACACCTCTGACTTTTCGGAGCCATGTGTGTATTGATAGTCAATCACCACGCACTATAACGATGAAGGAAAACAGCGTAACCTGAATACCATAGCGATTTGTATAAATTTGGTATGTAATAGTCCACCAACCCGCACTAGGAAGCGTGGTGGACTAAATGGCCTAACCACTCTCAATCGTACTCTCGGTTGTAGAGGAGGCCTGTACCCTGCAGTGGGACGTATATGGGCTGATACAATAGCCTGATTGGTGGGGAAATTGTAGGCCTTTGCTAAAGTCCCTTGACGTGTAAGGGGTGAGAAAATAATGAAAATTTTCGTCATAAATAGTTAGCATAGTCCGTCAGCGGTAAATATTCATATCGAGATAATGCTTTATATTCAGCAGTGGATTTCCCGTGAAAGAAGAGAGAGAAAGGGAGATATATAAGATCCTTCCCTATCACTTTTACTTCAGTTATTTTAATTTGTATTATTTTATGTCTGTTCTGGTATTTCTTTTTATTATTTTTTTGTAATTCGTGTTATTTTTTATACTTAATCTGAGCTATTTTTGATTTTGTACTATTTTTTAAATTTTATTTATATTATTTCAATTTCATGTGTAACTTGTTATACTTAATTTAAATTGATTAACTTTTGAATGCTACATGTAACTCCGAACGTCATACGCATGCCCTGGTCGCATATAATTGTAACGGTATTTTAAAAGTATATACACGTTACGTAGATGATCCAAATAAAATAAATAAATAATAATAAATATCACATCTTAGAGAAAAAAACTGTGGAAATAACTGTGAGTGGGTAACACTAACAGTATTTAACTATTATAGGATGTAAGTGAGAGGCTGCGATTATCATATTTTCTGAGGCCCAATAACCCTTTAAGCCCCGTGACCACGAAAACTGTACAGTGATCAAAACTTCGGAAAATGAAAAAATGAAAAAAAAAAATATTCGCGATAAATTCCGTAAGAATTCATTTTATTTCAACCCTTTCATCCATCTGTAGTTTTCTTTTTCCCTTCCAACTTTGAGTAAGCGGCAACGTATGATCCAAGTACTGTTAATTTTCAAGGGCGGTAGTCATTTACCACCAGATGAGTTTGACTCACTTGACGCCCCTATACAACAAAATTCCTTTAAAAAGAACGGAAATTCTCCGGCTTAAGACATCCTACTGAGTCATATTTTCTTAATTTTCTCTCGTCTAAAACCACGAGATCAAAAGCGTACAGAAACCGACTTAACACTAATGGAATAATTCGTCGGTGCATCTTTGACTATTTGACATCGCGACGCATGACCGAGCGACCAATGTCAATTGACCCCTGCGTGATACGTACCGCTGAAGTGACTTTGAAAATAAAGCGTTGTTTATGGCCGGTTAATTGTTTTATTGGTCTGCGTTTGTCATGCTGTGGGTTTGATTCCGAACTTGTGTGGCAATTGAGGTTTTGATTTGTCATTTAGTTTATTAAGTGCTGTGCTTTTTGTTTTAATACGAAAAAGGCTACAATTAATCTGACGGTGAATTCATGCAGTCCAAATAGATCTATGAGAGACATAATTTCTCGCCAGTTGACATAATTATGCTGGGCTGTTGGAATATTAATATTAGGTTGAATTTAAATCACCACACAGTTTCGAGGGACAATAAGAAGAAAATTTTATCATCGTGCACGGTAATCGCTATCCTAGTCGATACGCAAATCCTACGACCAGCCTTGGTTATGATATACCTAGGTAACAAATATGTATTTTGAAAAAAAAAAAATTGATATATGCCATTTTTTTTCCTTTTTATAACATATACAATTGGAAGCAAGGAGAAAAAGTGACAAGTTAATGTTTTTTACGTGCAAAAATTATGTTCCGGCGATTCTAGTTATTAAGTTGTACAAGAAATAATTTAAGAATTAGCAAATTCGTTAATTTGCTTAAAATATTTACATACAGAAATACATATCACGCCTTTATCCCTGAAGGGGTAGGCAGAGGGCAATGCAACCAGGACACCCACGTTTCGCCTTATGTGTTTCGTCCCATAATGTTATAGGGGACGAGCCTATCGCCATATCGGGCACAAATTCCTGACTCCGGGCTGATAATGAATAGAAAGTACATAGTAGTACAGCAACCCACCTAGGCAGTATATTAAATTAATTTATTCGTAATTATAATAATTTTATTTAAAAGTATTTTGGATAATAAAATTAAAATACTATTAATAAATTAGAATAAATATGCTATTTACTTTATCGACAGTATAAATTGAATAATGGTTTTTTAATTAATTAAACACATGGCTCCTCTAGAATAAGAAATAAGAAGGAAAATGCCTACGAACGTCATACGTAATTTATTTTCATTAACAAAAGTTGTTTACATAAACGGTTTTCAACGGCTTATATGGTTAGTTTTGAAACGCTATTCATCAGAAAAATTATAAAATTGTGTATTTTAATTATATAATTGTGCGTCATGTTAACTTAATTGTTAACAATTTTGTTACAAAATGGTTTTATATGAATTATATGACAATTATCGGGGTTTCCCCACAATATCGAATCAGAAATGAGGAGATCCGTAGGAGAACTAAAGTAACCGACATTGCCCAGCGGATTAGCAACTTGAAGTGGCAATGGGCGAGGCACATAGCACGGAGAACTGATGGCCGATGGGGCCAAAAAGTTCTTGAATGGAGGCCACAAAACGGAAAGCGCAGCGTGGGACGTCCACCCACTAGGTGGTCAGACGACCTGGTAAAGGTCGCGGGACGTCGCCGGATGCAGGCTGCCTCCAACAGGTCACTGTGGAAATCATTAGGAGAGGCCTATGTTCAGCAGTGGACTTCCTTTGGCTGATGGATTGGATTGGATTGGATATCCGATGATTACAAAGTTATGGTTTTAACGTATGTTATGTGAAGTTTCACCTAATTAATAACTAAACTCACATTCACATACATAGTCCTGTCGCACCGTGATATAAGTCTTGTTTCGTGGGTATCAGAGCCTATGATAGAGTATTTGGTCTCCATCAATCTTAATGCAAATACTAATTGCGGATTTCACAAATTCGTCTCGGTGCAAGAATTTAACAGACCTCTCGTTTTATAACCAACATCTAATTAACCAACTGTAACTTGAAGGCTGTCACACAAACAAACATGTGTTTTAAACAATAAATTTTTACCAGTTTAGATGTGACGCCACTAACCACGCGGCGTCAATTCGAACTTCTACAACGAACCTAATATAGGTTGCAAGAAGTCGCTGGATGCAGGCCGCTTCCAACAACTCTGCGGAGATCCTTGAAGGAGGCCAATAATCAGCAGTGGACTTCATATAGCTATCCAATCCATCCAATCCATCAGCCAAAAGAAGTCCACTGCTGAACATAGGCCTCTCCCAATGATTTCCACAGTGAACTGTTGACATATAGCTATAGAAGCAATAAATTTTGAATTCATCAAAATGTAACATTATAAGGATTTAATCTACCAATTAACATTGTCACTGTCCATACATCTGCAATAATTTCCAGAGGTCAACTTATGCTGGTCTTCGTATAGTGGTTTAATAAGTAAATGGGCGAGACAAATCGTTCAGCGCGGCGCCTTTGATCTGCGTCGCGGTGCGCATTAAGGATCTTTTGTAATTGGTGGATCTGTTTTGGGTTCATGTTATTATATGTATGGTTCTGTGTGGTTTTTATAATTGAATTTTTAGCTGATAGAGGTATTAATTGTATGACCGCTTGTGTTTTTATTAATAGTGTTTAATGTGGTAGGCGTAAGTTGAAACACATAGTTTTAGTCTATTTTTTGATGAAATAAAAAAGGACCGGAAATTATGAATATCTATTGACCAATGTGTAAAATATAACAATTTCGGCTTAGCTACTGTATACTATAAAATATATTTTGTACAAAAAAAATACACCAGTTATATGACATTTTCACACCATTTGCGAAAACCTATTGAGCATTGAAACACATCCGTTTATCAACGTCTGATCAGTGCCTAAAACAAAAACACACCAACAACTTGAATTAACAAAACTTACACAACACAACAGTACATTATATTCCAAAATTACTACACGAAAAAGCAGCTAATTACCAAAGCACCTGAATTTGGTATCTACATCGGAGTATCGAATGCAAGCTGACAATGCGAGTGGATTACTCGAATTTGTTTTTTACATGGTAAATATTATCGTGACACGAAAGGGGCGGATTGGGACCCCGTGCCGATTCACCGCGTAATTGTTAGTTTTAATTTCGTTTGCAATTGCCTTTGTGCCTATTGTGTGGTCGATTTTAAAGGTTGACGCTTGATTGGTTTTTATTTATTTATTTAATCTTAACTGCACACAGAAAGGAAAAACAAGCAAAAAAATAAGAAAAATAAGAAAAAAGTACAGATGGCGGTCTTATCGCTCTAGGCGATTTCTTACAGACAACCTTTGGATGGATCTAACACAATGAAAAGAAGACAGGGTTTGAAGAAGTTTTTGTATTTGTCTCGGTTGTTCCACACAGTTGAATATCTGTTCTGTGGGTTGGTCTATGTGTGGAAAATGATGTCGTTATGTAGATAGTAGTTTAATGTAGATTACAAGTAATGTAGTAATGAGATGTTATTATTCATACGTACATATTTTTGACTACCTTTTTGGCAGGAATTTTGCTCGTATTGAATACACAGTTTATGCCTAGGTTTTTCGGATTAAAAATCTCCGACTAATGGCATAATTATTTATGAATTAAAAAATATATTAAATATATTGACCCATTGCTCTGTTGCTAGGTGTAGGAATTAATGCAATAAATAAACTCTTTTTTATGTACAATAATTTAGGCCAAAAACTTTCTCGGTATTTCTATATCTCACACACGATGTAAGTAGTGTTACGATTAATATTTGGGTTCACCATGTATAATTGTATAGAAAAATATTTTATGTCATCGATAGCTGTTTTAGAGAAACATAATCAAATATGAATTCTCCTTTGGAAATACAAGACAGGAGTTATCATTTTTTGCCACATGATTTATAAAATTCATAGAAATAGCCAAGTTATTGTAAGAATTTCTAATCCCTAGAGCAACTGACAATTTGATTGACGACAGCCGAGTTGAAGTTTTTATGGCAACACGAAGAATTTTTATGCCAAGGCATGTAATGATGTGCATTTATTAATTTTAATTTCCCGGCTACCCGTTTAGTTCAATGATTCATTTATGAGGAAATTCGTACCAAAGGAATCAAATTAATTTCAAATTAGCGTTAATTACGGATTCGTTCTTATACAAGGGGAATTCTTCTTTTATATGGAAGCGGCCTGTATTCAGCAGTGGACTGCACCGAGCTGATGATGATGATAGGAACTAATAAAATAAATATGAAGAAAACGTTATTAGATATTGTGTAATACGCACAAAGACAATATGAGTCATCAACCGTCATAAATAAATTAATATACCTTCTCCAGTCAAATATCGGACGTCCACTCCCAACTTACAGCAAGATACATGCTGGATACAGGCCGCTGCTCGCTACCAACTTACTTTAAAGCCGATGTTCAGCAATGGATTTTTCATATCTGAATTTGGTGACGACCGAACCCAAGATGCAGTTGACAGCCATTTGCAGTTTCTAATACCACAAAAATAATGTTTTTTTTAGATTTACGCGAAAGTAAACACAAACAAATTTTTATGGATTTTAATTTTACACAACTTAACATCCCGACGTTTCGATCACTTTACAGCTTTCATAGTCACGGGGTTATATAAAAAATAAATCAAATTCGTGATCAAATCCGTAAGAATTTGTTTTCTTTCAACCAAAAAAACGAATACCCTAATTTATTCACCATGTTTCTCTTTTAATATAACCTAACGTTCAATTACTTATTGCCGCTGTATAAAAAGACATTGAGTTTAAACGTTTGCACATCATTGTGATGTCATATGCCATTATTTGAAGTGTTAAAACGGCTCTAAGCTTTCAACTGTACCGGACAAAAACAGGACCGGTTGGCCATAGATCTAACAATTTATTAGACATGGCTTTTATTTTGTAGGAGTGTAGGAAAAATTAATACGGATTATTCAGTTTATGCGGTCAATTAGTGCCAGTATAAGTGTTTTTTTTTTATCAGCCCATATACGTCCCACTGCTGGGCACGGGCCTACTCTACAATCGAGAGAATCGATTGAAAGTGGTTAGGCCATATAGTCCACCATGCTGGCCAGAATATTCACAAAGTATAAGTGTACTTTGTGAATATTCTGGTTAAATATTGCATTTACTATGAAGTATAGTGCGGACTTTGTCGTCCAAGTATGATAAAAATCTGATTACTGTGTGTATAATTTTTCACATTTTAGGATTATGGGGGATTTGGAAACCTTAAAAAATAATGGAATTGCCATAACATAAAAATACTTTCGTCTGTAGCACTTGAATTCTAGTAATTAGTTTCTGATGTTCTGACTATTCCTCTTTGTTAATCGTAGGTTCTTTGTTCTTGATTTACTAAAGGTCTCATAATTATCTGATTACTAATCAAATGACTATCATGACCAGCGATAAACATGAACTTAACATCATTAACACAAAGGCAGGCAATCTTCAAGCTCGAACATAACAAAACATGCAAATTCAGACTGCAAATTTCGTCGCCACCTTTCATGTAAGTTATTGAATAATCAGCAAAAAGTACGTTAATCAGATCGCGAACTTCCAAACAACGTATTAAACGAATGCATTTGTTTAATTTTAAGTTTTGAGGTCTGTTAATGCTCGCGTGCCGCGCTCGTCACCGATTAAGATGAATATCACCCGCTGCCAGTTATTAAAAGCAACCAAAGGTATTTAATATTGTATTCTTTTAATTTGATCGGTTTATGCCTAAACGAACCAGGGATTTATATGTAGTTTGTGAATTTTTGCCTTCATTTTAATGACGCAGACGTGTTGATCTATTGGTGTGTGCTGTTTTGCTGACTGTATTACTGATGGCTTGATTTGGGTCACCGAACTGTGGGTAAACTAAATTTTCGAAGTATATGATACAAAATTACACAGCATTAATGGATTAAAAATCTAAGAAATAGCGGTGAAACTACAATATACAGATTGCAGGTTCGCTTCCTCACCGAAAAGATGGTTGCTTTGGTTGTAAATTAATTTGGGTCGCGCCTCGTTAGATAGAAATGTAATTGATATTTTTAAGGGCACAAGATTACTATAAGGTTGTATACTTTTATTTATCAATTATATTAAATAATCCAAATTAAAATTATTTTAAAATGAAATTTAATATTAAAATGGTAGTATTTATTGCATGAATTGTTCACGACACCGCGCCGGGCAGGAAATCGGTCCGGTTTAACAGGCGCTGTTCGCCTCTTATCGGGTACTGGCCGCAAAACAAACAGAAATAAAATATTCCGAAAAAAATTAAGGTTGTTTCTTTATTGGGTGTTTGGAGAGAAACCTAATTATACCCATATGGAGATTCAAAATAAGGCTTTATTGTGTATTGATTAAAGAATTCTATAACAAGTGTAAGAAGCCAAAACTCCTCGAATTAGATTTTATCCATCATCATCATCCATCAGCCAAAGGAAGTCCACTGTTGAGCATCGGTCTCCTCTAACGATTTTCACAGTGATCTGTTGGAGAATTAGATTTGGTGAGACTAAATTTAAAATCGAAGCCGTTGGATGCAGGTTTCCAACAGGTCAATGTGGAAATCCTTGGGAGAGGCCTAAGTTCAGCAGTGGACTTCCTGTGGCTGAGGAGAGAAAGAGAGAGCCATATATAAATGCCGTATTCAATACTAAAATCCCGTAACTATTTTCCAATTAATAATATATTGCTAATTCAAATAAAAACTTGATTGCACAATTAATATTAATGTTTTTCACTCTGCTTCCTGTTTACTACTTGTTATGTTGTAGTTTAGATTGGTCATTTACTATTTTCTGCTTCATTGGGTTCCGTTTAATTGTTATATTCTTTTTTATTATAGTCCTATTGATTCTTAGATGTAAATTAATTAGTTGTAGATGCACAAGGGGGACGGACGACCTGGTTAAGGTCGCAGGAAGTCGCTGGATGCAGGCCGCTTCCAACAGGTCTATGTGGAGATCCATGGGGTAGGCCTATGTTCAGCAGTGAACTTCTTGTGGCTGAAGATAGAGAGAGAGAGAGAGAGAGAGAGTGAGTGGCAGTGGGTAGGGAATATAGCGCGGAGAAATGATGGCTGATGGAGCTGAAACGTACTTGCAAGTGCAGCATCAGAACTCTGATTTTCATTCACAACCTGGTAAGATGATCTAATAGAGGTTTTACGAAGATGCTGGATGAATTACTGTGGGTTTCCTTGTAGGTCCTGATGATGATAATGAAATTTTATCGTAATAACTTGAAGCTATAGTGGTAGGTAAATAGATCAGAAGTTCAGGATTTTAAGAACAGATATTTAATAAAAAATAAACATTAAATTTATAATATAAATCTTAAATCGTTGTTAGTCAAGATAATTAAATTGAAATATTAACACTAGTTGGGAATTGTTTCCTTATTTAAAACCTCATAAAAGTTATATTCGTCGAAATATATGTTCATGCTATCCGTACATCGTTATTAAGTTACGCTCGGCATTATTTCGCAAGTTTGCAATGTTTTAAGTACTAATTCAGACGCTTTGAAACGTGCGCCATCAGTCAGGGCGCGATAAGCTACCGGACCTTAATGCCGCCTCGTACAAAGGTTAAGAAGCACCTGTATTCAAAGGTCTGCCGTCCCTTTCTCTCTCTATACGATGGAACGAAACGGCAAATGTGTTTTTGCAACAATGTTCGAGTGCTTAGATTATAATTGTGCGTTTTGAGTAATTTTTGATGGAGCTTTGCAAGGTAATTGTTAGGCTGTCACGCTTTTATTGCCTAATGGAGTATACAAATAATCCTTAATTCGACAGCATTTGCCCCTAAGTATGATGAGGATAATGATGTATCAGTTTGAATAAACAAAATTAATACAAAAAGACGATTAATTAATCCACAAATATTGCTTTAAACTTTTAAGACCATGTTAGAAGTTCGTAAATTATTATATTACTATGATTTTTTTAATTGCATAGGTCTAGCAAATGACCAAACAGGTCATCTGATGGTAAGTGATCACTGCTGCCCATAAACATCCATAACGCTTGAATCAAAGATGCGTTGCCGACCTAATTGGGAGGGGAGCGGGAGGGAAAGGGATGGGAAAAAGAAAGGGGTATTGAGCATCTGGCAATCTCACTCACTGAACGAAACGGGGCAGCTGAACTGTCGCTTCACATCGATTTCCTGTGAGACAGTGGTACCGCCCCGGATGAGCCTGCCCATTCATGCTGAGTCATGACTGACAACAGCGTGGCTCTACCACTTCCAAGCTTAGGCCACAGCCCCCACGGTGGTCTAACGCGAGTTATCGAACTATACTTCTCTAAATCAGCCCACGTCAACCCACTGCTGGGTATAGGCCTCCTCATTTACACGCCACATTTTTCTGTCCTGTGCCAAGTGAATCCACTGTTTTCCTGCGACTCTGACGATGTCATTTGTCCACCTGGCAGGTGGTCTGCCTCTTAGCCGCAGTGACTCTCTGGGCCACCATTCTGTCAGAGTCTTGGTCCATCTGCCATCTAAACGTCTAGTTAGATGCCCTGCCCAACTCCACTTCAACTTGGTGATGCGCTCTCCCACGTCAACAGCCTTTGTTTTTCGGAGGATTTCCGTATTCGGGATGCGATCCAGTAGCGTAATCCCAAGCATTGCACGTTCCATTTGTCTTTGGGCTAACTATACTTACTACCTAGTAAATAAGAACATAGAATATACATTGTTTTCTAAAAGGGTTGATGTCAGGCAGTCGATCGTAAAATTGTATTATGAATCATTTCGCTACAAGAAGATTGCCCATGGCGATGTAAAATTAATTATTAGTACTATGCAAATAGATTGATAATAAATTAAGTACTCTAATAAAGGTAATTGGAAGGTGTTTATGCTAAACTAAACCTTAATAAACGTGAATAAATGATTGTCAATAAACTATTAAGTGTTTACTGCTAATACATTCGTTAACAAGGCTTACTGCCCCTGGTCTATTGACAAAGCTGTATAGATTAAGGATATAATTTTATCATGTAATGCCTTATTGGGCTGGGAGCGGAGTACGTGAAGCGTAAAGTAAAATTCAGAGTATAGATTGTTTGTAAGTGTAGATGTTACGATCAAAATAAAGATTTATTTTGTTTCTGACAAGTGGCTAGTTGAAATATTGTACGCTTCGTCTCTCCAATAGTCTTGTGATAGCATGGCTATGGACAGCGAAGTCCTAGATTTGGACAAGACAGAAAATGCAATTAGTGTGAGATTTTCATTTGGCTTCAAATAACAGTAGTACCACACAATATAACATTGGACTATTGTTGTCTTAAATAGTTAAATAAATAAAAAATATTAATATAAATAATGCCACGGTCTAAAAGACTGCCTCGGTGGCGTATGGGTACTACGGTATGATTGCAAAGCTGAGGTCTCGGGTTCGAATCCCGGGTCGGGCAAAGTGATATTGGATTTTTCTATTCATTATCAGCCCGGAGTCAGGAATTTGTGCCCGATATGGCGATAGGCTCCTCGCCCCCTATCACATCGTGGGACGGAATATACAAGGCGAAACGTGGGTGTTCTGGTATCACCTCTGCCTACCCCTTCTGGGAAAAAGGCGTGTGTTTATGTATGTATGTATGTTATGTACGGTCTAAAAAACTTTAGTAAAACTGATTTTACCACGATTTTCTGTCAGACATTTTCATCACATTAATTTTGCTATGAATTAGTTCTCTATAATTTTTAGTTCTCTATAAAGCGTTGACATTGTCCAAGTCAGTATTGCGATGAATGGCGAGACGAGCATGCCATTCCATGACCAATCATGGCCACTAGCAACACCAAACAACACCATGAATTACAAACTAATGCTTGGTATTCCACTGCTGCCATTCTGAGACATAAGGTGTTAAGTCTCATTATGTCCATTACTGGCTACAATGTCCATTAAACCGAAACACACCAATGCATTTACACTGCTGTTTGACGGACCTTTTTCTAATATCCAAGAATAGTCTAGCTCAACTTGTGAACACATATTTCGATTCCCCAATCGAAGTAATAATTACAACTCGGTATCAGCGATAGCTTATTTAATGCGATGCGAAAGGTTAAGCAACAGCTGTTCTTTGTATCATGATACTTTGTTATTCTGATAATGGAGACACCCATACATTCTGTCTGTGTGGGCACGAATGTTAGTTATTTTACTACTGTGTCTTGCATAAGTTAATGATAATTTACTGTAAAACGGTATATATTAATACACTGCGTTGCACAAGATCCTCCGTATTTCTCATCTTCAGTTTCAGTAACAGCAAAATTATGCTTACTTTCTTTGCAAGTTACAATAGAACGGGTATAAGACAGCTTCCGTGGCGCAGTTGGTTAAACGCCACCTGGGAAACGAGAGGCCGCGGGTTCGATTAAATGTTTGTATGAACCACAAGTTCCCGGTCTGGGTGTTTGTGACCGAAAAGTCTCTCGTAGTTCCTGATACCTATGACACAAGACTCGTTCTTAGCGTGGGGTCAGAACTAAGTATGTGATTGTTGGGTGTATTTATATTTCAAATTCGCAATGCACTTATTTGAACAATTTCCTGATTATTTCTTATTATCAATTTAACCTTGTGGCATCTAAAGTTTGCTTAGTTTGGTCCCAAGGAGAGACCTATCTCTTCTTGCTACAACACATCCTAAGCTGTGACTACCACCGTGCTTGATATAAATTTAGTCCTGAGAAATTTATACACAATATTAGGAATGGAAAACATCAAACCAATCCAATCCATCAGTCAAAGGAAGTCCACTGCTGAACATAGGCATCTCCCAATGATTTCCACAGCGACCTGTTGGAGGCAGCCTGCATCCAGCGACGTCCAGCGACCTTTACCAGGTCGTCTGACCACCTAGTGGGCGGTGGACCATGGAAAACATGCTCAAAGTGAACTGTTTTATATAAAAATCAAACCTAGGATTTTCGGTTCATAGCCTGCACACACGCTGTCACTAAACCATTAACGCGACCCCTGAATTAAAAGTATGGCAGATAAAAACCAAAACTCCAAAAAAGTGTTGGCACTAAGTACCTACGTAATTCATACTAATAAATTGAAAAATATATCTGAAATGCTAAAAGTATTGCAAAAACTAAAGCACTCCATTTGGCGTATTTATTTTATCTAGAGGAGGCGTGACATTTAAAACTAATATTAAAAAAGGTGCCAGTACTAAGTTGTCGTCTAACTCGATACCAGTAATGCAACTATAATTCTTCTTGTCAATTCGTCAATAGTATTTTTAATTACCTTTATATCCACAGCTTACTAATTATTAGATATTAAGTTTTTTGAGGTGTACAAATATTTGCTTATCCTTAAAAATATATACAGGGTTAGTCATCAAGGGTGTTTAAAGCTGAAAGGTTTAAAGCTAAAAGCTGTTTAAAGCTAAGCTACTCATAGTGACCAACTTTTTATGGGGCCAATCCTGAAATCGTGAAACGAAAATCAGCTGTTCCATACATTTTGATAATTCAAACAATTAGCCCCCATATCAGTTATTTATCATCATTTATCTTCCAAGTACATAATCGATCGGTTACAAATTTATTATATGAATAGATTTTAGTGTAATTAACAATAGTATGTAACCAGTTAATATCCAACCTTGCCCGTTCCAAAGTGTGCCCTGCCCAAGGATATACGCACTGTCATTACGAACAAAGTTATCCTAAACACTCGCACACCTGTCATACAAGATGAAAGTGCTGGTTGCGTAACTAATATCATACTATTTTCTATACGCAGTTAAGTTTTAAAAAGCAGCGCGAGTTTGCCGGTATTAATGTAATTATTGTTGGGTACAGTCGTGGAGAATACTTTTTTTTAGAAAAACATGTTATGAAGAAGAAAAGAGACTGGAAAAGAGAGAGATAGATCAAACAGTGTTACGGCCAATAGTTTGAGTTTGTCTAGAATTCTAATGTTTGATATTTCTCGAAAAATACATAAAATGTTCACGAAGACTCTACCATTCTTTTTACTTTTTTTTGAGTTAGATTATTAAATTTAGAAACTTATTTTTAAAAGTATCGATATGAAGGAATTACTGTATGTAGTAAGGCAAAGAAATACGAAGCGGTAATGTAAATAATCACTGTTTCTTTCTAAACTTCAAATATTTGATTTGATATTTCCAAAAAAAATGCATACAATTTTCTTAAAGACTCTACCGTTGAAGCATCGTTTTCTATCATATTTATTAATGAAATGTTATTGTACAAAATACTAATTAAAAGTGCTAAAACTTTAATTTAAATAAAAGAAACTTAATACACAAACATAGTATGAAAAAAAAAAACGATACGCAAAAAAATAATACTTCACTAAGTTGGTCTATGCATTTGTCAAACAGATTATAGAAAACAAGTAACCCAGTAACTAGTAACCTGAAAACACGTAAGTAAATATTTATCTTTCCAGTTATTAGTCTTTAACACATCATTCAGTGACGTCATTTCAACCAGCTGTCACCAAGACTTATTTTAGCAGCGCAGCTGACCTCAGCATTATACAATGATTAAAATACGAGAATATATTTATAGCTTATTAAGAGGCAAATGTTATTTTTATGCTTTTTACAGGACGTTTGTCATACGCGCGGTAGTTCGCGACAGTTACTCCGCAAAGTAGATCGTTTGTTGTTGCTACTGTAATTTGTGTTTATTAAACTTATATATCTTTGTCACCTTGTTGTTGTAGATTAAAAAGATAGGCATTGAAATTGTCCTAGGTTTAATGCAAAGGTCAAGCAAGATTTAATTGAGATAATTTTTTCAGCCAGTCGTTGTTTTTTTTTCTAGCCTATACTTTCAGGGCAAAGGCCTCTCTTTCTTTCTTCCATCCTGCTCTATCCAAGGCTTTCTTCCACCAGTTGGTATCAAAATGGCCCAAGTCATCTCTCCACCTTCTGCGTGGTCTACCACGAGGTCTTTTCAAGTTTTGTGGAGTCCACACGGTAGCAGTCCTAGCCCACAGCTCGCCTGACGTACGACAGATGTGATCCGCCCAGTCCTACTTTAATTTGGCAGTTTGTTGTCCAACATCCACGATTTTTGTTCTGTCGTTGTTTAGATTAAAAAAATAAAAAATAAGAATTATTTACAACTAGAGAATAATCTATAAAGATTTATGTCAAAGCTAATTAATAGTTTTATAATATACAATAAAAAACATATTGCGTCAACCACTCACTTTTTCATGATTACGCGAGATTAAAATTTAAAAAAAACTTAGATTCTTTCACTTTTCTCGACACCTGTACGCTCGTACACTCCGTTGCAGTTTCAGCAACAGCCAGTGATTATAGCGAAGTCATTTTTCAAACTAGTTGTACTAAAACATTGTATCTAATGTATTTTTAAATATTGAACATATTTGTATGGAGTTGAGACATCAGCTACATCGCCTGAAGCTTGCAAATATTGTTGCAACTCAACAGTAGTAGTTCCCTTACTACCATACAAAATATGAGAGGACTAGACTGAGAGAAGGCGAAGGTGAAAGAGTGTTCTCTGCTTTGTGGCGACAAGCGTTGTTACAATATCGGTGTATTTCTTTATTCTTACATTTTTTAAATGACAAATATTCTATTAGGTCGTTAGATTTGAGTCCATTACACTTTTTGAAAATCACTCTGAAAATGCTTAATGTCGGCCCGTGCTTATATGTACAAATATTGGCCAATGTTTCGTAGTAGACTGTGACTGATTATTGTGACGATGATGTTTTACAAATGAACTAAATTAAGAACCAAGTATATTGATAGTCACTATAAAACAAAGCCTTAAATCATCCAGTACTTTAATGGTAATTCCGTATATTATTTTACAATTGAGCCCAATAACTCATTATTATTTATACACATGAAAAGTGAAATGAAAACGCATCGAATTCTTTTCAAGATGATCGGTAAAACGGAACGCTCGCGGCGCCTTTAGCCCGCCAAATTGAAAAAAAAAAAAACGCGCGCGCTTTTCAAATTCCGAACGCGTTGCTATTGGCGCGAGCATCTGCGCGCGCGACGTTAACTTGTCACTTTGACACTTCGATACAAAATGCCCTCGAACATTCCGCCTGTGTCGGCGTGTTTTTTACGCGTGGATTAACTTTAAATACAATTCTGATGCGTAGTGGATGATACGCTATAAATACGATACAAGATATGAATACTAATGTGAGACTGTCTTTCCTTGCCCTTCCTAACTATAAGTTTAGCTGTAAATATCGCCTTGGGGATAAACTTTGTAAGGCAAGTGTCAATTATTTGTTTTGAAGTGAATATACGCATGTTTAATAGAATTGCTGTCTGTTTACGTCAACTTTGTATCCTGCTTCTGCAAACTGACTACATTGTATCTGTTAGTAATGCCGTCAAAAAATAATCTCCTGTTTAATTTCTTTTTTTAATGATACAGTGAAAGTACCTTGGACTATAGAATGAAGGGAATATGGCCTTAAACTGTTTGATCAAGTCGCAAAGAAATACATTGAATGTACTTACATTGAAGCTCTCTATTGTTTAGGGCTCTTCAATAGATAGATCGACTACTAATCGTATGACAAATGTTTTTTCTAAAAAATTATTGTATGTTGTAAATATTTTCAGCTCAGAGCTGTTTTTATCTGGAAACAATTAATACACTTATGTGTACCTATATCAATACCTCAGACTCATGGTCTAAATGGCTTCAACGACGTCACAAATAAATACATTTTCCATAAATGTCTTAAAATTTCCAAATGCACAAAATACCAAAAACATATTCTTTTCAGTTACCCATTGAAGGAGTTTACAGTGCTATTGTGAATTTATGTGTTAATTTTAAATTATTGCAATTTTACAAATGCAAAATTATTCCGGTAGTGATTTAAGTACATTGTGCCTAAATAAATAACTAAATATCAAATAAAAAATACCCAAGAAATATTACAGCATAGCTTGCCCTATGCAACATACATTATTCCATAAAATGTGCATATACATCATTGGAAATTATTTATAATCCCCCACCGACTCAATGAGATATCCATTGCTGATAAACGTAACTTTTAGCTCGTGTCATTCCGAAAAAACTCGTTATTGGAACCGCATTTGTTTCGTATTTTTATATTTCATCTGTTACGGTAACAGTAAATATGGTTTTAATTAAGTATTTTTTATTTTTATTGGTTTTAGGTTGTTGGCATTTTTGATAGCTGGGGGTTGAAGGAATCGGTGTTATAGGGCGCTGTCCTATCACATTTGGAGTTTCTGTATCTGTATCGGTATCAGCCCCTATACGTCCCACTGCAGGGCACGGGCCTCCTTCACAACCGGAAATACTATTGATAGGGGTTAGGCCATTTAGTCCTCCATGCTGACCTAGTGCGGATGGGTTCCTTTACCTTTTCTTATTACGCCACCAATCGTTTTTAATTGTACCAGCAACATTTTCATCGACCCAAATTCTATTTTTATTATACTAACTCCTGCCTACTTTTGTCACTTGTCTTTGATAAATCCCATAACATGTTACCTACTCTCTCTCTCTCTTCAGCCACGGGAAGTCCGCTGCTGAACCCGTAGATCTCCACATCGCCTTCCATTAATGTCACTGCGATTAAGTAATAATCGTGCAGTACAGTCGCGTGCAAGATTGCTATAATGAAAACTATGATGATCTTTATCCAAAATTACAAATAAAATCTCAAGAGTAATTCGTCGGATGCAAATCGTCAAACTTGTCAAATTTCTAAATTTCGGGACAATTTAGGACACAGTTACCCCTATATCTCGTATTCGGACGTTTTATTGTGTGTGATGTCCATCCTATGTCAAACTTCAATACCTTTTTCTTTGTACAGAACCAGCCATCGTTTCCATATTGTAGATGGTCAAGGTGGTCGCGGATTCAAATTGTGGTTGCGGGTTCAAATCCCAGGGCACACCTCTGACTTTTTGAAGTCATATGTGTATTGATAGCTATTAATCACCACGCACTATAACGGTGAAGGAAGACATCGTGAAGAAACCTGCATACCATAGCGATTTGCATAAATTTCTATAGTATGTAAAAGTCCACCAACCCGCACTAGGCCAGCGTGGTGGACTATATAGGTAACCACTCTCAATCGTACTCTCGATTGTAGAGGAGGCCCGTGCCCTCCAGTGAGACGTATATGGGCTGATACAATAAAAAAAAAAGATGTTCATGTGTAGCGGTGGTCGCTTTCTATCAAAACGCTGAGTTTCTTATCGCTTATAAGCTGTAAAATAAATATCCTACTAAAACGAACAAATTTCCTCTCACATCAGACGATAGACGATCAGACACAGACGTAAACTATGTAAAGGTTAGCGAAAGGTCGTCATACACTGGACAATTATGAACTACTTAACATATATTACACTGAACCATAACGCGTTGTTAATAACCAGTTTAATGTATATTGTTTGTAAATGCTGCCTTATTTGCGCAGACAGATCAGTATCTAAGACAAATTTCCCTAACAGTTGTATTTGATAAAATGTGCATTGTTTTTGCTGTGTTAACCTTTAATATCGACGTGACGGAATAATCTGTCACGAAAAATTCATGAGGCTTTTATTGGAGCGGTTAAATCTATCTATGGATGTATTGGGCTGTTTTAATGCTTGGAGTTTTTATTAGTAGTCTAGATGTTGATTCAATGTTACAATGTTAAAGGCTTCTGCAGAATCCTTCTATGGATTGCAGTCTATTGACTGTATGTATGCCAATCGGTTTTTAATTTCAGGGTTACAATTTGATGAAAGAATCCAACCCTCAGTCTCTCCTTTCACAACTAGCCTATTCATATTTTATGAACCGATATTGTCCCACTGCGGGGAAAAGTCTCTCTCAACTTTTTCTGTCCCTTTATCTTTCCCTATTTTCTGCAGTTGACGTCCATACGCTACTGAAGTAGTTGAAGTCGTCGCGTCATCTTTTTCGAAGTCTTCCTCGTCGCCTCTTGCCTTCCGTTGGCGTTTACCGTGTGCCAATTTTCACCAACCAACTACATCTCGGAATCAATTTTCCATTGACTACTCACGTCATTTAAGAACTTCTAGTGTATGTAAAGTCCTCCAAACCGCACTAAGCCAGCGTGGTGGACTATACGGTCTAACCACTCTCAATCATACTCTCGATTGTAGAGGAGGCTCGTGCCCTGCAGTGGGACGTATATGGGCTAATACAGTACAGTACTTACGTCATAATTTATACCATAACAATAAAAATGTAGAAAGTAGAGATCTTCACACATTTCCGAGACCTAAATATACGCTTTCCATGTTCTAAATGCATACAATGTACATTAAACTGTGGTCATTCATGCGCGTTTTATTTGCAATATCGAAGACGCTCGCGATTATGTCGACAATTAGCAGTTTTACGATTTTATGTAGTTCTAGAATGTTCGGTTATCTGAGTTGTTAAACGTGTGATTCGATTAGACCACCAGGGGTTTTTAATACACCTGCTTTGCTCTGTGAGGTCGGGGAATAGGATAAAGATTTGTTTTGGGGATTTAACAGGTTATTTTTTTTTTAAGTTTGTCCATTCAACGAACAAAAACGGTACCTAAGTGATAAATTGCTTTAATCAAGAATCTAATTTTGGAGGATTGTGCGTTCTTGAGTTTTAATAATTAATCATAATAAACTTTATTTTTCCTCACCTTAAAACAATTTTTTCCTTAATGTATTTGTGAGAAGTTTGTGTCTCCTACAGGTTTAAAACCTGTGGTTTTTAAAATTGATCTAAAAGTGCAAAGACAAACTAGGAAGAAAGGATTGTTGGGTATTAACCTTTGTCAAGTAACGAAAGGTATAAAACTGGTTTATAATTTCGATTTTCTATAAGACTGGTCACATCTAAAGAAAAGCCACGACATCTATTCCCATTCAGACATAATTAATAAATTAAAAGTAAATAAAAATAAATTAATAATAAATTTAATTCGGGACGGGGGTAGCCTCTCAAACGAAAACAAAATCACGAACTGGTTTTGGTCTTTAATCCCAGGTTACTCATTTAACAGTGGGAAATCATTGGGGGTGGCCTATGTTCAGCAGTCTTCCTTTGGCTGATGGAACTCATGTAAACTTATATGAGTTCTTTTGGACAACTGTCCAAGACTAGTTTTTGTACCCGGCGTTGCTATAGATGCTTCACATTTGGAGCAAGAATTTACCTCGGCCAACTATGAGTGGCTTTAGAATCATCTCTGCCAATTACCTTAAGGATACATGCGTGAGCTTATGTAGAATTTACCTATATATATATGTATGTACATTATAAATATGTATGTATGTATGATTGTCATTACCCACTACATGAACAAGCAATAAAACACTTTAACAATCCAAGGAATCTCGTGAATCAACTAAAGGTGTTTGCAATAGCCATTGTGTAAGTGTTTATGTAGCAGTAATCGATAAATTTCAACTAACACGCGTTACAGTGTCGCTGGTCTAATGTTATGTACGAAATTTTAATATCGTAGTGCTGCCCTTAATACGAACTAGTAAAAAATATAAAACCTTGCGCTTTAATAACGCGTTTTGCATGTCTCTCGTCTGTGTTGTTTTATTGTTATTAAATTAAATTAAAAATAGTTGAAGTACTCGTATTACTGAAAATGCGTGGTGGTCTGTAGGTAAACTGACCAGAAGCGGCTGCCAATATGTTCACGGTTGTCGCGGGTTCAAATCCCACAGCACACCTCTGACTTTTCGGAGTCATATTTGTATTGATAGTCAATCACCACGTACTATAACGGTAAGGGAAATCATCGTGAGGAAATCTGCATACCGTAAAAATTTAAAACAAAATCTATGGTATGTAAGTCCGCCAACCCGCACTAGGCCAGCGTGGTAGACTATATGGCCTGACCACTCTCAATTGTAGAGAAGGCTCGTGCCTTACAGTACTCGTATTACTCCTGTAATGTAGGAGCGTATTAAAACGCTTTTGCTCGTATTAGAAATTTTCAATTAGAATATTTACAACAGCTGTCAATATTTGAAGATCATACAAATAAATCGTACTGAAATCAAATTGGCAATCTCCGTAGAAATCAGCTTTTCGATCTGAGTATTTATTCGCAGCCAATAGTTTATTGTAAAATTTACACAAAACATATTTTAGTTATCGGATGTTTTTTCTCTTTCTAACGCCTTTTGAATTCAGTTTGAGCGAAGAAGACAAAACATTCGATGACTAAAATAGGTTTTAAAACTGTCTATGAATAGGGCCGTTAGCCTATTTCCAGAATTTGAAAACAGGAATTTACGGGTCATATCCCATGTTCACCTCTACACCTATTAGACGCGTAAAAAAACATTGCAAAGCTACAAACTAAATGTGTTTTAAAATTAATATCATTTTTATCGCTAATAGGACGTTAAAGATACGTAAAAATATGTTCACTTGTAATCAGTTAATACCTAGTTAATTTAACGAGGTTTTTTATGGTTTCCAAGTGGTGAAGAACTGTTGTAAATAGGTTCCACTGGGGTGGTACCACAGTCCAAAAAAAACCAACGTGTAGGAACAATTTTGTAGTTGAACTACATTTTAAAGATTATTAGAGATGTAACAGTCCCAATTTTGTTGCTATTTTTAGTCAGCTTGCAAAAATTAAGACTCGCTTGGGAGACCCACTGTTGGGGGACTCGATTAAGGTCTTCGAGCAAAGTGCTAAGGTCTTCCAGCGATTCTGCGAAGACTACAAGATTACTAGGTAGTCAGACAACCTGGTAAAGGTCTCGGGAAATCGCTGGATGCAGGCTGCCTCCAATAGGTCACCGTGTAAATCATTGGGAGAGGCCTATGTTCAGCAGTGGACTTGCCTTGGCTGATGGATTTGATTGAATTGCAAAAATTACTACACTGTACATTTGATTGACATACAGGATTAGCATGCTGAAGTGGCAGTGGGCTGGCCGTATCGAAGAACAGATAACCGCTGGAGTAAACGTATTCTTGAATGGACACCGCGTCTTGGCAGGCGTACTCATAGTGTAGAACGCCCTCCAGCTAGGTGAAGTGACGATTAGAGAAAGGTCGCTGGCAGATGCTGCATGCGACAAGCCGAAGACAGGGTGAAATGACTCAATTTGGAGGAGGTCTATGTCCAGCAGTGGACAGTAAAAGGCTGATGATGATGATGTACATTTGATTGAGTACTACTAGAGTAGGCTATAAACCCTCGTTTTTTGAAAACATTTTATCGACATGTTTAATTACTTGCTCATGCCTTGGATATAGGACCGGAAATTATAAAAATAGACATTTAAGTCCAGTAAATGTCCGGGTCTTTATTTTTGTGTTGCGACAGAGATTTGAAACGTAGCAAAGGTTTTAGTCTAAGATGTGATGGTACTGTAAAGAATGGCCTTCAGTTTGTCATATGGTCCTCTCTCATTGCATCTGGTAGTTGTACTTATAGGAAAGGGTTTCTCTGGCTAAGAATGAAACTCCGTCTCGCTGAATAACAATATCATTTTCCGCTTGTTTTACATCAATTTATATAAATTACACGACATTACACAACCAGACCAACTACAACAAGACATCTGTCCTTTTTCTTTGTTTTTTGTATTTTTCTATTCCTCATTCCATTTTTCGCCTTTTAAATCTATTTTTAAAACAGGCCACTTCAATCATCACCTCAAGTTTAAAAGAGTTTTTAATATTATTGATACAAAATATAGTAATGTAATGAATTAAATATTCAGTACTAAAATGCAACATTACAATATTTAACGAAATCATTACAGTACCAACTATGAATGGGCGTGTATGTAAGTGCACGCGTGTGTCCTTAGCATTTGAACATTGACAATTTCGAAAATGATTTCCATCCTAAGTTTATATAAGTAATTTGTGTAAGTCAAAGGTATTTGGGCTCGAACCTTCGACTTACAATTTAAATCCAATCGGCCCCTTAAACCTTTTATTTGTCAATTACTCTTCAATCGACTGAACTTTCCCCCACTCATTAACATATCCATCTATCCTTCGTATAGACGTTATCCTTCCATTTCGAATAGAAATTGAATTAAATGATTTACTAATACCGATGTAATAGATATACCTCAATATAAATTCTTATGATACCATTGCGTTTCATTAAGTCTCGCGTCGCTAAGGCAGAAATTGTTACAATTAAGTTATTGATTGCCAGTAATTGCAAAATAGGCGGCAGGTGCTCTTTGGCATCGTGTTGCGAATTTTTAATGAAATATATCATAATGAACGAAATTGTTGCTTTGTTGTTAAGGTTCTGTAGAATTTAAGGGACTATTTCTATAATAATTATGTCCAACACAAAAAATAGATTAGTTTTTAATAGAAAGTTATATTAGTATTGACTACGGAGGCTTTTAATGCTAAAGAAAAATACAATAATTTATTCTTATGCTTTCGGTTTTATTACATTCATAGAGTCCCCTTCTAATAGTTTTCTCATACTTAATATGTTCTCTATGTGCAGACATCGAACAATTACAATTTGTAGATAAAATCTTTCGTCGTGTTGCATAAAATAACCTTGATCTAATTATTTTTACTCTTATGTCACTGCCTTGCAAAAAATATCGATATAAACTGTATGGAACGTGAAACTACATCACTTGAAAATTGCCATACCGACCTGTCGCGTACAGTATTTCCCAACAGCTTATGAACTGGATAATGTGGTTTCGTTTATGGCCTATGGAACCCTAAAAATGACCGTAATTAAACCCACACATCGTTCATACTAATATCGATATTTGTGTGTTTATTGAAAATAAATTAAACGTCAAAACTGCATTAGGTTTTGATGTGAATGGTGACCACTCACGCGAAAAATTGTGTTAGAAATAAAATAAGGTTAAAATGAACTTTGACAAACATGAGGTCCTGGTTCGATGCCCGCGATGAGACATATTTAATCCACCATAGTTCCAGTCAAGGCGTTGGGCGGACATTTTATTTAATATTTTAACTACTAGTTATTTAATTTATGTTGATAGGAATATTCAATTATCAATTTTGTCCCTGTTCAGGCCACGTCAGTATGTCCATACTAAATCTAATTAGAATGACATCTTCCTTAGAAGAACGTAAGATACCGATACATCCCAACGTATTAGATGTTTGAGGTGGCGATGAATTGGCGTAGTCTTGGAGAACAGATGGCGGACGTGGCTGAAATATCGAAAGGAAATAACAAATCATATTATTTTATAATACATACGTATGTACTACAGGTTAAAAAATTATCTCCCAATTTTCCAGAATAATCCAGATTTAAGATAATTCTTAGAGCCTTGGATTATTGATCAGACAATTATTGAAAACTTAAAAGGATCGGAATAAGTTAGCTTTACAGCCGTCTATTCATTATGCTGCGCTACGGAGGCTGTCAATATAATGCAATATTAACACCCTCTGCAATTAACCGCCATTTACGTATTACGGGTTGATAACATTATTACAGCTTCGGGCGTTAGATAAATTAATACATCAAATGAATTATTAAAATATACGTGTTAATAACATTTTCACTTTATGCCTCCAAGAAATACCAGAAAGGGATGAAAATCAATTACATTTTATGAAATAATTATGGCTTAAATAATTTCGTGTGGGGAGACACTTTAAGTTAAGGCCATCTCTGAATTAAAATCAACAGTTTTTTCTTATATTGCGTTGAATGGCGAGACGAGCATGCCATAATTGGGGGCGGGGGGGGGGAGCGGGAGGAAAGAGGATTGGGAAGAGGAAAGAGGTATTGGGCATCCGGCAATCTCACTCACCGAAAGAAAAGCCACAACGAAGCTGTCACTTCACGTTGATTTCCAGTGAGACATTGGTACCGCCCCGAATGAGCCTTCCCATTGATGCTGAATCATGACAGACAACAGCGTGGCTCCACCACTTCCAGAATATGTACTTATCCTCCGGCAGAGACAACCATGTCTTATTTCAAGACAACTATGCCGACTGAAACCGAATATAAACAGGCTGAACCCAACCCACACAGCTGGGATGGGACTGGATTACATATCTTGAGTAAGAATTAGACGGGACAAGGATAACGATATAACGGGACGGGACGGGATGGGATGTTTTTTTTATAAACATAGCCACGCAAGTGGAGTTGCGGGCAGAAACTAGTAGTAAATATTGAAAATGAAAAATGAAAATGAAAATAATTTATTGAATCCATTAAAATGTTCAACATTATTTAGATTCAGTCATTTTTTTTTTCTACCACCCGGTTCGGAAAGCGGTTTTCACTAGAGAAGAACGGGCAAGAAACTCTAGTGTTGCTCTTTTCAAAACCAGTTTACAATATCGTGATTATTACAAAAATTACAAGTTGGTCCAAACAGAGCAGTTCATTAATAATTTGTTATAATTTGCAAGTGAAATATATTTTTAATACAATATTGTTTATATTCCGTTTAATATGGCTGAGTGAAGTGAAGTAGGCCAGAACGAAGAATCAGTATGCCCTATTTCACCAACGCAGTGAATACTCGTGAAAACCTTATGTAATCTATAAATCAGTTACAATGTAAGCAAATCGGACAGACCAGTCCACACAAGCAGCACCCGTTCACGAGTATGACGCATGTGCCAGCCATCGGCCTCCTCAACCATGCTACAGGGAAGTGACCGACCCGGCACACGACGCCGCCGCAAGCACAGACTTTTAAGCGAGCATGACATACCCAATCGCTTACAAAGTAAAATACAACGTGTAAAGTTACTTAATATAAATTACAATATACAGAGCACACCGATACCTCCGCTCCGAAATACTATCTATATGTTTAATTTTATTCTATTCCCAAGCCTTATTATCATCTAGATATTCAGAAATTTTATAATAAGCTTTATTGCATAATTGTTTCTTGATACTAGCTTTGAATTTTTTAATAGTTAAGGCTTTCATATGAGTGGGAACTTTGTTATAAAAGTGTATACAGTAACCCTTAAAAGATTTGCTGATCCTGTGGAGTCTGGTCTTATGACTAGCTAGATTGTTCTTATTCCTAGTATTTTTGTCGTGAATATCGCTAATCTTTCGAAAATTTTCTTTATTCTTATGGACATACATTAAATTTTCATAAATGTATTGTGACACTACTGTCATTATATTTATTTCTTTAAATTTATCTCTAAGAGAACATCTGGACCCTAGCGAATAAATTGATCTTATAGCTCTCTTTTGGAGAACAAAGATAGTATTAATGTCAGCTGCGCCACCCCACAGTAAAATTCCATAACTCATCAGACTATGAAAGTAGGCAAAATAAACCAATCGAGCTGTATCTATATCAGTCAATTGGCGAATTTTACCCACCGCAAAGACTGCGGCGCTCAGCTTTTTAGCTAGAGCGACTAAATGAGGACCCCATTGAAGTTTGGGATCTAATGTAATTCCCAAGAACTTAGTTGAATCCACAAGGCTCAACTCATCCCCATTCAAAGAAATGTTAGCGTTAACTTTTTTTACATTGGGTGTCACAAATCTTATACATTTAGTTTTTTGGCTATTTAATAGCAAATTGTTAACGCTAAACCAATACACTATTTTTGAGAGGGTGTGGTTTACATCGTCAATATCTGGTTGGCGTCGATTTAATTTAAATACTAATGAAGTATCATCAGCAAACAACACTACCTCACAGTTGTCCCTTATAAAAAAAGGTAAGTCATTAATGTATATTAAAAAGAGAAAGGGTCCAAGAATTGAGCCCTGCGGCACTCCCATAGTAACAACAGACCCAGGAGATATTTTTCCGTTGATGTCAACGCTTTGGATTCTATTATTTAAATATGACCTACATAATTCAAGAGCAACACCATTAATTCCATAGTGGCTCAATTTCCTGATAAGAATATCATGGTGAACACAATCAAATGCTTTGGATAGATCACAGAATACACCTAAGGCATCCTGAGACTTCTCCCAAGCATAAAATATGTTACTTATAAGCTCCACACCAGCATCAGTGGTAGAGCGACCCCGCGTGAAACCAAATTGTTTACCATGAAGTATTTTATTTTTTGAAAAATAAGTTTGTAGCTGTAAGAGCATTAATTTTTCAAAAATTTTGCTTAATGAAGGTAGTACTGAGATAGGTCTATAATTAGAGGGGTCATCTGTACTACCAGATTTAAAAAGAGGTATAATTTTACTTAACTTCATTTTATCAGGAAATATACCACGGTTTATACAAGCATTAAAAATTACTGCTAGTTGGGGAGCTAAGATTGGTATTACAGAATTTAATATTTTTGTCGAGATTCCCCAAAGGTCACATGTATTTTTAATATTAATTAATTTAAATGTTTTTATAATATCCATACTATCAACACAATGGAATGCAAATGAACTTCTGCCCCCAGTCACACTTTCGTTTAGCAACTTTTCTGCTATGTTAGGGGATGAATTTAAACTTTTTGTTACAGAAACTGGTACATCTGAGAAGAATTTCTCAAAGACCCTAGCTACTTCAATATTAGATGTAATTATATTATTTTTAACATTTAAGCTAAACTCTGTGTCTCGAGGTTTAGCTCTACCAGTTTCTTTATTAATCACACTCCAAGTCATTTTAATTTTGTTTTTGGAGTTTTTTATTTTATTACTTAAATACATTGATTTTGCTTTAAGACAAATTTGTTTGAATATATTTGAATAGTTTTTGACATATGTTTTAAATTCTTCACTGTGATTATATGTTCTTTCATGATAAAGATCATATAATTTTTCCCTACTTCTATGTATACCAATAGAAGCCCAACTGCTAAAACATGTTTTTTTGCGAGTGGAAATGGACCTGGATGCAAAAATTGACTTAAACTCCTTACAAAATGTGTTGAATACAGAATTATATAATTTATTAGGGTCATTACCCTCTACAATAGTAGTAAATTTATCTGATAATTTTTTTCTTAACTTTTCTAACCGAGCCTTTGTTACTGGAACAACAGTAAGTTTCTCAATGGATTGTTTTTGGAACTCACTGCTAAATGTGACAAGTTGTCCACAATGATCAGAGTCCAGTTTATTAATAATATAACTATTAATTGGAACTATATCAGTGAACACATTATCTATGCATGTTGCACTGATATTAGTTATCCTAGTTGGCTCTGAAAAAAGATTGACTAAGGCAAACGACAAGAACAGATTTTTTAACTTTATAGTCATTGAATTATTTTCTAGCATATTAACATTAAAGTCACCACACACCAGCAATCTTTTATTTGACTTACATAATTTCCTCAATGCATCTTCAATTATATATTCAAAACTATCATATGATGAGGAGGGTGGTCTGTATACACTTACAATGATAAACTGCTCTGATTCTATACATGATATTTCTACTGTTTGTTCTACAGAGAGGCTCACTATATCCTTTCGTTCTTTGAATTTAATATTTTTATTAATTAATATGAGTGAGCCACCATGTATTGCACTTTTCCTACAAAAGTTGCTACCAACTATATGATTTTTAAAATTGAACATGAGCTGTTCAGTTCTCAGCCAATGCTCTGTAATGCAAAGTATATCATATTAACGTAATAATATGTAGTTTTATTTAGTATATATTATATAATTATTTTTATTTATGTGTATTTATAGGTAAATCTCTTATCAAATAAACATATGTATGTACCTCTACTTTTGTCATCTCAGCACCATCTCAGGCTGATATAAACATTACACCATTTTTAGCGCAAAAAATGATTTTTTTGTATTGTATTGTATCAGCCCATATACGACCCACTGTAGGGCATGGGCCTCCTCTACAATCGAGAGAACGATTGAGAGTAGTTAGGCCATATAGTCCACCACGCTGGCCTAATGCGGGTTGGCGGACTTTTACATACCATAGCAATTTATACAAATCGCTATGGTATGCAGGTTTCCTCACGATGTTTTCCTTCACTTCCTTTCCTTTTGTGAGTGATGATTGACTATCAAAAAAATGATTCAAAAAACATGAAGACTTGATTTTCTAACACCAATTTCCAATTTCGACAATATAACATTTCCTACAGCGACAACGCATAGTTTTCCTCAGAATCTGCATTGGTCAGAGCAATACATCTGCCTTGTCGGCCCGAGTCTTAATGTCCAACAAACAATTAAAATGCAGCTATGCGTTTAATTATAGCGCGCATTTACTTTCATGAAAGTTGGTAAATAATCGCGCGTGGCGGGAGAAGTGTGGCTTTTGGAATTTCTGTGTAATGTCTATCTACTATGATATATGTAATTTGAAAAAATATATATACAAACTCATGCCTCTGTCCCGTGGAATTGGTAGAGACTATAGAGTGTCAAATGCTATGGCCTATACCTTTTTCGGTTCATAAACTGCCATTAATCTCTTCATATACCCTCTTTTCTATTTAAAAAGTGACCGTAGAAATATTTTAAAATACAAGTCCCGGACCAAAAGTAACAATTTTGATGTCTATACCTCTGAAGAGGTAGGAAAAAATAAAATAGGAATGATGAAAATATCATTAATCCGAAAAACCCAGCGTACCGGAAATCTCCAATTAATATTACCTGTCGATAATTACAATGCACAACAGGACAACTGTACAATCCCCCGACTTCCCACAGTGACAGCGACACGCCAACTTCTTGTGGAAGCATGGACAATAAATAATTCCGTATTCCGAGACATTATGACACGTACATGAGCTAATGTGAAATAATGTGCGGCTGGCGGTTATGTGCCAACGTGCTCTCATGATTTATTATATGTTTTTGCGCCATTCGTATGCGTATAGCATCAATGTAGCTGAGCCTTTTGACTTATTGGCGGGAAATTGTGTTCTATTTTTGAATTTAACAGAATGATGGCCAGTGTTTTGGTGATTATGAAAATGTTGTGTTTCAAAATAATTAATCAATTTTGTTTTTTTTTTAATGTACAATTTGGCAAAGATATGGTAATTCATACAGCTTCGGTTACCCTTTTAATATCTTAGTTTTAGTTATAAACAAAAAATAAACTTCAGCATGTGTGTAATGCGGAAATGTTATATGCAGTTTAATCAAACAAAATAAGTTATTTTTTTGGCACATACCAAGGTTTTTTTTTTCAATTTTATACACCATTTTCTACACATATTTGTTGCTTCAATTTTTAACACATCTTTCAAACAAAACAACAGCGCATTAATCTTCACCTCACCACCACTAAAACTGCATCTAAACTATACCTTTAATAACTTAATAAACGCGTAAATCATCATAACTGCCAATGCCTTTCAAAAACAGTCCGATCTACGTGACGTCAGCGCAGGTGTCAAATTGATATTCAACTCATGTTAAATGATAAAATTTTATGGAATTCAGCAAAACAACTTGCTATTAATTATTCCTTTGCGCCATTAACATGGTAATTATTGTAACGGTACTTTATTTATATATTTTATTAATAATGGGGAATATATTTTATGATGACCATTTTTGTCTGATGGTTGAATTATGTCATTGGAGATGCTAATCCATAACTTGATGGATTTTGCAAAATTGATTACACTTTGTAGTGAGGAAAGGGTTTTTTATGAACCAACTTAAGAATACACCCATCCAACACCCAACGCCCGTCACATACAGCCTCCTTTGCCCAGTTGGCTAGACACCGACTGCGAAACGAGATACCGCGAGTTCGATTCCCGCACCGAGACAAATGTTTGTGTGAACCACAATTATTTATTTCGGGTCTGGGTGTTCGTGACACCGAAAAGTCTCTCGTAGTTTCTGATACCTACGTCACAAGACTCGATCTTGGTGTGGAGTCAAAACTATGTATGTGACTGTTGGGTGTATATATTTATTTAAATTATTTCCGGTAGTAATCCAAATACTTTAAAAGGATTATAAGTGCAATGAAAATGTCCGTTAAAGGCACTAAAAAAAGGAAAAATATAGCATTGTGTTTCATGACATTACACAATAAAATATGAATGTTAAATTTCACAAACTGACATAAAATAGTTCAATTAAGTTATAAAGTTGCAACGTTACGAGAGAATTATGCAAAAACATAAGTCAACCGACGACGCTATTACTCAAAACTTAAGTATCTCAATTTATCCCCGGCCTTGTTAAAGTTTTTAAAGATTCATATAAATATGTTAAATAAAAAATATTTAATACGAAAATCTCTTAATGCATTCATCTCTGATGCCTCGGTGGCGTAGTTGTACTACGGTATGTATACGAAGCTGAGGTATTGGGTTCGAATCCCTGGTCAGGCAAAGTTATATTGGATTTTTCAGTTAATTACCAGCTCGTGGTCAGGAATTTGTGCCCGATATGGTGATAGGCTCGCTCCCTATCACATCGTGGGAGGGAACACATAAGGCGAAACCTGAGTGTCCTTGTCGCACCTCTGCCTACACCTTCTGGGAAAAAGACGTGATGTTTATGTATGTTTTCAATACGCCAGTTTTCAAATAGTTTGTCATAACAATGAACAAACAATATCAGCCTATATCATACGTCACATGACAGAGGAAGAGACTCCTAGTTTCTAAGAGGGGCTAGGCCTTAATTACCTACATTGAACTAATGCGGGTTGGTGAACTTTAAATAAAATTTTAAAATTTAAAATTTATTTAAAGTATTTATTTAAAATTTATTTAAAATTTTAAATAACTTTAAATAACTTTCGTCGCGACGTCTTCTCGTCCAAAATACCCCAGTGCCTCAAATCGAAAGTCTTCGATAGTTGTGTGTTACCAGTGATGACATACGGCACCGAGACGTGGCCTCTTACTATGGGCCTTATTAGGAGGCTCAAAGTCACTCAACGAGCTATGGAGAGGGCTATGCTCGGGGTTTCCCTACGAGATCGAATCAGAAATGAGGAGATCCGTAGGAGAACTAAAGTAACCGACATAGCCCAGAGGATTAGCAAGTTGAAGTGGCAATGGGCGGGGCACATAGCATATATTCTATCTTTATTGGGACGTCGCTGGATGCAGGCTGCCTCCAACAGGTCACTGTGGAAATCATTAGGAGAGGCCTATGTTCAGCAGTGGACTTCCTTTGGCTGATGGATGGATGATGATGATGAACTTTTAATGCGTTTAAAAATTTCCTAGATAATTTTGTAAGTATGCGTTTATACGATGTTTTCCTACATCGATAAGTCTGTTAATTACCAGTGATTAACGTAACTTTAAAAAGTTTGGGATTAAAAAGTGCCACCTCCTTTTTGTCACTCTCTTACTCCCTCTGGTATTATTTATTTATTCTTTACACATAAAGGAAAGAAAAACTTAAGAGATATTACAATTTCATATAAAAAGTACAGATAGCGGTCTGATCGCTCAAATCGATTTCTTATAGACAACCTTGGGATAGATATTGTATTGTATTGTATCAGCTCATACGACTCACTGCAGGGCACGGGCCTCCTCTACAATCGAGAGTACGATTGAGAGTGGTTATAGGCCATATAGTCCACCACGCTGGCCTAGTGCGGGTTGGCCAGCATTGGATAGATATAAGAAAAGGAAAATAATAGAGGGCAGCCTAAAATATAAAGGAAAAAAGTATTACTTTTATTTTTATTTATTCTTAATACTGTTGGTAGATAGAGTATCTCAGATACTACGAGAAAAAACATCCGTATTCTGTTACTGCGATCGAAAAGTCTCGCATCGCGTGACGGTTGTCGAGCTCTCGTCAATTTACTTATTTAGGCTGATTAGTTTCACAGAATCAAATTCGTCCGGTGGCCGGCCGGTGCGAGGACAGAGGTGCCGTGGAGATACTTTGGTAGGAGAAAACTTTGAAATCAATTTGGAGTAAAATAAAAGAAGCATAATAAAAAAAATGGATGTATTGTATGTGAAAAAATATGTGGGTTTCTTTATTTTTGTTGCTGTGAGAAATTTCTCACACAATTGTGTGAAAACAAAAAAGATATTTCTCTAAATTAATAGACGGTTTTGAAACTTCAACTTAGACAACGTAAGGAAATAAACATTACACCATAACAATAAAATAAAAAGAGGTTCCTTATAAATATTTCAAAACAAAGAAACTAAATCGCAAACTTATGAATAAAAAATGTAAAACGTTTAAAATTCGGAGTCTCCACAGCCCGCCGTGAATTAATCCCAAACCGTACAACATTTTCGGTCTCATTACCGTGTCAATACGAGATTAGGGGATAAAAATAATTTCATACAAAAAAACAAAATGTCGGCTACATAAGTGCGTTTTTTCCCCGTCTAGCCCTTACCGATTGCTTTGCCGCAAGACATGACAATTAGACCTTGCGCATTCGAAAAAAGAACCGACCTGTCGAACTTCGGAATTCAAAAATTTGCGTTTTTTACTTTCTTTTTTTTTCTTCCCCCTAATAATAATTATGCGCCAGTTTGATTGACAGTTTATCTGGCTGGAAACGATTAGTTTGTTTAAAAAAATCGAACTGAATTTGAATTTGGTATTCGAATCGAATTAGCCGGCGATTAACGATGAAATTTTACGTGGCATATGTTTTAAATCGATGTTTGCGGTTCGATGTATGGAATTATTGAACGGTTTCCAGAATAACTAAATTGACGAATATTATAAAATTTTATTTGAATTCGGGCCGTTATTTTTTAAGTTGTAATTTACGCGAGGATAATTTAATGCGATAATTTTATATTTGCAAAATATTATTGGAATTCACTGTATTGGGATTGTACCTATTTTATGATGTCATTTTAGTCATGATTTACGAATATATTACTTTTAAATAGATCTGTAAATAAGCTGGGTTATAATTTTGCCCTAAATATTAAATCATAGCAATATTACAATTCAAGTTGAAGTATTCATAAAAATGTAAACCAGTAACTTCTAACCTATTTGACATTGGCAGAATTGTCGACATCGGCATCCATTGCCACAGAGAAAAAAAACTCCTAACCTTCATCGATTAGAACGAAAACAAAAACTTTTGTATCGTAATTAGAATGCTTCTAAGCTTACGAAGTTTTTGTTCCCAAAATTGATACCATAAGCTGCGTGTAGATGGCGGTAGTTGTACGTTTTGCTTCTACAATATTTTATAGACGAATTCTATCATAGCACGTGTTTTTTGAGAATTAATACATTCACAAACATATTTAGTAATAATAAGAGTTTAAACATGTTCACGGTGGTCGCGGGTTTAAATTCCAGGGCACACCTCTGACTTTTCTGAGTTATGTGTGTATTGATAGTCAATCACCACGCACTATAACGGTAAAGGAAAACACCAAGAGGAAACCTGCATACCATAGCGATTTTAAATAATTTATATATTATTTAAAGTCCACCAACACGCACTCGGTTAATTCGGGGCTGACAATTAATTGAAAAATCCATTATCACTTTGCCTGACCCGGGATTCGATCCCGAGACCTCAACTTTGCAATCGCGCCGTAGTACAACCAACAAGTGCCACCGTAGTACAAAAAGAATATATAACTTAAACAAAGGCCTTTTAACTTTAAACCTCTATTGTTTTTTTTTTGTTTAGTTACCTTGAGCCTTTCGTTGGATTGTCTAAAACTATCGAGAGATGTCTCTACTTGCTCTTCAGTTGGTACCATTCTCTTCCGAATACAAAAAAAAATATTGTTCAACTAATTAAGTTCGATTACGGAACCATATTTTTGACATATAGATTAAGAATGGTGTATGATTTAGATATATTTCCCCGTTGTGACTTAATTTGTAAGTCGTATTAAAATTTTAGTATGAAGAGACTTTGATACTTATCTACATCTCGTTTGTAATTAATACATGTAATTTTTGTTTTCTAAGTTTAAAAAAATATATATCTTGTTTATAAATACGAGTATTCAGTAATTATTTAAACATTATTTTAATAAATTTAATTGCAACAGTTAATTTGAAATCCATTTGGAAACCATTTTATGTTGGGGTATAAACGTGAAGAATTTTACATCACTTTTTTATAAATTTAGTTTTTCTCGTGATCCTTTCTGTTCACATCGGGAATTTGAACTTTAGAATGAACCCATTGCCTCTGCATTCGAGAAGTGTCCTAACTTATGTTTTTTGTAACAAGACTTTACCACATGTTAGTGAAAACCTCTACTTGACCCGGGCATTGCAAATATCTAAGTATAGACGAAAATGTTCATCATCAGGCGGACCACAAGACTTAACTAAAAAAACTCTTGTTAATATGCCAGTCGAACATAAAGAGCAAAAACAAAGAAATTTATCTATTATACTGTCCGATTACCAGCCAATGTTATATAAATGGTAGCTCTAATACTTTAGAACATAAAAGCTTAATCAATACCGTTCTATGAAAAAGCCTCGAGTCCTCGACACAATATAACAAAGAGGTCACATTACGCAAAATAGAGTAAATAAATACACAAGTATTTAACTGAACCATGTCCCGTACGAATTAGTTGGAGGTGACATCATGCTAACCAGAAATTATATGACATTCAAATAATAAAAAAATTATACGGCTTTTATGAGCGCACTTGTACCACCTCGAATTTTTACTATTTGGCTCACGGTTCAAGGCATGAGCTTTGCGCGGTGACAAAAATTCTCTTGCTGTAATCGCTGCAAAGTGTTGATTTAAAATGATTCCGTTTGGTTCGTAGTTTGATTTTTACCACTTTGTCGTAATAATTTTTATAATAAAGTTCTGTACTGTATCAGCCTAGATACCTCCCACTGCAAGGCACGGGCCTTCTCTACAATCGAGAGTACGATTGAGAGTAGTTAGGCCATATAGTCCACCACGCTGGCCTAGTGGTTGGCGGACTTTACATAACATAGAAATTTTTGCAAATCGCTATGGTATGCAGGTTTCATCACGATGTTTTCATTCACCGTTATAGTGCGAGGTGATTGACTATCAATACACGCATGACTCTGAAAATACAGAGGTGTGCCCTGGGATTTGAACCCGCAACCACCGTGAACATGTTGGCAGCCGCAACTGATCCGTTAACCAAGGGGCCACCACGCACACTAATAAAGTATTTTTCTTAAAATATCATCACTACGTTTCGACTATTAAACTACATACATATGCCTACGTCCACACAAACACATATAAGCGAATATTATAAATCCTAACATAATATTTTTTTATAACCTTTACCTTGTATTGAAGAGCTTACAGTTTACTTAGTGCCAAAATAACCCATGTTATGTGTTCACGAAAACCCATTTAAATTTTACTAGAGGTTGTAGTGTTCGAGAAATCCCAAAACTTTAGCATACCCAAAGAATGAAGACTGCTTTTCTGATGCGGGTTAAACACAAGTTAGTGCATATTATAGACTTGCCTATGTTAGTTCTCAGTGTCATATCTTTGCAGACCACAGTTGATCGTAGATTAAAGGACTTGTAAGGGTGACTTCGTGAAAGAGATCTGGTCCGTCTGTATCTTACAATATAGCCATAACGAACTAACAAATGCTAATGTCGCTGGATGCAGGCTGCCTCCAACAGGCCACTGTGGAAGTAATTGGGAAAGGCCTATGTTCAGCAGTGGACTTCCTTTGGCTGATGGATGGATGAATAGAACTAATAAAATTTTAAAATGGAAAATACGTTTAACCGCCAGTTTCTGTAACTAGTACCATACCCCAAAGAACATAGACATTCGTAAAACGCGTGATTTGGAGCAATTCGTTTGTGATTTACTACTAGGGGTGTCACCGAGGGGTGGGGGTGCGCGGGCGGTAGGATCCACTCGCGTAAATCATAACGTTTCATAAATGCCCAGAAGCTCGTTTCACTATTCTAGTATCTTAGTTTTTGTAAGCTTTTGTGGGGACATAAAATGGAAAATGGGTGCAGTGGTATAAATTGTATTTGAAGGTGGGTTAGCGGGGTTCAATTCCTTTCGGGGACTAAGATCTATTTTTGGTGTTTTGAGACCGAAAGGTTTCTTGTAGTTTCTAATGTCCACAAACCACGACTTGTATCTTAGGTTACAGGTTAGGTTAGGACTGTTGTACATTGGGTTTAATATTTTTTAAATAAATTAACGAAATATCAGTCGTACTCTCGACGGTAGAGGAGGTCCGTGCCCTGTGGGACGTATGTGGCCTGATATATACAGTTGCAATGGAATTTTATAACCGGACTGACCTAACAGTTATTTATATATTCTTTATTGTACACACAGAAAAAGGACATAACAATACACAGAGACATATAGTAATAGTACAAATGGCGGTCCTGTCGTTCTAGGCGATTTCTTCCAGACAACCTTGGTATGGAAATCAGAGAAGGATAGACAAGGCAGTGTAGAAAATAAAGTATAAAGATTCAAATGAAAGTAATGCTGAATGAGACTAACCATATTTCATCGACATTACTTCAATTGAATATTACCACACGTACTATTAGTAGCAATGATATCGCTTTGATATACCAGCATAAAAATTCAAAGGATTTTTTCTCCCTATAGTAAATTACACTGAAGTCACCAGCATGGTGTCAGCTAAGCGAAGTTATGTATTATTGTTCTATTGTCTTTACGAATGTATGTAACGGGTCACCGGTGATATATTTATATCGATTCTCATATTATACTTTGAAATGTTTGAAGAATGGAGTACAATGTGGTGTTTGCTTTTCATACACATCGAATTAATAAACGCGATATTGGATGATTAAATTTTTGTAATCATAAGATTGCTATGACTGCTATTTAGCAAAAGGTTCCTTTAAATTCAGAATGCGAAATAGTATGTAGGAGTTAAAATTTATTTTTTAAACATAGGTACATAATTTGTGTGGAATAGGATTTGTAATTTTTATTAAACTAATAATTCTAATTGTTAAACGCTGATAGATAATTTATTATTATTTTAACAACGAGCAAACTATGATGCCTCGACATTTTAGACCGTACTTTTTTAACTTCAATTAAAATCATTTCCAACCACACCAAAAAAAAACAGATTATGGAGTATAGAGCCATGCTATTAATAATAATGAAATGGCTCTACCAAGGTTATACTGTCTTGTAATCGTAATATTTTGGCTACCGTGTTTTTTTCCATCGGAGTGACTATAGAAGGCTTATAAAAGGCATATTTGACAGCCTCTATGGGGCAGTTGGTTAGACGGCTGTGAAACCTGGCGCCGCGGGTTCGATCCTCTCTCTCTCTTCAGCTACAAGAAGTTCTCTGTTGCACATAGGCCTCCCCCATGGATTGCCAGATAGACCTGTTGGAAGCGACCTGCATCCAGCAGCTTCCTGCGACCTTAACCAAGTCGTCCGTCGTCCTTGTGGGTTGGCGTCCGACACTTCACTTGCTCGTTCGATCCTCGCACCAAAAGAAATGTTTGCGTGAACTACAGGTATTTATTTCGGGTCTGGGTGTTTGTGTGATCGAAAGTCTCTCGTAGTTCCTGATATCCACGACACAAGAGTCGATCTTAGTGTGGGGTTAGGACTATGTATGTGGCAGTTGGGATTATTTATTTTTCTCAAAAACTGCCAAGTCACCCACGCTAGTATACTAACGAGGGTGGTTATGGTCAATTGCCAACACATCACCCGATTTCTCAAAACCCGTTTCTTTGGTTAAAAAACCTACTTGCGTGTAATCAGATTTATAAAGTATTTAGCATGAATTAGTTTGACCTACGTAACTGTAAGTCGTAGGATTTTCAATGCCATATTTAAATGTTTACATAAAATTTATTATAATTATTACATATCAGATTTATTGGTGTAATTTGCTTACAAAATAATTGTATATTTGGTTTTGTTCTATTTGTTTTTATAATTCAATTAAGTATAAGAATAATTGTAGTTTTTAACCTACTTATAATATTTTGATGTTCTCTCTCTCTTCAGCCACAGGAAGTCCACTGCTGAACAAAGCCCTCCCCCAAAGATCTCCATATTGACCTGTTGGAAGTGGCCTGCATCCAGCGACTTCCTATAACCTTAACCAAGTTAAGGTTATTTACTATTATTTCGATGTTACTAATAACAAAAAAATAAGCTTTGAAAGGATCGAATCCCAATGGACCCATCATTTAGACTCGGATTTTTTAAAAAAAATATACTGCAATAAATAATATTGAGTAAACACTAAAAAATAGCGGTACTAATACATAACTAATACTGTAACGGTGAAGGAAAACATCGTGAGGAAACCTGCATACGATAGCGATTTGTATAAATTTCTATGGTATGTAAAAGTCCGCCAACCCGCACTAGGCCAGCGTGGTGGACTATATGGCCTAACCCATCTCAATCGTACTCTCGATTGTAGAGGAGGAACTGTATCAATATTACTACAAAACAGTTATATATACAACGTAAATAATAATTGTACTCGTAATAAGACATCATATTATCTTGTCGGATAAAATCTAAAATTGTGAGATCTAGTAAGTAATTCCTGTTTCAAGAAATCGCATTACCTATTAATTATATTTAAAATAATTTAATGCTTCAGTTGGAATGTTCTGACACCTTTGCCTACCCCTTCTGGGAATGTTGAAATATTCATCAGAATCGTTGATCTACAAAATTATAAACTAAATGTTACTACAATATTATGTGTACAAAATATAACTTTGATTTATCTCGTTAGCCCATTTTGTACATCAAAGTATTTTATTAAAAGCATAATAAAAATAAATATAAATAATTAAAAAACAATTGGTCATCACTCCCCCCCCTCTCCCACACACACAAGGCTCCTATCATCGGTATTAGAAACTACGAAATACCTTTTACTTTCATAATACCAAACCCGAAAGAAGTACTTGTGGGCCGCACTAACATTTATCACGGCGCGGGGATCGGACCCGTGGCCTCTACCTTCACAGCTCTTACTACGCTATTAAACTATAAAGAAAATGTTGTCAACATTGAAATTATAAAACCCTATAAAATTATTTAACTTCCCTATTGACCTATTACAAAAAGCTACAAAAAACAAAAGAAAATACGAAAAGCGATAGATTTTCCATAAGAAAAACAGTTTATGGGGTATTATGAAACGATATTTTACGATTGGTTGTAAAAACAAAGTTGGCCGCTGCGCTGCGCGATATAATTTTTATCGCTGTCGTAATATCATTAACGATGCCTTTTATCGTCACGGTTAAGCGTGATTTGTTCATTGCTTGTATGTGTGTTTGTGAGACTTTGAAATATATTTTTGAAGGCTTTTGCAGTATAAACTTATATCTCTAAAGTATTTTTCTTAGAAGGAAATTAGTACATACATAAACATAACGCCTTTTGCCCAGAAGCGGTAGTCAGAGGTGCTACCAGGACACTCGCATTTCGCGTTATGTGTTCCGTTCCATGATGTGATAGGGGGCAAGCCTATCGTCATATCGGGCACAAATCCCTGACTCCGAGCTGATAATGAGTAGAAAAATTCAATATCACTTTGCCCGACTTGAGATTCGAAACCGAGACCTTGGCTTTGTAATCATATTGTAGTACAAATACGCCACCGAGGCAGTCTTAGGCAGTGAAGTGAACTTAGATTGAAGATAGTTATAGGTAGATTAATAGTAAAATTTATTTTCTAAGAAGGAGTTTGTAATATACAAGTGATATTTAGAAAAACTGCAACATATTGCGTCGTGATGGACGATGACCTAAGCTCTTCCAGTAAAACAGGAGACCTGTGCCCTGCTGTGGAACGTACCATTATGAGACTGGATTATAATTTATCCAAAAAATTAAATATGTTAAAAAAATGTAACTAAATGTACTTACTCATATCTGGAATTTAAAGGTGCATGGCCAGCTTTTTAGGACGGATAATAAAATACAAGGGAAACACAAATGAAATGAAAAAATATTGAACTCATAATATGTCATACATTATTTAGATTCAGTCATTTTTTCTTTTTTCACTACCACCCGGTTCACCAGAGAAGAACGGGCAAGAAACTCTAGCGTTGCCCTTTTCAAAATAAATTTACATACAGTGGTTAAACAGGAGTCGCAGCTCAGTTGAATTCAGAGCAGTTCATTATACAAATACATTTTGTAGTCCCAGTTGTTGATTCGCGCCAGAAACCTTAATAAGTGCTTTGATATTGTTGTTTATCATTCCAATTTAGCTAATTGGTAGATTTATGAATACCACCCCGGCATATTACATCATTACATCACATCGTGGGACGGAATATACAAGGCGAAAATGGGTGTTCTAGTAGCACCTCTGCCTACCTCTTCTGGGAAAAAGGCGTGTGTTTATGTATGTATGTACCCGCCACATTACATCAGTAGTGTTTATTAATCGATGGAATATTGTCAAAAATCATGTCATGAAGAAAAAGTACAATAAGTTATTTCTTTTAAAAATGTTTTAGAAGGGTTTTCTGCAATATTATGAAATATGGAAATTTAGAAGACTTATCAAAAACATTTATATATTTACAGGTAAAATATTTCCATTAATTAAAAGAAATTATATTAATATTTTTTCACAATACTACAAATTTCCAATAGATTTTATTTTAAGTAACATACAATGTAATAATTACTTCAGTTAATTAAGGAAGTAAAAATCCCTTTTTTACAATAATCAATGTCCTATTTCCGCAAATCTCATCATAACTTTTTAAACTTGTTACCGACGGGTTAAATTACTCTAAAAAGCTTCAATGAATAGAATATTTTTAGATTCGACCTGGATTCGAACCCCTTATAACATCATCGTCCTGTCACATAATTACCCCCTAAGCCACGACCCCTCTATAATACAAATATAACTTAATTACAAAATAATACCAACTATTATTATTTCATACTATAATTTACTCAGTTACATAATTTATGTATTTTCATTACATATTATTACATTCAAAAATATAATACATGACATAATGAATATTGAAGTAATAATTACACATTTTGAAGCTACACGTGTTTTCTTGACATTGATAAGTTAAAATATAATTACATTAATTTACGTTTACGGAATTTAATTATTTTAAGTATTAATTATGTTGTTGTATTTTGCTAGTATGTATAATTTAAAAGTTTGATTTAAGTTATAAAAATATGATAGATTGTATTTTTATTTTAATGCAAAACTCTTCTTTCATAAAGAATATATATATTTTCTTTACATATTGTTTAGTCTAAATATTTTACTATAGGTAGAAAATATGATATATGTAATAGGGAAAAAAATAAGTTAGTAGCATAAAAAAGTTAAATATATTTTATTAATCTTTAAACGCCGTGTATTAACTGAATGATATAATTACAATTACAAGATTATGAAAGTTATAAATTACTAAGTCAACCATATTATACCCCATTTTAAAACTCAAAGCTCTACTATGCAGAACAACAACAAATCATTAAATAAGTCTGAACTTTCCACTCTACCAAGATAAATTGAACATCCAAATATAGAGTTTGGTAGAGTCGGTAGCGACAGGCGAGGGTAGAGTCTGGTCGTACTGACGACTAAGGGGAAAATGCGAAAACTCTCCCCCGTAGAGCGGCCATGTTGTGACGTCACCCGCCGCCGGACAGAACGGACTCAGGCACAAGGATAAGCGAAATAAATGGTATTTACTTTTATTTTCTGAAGAAGGATGAAACTATTTTTACGTATTAGTCTCGTTGTAGTCTTATCAGAAAATAATTAAAAAAGAGAAATAATAATAATAAACAAAAAGAGAACGTCAATTTTCGCCAAACAAATACAAACTGATAAGTAAAAATCGCTAGAAAGAGATAAAATGTCAAATATTATGTTTTTTTTTATTTATAACATTATTTGGCAACTTTCGTGCAAAAAGAATTTTCGACACTAAAATAATTCAACTACGACCAGAGTCAATCTTAATAAGCTATTTCAGTAAATAAAAATATTGTTAGATAATAAAATTAGCGTATCAGTTAAAACCCATCTAAAACAAACAAAAAAAACCTTCCTGTCCAAACAAGAAAAATTTGAAAAGCAACCCGAAACAACTTTCCGAATCAATCCTGTCACAGACGACAAAAGGAAAAAATACGAAACAACTGCCGAGTGCGTCCCAGTGCGCTCTTTGATGATGCCGGCGGGGCTTGATTGGTCGATTTGAGAGGCAGGCGTGGTCGGCGGAGGCCACGCCTTCGTCGGGTTAGGGTCCAGCGAGTTAGTCCAGCAATCGACACTCGGCGCTTGCCGGTTGCGCCACGCTTCTACACATCGAGAAACACGTGCTTAAAATTCGCAGTGCTGTGACCGAGACTGTGACAAGACAATGTGTAGTGACCTCACGGTTACGTAAAGCAGTGAAGTGATCTTCCATCTCAACAATCTTCCAACTGGTCCAGTGCATAAGAAAATTTGTGAATCAAACCATCGATATTAATTCAATTTTAATTGATCGATATCTCGCATTAATTTATCTGTTGGATTTTAATAAGCGACCTCTATCGCCGGACGTGAACGATTTGCAATAAAAACGAAAATCTTGAATCGGGGCCATTGTTTCTCATTTAGAAATCATCCAATTTAATTAAAGTTTATTTAAATGAGCCAAACACTTTGTTTGCGAATTATTTTTTTCGCGTGAATTTATTGTAAAATGCGTATTTCAATGTTGTAAAATTAAGTTATTTAGAAAAGTGAGTGTATATTTTAATAATTTATTTATTGGGTGATTAGTAGAATATAGGTGTAAATAAAAGGAAAATAGGGAAAAACTATAGAACATGAAAGTGCGGTAGCGATTGTTTACCGTCAGCTCCAGGTGGTGACCTAAGTTGATGGTAACCGAGCAACAATCAAAAACTGTCATAGTGTAGTGGAACTGTGGTCACCAGCTTTAAGAAAATTCTAACATTTTCCAATAAGAAAAAAAGTTTAGCCCTTGGAAGAACGTGAGATAAAGCCAGTGAAAATATCATGTTATGATATCTTGTCAGAAGACCAAAAACTATTGTATATTGGTGCATAAGACCAAAAAGAACATAAAAACCCTGAAGGTACACCCAGAAGTAACAACATAGAGTATCAAACCTGGATTTGAATTAAACCAAATAAACAGCAGTAGCAAGCACCGGATGCTATAGAAACCCAAAATCTGGTGAGCAATTTATAGAATAATTGATTGAAGTGAGCAGAAAATAGATCAGATCTGGTCATGATACAGCTGGACCTACGAATCTGATGTTAAGAACTTAAGCAGACTTTTGAAATTACAGTCAAAATTCTGTCAAAGCCAGGTCATGATATAGCAACCACCTCACTCCACATCAAACCAGCCGAACTAGTGCAAAAGCCAGGTCATGATATAGAACCGATTACTTCAGAATTCTTCGTCATATCAGCAGAACTGGGGCACCAGACAGGTCATGATCTAGAAGCCGTTGAAAGCCGGGCTTGCGGTTCCGTGGTGCAGACAGCCGCCAAGATAGCCGGCGATCCGAAGGTGCAGGTGTGCGGCTGGGGGGCGCAAGCCTACGCGCTGGAGGGATGCGTGGACCCCGGCTTGCTGCGCCCCCAGCCGCACGCGAGCCAGCTGGGGACTGTATATGCCACCAAGAGGCGACGGAGGAACGGGAAGAGGCAAGTTTTTTTTTGTATTTTTTTTTTGGAATTTGAGTAGAGATGTGGTGGACAATTTGATTGTTCGTGGATGGTTTTTTTATGATACACATTGTAGTGTTTTCGTTGGATATTGATTTTTTATTAGGGAATTTTGAAGGTCCGTTAAAATTAATGAATAAAAATTGATATTATGACTTAATTCAAATAATGGAAAGGGAATATACTTAATTTTTTTTCTTAAATTTAAATAGTCTAAATATTTGAAAAAAATATAATAATTATTATTATGTACATTCTATTTTAAATTATATAAAAATAAATTAAATGTTTGTTTTATAATTCCACATATTAAATAGATTTTTCATAATGTAAGGCTTGCTTGGAAATATATTTTTTTAATAATTCCACTCAGAACCTAATTGTTTAGCTGACAAATGTTGCAAGCTGGCAAACTTCTAATTTCACGTACATTTTTAAATTATATTATTTGCTTTGATAACTTACATCAATATAATGTAGTAAATTATGTGAAATAAATAGTACGACATTTTATATATTTCACAATAAATACCTATGTAAAAAAGTGAGGTCATTAATAATTAATATTTTCATACATATTAATTCACCGTTGTCCTCATTTAACTTTTTCCTATTTTTACGAAATCGTCTGTTTTTGTGGTCTTCTAAAGACTTTGCGATTAATTGAAACCTAACTACTCAATAATAACTGCTTTAAAATCCACTCGATTATGCATTATGGCTTGTGGAAAATACAATATTGAGAATAGTTTCTACCGTTTTTTTTTCAAAATCGCCGCCTATTTCTCATCATAGAATTTTGCAAAAATTTCACACCGGAGTTCAAGGTAGCTATTTACCGATTTATATCTGAAATATTTACTAGTGATATTAATAGGGCAATGTATAAAATAAAATACTGAGGTATATACTCGGTATATAAAAACAGATTTTTCTGATTTTCTAAAATCGAAGCCCGCCGACGGATTAGGAATCACAGAATTATGGTTCGGAAAATATTTATTGCGATTTTTTCCTTATAGAACATAAAATAATAACTTTATTCGCAATCTTATGAAATTCGTTGACTTTTAAATCCGCATTTAAAGATATGCAAAATAAAATAAAGATCGTGTTTACGGATTTTTGTTTATAAAATTATTTTTATAGATTACTCGATTTCTTGTAATTTTGATTAAAAAGAAAATTGTCGTAAATCATATTCTTCAATAATTTTCAGTTTTAATTATTCAAACTCTTATTTTTTAATTTAATTCGTATTTTTATTATTTTATGTAATTAAAATTATTCAAACGTACAATACTCGTATGACTAAATATTATTTATGCAAATAATTTTCTTGAGCTTACCGGGATACGGTTAGTTTCTATATTTTCTTACTGAATTAAATACACGAATGTTATATAACTCAAACAGCAAACTAAGCATACATATTATGTCATGATTATATTATATCTAGTTTGTATTTAGTTTTTTACACGCACATTTGCATTACTAAAAAAAATCCACAATACGGAATCAAACCTGTAGCTCAGCGTTTTTCAACAACAGTTGATCACGAAAGCCCTAATTATTACCTAACATTAATTTGCCGCTAATGTTTTTAATTAGCAGACATTGATAAATGATGTTTTATTAACATACGCTGCGGGCAAATTAATTTATTAAACACGTGGAATATAAGTTAATTTTTTAAGGCTCAAACTACAATAGAAAATGTCCCATTTATTATCAAAATTTAACACTAAAATTTTTGATTAATGACACTAACATACATTCATATATTCTCGCCTATTCTTAAGGGGTGGGTAGATATGTGACTAGTGAAAAGTTCACCGTGTTCATTTCTTCATATCAAAAATTCTCTTAATCATAATGTGCTTTCATTTAAAATGTGCTCTTATTAAATGTTGTGTATGGCATCAATTATACACGGAGGTCTAAGGTATAATTATTTTACTTTCTATTGCACAACTAGGGATGTATCCTACTAGAGCTTACACTAGGGAGGTACATAAAATAACAAAATACTAAAAATATGAATCGCACGTAATATTTTGATCTAGTATGCTGGGTTCTGCTTGCTCAAGATCTCTCAGTATTCATAAATAAAGGTTACAATTAATTTTGCAAGACATTTTTTACATTTCTTATTGATAATATAAAAAGAAAATAATTATAAGAAATCTACTCTATCATAGAGTACTCTCTGTAGTCATCAGGCCTTTGTTTAATTAAAGCTACGTCTATTGGCAATATATTTAAAGAGGGAAAATGAATACAAATATTCGTTTCTGTTTTATAATACAGAATTCATTATTATTTCTTAAAACAATTTCTACGTATAAGAGATACTTCAAATTCCTTTTATTTCATCCCTTCGTATAACAGCCGGATGTATACCAAATATAACAACAAGTGATAAAAAAAAACCTTCAAAATCGTAACAAATCGATTTACAACAATTATATGAGTTTTCGTCTGAGTCCAAATCTTTGCCGTTACTTGCCGTATATTTTCACAGCAATTTAAACTTTACGCCTATCACGATACGGTTTACAATTCCCAATTTTATGCCGTTAACTTTAAAATTGGTCGTGTCCGCGCGCGTCGGGTTATAGATACTAGATGTGGCTTGAAGCGTACCAGTTAGTTTATAAGACGGATGAAATTTTATTAAATTAATTATGCAGGTAATTTGATTAATAATTAAATGGTCTTTTCATACCGTAATACGCTTATTATCAGACTCAATTACGGTAAGCAATATCTTTGAAGCGCCAAGTAAAGAATTGTCTTAACAAAATCCCAATTATATACCATTGAATTTGTCACTTCCACAAGGAACATAAATAGGTCAATATTCTTCATAATAAACACAAATCACCTTATTTATTAAGAGCTATTTGTGTATCATTATTTTCCTAGGAGTAATAAATACTGTATTTTTTATTTAAGTGTATATAATTACATACTACAAAGAGACAATAGAGCGTTTATGAACAACAATCACTGATTGCAATATATTATTAAGGAAAAATAAATATTAGCAGGTATAAACAATAAGCTGTTAATAAATAAAAAGTTGAAAGACTCCAAGTTAAGTGCAATAGAATATTTTTATGTCTAATGTAAAAAACTTATATAAGTGAAGAATTATATAAACGCATATCGCAGTCTTACACATAATATTGACTTTACAGTTTAAATACGAATAGTATCATTTCATGGGTTAAAAATAAAAGGGATCAGAAAGTACGTGAGATTTTTGGCACTAATCATAATGTTTGTGCATAACGCAAATACTTGTGTTGGTGCAAGAATTAGTTTGAAAGCAACTCATTAATTCTTTTCCAAGATGTTATAGAAGTTATAAAGAGCGAGTCTCTTGCTCAACTAGGTACCACGTCAACTCTTGAGGAACTCATATTACATTTTTCAAAACAAAGTACACACAAAGTGTAATACTAAAAGTGTAATATTACTTAATTTTTTTCCTTGCGTACAGTAAAGAATAAATAAATAAATAAAGTGGACACTCAATATTGGTTTTTAACCCAGGACCGCATTGCTTCCCAGCCCAAACAACAACTAGCTAATGAGGCTAAACACCAACAGTGACATTAAAAAAACATTATGACATGAAAAGCTATCTCATCCATAGTCCATACATCTCAGTACCCATCATATCCAAGAGAGATTAGGCTGGTCTATAAGGTTTGATTCTACTACTAATTTATTGGGTGAATAACGAGCGTGCGTTTTCGGACACGACATGGCGTGTGACCGTCATAGACTAATGGTTATCCGATATTGTACGTGCGAAATTTCGAATATATTTCTTTTCTTCTTTTTTTTTCGTTTTTTTTTACTCCATACGTCACTATACTATAAAACAACGTCTTAAAATATTGCAAAAGTAAAAAAAAACAGAATCTGGTAAAAAAAGAAGGAAAAAAAAGGAATCATTTTGTAAACCTCATCCATGGTCTATACATCTCAGTACCCACCATATCTAAGAGACATTACGGCCGGTCTATAACGTTTGATTCGATTACTAATTTATTGGGTAACGAGCGTGCGTTTTTCGACATGGCATGGCGTGGCGTGTTGATAGACTAACGGCTCTCCGATATTGTACGTGCGACATTTTGCATATGAAATGTACAAAAATGTTTTTTATTTTTTTTTTGTCTGTTGTTGCGTACGTCTGCATACTTCATTTTATTTTAAATGTTGCAATGTATTGTATCAGCCCATATACGACCAGGGCACGGGCCTCCTCTACAATCGAGAGTGCAATTGAGAGTGGTTGCATTATTTATGAAAAAATATTTTAAACGTGGTAGAGCAACACCGTATTTATCTTGCACCGTAGTAGCATGATTCGGCTGGTACTGTGTCTCAGAATGAAAAGATGTAACGACGGCTTTGCTGTCGCGTTTTGTTCAGTAAGCAAGATTATAGCAGGCCCAATATCCATGAATTTGTTTCGCCTTCTTCTTCCCATTCTAAGAGGTCGACAACAAATAGCTTCGATAAAAAAAATAGACACATAATAGACACAAAGTTATATAAAAGTCAAGAAAAATAAAACTGAATATGCTATTAAAGAAACGTAGAACCATAAATATCAAATATCTGCCGGTTCCCCGAGTGCTAAAAAAAATACATCACAAACATTTTATATGTAATAATAAGATCATAATTGTCCAAAGTGTACACACTACCTAGCTAAGGTTGTAGAAAGTCGCTGGACGCAGGCTTCCAACAGGTTATTACAGAAATCCTCGGGGAGGCCTAAGTTCAGCATACACTTACTGTGATGTCACAGTAAGTGTATGCTCTCACGTGAGAGAGAGGGAGAGAGAGAGAACATGTAGAGTTGCACTCTAGTATGTAGGCCGATACGACATATTTTCAGCCGACTCATCGCACCGAGTGTGGAAATCATTACAGTGCGTTACTGTCGAGTCATCGTGACAGTCCTGTAGATTCTTAACTAACTAATCTACAGTTAGTGACTGATTCTGTGTCTGTATTACACACTGGATACTAGGCCATCATTGACGCTTTGATTTTAATTAAACCAAGTTGCGATTTTTGTTATAATCGCTGTATTTCTCTTCAAGTTGTCAAGGGCGGCAGTGGTCACTTACTGTTAGGTGACATTTTTGCTCGTGTGCTGGATGTACGCAATAAAAATACGTCTTGTAATGAATTCTTCTATTCAACCTAATTACTACGGGTGAAACGTTGAAAAGTCATACAATTTGTCAGGGATAGAATTTGCACCCAGCATGGCAATAGGTGCGCCCTCTATCATATCTTAGAAAAAAAACAGCTGGGAGAACTATGAATAGATTGAAGCTTTTATCTACCCACAAAAATAAATACATACATAAAGACACGCCTTTATTCCCAGAAGGGGTAGGCAGAGGACAGCAAACCCACATTTCGGGCACTTTCTGCCCCCGGGCTGATTATAAAAATCAAATCTTCCTTTGTCCGACTCGGTACTTGAACCCGGGACATCGGCGTTGTAATCGTACTGTAGTACAACTGCGTCGTCGCAAATAACAAAAAAGCAAAGACCTTGCCACATAATAAATTAGGACGTTCCTAATAACTCCATGATCCGTTCACAATTCACAAATAGCGCGACCAATGACATGTTAATAAGTAATTTTTATAAACATACGGGTGCGTAAACACACGAATTAGCCCGTCGTACGGTATGTGGCTGTGAAAATTACACGCTTATGGTAAACGTTCATTCATGGCTTTATACGTTTGATGTTCATTGAGCTATTAGTATGCGGTTTTGCGTTTCGTCTCCGTGGATGTAAAGCTATGAGGTTTTAAACCGCTAGTGTCAGTTGAGATTGAAAAAATATTCCAATCCAATCCAATCCATCAGCCAAAGGAGGTCGACTGCTGAACATAGGCCTCCCCTAATGATTTCCACAGTGGCCTGTTGGAGGCAGCCTACATCCAGCGACGTCCCGCGACCTTTACCAGGTCGTCTGACCACCTAGTAGGTGGACGTCCCACGCTGCGCTTTCCACTTCGTGGCCTCCATTCGAGAACTTTTCGGCCCTATCGGCCAGCAGTTCTCCGTGCTATGTGCCCCGCCATTGCCACTTCAACTTGCTAATCCGCTGTAAAAATATTTTATTGATATATTTTGGGTTTCGGGCTAAGATTAGTAGCGATTTTTATACCGTGGGTGAAAATCCAGCTGTAAAATGTAAGGCTGAGGTGCGATCATCGCAATAACAAAAATATTGTATTGAAATTTGTTGGTCCCCAAACACACCACATACTAAGATACCCGTATAATGATACCAATGTCTCTCATAACTTCTAGTACCCACGAGCCAAGATGCGTACTTACTGCGGTACCTTTCCTATTTTTCTATGTGTTGATTATTTATTCTTTCCAGTTCAAATATAATATAAATGTATTTTGTAAGTCTAAAATTACGTAGAGATATAGCCAAAATCCAATATATAATAATTATCAATGTAAAGTCCCACTACATCTTGAGCTATTTGTCTTTAATCTCGATTGTTCTATTAGGAAATAGCAATAATCATTAAATAACATTAGCAAAAAATACACTATTCGCGTAAATTTCCTATTTATATACCCATTTGACCAGAATCAACTCAGGCGCAAAACTCCTCCTACAAAATAGGAAGGGTTAAATCTCATCTCTGATTTGACAAACGCCAGACAGTCAATTTCTCGCACAATGCCCAATCAATCAGCCAAGAATTAATTTGAGGGTTAACATGAATTTATTAACCCTAGAGCGCCATCTGCGTGGCGCAGGTGGTCGTACATACCCGCGGTCGCTCAGGCCCGTGTCGCGCAATTCTTTTTACCGTCATTTCGCCGGTTTTATTTTAGTTTATGATTCTTAGTTGGATGTCGCGATATATTATAAATACGGTAAAAAGCTATAACGGTTAACAGTACAGTTTCGTATATGATTAGTAAGGGCTTTGTAAAGGGTTGGGTACCGTTAAGTACGAACTAGTTGTTGCTAAGCTCATGCTTCTATTCTAAAGAAAGTTCAATCGAAGGTGAAGCATGCTGAATGCAGACAAGAGTCAACTGCTGTACAGTCTTACAAGGATCCCCACAGCAACTTCTCCCAAAAGTTTAGTATTGTATCAGCCCAGTTACGTCCTCCTAGGTACAGGCCTCCCCTACAATCGAAAGTCCGATTGAGAGTAGTTAGGCCATATAATCGACCACTGTGGCCTAGTGCGGATTGGCAGACTTTTACGTACCATAGAAATTTATAACAATCGCTATGGTATGCAGGTTTCCATACGACGTTTTTCTTCACCGTTATAGTGCGTGGTGATTGACTATCAATACATACATGACTCCGAAAATCAGACGTGTGCCCTGGGATTTGAACCTGCGACCACCGTGAACATGTAGCCAGTCGCGTCTGGTCCGTTGCCAAAAGTTTAGTGACTGCCTCCAAATTTAACCTCTTCCCTCCACCCAAGCCAAAACCAGCTAGGAATTTTGTAAATTACACCAAAAACACCCAGAACAAACAACGATCATAAAGTACCGAGAGCAATCGAATACCAATCAGTTCGGAATTACCCCGAACTACTCATTATCGTCGCACGTCGATCAGAGCCGCGGGCGCGCGCTGGTGTGTAATCATTCACGAGTTTTTGCAAGTCTTTTATCGTACATTAATTGATTGTGTTTTAATGAAACACTAAGTTTACTGTAATTTTATCACTAGGGATTGGAACTTTGGACTGATGAGAGGGTACATCTTAATCGATGTTGAACAGTAGCTAAAATCATTTTTAAACATAAGGATACTGACCGGTGTTTCAGTGTAACATTCGCAGCGAGCATGCTGCATTACGCCGTATGTTAAAATCAGTATAATATTGCTCGTTGCTCGCGTGTTTGTGTTCGTTTTCAAGTGCTGACTGTACGAATGCTCGCTTTGTAACATGTTACATTATCATCACCCATATTAAAAGAGCAAATGGCGTGTATAACTATAGGCTAATGGGGCTGAAAAATTCTTGAATCTGGACTACTCGTATGTACCAGTATGTATAACATTAGACGTCCAGCTACAATATGAACAACTGGCTATATAAAAACTGTAAGAATTTGCTAGATGCAGTTCGCTTCCAATAGTTTATAGTAAAGATTCTTGGGAAAGGCCTTTCAGCAGTGAACATCCTATTACTGACGATGGTGATGATTCAAAACACAACGACTATCACTGGTAGAATTAATCTATAGCAGTCTACACAATTACCTGACAAATTATGACGTCATCTGTATCTGTATCAGCCCATATATGTCCCACAGTAGGGCACGGGCCTTCGCTACAAACGATATTACGATTGAGAGACGTTAGGTAATATGGTCCACCACACTAGCCTAGTGCGGACTGATGGACTTTATATACCGTAGAAATTATTATAAATCGCTATGGTATGCAGGTATCCTCCCGATTTTTTAAATGTTTACTAGAGTTGTTTCTTAAAAACTATCGAAGACAGGACTATTTTTGTTGTTGTTGCTGTGCCATCATATTTTGGTCTATCTATCTAGATTTTATGGTCATGACATGGTCAATTTACCGTAGAGTCAAGCAAGAAGTAGCACTATTATACCTTAAGAGCAATAATAGGTGGTGATTAAAGACCTTCAGGAATACAAGTTTAATTAAACCCTTCCTGTACCACCAATACCCTAGGATCCGAAATTATAAGTTAGGGCAGGTGCAAACCCATGAACCATTAAGTATTATGCCCGGTAATTACTAAGGATTGTAAAAACCTATTTTAGTGCATTAGACAGGTATACCTTTACTTGATAATCGATAGTGTTTTTGATCTAGCCGTTACAGAGCATTGATGTGATCCTTGATTTGACTCTTTCTCTCACTCTTCAGTCATAGGAAGTCCACTGCTGAAAATAGGCCTCCCCAAGGATCTCCACATTGACCTGATTTGACTACCTCAAACCATTTTCAGTGAATTATTTGACTTGAAAAGCGATACTAAAATTTTAGAGATAGATTAAAAATGATACCAAGAAATTATCGTAATATTTTTTGTCTTGAAAAATATAATATCAGAACTTTGGGATTGGTGGAATACGAGTGAAAATCAGGATTACGCCACATTCACGAAGAACAAAAAATAGAAATACACAGCCCAATACCGATTCTACTAATGTCCAATGAAGCGATTAACTTTTTTTATTACACAACAGAAATGTGTGGTAAATGAAGCTTACTTGGTATTAAGTAATCAGAACTGCTTATGAACCTCCACAATATTTGGAGATTGAATAAATACACCCAACAGTCACATACATAGTCCTGACCCCATACTGAGAACGAGTTTGGTGGCGTGGGTATCAAGAACTACGAGTCTTTTCGTTCTCACAAACACCCAGACTCGAAACAAATACTTGTGGTTCAAACAGATATATTTTGTGTGATGTGGGGATCGAACCCGCAGCCTCACGTTCTATGACCGGTGTTTAACCAACTGCGCCATGAAGGCTGTCGAATATGTTACCTTTGAATATGGATGGTTAAAGACTGGGATAAAAGTAGATTCATCATGACAATTATTTAGCCTTTGATAAGACTAAATGGAAGATAGCAAACTATTATTTCACGATTGATTATTCTAAGGTTCTAGTAAAGTGTTTTTATCACTGGCCGAAGGATAACTATACTAGAATAACTCTGCCAGAGTTTTATTTAGCCAAATAACAATACATATTCAGGTAAGTATTGTTAATTTTACTTTTACATCACCATAAAAGACCACTTTTTTTCAAATAAATAAACTTTTTTAAAATAGTTTGTTGAAAGTAAATGCGAAATTATGCGCGCACACCGTCATGTGTGGTGCGCGCTCAATAATTGTGTTCATAATCATGGCTATCGCGTTTCGTTTATCAGTTGCAATTAAACATCAACCCTTTACAATTTTTAAAGAAAAGCGAATGCATTAAAGATTTTTAAAATGCCCGTAACGAAGTTGGTTTTAATTCGAAGCAGATGTGAATTTTGGCCCGTTTGAACGTGCCGATTACTTGCCATTGGAACGGCAAGTGGATTGATGCGATGATGTTCTTTCTTTTGCTATTTTTATTCTCAGTTGCATTAAATAATATTGACCATAACTGTGACTTTAGCCCTCAATTCTATATTGACATTGTCAAAGTTTAAGTTATTTCCAAGGCTACTTCTAGCAACTCAACTCCACTTTTTTTCTTGTGATTGTTGCGGTGTAAAGGTGCTATTTTCTAAGAGACTCGTTAATCTTCAGCGCTCGGTGTCAATTCCTTGCGTGTGATTATCCAGGCTTACAGAAACTGCAGTTGTAACTCCACAGGATACTTTCTAATAGCTCAAATGTCTGTTGTTAGTGCTGTGTAAATGAGCAAGTAATGCAACCCTTTATATGCTTCACGCATCCTGCATTTTTTAATAGCAGACTTAAATATATTAAGTAGTTACTCGTAATTCGAATTTATTGGCGCGGTTCGGTCTCTCGCGTGACTCCTGTTTTTGTTTAAGTTAATTTCTAGACACTAAGCTTTATTATTATGGATTTAAAACGATAATGGTATTTGAAAACCCTTCGCCGATTACATTTAACTAGCAAAACAATTTCTTTTGCTCGTTTTTGTGTATTATTTGTGTGCAATATTCAAATAATTATTTTAACATTACACCCTTGCATGCTTCGGTTCATTATTTCATTTGTGAAATAATTATCAAAGTGTTAGTCGTGGTAATCATGTTTGAAACACAGCCATAGTTTTGATTTTAAATTTTGAATAATGCGTTTCTTTACATTAATCAATTTGCATAATGTTGTGTGGAATATACACTTTATTTTATAAAGAACAGAAATGTTCCAAAAAATAATACAACAACGTTTAAAAAATTCGCATTACTATAAATATCGATAATTATAAAAACTTATCTATTACGTGTATTAGGAAATTAAAAACCTAACAAAAAGCTAATCAATATTATAATTTTATTGTAACGTCAATTTCCTTTTTATGCATCACTATCACCCGCCACCCAGTCGAGTGAATTAAACGCAGCACGAGTTTTTGCTACGTACGTGACCACCATTTGGATGGTCCTAATTAGATCAAAGGTGAAAAGGAATTATACCGAAGCGGTTATGATAAAAAAAATCGCTAAACAACCAGTTAAAGATGGTTTGCCTAAAATGGACAATTTATTCGCAAGCTCACGGTGAATCTAATTAAAGGCAAGGGCCAATCACAAATTTGTAAGTCAAAATGAGTTTTTATTCTGCATTGTTCGCTTTTGTTTTGTGCGGTTAAAAATTGTGTGGATGTTTCGAGAAAATTTCTAATAAATTGTGTAGTTAGGGTAGAGTGGATAAATTGTTTTTACTATTAATCATTTTGAATGCACAATGCATAAATTAGGTATCCTCATATTATCGCAAAAATTATCAAAATAATTTGTACACAAAAAATTGTCTGATAAATACGCATGGTAAAAAAATAAAATTATGAATTAGATAATAATAATATGTAAGTTTTTTTTTTCTATTTCGTAAAATAAAAGGTGCTTATTGGAATATCATGACATTTTTATAAATTAACCCTAATTTTTTTTTGGTAAAATACATAATAAGGAAATAAATCGCACACAAATTACTTAGTCCTTATTAAATATCACCTTTAAAACGAAGACGCCACAAAGGTTAAAAATTAAAATTAAATTAAAAGCAACAAAAAATCTATAATGACACGTAATTTTAAGTCGAAATGCATTTTAAAATATAATTTACGAAATTACCGGTTTTTGCGCGAAGTCCCTGGTGATAAAAAAGTGCTTTATTTGAAACATTTAAATACTACAATGTAAACTTTAATAATAATACCGTAGGAATTACAATGTATATGATATTTATCTTTAGCAGATATTTGATGGAAAATTTGATGGAAAATAATTGTAGCGTTTTAATAATTTTAATAACTTGCATACATGAGACTTCGATGTAGGAATTTGATTATACATACGAAAAATCACAATTGCTTCGGTGGCGTGGTTGTTTTTTTTTTAATGGGGAAAATACTCTTGGATACCCGCCGTAAGGAAGGTATGACGGATTTTTACCGGCTAAAAACCCCATGTTACTCCATCAGCACTTTGGAGAAACTTTGGGACCTCAAAATGAATACGCCAAAGTTTCCCCAGCGCATTCCTTAGGCGTAGTTGTACTACGGTATGATTACAACGCTGGGGTCTTAGGTTCGAATCTCGGGCCGGGCAAAGTGATATTGGATTTTTCTATTCTTTATCAGCCCGGAGTCAGGAGTTTGTACCCAATATAACGATAGGCTCCTATCACATCGTGGGACGGAACACACAAGGCGAAACGTGGGTGTCCGGGATGCACCTCTTCCTACCCCTTCTTGGATAAAGGTGTGATATTTATGTATATGTAACTATGTATAATTTTATTTACAGAAATATGGGATCGGCAAGATTGGGGTAGTATCATTGTCTCTCAAAAAGCTAGTGTAAACAGCTTTCCTTTGTTTTGCCCGGTTAGTGTCATAATGAGAGAATAAATATTTTTTTATTGCAATGAATGGCGAGACGAGCATGCCATTCGCCAGATGGTAAGCGATACGACCGCTCATGGACAGTAGCAAAACCAAACAACACCATGAATTACAAAGCAATACTTGGCTTTCTACTGCGCTCGCCATCATGAGACATAAGATGTTAAGTCTCATATGTCCAGTAGTAACGCTGGCTACAATATACTTAAAACCGGAACACAATGCGTTTACGTTACTGTTTGGCGGGAGAAATAGACATTGCGGTGGTACCTACTCAGGCGGCTTCTCACATAAGAGACCTACCACCTTCAAAATTTGTCGTCCTTCCCCTAAAACAAATAAGTGTATGTGATATATTCAAAAACACTTACCATTAGGTATACAAAATATTCAAAAGCACAAAATTAATATTTACACGTTAACCCACAATGTATCGAGACATAAAAATACAAAGTAAAGTAAATAATTGGATTGCACCGCGCATCTTCCTATTTCACACAACGCGTTCATTTTCTAATTAAGTTAATACCTCGCAGATTGTAATGAAATTGTTTTAATTCTTGTTGGAATATACGGGACTGTATTATGTTTAAACAGCATTGACTTTGGCTGAAACATTTTGACAGTAAGTTTGCTTGTGCTCTGAATTGAACACTTTTTTGGAAGTGGTAGAGCCACGCTGTGTCTGTGTTTGTCATGCGTGGTGCAGCCCATATACAACCCACTGCAGGGCACGGGCCTCCTCTACAATCGAGAGTACGATTGAGAGTGGTTAGGCCACATAGTCCACCACGCTGGCCTAGTGCGGGTTGGCGGACTTTCACATACCATAGAAATTTATACAAATCGCTATGGTATGCAGGTTTCCTCACGATGTTTTCCTTCACCGTTATAGTGCGTGGTGATTGACTATTCAATACACACATGACTCCGAAAAGTCAGAGGTGTGCCCTGGGATTTGAACCCGCGACCACCGTAAGTGTGTTTGTCTGTGTTTGTCATGACTTAGCATGAATGGGCAGGCTCAGTCGATAGGTCAGGGGTGGTACTTCTGTCTCACAGGAAATCGACGTAAAGCGTCAGCTTTGCTGTAGCGTTTCGTTCAGTGAGTGATTGCCGGATGCCCAATACCCCTTTCCTCTTCCATTCCTTTTTCCTTCTCACTCCCCTCCCAATTGGGCCAGCGACATATCTATGATCCAGCGTTGTGGATGTTCACGGGCGGCAGTGATCATTTACCATCAGGAGACCTGTTTGCTCGTTTGCCGGACCTATGCAATAAAAGAAATATTAATTTTTACTTATAGCATCATCGTTTTCGAAAAACATAAAGTCCCCAACAAATTATAGTTTACAAATCTAATTTTATAAAATTAATCTAGATTTTAGATGTTTAATTTAATATCTAAATATCATAAATCCTTCATACCCTCTATATTAACATTAGACCGTTAACGCAACAAAACTAAACAACAAAAATAATTAAATTATTATCATTAAAATGCCAAACGTGATGAAACATTCACAAGTGATTAATATCACAATATTACTTTTCCGACATGCGTATACTTTATTTATTCGCGACAATTATAAATATATTTAATCAAATATATATTGAAATTAATTAAAAGTATTTTATCTTTCTATTAATCAGCACACTTTATAACAAGTTTGACAAATTGTTTAAATATTTACATAAATATGTCCGGTTGACTTATAATCTAGTTATTTAATTGGATCGTTAGATAAGACAGTATTCTGTTAAAATCAATATGCGTAGTAGCAGCTATAGTTTTCCAAGAATAAAATCCTAAACAAAATGTCGTAGAACGTCTTTGTACGCGGTAAGAAATAATATGTCAGTTAATATAAAATTACATATACCCACAAATACTTTAATATACATACATACATACATAACCACACGCCTTTTTCCCAGAAGGGGTAGGCAGAGGTGCTACTAGAACACCCACGTTTCGCCTTGTATATTCCGTCCCACGATGTGATAGGGGGCGAGCCTATCGCCATATCGGGCACAAATTCGTGACTTCGGGCTAATAATGAATAGAAAAATCTAATATCAGTTTGCCCGACCCGGGATTCGAACCCGAGACCTCAGCTTTGCAATCATACCGTAGTACCACTACGCCACCGAGGCAGTCACTTTAATATAGTTGATGATTTAAGGATTATGTTTAACTACATATTATTTAGCCTATGATCAGATTAAAGGACACCATCTGCGAAGGCCTCAGGCCTCAGATTAAACTACAATTCAATTAAATATCCTTGTACTCAAGATTACAAAGCTGAGGTCTCGGGTTCGAATCCCGGGTCGGGCAAAGTGATATTGGATTTTTTTATTCATTATCAGCCCGGAGCCAGGAATTTGTGCCCGATATGGCGATAGGCTCGCCCCCTATCATACTGTGGGACGGAACATACAAGGCGAAATGTGGGTATCCTGGTAGCACCTCTGCCTATCCCTTGTGGGAAAAAAGGCGTGAGTTTATGTATGTATGTATGTATGTACTCAAGAAGCTTGAAAGCCTATGATTCACGAAAAACTATGAATTTGTAAATGATCATATTCCTAAACACATGTACAAATCATGCTCCTTTACAGACTTAACTACTCATTTAATAATTTTCGTATTTATTTGTAAGAAAAAACCTTAATATAGTGTTCAAGATACTAAGAACCATAAATACTGAATTCATTCTCACTGTACTTAGATGTCGCTATGGGGCAATTTTCGCACTTTACCAACTGGGTTAGGTGGCGGTGATTAACAGTAAAAATGTCACTTATAATAGTTATTATTTTACTCCACACAGTCATTACAAACAACAGCTCTTAACATCTAGAGAGTTGAAAGAAACTTGCCTTGAGGTATTTTAGTTTAAAACTATCAACTTATTTTATTTTACTCCGGATTTTTACTACTCGCTTACTAAAGAGATGTGTACTGTATCAACCCATATACGTTCCACTGCAGAGTAAGATTTAAAGGAGTTAGGCCATGTTATGTACACCACGTTAGCTTAATTTGGGTTGGCGGACTTTACATACTATGGTAATTCTGTATGGTACGCAATTTATGGTAGGAAAACTATTTTAAAAGAATAGAACCATTGCTCATTTACATATTCAAGAGCAAGACCTGAATTAAATATTTGTTTAATTATGGCAGCCTGCTGTTCGCAAAGCTTATTCCATTCAGTTATAAAAAAGAACGAGTTGATCACTTCGTCAGGCATTTTTAAAAATCCAAATACAGAAACAAATGATTCACCCAGAAATTACATTTAAAATCTCACAATTCATACCACACACCCACTACCTCAAAACCAACAGTAAAACTTCTCCTACAAACGCAGCGTTCCGCCTCCACTACACTCCCGTATGTTTCCTACTATCAAACTATGAATGTGATAAAGCCGGCACCTCGCAGGTGCTACAGTATCAGCCTAGACAGTAGACTCATAATCGTCACCTTGTATAATTGTGACAAAAAGCCTGGGACGTTCTGCGCACGAGCGTTTGTACACGCTGCGGTTTGTGCGATTCGTTAGTTAGTTGGGACATTTGGGAGGTTTTTAACATACATACATAAACTCACGCCTTTTTTTCAGAAGGGGTAGGCAGGAGTTCTTCTGGTAGTAACCAGGCACCCACGTTTCGCCTTCTCTGGCTCGCCCCCTATCACATCTCGGTTGTGTGGTGGTTTTTAAATGCGCACAATACGATTTTAATTATCTTGCAGAATGTTTTACGTCTGGAAAAAGTATGGTTTTAGGCCAAGTTTTAATCTCATAATGTATATCAAAACAAAATCACGCATTAGGGCGGTGGCAAAACCAGACCAACTATAATGAGGTCAAAAAACTACTTTTGAAGTAAAATATGTTTGGGTTTGAAGTTAAAATTTCTAGAGTGGAGACCCACGCATAACCAATGTGCGCACGCCGCTCTTAACAGATCGATGTGTAAATCCTTAGCAAAAGCCTACATGGTTCAGTACACTTTTTGTAGCTGAAAATCACCATGAAAATAGTATCATTGACAGCGTTTTTAAAACCGCCGCGTTTAACCACGCCAATGCGAAGCTAGACCAGCAGTCTCACACGTCATTATGCGCCGCAACCGTACAGCGACAGTACCACTATAATGACTGTCACGGCTGTCTCATGCGCTCTCGGTTTTTTACTAATTCATAATTGTTTATTGAACATTGATGACTCGGTAGTATCGTGGAGTTATTGCGTTTAAATACCATCTTTATATAAATTAGCGGTTAATTTAACGCTTTTTGTGACGTTTTTTTTATTTATTTATTATTTATTTAATACTTTATTGTACACCAAATACATGAAAAGTGGAAAAAAAAATTATAAAAAAAAATGTACAAGTGGCGGTCTTATTGCTCAAACCAATTTCTGCCAGACAACCATGGGATGGATAAGCTAGCAAAAACTAAAGTTGGGGCAGTTTCAGGTGCACGAATATTTTTACATAGAGCTATTAATATATATGAATACACATACATACATACATAAAAAATATACATATATATATACACAATACACACATATGTGCAAAAAATATACCTACATAAATATATATATATATATATATATATATATATATATATATATATATATATAAACATATATAAAAAGGCAATATAAATGAATAACAATGTACAAAGGAAAATGCGAACAATTTTTTATGTTAGGAAGTGAAAGGAAATAAATATGTAGCAATTTGTCTCATGTCAGTAATTTGGCTTATTATGGACTAATATGCTAGAATCACGATTGGAAATGATATGCAGTAATTGTGATTAATTAATTATTGATTGAGCCACGCGTGCTGGCTTACAAAACCACAGCTTTGTGGTTTATTGCGGGTATAAACTCTTTCAGTTGAAACAAAAAGGTGTTCTCCCCTCGCTAAAAGATGGGGATTTAGCTAAGCTTTTACAAGTGAGTAGGCCAGCATAAAATTGTTAGTTAATTCTGATGTATTCTAGGATGTAAATATTTTATGTTTAGACTGCTTATTCATTGATCTATCACGATAGCCCTAAAATTTTATGTATTTATGTATAGTCTAGACTTAGCCGTTCGAAAAACTGTAAATTTACTTAATATTGGTGAATATTTTAAAATTAGGCAGCTCCCAAATATTCAGGCAATACGTCAAGAATATTTTCAGTGGAACTGGCGTAACTAGCTCATAAATTTTTTTTTTTTTTGGTCTCGCGCCAAAACTGCAAAAGAAGGCCTTTAAGTTTGACAAGGAGCCTTTTATTTCCTTGCCGAAAGACTTCTGTTTTTATGATTTTATCGTAGTTATATTTAAATTGGTATTTTTAATGCTGTCATGGTAAATATTGCAGTAGTAAATATATATTGCAGTCTATCAACACTCCAGGCCGCCTTGCAGCCATGAACGTTTTTATGAAACCTAGACAGGTAAAAATTTGGTAAAATGAACATAAAATCCTTATACTTCGTTTTAATTGTTCAAATGCCTTAAACATAAGAAATCAGATGTGTACGGTGTATGATGGCCTGTGGGTAACTGACCGAACAAGCTGCCGAGAGAAACAGTGGTTGCAGGTTCGAATCCCAAAGCAAAAACATCTGTGTTTTCAGCTTCATTTGTATAATCTCAACTACTACCCATTTTAACGGTGAAAGAAAACATTGCAACCTGCATACTGTAGTGATCTTTTTAAAACTAAAACTTTATAATTTTCACAGTAAATAAAATCAACCAACGGGAACTAGGTGAGAGTAAAGGACTATGTCCTAGGCCCTCATACCTATAATAGGAGCCCGTGCCCAACAGTGGGACGTATATATATACTCTCTGTCTATCTCTCTCTCCAGCCACAGAGAGTCCACTGCTGAACACCGCCCTCTCTCATAGATCGCCACATAGACCTTTTTTTTTTTAATAATTCAATGAACTCCCCTGAGCCATTACAGGGATATTTTGAATTCTTTATTTATGAAGTTTCAGGATAAGACATATCTTTCCCATCTGATATTAAATCTCGACGTGGTATACTTGTTTTTGTGTTTTATCTTTTGTTTTTACTGTATTTACTTTTATCCTTTTGTTAAATACTTTTGTATTCATTTATACGTTATTTTTTTACTATTTTTTTTGTATAGTCACTTTCATTTATTTTTTTATGAATTATCTTAAGCGGCCTGCATCCAGCGACTTCCTGCTACCTCAACTAGGTCATCCACCTTGTAGGTGGGCGTATATATACTGGATTAACTATTCTGTTTAACACAGCGAGCCCCTAACTCACGCCTCAGTAAATTGTGAGTATAAATATATTCTCGTAAATCATAAATTTTATGATCGAATGATTCTAAAACTGGCAACTTTCGTATGATTTTACGCTTCGTAAATAATTCTTTTAAACTGTCAAAAATATTTTCTTTTCTTAGATATATGCTAGTTGTAATAGCAGATAACCCAGCTTGATAAATAACATTGTGTATCTGTAATTGTCTTATTAACATAGGTCGTCACTTGAGTTAACTTAGTCCATAATGTAAGTATAGTATATAGGGTGATATTGACATAATTATGGTATTTAATTTAAACTACATGTTTCTAGCCACCCTAGTTAACATTGTACTAAGATAGAAAAAAAACTGCCAGGTAGTTTAGTCAAAAGTCGCGGTTTTAGTATCCAAGGCTTTTGATCAACCGGTGTAGGTACGATTATTTTTGCGGCTTGTGTAAGTTCCCGAACCGAACTGAAGTTCAGCTAAGTGGTAAAAATACTCGTATCTATACGGGGTGGCCAAAAATCGTGAAAACTAAAATCGCGATTTTTAACAAAAAATCAGCTCCGATTTTTTTCAAATTTTGTACAAAGTCACCCGAGGCGATCAGAAACGTGTAGGTTAAATTAAGTAACATAATATGTCAATATCACCTGTATATTGGTGGAGTGCACATTCACAGAGATATTCGTAGTTTGGAGGAGGCCATGCTATATTTTTTCCTCTTTGAAATTACCAATACTAACATACTTTTAGGTTTTAAAAGTTGTGTGATTCGACTCTTAGCTTAGTGTGGCGACCTGGTTCTCCCACACCGAGTTTGTTTCTGTATGTACAAAAAGAAACGCTACTTACACTATTTGACCCTTCATAATTACCTATTCAATTATGAAACAGAGCCTATACATGGTTCTGTGTCATGGGTATCAATAACTAGAAGAATCTTTTTAATCTGGTACCACCTAAATATTTGTGGATCTTACAAAGATTAATAATTGTTCCTGTGCGGGGAAATCCCTTGCTTCTCGTTTCACAATCCAAGTCTTAATCAACTACGTCACAGAGGCTATCTCTATAATCTATAGCTTCAACGAACTATTTCTTGAAATAACAATGTTTTAATTTCTCCAACTTTTTCGCTGTAAGTAAGCCCATAAACTAGCCAATAAGACTCTAAAATCGCCGAAAGCATTAACTTTTCTGTGCAATTTCGTTTGCGTGACTCAAAAGTACTGTTTCGTATTCTTGTAAAAAATATCCTCTGCGTTTATACGGGAAACAGCCTACCCCGCGCGACATTTTATTTGCCAATTCAACTTTTTACAGCGAGGCAAAAACATGAAATTTAAACATAGCGTTTAAGAAACGTATAAATCTACGCCTTGGTGAAATAGTGCATTTATTAGCAATAGTTGTGCAGTGATAGTCTGGTAGGAGATAGGACGGTCACAGGAAAAACACGGGTTCCATGATTACTTACGACTTTTTAAATTTATAATTCATACTTGCCACTTAGATAGTGAAGGGAAACACTGCGAAAAAAATCATCCAGGATTTAGTATTAATTTTTTTATGCATAAAGCAGCAGACCGGGCTCTGTGGCGTACTTTGGGCGAGGCTTATGTCCAGCAGTGGACTGCAACGGGCTTATAATGATGATGGTGATGAAGTTTATCTTTATGTAAAACTCAATTTGCAATATTTGAAAAAATATATTACTCGTATAAGGATTTTGCCAAAGTGAGTAATGCAATCGCTTAGATTAACGTTTCGTGAAACCAAAAACGCTAAATGAAATTCCTAATTCGCTCACTAAGCCCTGGATTTTCATAGAAATATTCATAGTTGCTTGGAAACTGACCACCATACACTAAGCGATAAACCCTCCATATTAAGTTAAACCTACGCGAGTGCGACGCATTTCAGGATCAATTTTTCTATATCTAGTATCAAGATCGGCATAATTTTGCCATTTTACACACTTATCATAGGTTGCTATATCTCTATTTTATAGGTGATATAAAAGACTGCCTCGGTAGTGTAGTTGTACTACGGTAAGATTACAAAGCTGAGGTTCTGGATTCGAATCCCAGCTCGGATAAAGTGATATGGGATTTTTCTATTAATTATCAGCCCGGAGTCAGGCCCGTTATGACTATAGGCTCGCCCCAAATCACATCGTGGGACGGAACACACGTGGCGAAAGGTGCGTGTTTTGGTAGCACCACTGTGTACTCCTTCTGGGAAATAGGCATGATAGTATGTTAGTAAATTAGTGTAAATTTCTATGGTATGTAAAAGTCTGCCAACCCGCACTGGGCCAGCGTGGTGGACTATATGGCCTAACCACTCTCAATCGTACTCTCGATTGTAGAGGAGGCTCGTGCCCTGCAGTGGGTCGTGTATGGGCTGATACAGTACAGTACAGTACAGTATGTTAGTATAAAAGAAAAACAAAATGATAATTGGACCATCATACTTCCTTCCCAACCCACAGTCATACAGCCATAAATCGATCAATAATTGTATGTTAATGATATGTGCTAATAAAAAAGACTGCGAAATATTTACCAGACGTAAACTATTGACGATAAGTCAATTCAAAAATTATGCTTGATCGGATTTACTGAAACAATGGAATACTGTTCTATGGTAATAGAAGCGTGAAGTAGGAAAAAGTTGTGAGGCGCGAATTAAATCAATGCTTGGTTCCGTATGCAATGGCGTTGTTGTGTCATGCTTGGGTCTTGTTTAACCGAGAAACTGCCTATATTTTTAGATACTTATGGCACAGAATTAACATGATTGAAATACCTTATTTCTGAAATTTATTAAAAAGCAATGCCTGATTTTTCTTTCTTGATAGCTTTTGGAGGATTACCTACAAAATAACAGCGTGTAACGAGGGAAAATAAAGATCAGTAAATGGACATTTCAAGCTACAATTGCACTCTTTTTTAATTTGTGTACGTCCTTTCTCCGTCTAAGTGCTTTATGTTGAAAAAAGATGCGATTCAACATCTTTTAAACGTTGTAACATCTAATACTTGGTAAAATTTATAACCTAAAAAATACCATAGTATCCCTGAAAAGACGTTCCGAAGCGGGCATAACTTCCTATGAATTGCTGGGTATTTTGATCATCAATCGCAATCATCAGACACCCTTCTACTTTTCCATCTAATCTATAAGAAAACAGCCTCCTTCTATTATAATGGAACCCCATAAAACGCAGCTACCGATACGAGCGCTGCTAATAAAGATTTATGTATCAGTATTGTGTTTACATCCCACGGTAATTTAGCCTTTCATACGTTCATAGTCTATGCTATCTACGCACGTCAAATTCTCTTTGATTGTGATTGAAAAAAAATGAAAGTCGCTATGGGACCGCGGGAGACTGCAACTGCTACTGTAAATCGGGGTGAATTGGGACACGAGGATAAATAGGAAATCAAATAAAAACTTTTATTTGTAAGCCACGTGTTTAAAAGATGTTCAGATAAAGCATTGCGCAGGCTGTGCTTTGATTGTTCTTTGGTTTATAAATATTTTTGCATGTTTATTTATTTATGAATGGTAGCTAGTCAGACATCAGTTTTACTGATCATGAAATAGTATATTTTTGGTGCAATTCTTAAAAACTTTTTGAATAATAAAACAATTCAACCGGTTTATCACTCCGTGGTTCTATGTACCCCGTTTGACTGTTTTTTTTTTCTAAGCTATTTCACCACACCAAAATTATGTCTTAATAATTAGCGGAACGACTTGCACAAAAGGGCTGGCAGCGACTGGATGCATAAAACAGCAGACCGGGCTCTGTGGGGTACCTTGGGAGAGGCCTGTGTCCAGCAGTGGACTGCAACGGGCTGATGACATTGATGATGATAGATGAAGTTTACATGCAACCCACTGCAGGACATGGGCCTCCTCTATAATCAAAAGTTCAATTGAGAAGGCTTAGGCCATAGGCCCACGCTAGCCTAGTGCGGGTTTCCTGTCTTTACATACAATAGAAATTCTTGAAAATCTTTGTAAGTTTCCTTATGTTTTCCTTCACCGTTTAAGTGTTATTATGTAATAAGTTCTTCGAGGAGAACCTCGTACTTACTAACCGTAGCATACCAAGAGCATACTATGAACGCATCAGGCAAAAACTATTCTTTGTATAAATTAGTATGGAACGTCACCGATGATGGTACGCTCTATTGGGCAGCGTTCCACAGTAATTCATACAAAGAATCGTTTTTTATCTGCTACGTTCAGAAGACGGTCACAGTATAATGTGGCAGTGTAGATGAAAACGCGTAATCAAAAAAAAAAAAAAAGTGATTAAATGAAAAGAGCAAATCCACGGACCTATGAAAATATGTCTTTTCAAATAAAAAAATATTTTCTTGTAATCAACTCACTGATTAAATAAGAAAATATAAAAGAAAACGCTAGTTTTTCATCGATTTTCATTCAGCTGTAACACATCAGAAGACCCTTTGCATACTAAATAATATTCCTTGCCTCGATGTGCCTCATTTATCCTATCATCTGTCTGTGTCGTTATTCTTAAGAAAATTATAAAGCTCTTGTCCCAGTGCTCCGGGTTAAAAATAACATTTTTTAAGCAAGGCTTAAAAAGTATTTATCACACTTTAGCAAACAAAGGTAAAGGAAAAGGCCAAAAGGTTCTGAAGTGGAGGCCACGTACGGGCAAGCGCAGTGTCGGATGCCCATCTACTCGGTGGACGAACGACCTTGTTAAGATCGCAGGAAGTCGCTGGATGCAGGCCGCTTCTAACAGGTCAATGTGGCGATCCTTGGGCGAAGCCTGTGTTCAGCAATGAACTTCCTGTGGCTGAAGAGAGATAGAGGCAGCAAACTGAATATCTCTGGGCACCAAGCGAGTAGGCTACAAAAATACTGTCTCTAACCCGGAACCCATGCAAATGCCGAACGGTCTGTGAATCCGTGTGTGACCTGATCTCCACAGAACGTATAAATGTATTAATCTGCGCTGTTTTCCGAACGTCACGCACCCGCAACTCCGTTAAGCGTGCGCTTTTCGATTGTAAACAACGTGAAGATGGAACAAAAAATGAAATTTTTGCTCTATTTTTACATCTGTATAAGGTCAGAATAGATATGGCATTGAATGCACTTGTGATAGAAAGTTGGATTGAGTTATTATCAATTATGATTATTGGAGCAAATATCCTTACTTTCTCTGTGATATATTCATCTATGTTGATAGCTGGTAATGCAACGATTTCTTCGATATCATGTTAATACCTTGTAACCGCTATTACATCATCATAACCATATTTAGCCATAGAAAGTCCGCTGTTAAAATTGTTTTTTTAATCCTTAAGATTTCTTCAGCAACTTGTTGGTAGCATTTTGCATTTAGGCTGAACATTCTGATAAAATGTTACTTTTGTTCTTATTCTTTGAAATAATTTACCAAAATACTCCACTTATCCTTCAACATTATCTGCTGCATCGTGGTCAGAAACCCACCAAATACCCTCATTTTTGCTAATCTTTAAGCGATGATGTTTTTCACCAGCTCAAATTGCAACATTATCAGCTGTCATGGATCAGGGATCGTAGGGTGCAAAAACCCCGCTATATTCGACGATGCGCTGTCACCACAACACATCCGTGACGAATTGCTATTTAAAGCATTTACGAAATGGCTATTAATCCTTTCGCCTATTTGCCTGTTAGGTGGTCTATTTGGGGAAAGAGAAAGGCAGGTAGTATTAATTGGGTGTACATGTGAAAAAAAGGACAATGTAATATATTGTGTTCTTTAGAGATGCCATAAAGTTCCTCGTAGACCGTATTTGGTTATTCTAAAATAATTTTACGTTCATTGGAATGTAACACCCCGACACACACCTAAATTTTTTTGAAACTATTTTATTTTGATTATTAGTGAAGAAAGGGGTGAGGAAAAGTGCACACTCAAGAGTTTTCCGCAAGGAGATCAAAGGCGCATTATGGCCGCTAATCCGGTTAAGGTCAGCGTAGTGGACTAAGCTCTAACCATTTCTCAATCACACACAAAACTCTTGCTCAGCAGTGTTATATTTTAAAGATCTTTCAAGAAAAATGGTATAAGGAAACGGCTTGCCCTAACAACCCTAAAGCCCTAGCCAACAATATTTAAAATATAAGTATAATCATAATTAGTTCACGTCACTGTAAGTACCTTACTGAATAAACAAACAATACGTTTTCCTATAATTACCCATCCATATGAATATTACGTTTCCTTATACGTTTCATTCCTGCTGCCAGTATTTGCGTCACGTTCGCCCGCAATTATTCACTTCAAATATAATTACTATATTTATTTCCAAAGCGTCTTTTTCTACTATTCTCCTTTTTGCTTCCCGTTAGGGTGGCGATTGTGCTTAATTTATTATTATAAAAAAATCGATCAGTCTCTTACCAATGCTAGCAACGTAGTTTCATATATGCTAATGTTTTCTGCGTACCATATATAGAAATCTTGGTGTTTTTGCCCGCGACCATTTGTCTACGGTATGACGACTAGCATTTGTATTGTTTTACAAGTTTTTTCATCGTCTGTCCGTTGCAGACGCCATTTATTTTTATGTTAAACTATGTTGCGGTTTAAGTATAATTTATTTGATGGTATTTTCAAGTTAACGGGTGTTAACATTGTGATGATAAATTTAGATTATCTGCTTTTGCAGTTTTCCAATCATATGTGATTCAAATGATTTCGTCTAGCTAAATAAAAAATCAGTGGCGTATTTCAGTATCCGGGCGGTTACGCGGACATATGTCAGGGCGCCTCTCGCCCTGGGATGTCCAGTGCCGCCCATAATGCGTGTGGCGGTCTCCGAGGGGTTTTTCGTCAGTATGCTGGCCAGTATGTAAGGCCAGAAAAACTGACGTACCGTATCGAAAGGGGAGTTCAACAGCTTTTCCTCTTGGACAAAAAAAAAGTAGTCCAGTTTGTGGTGTATATTTATCTTCGAAGTTTTGACGACGAAAATCTCTAAAAAAACATTTTAAACCATTATTCGTAAATGGATTTCATAATGGCACCTTGTAAGGCATTTCAGAGAGTCCATGAGTGGCTCAAATACCCCACATTCATTATAGACTGATCACATCCATTCACACACCATATTATCAATCGGAATGGCCTAAAAGACTCGCCCCCTCAAATTGAAATTTAAAAAAGAAGCAAAATCAGCAGTGTAACGTATAACTGCATTTACAGATTTTAAACGATTTCACGGAAATGTGCGATAGATTAATTTCCGAATCGATCAGAATCATTGAGATGTGTGAAATTCGGATTTGCCGTAAAAGCTGTGACCTCAAGTAACTGCATGTTAATTTTAACTGCTGAATAACATGCGAGAACCATGAATCGAGATGATTCGTACACCACTTTGTTTAAGATGTTTTTTGATATAATAAAACTCTGGAATGAACTCGCTGCTTCGGTGTTTTCTGAGCGCTAAGAACTGTCCTTCAAACGAGGCTTAAAGAGAGTACACCCTTAAGGTAGGCAGCGACTTTGTTGTGGTGAACCTCTGGCACTGCGAAGATCCACGAATAACAGTAGCAGCTTACCAACAGGCGGGCCGCTAGCTCGTCTGCTATAGGCATAAAAAAGATCGATTCCAAGATTGGAGCAATTGTTTGTACCAATTCTAATCTTAAACAGCCTTCAGGCCTTCAGAAAGTGATACAATTTCTGAAGCAAACATTCTTCTAATCCACAAATGTCAAATTTTGTCAGTTCTGTGCATTATGGGATCGAAAATTTCCTCGATTTTTCCCCCGCAAAACAAAACACGCGTCTTTCTGTAGGATTAGGGTCTTGTGTGGTAATATTTTTATTTTTTAATTATAGTTCCTTTAACATTTTATCCAGAAAAAACTATGGTAAAATGTAGCACCATTATAAATTAATTTACTTGATTTCGAGTTTTTATAAACCTAAGTAAACACGTAAAAAATCTGCATGCTTAGCTGCCATTACAAAGCTTATTAAACCCCCATTAGTCAGTTTTTTGTTTCGCGTCAAAACAAATTTTAGATTAATAAACTTTTATGAAGACATTCTTATTATTTCAAGTCTTGACGTTGATAAATGATTTGTTCCGCAGCATATAAAATTCGCTCTCTTGCATCACAAACTAAATTACATATTCGTATATAAATTATACTAATCTTAATGTTATTTTTATCAATTTCCTTCAAGTACTTTCTAAGTAATCTGGAAGGTTTTTTAATGTTACATAAACAACTAAAATTCATCCTTATTATCTCAACACAAAACTTAATTTCAAATGAAAAATCCGAAAGTTCAGTTAGAACAATCCAAGTACAATAGTTGCACTGACATTAATCATACGAAACAAAATTGTTTTAGATAATTTTGATATGCCAGAGGATTTTAAACCTTAGACAATTGAGATAGAGTTTCTAATAGCTCAAGTTACACTGGTCGACTTAAGGCGAAACGCTCAACTAGCGTTAGAGATTGACATATAAATGCTTAAGTGGAAGTGAAAGGCTGAGAAGACGATATTTTTGATTAAAATTGGAAAATAATTGCGTGTCTCACGCGGTATACGTAATGTTGGTTGAGTTTTTTACTCGTTTAGTCTCGGATCGGTTGCTACTCAACTGGTTATATCCGGTTAACGTTGTTTTCGACAGCTATTCTCGGCTTCCCCTTAAATTAGTTTCTTTTCTAGATCTTCAAAGATTGGTTTGTAATTGTCTTTCCCTTTGTTTAACTCTGAGAAATCTTTATATAAATCATGTGATTTGATGACGTTAATGTATAAGTTAATTTTACAGGCGCTTGTCTATTGCGAACGAAAAATCTTGGCTATCGATATTATATAAACCCTTGAACTGTGGGCGTTTCCTTTAGTGTCTTAAATACTAAAATATGTTTTCTGTTGTATTATACTACTAGTGCAATATCTTTTACCTATATTTTTTAGACAGAGCCTTTTATATCGACTTTTCGTCTTATCGTCCAAGAAGCATTTTTCTCTGACTTGCGTAAAGTTGGCACAAAAAATATTATTCTTAATACTAACATATACTTAACACCTTATGTCTCAAGATGGCGAGCGCAGTGGAATGCCAAGAATTGTTTTGTAATTCATGGTGTTGTTTGGTTTTGCTACTGTCCATGAGCGGTCGTATCGCTTACCATCAGGCGAATGGCATGTTCGTCTCCCTGTTCAATGCAATAAAAAAAATGGAATTACTAAATCCACAACTGGTAGCATTACCCAACAATATCTTCAGAGAAATAATTTGAAACGGACCAGTCATCCATGCGTGAGTGGTGGCCTGTTGGTAAACGGACCAGACGCGACTACCAACATGTTCACGGTGGTCGCGGATTCAAATCCCAGGGCACTCTGACTTTTCGGAGTCATGTGTGTATATATAGCCAATCACAACGCACTATAACAGTAAAGGAAAACATCGTGAGGAAACCTGCATACCATAGTTATTTGTAATAATTTATATGGTATATAAAACGCGTCAACCCGCACTAGGCCAGCGTGATGAACTATATGGCCTAACCCCTCTCAATCATACTCTCGATTGTAGAGGAGGCTCATGCCATGCAATGGGACGCATATGAGCTGATACAAAACAGTACAGTAAAACCATCCATCAAGGAAGGAATTTCGTCATTATCGCGCTGTATGGCTCCCATTCCAGGACCAACTGCCCCAATACCCACCATTTTGCATACTGATACATGCAAATATGTAGTCTTTTATACTATGATACCGCATTCCCTCCAACCACAACACAGCACGTAATATTCATGTGCACTTCTCAGTACCAATTAGTGCAGTAATCCATAAGTAGAAATAATTGCAAATAACTATAACTGTTGATTTAAAAATAGCTGTAACGCTCAACCAGTATAAGATGACCTCTTTGCATGACCACGCTGGATAGATGAAGTTCTAAACGGGTGTACACACAAAGATCAGGGAAAACTGGTGGTAATGGCGTATGAAATTAAATGATGCTTGAACGAACCGTATTGAGACATAAAGCGTAAGAAAATTTCATTGAAACGTTTAATATTGTTTACTGTAATTGTTTACAGAATAGTAGTGAGAGCTAGTTTCCAATAGGCGATCATGACTATGGTACTATACTAACGGTATGCAAAAGCAAGTATGAAACGTAGAGACTAGAGGAACGTCCTTTTGAACGTGCAAACAAATTATTTTGGCTTAAAGAAAGTTTTAATTGGAATTTCTTTTCGATATTAAACACTTCGACGAGGTAATTTTCAGTTTCCAATTATTTTAATATAAACGACGAGAAATATCCCAACATTGGTTCTTGAAGTGCGTGGTGGCCTGTTGGTAACGGACCAGTCGCGGCTGCCTACATGTTCACGGTGGTCTCGGGTTCAAATCCCAGGGCACATTTGACTTTTCGGATTCATATGTGTATTGATAGTCAATCACCACGGACTATAACGGTGTAGGAAAACATCGTGAGGAAACCTGCATACCATAGCGATTTCTATAAACTATGGTATGTAAAAGTCCGCCAACCCGCACAAGGCCAGCGTGGTGGACTATATGGCCTAACCACTCTTAATCGCACTCTCGATTATAGAGGAGACCCATACCCTGCAGTGGGACGTATATGGGCTGATACAGTACATACAGTTGATTCTTCACAATGCTTCAGTCATATTTCCAGTTAGTTGAACTTTAGCAGGGATTCAATTATTTATTACTGATGCTCCTTAAATGCATTTTCTATTAATTTGTTCATTGCTAATATTTTAATTTCCATAATTATATCAGCCTCAACGATGTCCATTTGTAAGCATGAAAGTACATATAATATTATATATTATGTATTTGCATCGTTTGAGTTCATTCGGCCTTCTAACCACATTGACCAAAGTGGTTTGACGTAGGCTCATAGTGTTACTACTGGCTATTAGGAACCAAAATTTCCTATTCGTTGTCCCTGATGCGGTTTGTAATCATAAAGTCCTATAATATATATATTTTTACTATTTGTGGTGACAAATCATCAATAAAATAAGGATTTATATCTCCCTTCCTGTGCCAACTAAAAATAGTAAAAATAATCATGAAATATACCTTTATCTAAAAGATTATAAAGATATTTAAACCGCATAAAAAGATAAATTGCCGCGGTCGCATTACAAAAATTAATCGGGCGTTTTAAATTATTTGACATTTTAAAAGTTACGTTAGCAACAGGTGCGGCCAATCACTAGCCGGCAAATATACGCGAGTGTTTTTATATTTTTAAGTACGTGTGTGGTCCTCGAGGAGGGTATAAATTCATTATAATTTATTCAATTACGCAAAATGTGTTTTGAATTAAATATTTAAATGTTAATGCTGGTTGACGATATTTTGTAAATTCTTAATGATCGGTTACAAATTAAACTACATTGATGCCTTGAAGTCGATTTATACAGATATCGTGTAATTGCAAATAATCCTATTTTAACTTGTATCTTTAAGTATCAGGTAATTGAACAACTGTCGGTAGAACAATTTTAAATTGAATTCTAAACGGTTATATGATATTTTTATCCTGTTGCACTAATGATTTTTTAATCTGCACTACTTATTACTACGCTAAAGTTGCGTGTTGTTGATTAGAAAAAAAAACAAAAGTAATGAAATAATTCCATTAGGTTCAGAAAATATTGCTACAAATGAAAAATACTGAGTCACAAATAATCTCAATGCTATACGTTTTAAGAATTTTTAACCGACTTCAAAAAAAGGAGGAGGTGCTCAATTCGACTGTATGTTTTTTTTTTGTTTGAGACCTCATAACTGTTCTGGGTGGACCGATTTTTATTATTACTGTAATCACTGCGCCAATTGATCCTTCAAAATACTTTTCATCCGCTAAAGTCCTATCTTCAGCAGTGGAAGATAGGCCTCCCCAAGGATCTCCATATCGACTTGCTGGAAGGTGCTCACCATATTAGGTGGTCCGTGCACCTCTCATAAAAAATCTCCCAGTAAAATATTTGATACTTGAAAATGCTCATTTATATGGTATCGCTTTGGCATCGTGCCAGCGTATAATGAAATTATTATAAATATATTACTCCCTTGGCACAAAATATAACAACATTCATAGTTCATTCACCTTGTTAAGCCGATATTTGACCTACACTCCTTTGCATAATCGATGCCAAATATTAAGCATGTTTGCAGTCCTTCATATTTTTCATACCTCTAAGTAAGCCATGAAAATAGTTTTTAAATATTCCTCACATTGGCTTCTTTGTATTTTCCTATTCAACACCAGCCCGGAGTCAGGACTTTGTGCCCAATATGGTGATAGTTTCACCCCCTCTCACATCGTGCGACGGAACACACAAGGCGAAACGAAAGTGTCCAGGTTGCACCTCTGCCTACCCCTTCTGTGATAAAGGCGTTTATTTATATATGTAATAAAATAGGGCATATTCGTAATTATGGTGATGTAATGTAGAAAAGAGATGATGATTGATAATGAGATGCATTTTGTATTCAATATGTTATCTGTAATATTTTACGCACATGCAGACATATGTTCAGAATGTTGATTACAGTTTTATGGGCCCGTATAATAACATTTAACGTTGCTACCTACATGAGCTCAACCAGGAGCTTAGCTGGGCTATTTTTAAATTAAAAAAAAATGTATTGTCCGTTTTTTTAAATTAAATTAACTACAGGATTTCGAATATGATTTTCGTATAATCGTCATATTTGTTAAGTTCCTACATATAATATACACATTATATTACAATCCAACATAATTATAAAATTCCCTTTTTTTTGACAAAACAATTATTTCAACTTATGATTTCATATTAGCTATGATTCCGATCGTCATTACCAGCTAATGATGAAGAATAAAAATCGTATTACCAACCTTAAAAACATAAATACTAGAAAATAACTTAATACAGGCCTCGGCTTCTAAACGAACATTGTTTATTCTAATGCGAATCTTAATCGTCGCGCCATCTGTCTTCAGTAGTCTGAATTACCTATGAGTTATGACGAATGACCGTCCTAAGGCATGACGAATGACCGTCATACAAGCACGTTCTTTAAAAATGGCTACTATATTTGCTAACTTAATTACAAAATTCACCTGTTTCTGGAACTAAATGACGAGGTTAATGGGCCGAAGAGTCTCGCCTGTTAATACTTTATCAAATAATTTTATGTTTAGTACTAATATTTATTTAATTAGGTCGTAGTCGAGGCATAAAGCTCGAGGCTTTGGAGATAAAATGTAATTTCTTTGCATTTGGTGATAAAAACTGAAGTGGAACAAAGGGCATTAATTTATACAACATCAGGAATTAAACAGATAATTAATTTTATAAAAAAGGTAACATTATACCACTAATAGTCATTACCAAGTACGTTGCCAGCCTTAGACGATTAGTGAAAAAATAAGTTATCAAGTCTCCAAAATTTTTATAATCTTACTAAATAACGAAACGACGCAATAGAGGCTGTTAAGATAGATCTAGATATTTCACGTGCGTATTCTGTGAGGTAGTTAAATTTTCACCATCCAATAAAAATCCGTATAAATTACAAAATAACTTAGTTGCCACCATTCTCCACCCTCCACAAAGGGTGCAAACAACTACACATACACACAAACATAAATTCATAATTGATCCTTATTATATAGCATCAAACAAATGCTTTTTGGAATTTGTTCCACGAAAACCGCCCGGTACGGTCCGCAGCGAAATTACGTAGTAATAGCTCTAATCATTTATAATTATTTTTTGGTAAGAATATCGTTTTTTTTTTCAAACATTACGATATTTCGGTAAATTGTTTTACAATTATTCTTGATTGCTGATAATGCCCAAGTGATAATGGGCTTTTGTAGGTCGTATTATTTTGATATTAATAGTGTTTAGGGCTTTGGAAATTTTGACATTGGAGGGGTAGTTTAATAAAATCCATAATGTGGACAATCCAGGTGGTAAAACTTTACCACCCGATGGAAGCGGTAGTAGCTTTTATAAAGGGTTATAAAAATTAAGATCGCGGATTTAATTCCAACACTAAACTTTACATACATACTTGTCGCTTAGTATGGATTCCAAAAGATTTTTCTTCGCTGTTACTACGGCAATATAGTAATAATTATATTTTTCTATAATTTACAATAAAAACTTAAATTTAATATTGACAATTTAGACTAGTAACGGTAGAATATTACTACTTTTTAAAATTTCCCTGCTGTTTTGCTATCCGTACATCACATTAAGAGGCCTACACCCGCACCGCGGGCTACGTACAAATGACTTATCATTATGTAATTATTATCATTGTCTACAGACACACAAACACACACACACAAACACATCGCAACTGTCCGCCTTACTTTGGAAGTACTGGTCAGTGTGTTGTGAAGAGGATTTTGATGAAATCTAGAACTTTCATATATAAATCTACAAGCTAGTGAAGACAGTATTGTATGACAAATCACATTTTAAGTTAGTTTCAATGGTATAGCCACAGGGTGTTTTATTATATAGGTTTTTAGGATGTTACATTCTACTTATCTTCTATACAAATAATTTTTTAACCGATCGTGGTCTGTACATGAAAGATAAATGAGAAAAACTAATATGGGGTCGGTATTAACGCAGTAGAACCCGAAACAATGACTTTTAGAATGTTTGTCTGTTTATTTGTTTGTCTGTGCGGTTGTGCGCTATGAACTCAGAAACGGCTTGATGAATTTTAATGAAATTTGGTTTAACACTTAGGCTACTTTTTATTCCGAAAAATGTAGTGTTCCCATGGGATGAGGAAGGGATTCCGATATATTTGTTAGTTTTTTATGCTCAAAGAGATGGGATGGAACTAGATTACATGCCTTAAGTGAGAATGAGACGGGACCGGGCGGGATATAATGGGACAGAACGGGGCGAGAAATTTCAAATAAAGTTAATACGCAGACGAAATTTGCGAGCAGAAGCTAGTTATTGATAAGTATTTTAATTGACTCATCACTTTCGGGTTGTAGTTTAACAAACTACAATGTTTCTACTGAAGTGCGTGGTGGCCTGTTGGTAACGGACCAGACGCGGCTGCCTACATGTTCACGGTGGTCGCGGGTTCAAATCCCAGGGCACACCTCTGACTTTTCGGAGTCATGTGTGTATTGATAGTCAATCACCACGCACTATAACGGTGAAGGAAAACATCGTGAGGAAACCTGCATACCATAGCGATTTGTATAAATTTCTATGGTATGTAAAAAGTTCGTCAACCCGCATTAGGCCAGCGTGGTGGACTATATGGCCTAACCACTCTCAATCGTACTCTCGATTGTAGAGGAGGCCCGTGCCCTGCAGTGGGTCGTATATGGGCTGATACAATACTGTTTCTACTAACCTAGGACTTCTATATCTATATTAGAAAATATCATTGTATTGTATCAGCCCATATACGACCCACTGCAGGGCACGGGCCTCCTCTACAATCGAGGGTACGATTGAGAGTGGTTAGACCATATAGTCCACCACGCTGGCCTAGTGCGGGTTGGCGGACTTTTACATGCCATAGAAATTTATACAAATCGCTATGGTATGCAAATTTCCTCACGATGTTTTCGTTCACCAATTAGAAAATATATTAGAACCAAAGTATAATACACTTGCACTAAAAAGAAAAACATCCCAATATCAAGTACAAACACTAAAATATTCCTCCAAGAATCAAACTCTTATTCTTCCGCACACTATCAGTATAATTGCATCTCATTAACAACGAAATGTCAATGAACTTTGGCCCACAAAAAATTGACCTTACCGCGTCGGAACGTTGCGATCCGTTTGATTAGTCCAGTCAATTCCGGGAAGCGGTCCGACTGTGCAATAAGGCTTTTCCACGAAACGCCACCAGCGTTCCTGATTGAAGAAGACATTTTTATGCATTTTGAAATTTAACTAGGCGTTTCCTTCGATGTCTTTCGGGTCGCGTGATGTTGAATCACTAATATGCTGGTTAGTAGTACAATCGGAATGGTGGACTGTCTGTGTAGTCTGTTCTCTAGATAAGCTCAACGGGAGCAGTATTATAGAATTAAAAAGTAATCAGCTCTTGTTTTACATTATGTTCAGACATACGTACATAAACTCACGTCTTCTTCCCAGAAGGAGTAGGCAGGGGTAGGTAACGTGGGTACCCTGATAGCCACTAGAACACCTACGTTTCGTCTTGTGTGTTCCGTCCCACGTTGTGACAGGAGGCGAGTCTGTCACCTGCATTTTCTCCATTCTCCTACTTCTAGAACTGCAGGCGGGGCAACTATTATAATTCCTAGATGTTGCAAAAGTTCGTTACTTGATCGATTTCTATGTGGTGAAACACTTTTGCCTTACTTTTTAACATACATACATAAACATCACGCCTTTATCCCCGAAGGGATAGACAAAGGTGCAACTAAGACACCCATGCTTCGCCTTGTTTGTTCCGTCCCACGATCTGATAGGGAGCGAGCCTATCGCCTTATCGGGCACTAATTCCTGACTCCGGACTGATAATGAATAGGAAAATCAAATATCACTTTGCCCCACCCGGGATTCGAACCCGAGAACTTAGCTTTGTAATCGTCTACGCCTCTAAGGCAGTCGCACTTTTTAACCGACTTCAAAAAAGGAGGAGGTTTTCAATTCCTCGGAAATTTTGTTTTGACCAACAATGAAGTATGATCAATACTCTCTTTGATATTTTTCTTTTAAGTCTCAAAGGCTTAATAAAACAACCAATCGTATAAACTCTTCTTGACAATACAAAGTCCTACATCAGCTACCAGCCTTAAAATTATATTCCCTTTTGAAATACTATTTTAGCTGCCAACATCGGCGTCCGAAATGTCAAAAGAAATAACACCAAACAAGGGACAGTAAATAAAATGACTCATTACACACGGTAACGGTCGCGCAAAGCAATTTAATTGGATATATATTGTATTGTACTATCTCTGGACGGGTTATCTTGACCAGTTGGAATTGAGGTGCAGCGGAGTCGGTATTGTATAAATAAATTATATAAGAATTTTTGTAAATGTCTATGGTATGTAAAAGGCCGGCAACCCGCACTAGGCCAGCGTGGTGGACTATATGGCCTAACCACTCTCAATCGTCCTCTGTTTTGTAGAAGAGGCCCGTGTCCTGCAGTGGAACGTATATATGTATATGTACAGTACAGGAGTCGGTATTCGCGACCTTATTTTGAGGGGATTATGGGGTTTTAAATACTATAAAGATGTTTATTGAATAGAATCGTATTATCTTCAGTTCTAAGGTTAACCATCAAAATAAACCAAATGTTTCTAGATCAGCTAACGTTTGATTTAAAGCAAACTGGATATGCTGTGGCCTGTGGTACATCAAACCTCTGGTACATCTCTTGTTGATAGACTTTACATACCATTTATATTTTGCGATTTAAAGACACGCTAGTTCCCTTATATGGAGCAGTCGAGCTTCAGTGCTCAGTAACAATAGGAATGTGTCCAAGGTTTGACTTTGAGCAGTATTTCCATCATCCATCCATTCATCAGCCAAAGGAAGTCCACTGCTGAACAAAGGCCTCTCCCAATGATTTCCACCGTGACCCGTTGGAGGCAGCCTGCATCCAACGACGTCCCGCAACCTTTACCAGGTACAGTATGTAACAGCAGTAGGGAGGTATAAACATCGCTTATAAATAACATGAATTTGAAAACAGCATCAAAATTGGTTGTAAAATAACTGAGATATTAATATTTTTAATAGTGAGGTGTGGACACTCGCTTTCTCTTTCGCATGCACCTTATGGAAGATGACGTCACGTCGTACATGTTGCATCCTTTTCTATTGCTCCTACCACCAACTTTTATATACTTGTAACTTGCTTGTTACTAAACGGATTTTAAAATGTCTTTCTGATTATGATTATGCATAACGTAACATTTCGATATATTTTTTCCTAGCCTATACTGTCCCACTGCAGGGTAAACGCCTCCCTTTCCTTCTTCCACCCTTCTCTATCCAAGGCTTTCTTCCACCAGTTGGTATCAATATGGTCCAAGTCATCTCTCCACCTTGTGCGTGGCCCACCACGAGGTCCTTTAAGCTTTCGATATAAACAATAATAAACATTGAGGACACTGGCCTATTCTTTGCGTCTTATTGATCTGACAGGAGTTACAATGGTAGGTATTTGGACGGAAAAATCTTAATATTCGTATAAAATTAATTTCTCAACAAAAATAATATTATAATCTACAATGATTCCACGGCAATCTATATTCCCATTACGTTCCATACTGTAGCCTACACATACGAAGAGCTAAATCAACGATAAGGGTACTAGTCCCAGTTACTCGGCCATTTTACAGGTGGCTGCTACATTAATTGTAGAAATTATGGCCAAAATAGTCTGCTCTTTGTTTAGTACACACCTGGATATTGCTATCTAGTTGATAAGCAGCCTCTGAATTAAAGAATCTGGTTGTAAAATGATATATTTCTCTTTGATTGACATCAAAGTTCACCATAGTTTTGATACTTGAAATAAACATTTATTGACATTGAAGTAGCGGAAATGATAAGTCAGGATCGTCCAAACTTGAGTCCCACGTCTCTGCCAATGGCTATGAAATAAGAAATAATATATCTTGTCTCGTATTTGGATACCCTACCTTTCTTTCACTCTCTCTCTCTCTTCAAGAATTTAAATGTTTGTTGGCGGTCATCGTCTTCCACAATGCTAAGCACTCACTAGTTTAATAAATATATTTTGCTCTAAAACTGCAAATTTGTTTCGAGTATGGGTAGTAACCTCACAAATTCACTTAAAAATTTTGATACCCGAAACACGAGTGACTTACGGTAGGTTCGGGATGAGCGTAATCCGAATTTAAAACCAAATTGCAAGTGATTTTTAACGGCTCAGCGAAATCTCATCCGGTGTTCGTCTCTCGAAACACCTTAATGCGATTTGACGTAAAGATGTTAAACGTTTAATGGAATGGAAAACACACGATTTTGTAACCTTACACCGTTTTACACTCGGCCAGGGCTGTTTTCAAACAAAACACCACCTTATTCCATAGATTTTAAAGTTCACAATGTAAAAAGGGAAATCTTGTAAGTCATTCAAAGGACTACTGTGCGACAGACGTCATGACAGTTGAAATTACACTTTGTTAGCTTAGGAATAAAGTTGAAATTTGAAGGATGTAGGTTCTAAGTGTGCACCAAGGGATTTTCGTGATTGTTTAAAGGGATTAAGGTCGGTTTTGTCCTATGGAAGTGATACAGTGCGCATAAAAGCTACTGTTTAGTGTCGGCTTACGTGTAAGTAGAGTTTCGATGTCCAAGATTCGATTCTTGCTCGATTGAACATGTTATGATTCGAAGAATCGCACTATTTCTACGTAGTGTTGGCCCTCTGGAGGTTTTAGAGGAACTGTGGATATCAAAGAAGTACCGCTGGTCAAAAGTGAGGTCAAAAGCCGTTTATTTACCAGCTCTGACATAATTTCTGTTTAGATTCTATATTTTTAGCCAGCGCGGCGGTTACCGGTAATTTCGCTCCGCATTTTAGACACGGTACCTATTCAATTATTTACTCTGGAATAATGTATTTGTGTGGGATAAGTATATTTCAAACGTCAGCCTATACATTATACCTATACAAAAACCCAAAACCATATCAAAATATTTGCCCAAACATTTGTCCCAACATGTTGCATCCACAGCGTCACATATCACAACCAGTTACTCCCAATGGAGTTTCTAGTAAAAGGGTAATAATCCCTTACAAACCCTATACACTTTTTTTTGCACCATACGCGTCAAATTTAATAAACTAACGCATAAATATGACAGATAAAAACATGCAAATAAAAAAAATATTGCATCTGTTCCGTCACAATTAGGTCGAATGCGTGTTTTTTATGAGTAGTGAGAATAAAAAATAATAAACAAACAAACGGCCTGTTATGTCCTTTTACGATATGTGTTTTTGCACCACCTGCTGTATCTAGGTTTATTATACATCGTTGCTGCCCTACTGAGCTGTACCGTTCTATACTACTCCTTGTAGTAATAATTTTACGTAACAGCCTCCGTGGCTCAGTCGGTTGGGAGCCGTAAAACAAGCAGTCAAGGATTCGATCCCGAACTAAGACAAGTTTGTGAGGCCCACAAATATTTGTCCTGGATTTGGGTTGTCTAACGGAAAAGACATAAGATTTATATTTTAATAAGGTGTCAGGACTATGTGTGATAATTTGGTTTAATTATTACGTCGAAATTCAAAGTAACTCAAAATTAAAATAATTTGAAAGTTGGAAGGTTTAAGTTTGCAGGAACGTCACCTTTTTTACCATCGCACCACCCGTCACCGCAGCAGAATTCATTCCTACCACCTGGAAGTGTACCGTTCCCGAACGGCACGTTTTCAGCGTTCTTTCTTACCACGCACGTGTAAGCTCTGGAATGAACTCCCTGCATCGGTGTTTCCTGAGCGCTATGACCTGTCCTTCTTCAAACGAGGCTTAAAGAGAGTACTTTCCTTAAGGTAGGCAGCGACTTTGTTGCACTGGACCCCTGGCACTGCGGAGGTCTATGGGCAGCGGTAGCCGCTTTCCATCAGGCGGGCCGCTAGCTCGTCTGCCTATAACGGCTTTTTTTTTTTTAAATAAGGAAGTCGCTGGGTGCAGGCCGGTTCCAACAGGGCGATGTGGAGATCCTTTGGGGAGGCCTATGTTCAGCAGTGGACTTCCTGAAGATAAAGAGAGAGAGACAGAGAAAGAGTTAGAGCTACATTACCTTGGAATATATTGGAGATGGACTGGCTTAAACTGGGTAGCATCATTTTAGTTCAAACCGACATGATGCGACAGTTTTACAGTCGTGTTTGTGCCTCGATTGACGATAGACCTCGCTCTATCATAAATTCATAACTATCATAGAAGGAAATGAGGTTGATGAATCTCTGCCTACCTCCTTGGCGACATAACTGTATGCATGTAAATATGACCAATATCCTCAATAAATGAATATTATAATTCTAAGTGCGTATACTTCTTAGAAAAGCCAAGATGTACCGTATCATCCCAATATGGACCGACCCCCATGGCGCACGCATTCCCGCCGCCAGTAATTGAGACATATTTCACATCTCGGTTTATTTTATACTCGTATTAATTGAAAGGGGAAACAAAATTAATTATTTTAGTGCAAAATTGAAAGATGACGATCAGGCCGTTAGTTATTTTAGGTGTCCTTGGCTTATCAGCAAATTAGTTTAAATAAATAGAATATTATTGAATAAAAAGCTATTTATATAAGTTTAAGTTATTCAGCTAAAAGTACTCGTAGCTTTTTAAAAGTTTTTTTTTATTTATTAGGCAATATACGAGTAATAAATAAATAATAAATACTCCCAACATACATGCAATGTTTTGTTATTTTCAATATTCTCACTAAAAATGAAAGACCAAAGAGTTAAAGACCCAAAAGCTGATAGCAGTATATTTTGATTCACCCCTAAGCGACCCTCGTACACCCTAGCGGAAAGTATAAAACATATTTTTATACTTATATATACAAACCAATATATATAAGTATTTATATATACCAACAACTGAAAGAACTTAACAATTAATAATGCGCACTGCAACGTCGGTAATGACCGAATAATTTCCTCAAAAAACTAATTACAGCAATAATTAAAGGAACGTGAATCGATCTCGGACATAAAGTCGTAAAACTGAAGAATAATGCAATATTAGTACTTTAATTACGAACATCGGAAAACACCTTGTGATTCATAATTCGCGGAATAAGGTTAATTAGTTCGTTTATGTTATCGAGAAAGTTGATTGTTTCATTTTTTAAACTTAATTCGATATTTTTATTATTTCTGCAAATTATAATTTTAAGCTCGGTTTATTTTAGGGTTTACATACATACATAAACACACGCCTTTTTCCCAGAAGGGGTAGGCAGAGGTGCTACCAGAACACCCACGTTTCGCCTTGTATATTCCGTCCCACGATGTGATAGGGGGCGAGCCCATCGCCATATCGGGCACAAATTCCTGACTCCGGGCTGATAATGAATAGAAAAATCCAATATCACTTTGCCCGACCCGGGATTCGAACCCGAGACCTCAGCTTTGCAATCATACCGTAGTACCACTACGCCACCGAGGCAGTCTTTTAGGGTTTAGTATATAGAAATTTAAACAGTAACCCTAAAAGACAACTATCTACGTTATCAGTTTGTCTATCATATTAAATTAAGTCTCATTATGTCTTGACAGATATACTAGACGAACGTGGCGTCGACGTCGCGTCAACGCAGCGTCGACGTAGCGCAGTCGTTCGAGAACCGCCACCGCTCATAAAACGCCAATGGGTTAGGGGCTTACGATGACCACCTGATGGCGTCATTCTCAAAAAAAATACTATGTATACTTTTACTGAATGCCTAGGTAGAACAGTTATAGGTACTACAGTACGCTTACAAACTTGAAGTCTCGGGTTCGAATCCCGCATCGGGCAAAGTGATATTGGATCATCATTATCAGCCCGGAGACAGGAATTTGTGCCCGATATGGGGATAAGCTTGCCACTTATCACATCGTGTGACACACGAGGCGAGACGTGGTTGTCCTTATATCACCCCTGCCTACCCCTTCTGGGATAGGCGTGAGTTTATGTATGTATATATTTTAAATAAAATAAACAGTCTTGTATTAAAATTCGATTTCCATAAGCTTCGCTAACGTATGTTTCAACGCTCCAGTTACTACGGAGTACAGGGGTGGTTGGATGACGTCAACCCTTCTCCGGACATTTGTTATTCCGTACATTGTTCTTCAAGGTTAATTGAAACAGTGTGGTGTGCAATCGATGGGAATGTAGGCTATGTATCTATGTTAGGCAAACGATGTAAGAAGACTCACCTGAATAAATCTTTGATTTAAACCTTCTTTTGTCTATTGGTATTATACCAATTCCAATTAGACAGCCTCCATGGCGTACTTGGTTGGACGCCGCCTGCGAAGCGAGAGGCCGCGGGTTCAATTCACGCACTGATACAAAAAATTGTCTGATCCACAAGTATGTATTTCGAGGTTGGGTGTTTGTGAGGCCGAAAAGTCTCTCATATTTCCTGATACCCACGACACAAGACTCGATCTTAGTGTGGAGTCGGGACAACGTTTGTTTTCATGACTGTTGGATGTATTTAATAATGAACACTGGAAAGGATAAAGACCCAACACTAAAATATTGGGATTACTTCGTGCTCGCAAGCGGAACGTTGCTTTGGGATAAAACTGTACAAATTTAAATACATTAAAGAGTTGACAGAGCACATTTATTCATCACAGAAATATGTGAAACTCACCACCTGCTCATCCAATTAAACCTAAAAGTCAAGGTATAGTTTATAATTATCACTAATTAATAATTATTTGGGGAGATATAAGTCCTGTTGATCTTGTAGTAGTAAGTTGAGAACCGTCATGTCGTAGGTTTGATGCCGAGGTTCAGTATACAAAATAATATAATATTAATATGAAATGAAGTTCGTTTATTTAATTAAACTTCATAAACGAATTTCATTTTATTTCATATTACATACATAGGTTAATATATGATAGAACAATTATACTTAGAATTATTGTTCAGAAAATAAGTAATTGCATTATTAAATTGCCAACCCGCACTAGGCCAGCGAGGTGGACTATATGACCTAACCACTCTCAATCGATTCTCTCGATTGTAGAGTAGGCCCGTGCCCAGCAGTGGGACGTATATGGACTGATAAAAAAATATATTAAATTATAGCAACGTTCCTAAAACAGAAATAATTAAAAATTACTCAACACAAAATAAATTTAAAATCATTAGCTAGATAATAATTGAAAACATAAATAATAAATACCAATAACAATAAAACATGTATAGCTTTAAAACAATAAATTGGCAAATTTAATAAAAAATCCCTAGTTATGATTTACACCCACTATAACTGTACACCTCTTATAAAAGGCAGGTTTCGCATTAAATTCAACACCTCTGCCTACCCTTCGATGCCACAGGCGTGATATACAAGTAAACAGTAATTTCAAACACGTAATAACACTACGCCGCGTAAAACATTGCAATTATTATGAAAGGTGTCATTTGCCTGACAGATGTCAACGGAAGCCATAACCCTTCTGACATTTCCACATTACGTCATATAGAAAGCGAAAATAATAGATCCCTAAGACCCATAACAAAATTTAGAAAGCATATGAAATCTTTAATTTACCCAACCAATCATTACGGCTATTTTGGGAAAAAAAGATTTTAAAAATTTAACGTTTGCAACCGACAATGAGGTATGCAAATTTGGGCCGGGAATCGAACGGGCTACCATTAGTAGTGCTTAGATATCGCGAGATTATTATAGTTCAGCTTTCGAGCCGGGGTTAATGGCTGATTGATTGGGAATTTAACTTTGGCTGAAGGATAACTGAGACGTTTATAAAACGGCTTAAACTAAGCTACATTAAAGTAATATTTCATTTAATTCACAAATGTTAGGTAAATTGGTGATTTATGTTTCAACTTTATTTAAAGATTAAATTTATTACCGTTATTAAATTTATGGAATACCTAAATAAATGTGAACGCAACTTCGATTTATCAAATTTTAAAATTTTTTATTAGAAAATACGTTTAATGTTTTAGGTATTTTTATTTACTTATTTAAAAAAAACCTGATAAAACTTAATCTGTGACTAAATATAAGTCATACATAAACGTCACGCCTTTATTCCATAGAGGTAGGTATAGGTATAGATCTAGACTTTGCTCGATCAAGACACACTACTTTTACTTACATCAATCTCTTCATGCATTATCATCGGTTAAGGGTACCTTTATAATATATTTAATATAAGTCATTGAAGTTTAAATTAAGACAATTCAAAGTACAGGAGTCAATTAGTTACCAAGCTTGATAACAGTAAAGGAAACATCACAGAATGTCCACTGCTAAACACATGCTCAAACGATTACTATAGCAATGTTAGAATCGGTTCGTACGTCTTGCAATATTTATTACATCGTTTATCCACCATATGTTTGTGTTTGTGCGGGAAAGCATGAAGTGATTGATAAAAGTAGATGAAGCGAAAGTACGTCAGAATCGAGCTAAGTGTTAACACCTATTAGACCAGTGGTCCTGGCCGCCGGACCTACACCATTTTATAAAAGCTGAAAGTTTATCAGCGCATGCCTCTAATATAGGCATCACACGACCAGCAATTATGAAGTTTGGTGGTGGCTTTTTAAGTTAACAGCTTCAATGTGTCTAGGAAGTTGAAACAATCAAAATTGTCCAGCTGCCAAGGATATACTTATTGATTTCTTAAAAAACATATCAAATTCAGCTGTTATACTATAATGCTGGAAAAATAACATATTATTAAATATTACGCTATCTAAAAACTTTTTGTAGTGAGAGGTCAGATAATTCGCCAGTCAAAAACCATTCAAGAAACTTATGTCAGGATCCAGGTTGAGAATGATGAAACTAATCGAAGCGAAAGTAATTTGTCAGATCGAGCAAAGTAGAGATAGTCGGATGCGAATGTATTAATTATTTATTTCAATCTTTATTGTACACAAATTTACACATAAACAATATACAGAAACAATAATTTTAAAAAGTACAAATTGCGGTCTTGTTGCCCTACAGCAATATCTTACAGACAACCATGGGATGGATAAAAAAGAAGGAAATAGAGAAGGCAGTGTAAAAAATAAAGAATTGAAGCTATGTATGTGATGGTATAATGTATCCACTTCAAAGGCCGACGTCTGACACGTCACCAGCCAAAAACCTAGACTAAACCAACAACAAATCATCGACCTAGGCCAACGCACATGATTAAAAATCATCACGCCATCCATTGACACGTTATCATTGCGTGCCACTACACGTGGCGGCGGCACGCAAGGAAAGCACGCGACGTCGCTCACGCACCGCAAGCTCGGCGAGCTTCGCGATCACGCCTTCACGTGTGGATTCTGAGGGTTTTGGTGAAAAGAGACGGCATGATTACGAATTTGGCCATTGTAAAAACGGGAAAGAGAGAAAGAGGTGTGTTTAATCATGCATCGAGATAAATATGGCATTTTAAATTAACCTGGTACAAAAAAGGGGTTACTCACCTCACAGTAGACATTGGCTTGGCTGTGCATCAGTTAATGCAGAAGCTCAAAAGTGGCGGTGACTGCTACCATCAGATGGACCGCTGGCTTGTCTGTCTACACAGGCAGGGCCACTATCATGGGTCTTTACAGTTAAAGACCCATAACAGGGTCCCCCCTTTATTTTATTTTGACAGCCCCCGTGACGCAGTTGGTTATCGGCTGTGAAACTAGAGACCGCATGTTTGATCCCCACAACAAGACAAAAAAAGATTTTAATGTGCATAATTATTTATTTCCAAAGTATTGAGTAGCTCATAGTTTTTAAAACAAAAGAATTGCAACATAATGTGGATCGAATAAAATATATTTTTAAAAATAATCCCACCAAAGAACGACCCAAGACCCATCCATTTCCATTTGTTTCTCAAGCGGTCCATTGACTCGTAGACGTGTGTTGTTTACGGAGGCGAATGTGTTGTTATCACGACACGACACGCCACGACACGGAACGACATCGCTTTCGACGTCAGCTGGTGCGCGAGATAGAGTAACCTTTATGCGCCTTTTATCCTTTTACCTGAAGCTTGGACTTTGAGTTGCAGTATATGTGAAATTATCAGATGTGACACTGTAGAATGTAGAGGAATGACATAAAATGTGTCGTTAAAGAGAATTATATTATGTAATACCTCTGCCTATTTTTTAATTAATGACGCACGTACTTCCAGTCTTCAGTAAGATATTTTTCAAAATGCCATGAATCATTAAATACTTTTAAATCCAACAGGAATTACATATCAAAAAATAAATGTCTCTGAACGTGAATCGAACCTGCGGCATTCCATTTTGTAACCGAATTCTTGTACTAACTATATCAAAACATTAAACTTACAATTCCCACTTTAATTCAAACTTAAACAATATTTCTGTTTTTACGTTTAGTGCCGCGCTATCTGCATTTAGATCGACCCTTGCGAGTGCATTAAACCCTGTCAGGAATCGAACTCGGGACGTCAGCTGTGGCCATGGCGCGTGACGCGTGGCGTGCAAGGGCACTTCGCGATGGTGGTATAAACGGGGGGTTTTTGAATGCTGGCGTACTTTTTAAGTAACTACTACATCCAGCTTCATTAGCTTCATTGGCCGTAAATACAGCGCGGAGCTGAAAGCAGCGGGAATACTTATATATATTGCTGTTAAGTTGAGAATAGTAAGGATAAAGATTCAAGTGTTGTGTCCTGGATGTCAGATAATACGAGACACTTTTTGATATCAGTACATCGGGACCCGAATTTGTGACCGCACTTATATTGATCTCATTAAACCCACGCCCTTTAGTCTCACAGTTGGCTTTAAAACAACTGCACCATTGACGTTTTCAAAAGCACTTTCGTCACTACCTTCCACATGTGAGCCAACCTACGAGTATATACGTACATACATAAACTCAAGACTTTTTCCCAGAAAGGCTAGGCAGAGCCGCCACCATGGCACTCACATTTTGCCTTGTATGTTCCGTCCCACGATGTGATAGAGGGCGAGCTCATCGCCATATTGGACACAAATTCCTGACTCCGGACTGATCATGAATAGAAAAATCCATAAGTCCAATCTATATTATGGTCCAAATTGGACATATCGTAACTACATATATATATATTATACAAAGATATATATATATATGTAGATAAAAGATATTTGCCGTCGACTTATCTAGACGAAACTGTATCATATGAGTATTGTATTATATCAGCCCATATACGACCCACTGCAGGGCACGGGCCTCCTCTACAATCGAGAGTACGATTGAGAGTGGTTAGGCCATGTAGTCCACCACGCTGGCCTAGTGCGGATTTGGTGGACTTTTACATACCATAGAAATTAATACAAATCGCTATGGTATGCAGGTTTCCTCACGATGTTTTCCTTCACCGTTATAGTAAGTGGTGATTGACTATCAATACACACATGACTCCGAAAAGTGAGAGGTGTGCCCTGGGATTTGAACCCGCGACCACCGTGAACATGTAGGCAGCCGCGTTTGGTCCGTTACCAACAGGCCACGATGCACACGCCACACGCTACCACCATATGGGTGTGTTATTAAGATATCTTTCAGCTCAAATCTGTACCTTATCACCGTCTAATAAATCTGTAATATGACACATCGATCCGGCGTCATAATCAGTGAATCACGGGTATGAATGGTTCGCGTGACCCGTAATTACGTGTGTCTATCGGTAACCCGCGCTCCGGTCTGAAGGACCGAGTTAGAAAGGGAGAGAAATATTGGAAGATAGGTTAGAAAGAGAGAGATGCAGGATTTAGGGAATAATATTGTGTTTTGATAATGTTAATTAAGTACATTTTTGATAAAGGTGATTGCTACTTATTCGTATTTAGAGTTCATATCTTTCAATAATTTAGAAGCGGGGTATGTATATTTTGAGTTCTATGCCCAAATTAATAAGTCGACTTGAATAGGAAATGCCGCGTTATTGTCTAAAACAATAGCTTAAGTTAGTTTAGTCATTGATACAATTAATACAATATCTACTTGTTTTTCCTTCTAAGCATTGTTATTGAAACATACGTGAATCTCTTCAAGTGCTGTAGAATTTAGTCTAGTCATTTTCTATTAGGCAAATGGATCGCTTGAAGCCCGCTCCCACACTATGTCATTTATTATTTATTTTACCCATTTGTGTCCCACTGCTGGGCAAAACACTCCTCCAGTGGAAATTAAATAATAAATAGCAATAAAAACACTACATTAAAAATTAATTATAAAAACAAAAAAAAAACATTTAGAAAAAAAGTACTTAACACTTAAACCCTTTTTTTGTCAAATAAACACAAGCACAAAAATAAAGTCCCAACATTAACCAACTAATAAAAATATCGACAAATTACATTTTATACACTTTCCCTTTTAAATAAAAGAGAAATTTGTCATTGAACGAACGCGTCTAGCGAGTTAATTGGCTATTTGAAATTTTGATACGGGGTCTGAAAGGCCACGCGTCGGGTGAGCGATGTTCTATATAAAATCTTAAAGGTTAGCCGCGGAACGGTTGATTTATACAGGCTGTCCGTTAATTTATATCGTTTTGAAATATTATTTATTTTATTATTAGATAAAGTTGTTTGTTTATATGCCCTTTGAAAGACTTGTTTGAGATATCAAAATATTGATTATGGTCACGTGAAATATCAATATTTTTTTATAGAATTCAAGTCTTAACACAAACAGAAATGTATTAGTAGAAATTAATAATTATGTATTAAAATACAATAGAATGAATTGAAAATGAATCACCCTTTTGTCACGTGGCTTGTGAACTATAGTGCCCTAAAATCGATCTCTATATTAGGTATGAACTTTATGTGATGAATTTGAAATATAGTTTACTTCGTTGTTTAGTTTGTCGTCAATTATGAATAGAAAATGAAGGAGAAACGTAAATCTTTGTTTTACACCATTGGCGTGAAATATAAATCGGAAAGCTTATTTAAAAAAAAAGAAACTCTTTTCAAATATTTAGAGACGTTTGGTACTAAAAACATTTTTTTTCATCATCAGGGCTAATTATCTTAAAATATTTATTTCAAAAACAATTCACATCAAACGCTACAACCAAAAAAATATATAAAAAATACCCCTAAAAATCGCGCTATACAGCACGTGTCAGCCAATTACCCGGAGTCCATTCACCCCAATAAAGCAGGGGTACGATACCCCGGAGAGCGCCCTAAGAAAGGGGGCGTGGCGAGGGGCATCCGTCCCTCTCGCACCCACCAATTGCCAATATCATGATATAAGCCGGATATATTTGGCTGGGCTCTGCGATTCGGGGCTAAAGGAAATGTAGTACGCTTGCGTGTTACGAATAATTCGTATGAAGCGTACTTATCCCGCGGTTGTGTGGGTTGGGATTACATGATTTTATAAATATAAGATTGGGTTATGGGCAGACCTGAGGGATAACTGTATGATCCGAAACAAAACTCGAAACTTCGGGCGTTGCATGTAAAACTGTACGAATGTGCCCAGGTACTCAACAAAATAATCGAATCCTCTATCGTACGTCCTAACTAGACTTAGTTCGGAGTGAATGATAAGTATCATAGAGAATAGTGTTGATTTTTAGAAGTGGAAAATATAAACGTACTGCAGATGTCGTATGTCCGAAAATTCGAGTTTCGTCTTGGATCATAGAGTGTGTAATGTTATTCAAAAAGTTATCCAATGCCAGATCTTTTATTTTATTTACATCATAATATCTTTGTAAGGATATCGATGGTATTACAAATATCACGACGTTTTCCTTCAACGTTGAAGTGATTAATTAACTAACAAAGATCGAAGCTAACAAAAGACATTGTAGTTGATACGTAATATTAAGGATACAAATCGATAGCTTTGCATTTTGACCTAGATCACAAATAGCCTTCTTTATCGATGTTCTATTGGGATGTTAGCGATAAAGTAGCTAGGTATACGAGTATACTATATAGGTAATTTAGGATGTAACATAGGTATTGTGAAACTTTAAATAAACAAACACATCCTGAAGTCTCACACACCGTCCTTATTTCACAATAAAATACCAAGTCTTGTAATTGAACTGTGATATACTTTTGGTCTTATCATACCATACCATACATTTTTATCGTTGCGGGGATCGAACCCACGTCCTTTCATTTCATACGCGGCCCTTAGCAAACTGCGTCACAACGCTTAATTACACTAACCTACCAAAAACACTAAAAGAATTCAGGAATCGAACCTAGACCTTCACAATAAGAAGCTATTCATTATATTAACAAGGTAATAATATAGCCACAAAATCCATTGTATACAGAACATTCGTTTTCAAACGACGTGAAAATCGATGTTTGAAATGCTTACTCATAGTTTAAAATGCAAACATGGTACATACAAAACGTAACCTAACAATACCGTAATAAGCCTTAGCCGGGCAAACAACAATTACAGCGCGGTGCGAGTCATGAGCGGTAGCGGAAAGTAAATATATTAAATGCCACGTTAAGGCAGAGTAGGTACATATACATATACATATACATATACATATACATATACATATACATATACATATACATATACATATACATATACATATACATATACATATACATATACATATACATATACATATACATATACATATACATATACATATACATATACATATACATATACATATACATATACATATACATATACATATACATATACATATACATATACATATACATACTGGCGTGGTGGCCTGATAGTAACGGACTAGACGCGGCTGCCAACATGTTCACGGTGGTCGCGGGTTCAAATCTCAGGGCACACCTTTGACTTTTCGAAGTCATGTGATTAATAGTCAATCGCCACGTACTATAATAGTAAAGGAAAACAACGTGAGGAAATCTGCTTACAATAGCGATTTGTAATAATTTCTATGGTATGTAAAGTGCTCCAACCCGCACTAGGTCAGCATAGTAGACTATATGGCTTAACCCCTTTCAATCGTTCTCTCGATTGTTGTGGCCCATGCTTTGCAGTGGGAAGTATTTGGGCTGACACAAAAAAAAATGTTTGCGGTTGATTTTAACTTCGATTGACGCTTGTTACTTATGAACCGAATTCATATTGACGCCATAATAAAACTGGTAGTGTCTTTTTACAGCTGTACATAGATATTGTGTCTATAAACAGTTTATTTCGCTCACCGTTAATTACTTTCGTTGACAAAAGGCAATAAACTGCCAAGTTGAAAAAAGACGAGGTAATTTAAAAGTGATTCTGAATCATAGAAGTAATTGTCCTTGTGAGTCAATACAGCTCATTCGTTTTGTTATTATTTTGGTCCAAAATAATTATACACTAGCAAATGCTGCTCGTCTGAGTATTAGATAGATTGATTATTCACCAATTTAATAAATAGATAATTAATAATTAATAAATACACCCAACAGTCACATACATCGTCCTGACCCCGCAGTAAGATCGAGTCTTGTGTCGTGGGTATCAGGTACTACGAGAGACTTTTCAGTTTCCCAAACACCCAAACCCTACACAAATACCTGTGGTTCACACAAACATTTGTCGCGGTAGGGGAATCGAACCCGCGGCCTCACGTTTCTAAGCCGGATCTGACCAACTGCGCTACACAGGATGTCGCATTTACACAAAAATGTTGGGACAGTACAAAAATCTCGATCATATGGAATTATGAATGCTTAAAATTTTCAATTCTACCTTTCCCTTTCTAATTTCAAAGACCGGTGAACTACCTTTTTTTTTTTTTTGTTCAAGAGGAAAAGCTATTAAGCTCCCCTTTCGTTGCCCCGGGGGAGGTGGAAAGAGGTATGTCAGTGTCTCTGGCCTTCCAGCCTGGCACAATGCGGATTTGTGGCCAAGCTGGGTCCCTACCAAGCCTACGCCAGCATACGGACTAAAAACCTCTTGAAAACCGTCACACGCATTGTGGGCGGTACCGGACATCCCAGGGTGAAAGGCACCCCGATTTACGTCCACGTGACCGCCCCGCGCATAACCATTTCTGGTCCTTCTTTGATGTGGGCCCGGATGAACCCCACTTCCGACTATTTTGGACGCCCTTTTAGGTCTTATGGGCGTCCATGACAGAGACGAGGCACTGTCGTTCGCCTCAGAGCCGTTACAAGTCAGGGCGCACCGCCCCCGCAGTGTTCCCAGTGACTCTGATGAACGACCTACGATTCCCAAACATTAAGGTTTTACAAGGTCGGTAGTTACTCGTATATTAAACTTTTATTATAAAATACGAAAACAAAACGCCCATCGCCCATCGCTCGCACCACCTTATCGCCTATAAAATCACAGTCTGATTATTAGCAATAAAGCATCGTGAATTCGCATACAAATATCCATAATTAATATACTAATTAATGCGAAAAAAACCTAAACGTAAGCATAATAACAGGGGATGGAATCTTATTTTCCCCGTAGAAAGCAACATTCTTGGAACTGGAGAGATGTCTCTTAATTTCATTTTAATTATTGGCCGCTTTGCTTAAGTAACTATACATTGCTGGCTATGATTGATTGTGTTTTAATTGATTGTTTGTAAAAAGATCAGTGAAAGTGCACGTAACATTACTGGTTGTTAGACTCTTTATTTAATTAAATGTTTAAGCGGGCAAAACCATTAATTGATTTACATTATTCATTGCGTAGTTAGAGAGTAATTGTTTAATAATTATACATTTGAAATAAGAAATATATGCAACGATTTATATTGAGATATTATTATAATAATTTAGTCATAATCTAAACGTGGTGGTAGGATTATCGTCCGCCCAGATAACCGAATACGTTGATGGAACATCAATTATATTGATTTAAGAAAGTATGTCGTGTTTTGCGCAAAGCCTGTGTTTATAGGTTTCAAGTAGACCGACAAAATTGTATGAGAGATAAATATTACTTGTGTATTCTCTATTAAAGTAGCATTGCTTTTACCGTCAGGTCCATAGAAGTCACTTCATCAGGACAACATCGTAACACGAGATTTTTTTACTGTATGTGAACTCCAAAACACGTACTAAACCAGCACAGTCGACGATGGCCTAAGTATTTTCAATCGAACTCTCGATACAGAAGCCCCATGCTCACCAGTGAGCGTTTAAGGGCAGATACAGTATACGCCGGCATAAAAATCCCCTCCATCATACAGTGTGACAAAAAATCCTGTTTATCCAAAACGCGCATTTGGGTACCTACTCGTATCTCAATTGTAGTATTAAAAAAAAGAACGAAAAAAAAAATATAATAAAGGATAACATAATTATCGTAATTTAAAATACCCATTTTAGTATCAATATTACCCCAAAATTTTGCAAAGTTTTAAATTCTGACAATAATAACACACATTCTGACAGTTCTGAAACGTCGCGGATGTTAGCAGTGTAATGTGAGTTTTCCAATTTTTTTATTTATTTTATAAAGAATATTTTTTTATCATATTATGTGAAACGGATCTTTTAAATAGGACACATTTATCATGCTTATAACGCCTTTATCGATCGGACAGAGTTTTTTTGTCACCCTGTATACTCCTATTAGGCTTACTTAATATACAAGCATACTTAATATATACTTATAGTGTAACGTCGAATACATTTCCTAATATACTGTTTACAAAGCGCTTAATCAGATCTAACATCTAAAACAATAAATTATAATTGTTTCAAAGTGCAGTGGAGTGATTAAGCATGTTTTTTTTGTCTACAATATGTTGCTTAATTTACCTCATATTTTTCTAACGACTCTTAGAAATTTCCTTTGTGATGTTCATAACTGACTTGAGGTTTTCCTCGCCATTTTTATAATAGGAAATGAATTTAAAGTTCTAAAAACATACACAAAATTCACATTGAGTATTGTGCTGTAGGTATCAAAATTTAGTAGGGATTTTCGGTCTCAACACCCAAAAATGAAATTATTTTTTTGTTACATCAATGCTTCAGATGATGCTACCAGCATTTCAGCCTTGACATAATATTAGTTCCATCTATTATCCAGTATTATAACTTCGTCACTTAGTCGTAATGTAGTCGAACCAAAGGGTAATTCTTGTAATTTAATTAACTCAGATCAACAGAAACAAAAACATGAAACCCTTGAACATTCATCAATAATTCGAAATATGATCAACCCAATATCAATAACAAAACAATAAAAATATAAACAATTGATATTAGAATTATAATAATTGATTGAAACAATGACAGATGGTTAATTGCAAAACATTGTTTCAATTCTAGGTCGGGCAACTTTTTACTGAAACTATAATAACAAAGGTATTATTCAGTTTGCTGTGCATCAACTTCGAACAACTGTGTCAGCAATTAAAATGATTAGGTGCCGGTGTGTGGGGCGAGTTGTAGCGGAGCGGGGCGCGGAAGCGGTAGCGGGTGATGTTGATATAGACAGCATGGCGGTGATAGAATAAGCGGTCTGTTTGTTGAGAAATTACTAGCAATGAACATGATCATGTATAAAGAGTAATTACCACACAGTAGTCATACGAGCGACTTATCTGTGCACGTGGCCTTGCCGAATAACAAATAAATACAAAAAAAAATGTTTCAAATTCGTCACAAAGGACAAAACAATTAAGAATGACCTGTAGTGCAATAGGAAATGACTCAGCTTATACTTATCAGCAACTTAGTATCGAACAGCGCTGATTGACAGCCTCCGTGGCGCAGTTGGTTAGACGCCGCCTGTGAAACGAGAGGCCGCGGGTTCGATCCCCGCACCGAGACAAATGTTTGTGAGGCGCACAAGTATTTGTCTCGGGTCTGGGTGTTTGTGAGACCGAAAAGTCTCTCGTAGCTTCTGATACCCACGACACAAGACTTAATTGATCTTAATGTGGGATCAGGACTATGTATGTGACTGTTGGGTGTATTTTTTTATTTATTTATTTTCAGCCACCACTTTCTCCCTTTGGAGAACATGAGAAAATAAATAAAATAAGAAATCTCTATTTGAGGAGTACAGCACTAATAGTAATAATATACTCCGTAGTCGCTTCTTCTTCCTACATATTTTTACCTATCGTCCGCTATCCAGCAAGGCTTTAATTAATTTTTCTATGCTTGTTTTCTATGAAGCCGTTTGCTCGTTTACTAATGATATACGAGTAGTAGAAATGTTTGGTTTTTTTTCAGTATGAATAACAATTTAGAGACGGTATACTATAATGGTATCATTAGTCTCAAATGAACATAATTAGATGACAAAATTACCAAAACATAGATTGTGCAAGTCCATTAGTTGATTTCAAACACCCAGTTACTGTTTAATCGGTCCGCTCGCACTCGGCCGCGCCCCGCAGCTCGGATGATTATGAATTATGTAAATTATAAACGTTAAACAATCCAAGAGATTGTTGAGGCGATGCTATGGAAAAAATCTACCCTCCATGCTTCGTCTGCCACTCATTAAAATAATTGCTTTTTGCTCAGTTCTCTCTACACTCTGATTTGTGATTGTGTTTCTTGGTTTATACTAATGCGCTTTCCTCCACGTTAATATTAATCGGTTTTGTTATTCGGATCACCTTGGCAGCTACGCGAGATAGAAGAAAAACGTCGTAAGAAGCACGATCAAGTGACATGTTTACGCCTTTCTTACTTTCTTTACTGCGTTGTTTTGTAGTATAAGGAAGTTTTACAGAAAAGGCAGTTTGAGATTTAATTTCGTGCTTGTTAAGTTAGGTTAACGTGTTTTAACATGCTTATTCCAAGGCGAATTGCGTAAAAGTGGATTATATGCTTCAGAAATTTGCGAGAAATATTGATAAAAACTAAATAAAAGCTTGTAAAAACGTGTGAACTGTGAATTACTGCTAATCTATAACATTAATAAAAAACTTGCTAGTTAGCTGTTTCATTTCGCAAGTTTTTGTGAACCAAGTTTCTTAAAAACTATTAATTCAATGATCTTACAGAATCGCACTTTTATAAGTACAAACATATTGGGATTTTATATCATATCATAATTTATATTATAGGATTTATAGGTGGAGCAGTATATTGTGGTATGTGCAAAAAACATACATACAAATTAGAATAGCAATTAATTTAAACTAAACAACGAAGGAAGCAACACATTTATTTTTAGAAATAAATATAAAATATTACATACATACAATATCGTCACGCCTGTATCCAATAGGAGTAGGCAGAGACTTTGGATCGCCACTTTGCTCGATTCTGACATACTACTTTCGCCTCATCCACTTTCATCAATCAATCAATCTTTTCCTTTATACAGTATTATTCCTCGATATTATACTTTCACACCCAAACCGCATACAGTGGTCCAAAATAAAATAAACCAAAAATAATACACCATTAATTACCGCAAAATAAACCCATATGAAAACTAAAATCCGTCGGATACGTCGCCGTTAATTCAATCAGCCGGGCTTGCTAATCGAATAAACCGCATTTAACTTAGTGGGGAAAGGGTTATATGCGCCGCACGCTGGGGTGAAATAACGCTCGGGAAAACGCCGCGTTTTAACGCTATAATACTGATATGAAATTTTATTATGTTTGATGAGGGAGATTACCAAAGGTTCAGTAGTAAGTATTGTCTTCTGTCGCAACCATCCGTCATCACCGTATATTTTGAAAGACCGGTAAGGCACTTATGCTAGTTATAGTGTTTATGAGCAATGATCACTTATCGTCTTAAGAACCGTTTGGTAGACGCTATATCTTACAAATAACAACTTGTTTATGAATGAGTTCAGAATCTTACAAATAAATAAATATGTGAACCATCAAACATTGTCTTCAAAAGTTATTCGCCTAATCGGAAAAAGGCTATATGTTATTAATATTTATTAACTTGTATTTAAACTTTGTTGGTCCTAAAAGACGCCATTAAGTTCAATCTTCAACTTTACAAATCAATTGTTCAAATAATTGCGCGCCATAAGAATCGAACACAAGGCCCCAATAAACCGTATTTAAAGGCCAAGGAATGCCTATACAAATACCTTACAGGCGATCATAACTATTGAAAATAATGTATATACAATCGATAACAGTGTTGCAAAACCTACTTGAAAGCTTAGCAACATCGTTTCGGGATGAAAAAATATATTCCGTTCTATTTATTTATTTTTACGTACAGATAATGGCGATAATTTAACCGGCATTTACTTTTATCACTTGTAATTGTATGTTCCTTCATATAAATCGTCTTGCAATGAGGTTCTAATTATAGCAATTCATGTCTCATTTGACCGTCTCAGTTTTTTGATGATCAAAGCAAGTAGATATTATTATGTCAAGTCATTTAGCACTACATATTTCTTGACTCTTAAACTGAACACCGTAATACAGTTTAAGTTCTAGAGAGTAGATATTGATGTTTTTTTTTTTTGTATCAGCCCATATACGTCCCACTGCTGGGCACGGGCCTACTCTACAATCGAAAGTACGATTGAGAGTGGTTAGGCCATATAGTCCACCACGCTGGCCTAGTGCGGGTTGGCGGACTTACATACCGTAGAAATTCTTTAAAATCGCTACGGTATGCAGGTTTCCTCACGATGTTTTCCTTCACCGTTAAAGAGCGTGGTGATTGACTATCAATACACACATAACTCCGAAAAGTCAGAGGTGTGCCCTGGGATTTGAACCCACGACTACCGTGAACATGTACGCAGTCGCGTCTAGTCCGATACCAACAGGCCACCACGCACTATATTGATGTAAATAGTGAATATTATGTTTACAGTATTTTCATGCCGTGGTCAATAAGTTTACAAAAGACCTACTTTAGGGATTAGGTCTCAAAAATTTTATCTTTTTGCACATCGCGATTATCTTGACAGTTATTATCATATTTAATAACTGTGAAATTTAAAATAACTTTGTTTAAATAACTGTGAAAGTTATTGTCTGATTTCGACTTAATTATTTTACTCTTGCTATGTTCAGATATAGTGATAAAAGTGTAATTAACCAAATTTGACTGCTTAGCAACTAAACACGCAAAAATAACAAACTATTTAAATAAATATCAAAACTAAAAAACGACATACTAAATAAATTAAAAACAAAGTTGTATACTCCAAATACCACCACAGATTTAATCGCATAATAAATTCGAGCGTTTCAACGCCCCAGTGAGCGTCGCACCAGACGATACAAAACGCGTTGCAACGCCGCCAGCAAATCCAATAGGTTTTCATTAAATAAACCCCTTTTATTGGTTTACCTCGGCTTTGTTTAGCTTTATAGCCAGCTTAGCGGTTTCCGCGGTTTACGGGTTTACCTGATCATAGTATAAGGTTATGTAAGTCGGATTGTCAGGCTGTCTGTACAATATAAATTGAAAACTTAAGTAATATTTATTATTTTTAATTTATTTTACGAAGAACAAATTGTCAGTTAAGGTAGAATATTACAGAGGTAAAAAAACATAAGAAATGTATTTTTTATAAATTAAAATTTTAAGTTTATTTCACAAATAATTTATTTGAAACATCCGTAATATTGTTAATGATTTTCCCAAGCTAAATGTTCCATTGAATCGCTTGTACACGTTGAGAAATATTGGTGGAATACATCGTAATATTTATTAATGGAAATAATATTTTTTTACATAGATAAATTTAGCATCTAATGCGTCATTTAACGCTCATTTTAATACCTTCAAAACATCCTTATTAAATTGGGAAGCATCGTCACAATTTTCTCAACGAAAACCATACCCAACTTTCAAGTAACACTACACTAATTTACTACGATAAAACATATATTTCTATCCTTTTATATCTGTATTTCATTTGACAAATCAGAACGAGGAAACTCTTAGCGTTGCGTCCATCTCCCAATCAAAACGGACTTCGATGTTTATGCTGGTATAAAATCACTATAATATCTATTGGCACGACTATCAACCAACAGGAACCTATCTACATTACTAAAGGCGGGGTCTGAAATGGATGGACGGCTCCTAACATCAAACTGCTTACAGAAACGCCTTATGCGAATATGTTGTTTGACAAACAAGATTAGTGTAGAAAATCGTATTAGTGGCCACACCTCCAGCGACAACCCTTTGGAGCCATCATTGATAAATCCTGTGTTAAACATGGCAACCGACTGCGGAAATATACCTAAACATTAAAAAATACGTTAAAAATACTGTTTTATGTTATTTTAAGGCCTAGGATGGGTTTTAGAACGTGTATTAATGTCAGAAAGAGAGTTGGTAGCGTCCCGCGCGCTTTGGAAGCGTTTAAAAGCGATGTTTCTGCTTGTAGATAATGTAAATATGAGTGTAGATGGTTCTAGACGGTTCTTACAGAGTTTTTTGAGAGATTGAGTAGAAAAAATGATAATTACATTGACTTACAGCCATTAAAACAGCAAAATGGCGAAAAAACGCTGCTTTTACGTCAAAAAAATAGAAAACAAAGATTTTTTGGTTAGTGTGTCAACCGTTACCTATTTTAGAAGCATTGTTTGCCCTGTATACATATTTTTAATATATTGGTCTCACCACACAGAGGATATAGCGCCCTGTTGATTTTTCCATGTTGTTAAATTGCTTTTTCTGAGGAAACTCTGCATTTCTTTGCGACAAATACTATGCCATATAAAAATGTATACTATCATATGTGTCTAGATAAAATTATAATAAAATCGGTTCATTATATATAGCGCAATGAAGGTTTAAACTCTCAAACGCTTTGCAAACGACATTCATGTTTTATGTGACAAAATAAGATGTTGAAAATTCATAATAGACTTCAGTAAGTCAGTAAATACGTTAGAGAATCAAATATACTGATATTTCTAATTGTAAATGAATAAAACGAAATATTATGAAACCAGTAGGCTAAATCTGCAGTCAAATAAAGAATTCAAAATAATCTTGTCTTCATTGAATTCGTTTCATTGCACGGCATTTTTTTAGTAGATTTGGCTGAAGTATAAACATACAAATAAGATACATCCCAATTGAATCATGATACAAAAAGCTGAATCCAGAGAAATAATGAAAGTTGTCTGCAAAATTTGGCACAGACATTAATAATAAATATGAAGTTGCAGCAGTTTTCTTAATTGAAAAAATAATATCCTGAGGAGTACAAGAAACCTTCAGTGAGGTCCGCGTATGACTACATAGTTAAATTTTGAGATTGAATTTTAAGAATGCGGTTGGTTGTATCCGCGTGTAGCGGAAGATCTGACTCAACAACTTACGAAAACCGTATATAGCAATGCACAAATAGAGATTCATATTGAATGAATGATACATCTCACAATAGTATGGCCGAACTACGCTTTCAGAAATTATCCCACTCACCACTGTAACCCCTGCAAAGAATCAAAGTAGCCTTCATTGAAACCTTCAAGAACTCGTGACTCATAACTGAAACTCCTGACTATACCTGACCAGACTGGACAGGATATCGGAACAAGACCTGAAAAAAGGTTTCCAGGTACAGGTATGCTGGTGTTATAATTTAGCACCTGCAGATCATACCGAAACGTTTATAACACCCCTCATTCAGTATGCTATAAACTGTATTATGACATTGTTATAACACGAGGATGTACTTTAGAGGTGTTGTTTTAAATTCCTAGCACGGAAATGTAGATTAAGTATTTATAAAAAAAATCATTAACATGTTTTACTACGAGTTCCGGAAATGGTTGACACTAAGCAATAATTACCGACACTACATAATAATGTACTGAGACACGTTATTACTAAATAACATGTATTTTGTGTCCATGGAACTATTCCTCTTTTGATTAATAATACCTCTTTCTAGGATATGACGGGCCCCCACGTGTACGCAATACGCCTTTGCAAACTGTTGTGCACAAAATTTAAATCTTTATAATGTACCTTTCAACGTGGTGGACTATATGGCCTAACCACTCTCAATCGTACTCTTGGCTAAAGAGTAGGCTTGTGCCTGCTGTAAGACGTATATGGACTGATGCAGACAGATTTATACCTTTTGATTCTTCAAACCATATTCTGTACATTTTTACCAGGTCATCTTGTAAAACAGCGTCAGAGTTTTTACTTTTCTGATAGCCTCTTTTTGTCTTCTTTTTGGTCTGTGACTTAGCTATATCCTTTGCAATGTACAGGTCTTTTTGCATATATTACCATTTAATATCAATTAGATCATGATCAACAATATTTAAAACAATAATTACTTAATAACTTTTTTTTACTTACCAAAGACTCGTTTGTTACTCTGCCAATTTAAATTATTTCAATAAATCTATTGGAGGTATATTAATAAATAAAACAACAAAATTTAAGTAATATTTACGTAGAATGATCAATCAGAAACGGTAACACTAAACTTAATATTGAAAGAAATGTCCAGCGAAGCGCAACATACGCAGAATTCAAACAATACCATTGTTAGAGAACTGTTACACTGTGTGTAAAACATAGCGGTTATAAGGACTTGATAGTTACACAATATTTATTTTAAATCATTTATTTATTTTTGTATTGTATCAGCCCATATACGACCCACTGCAGGGCACGGGCCTCCTCTAACAATCGAGGGTACGATTGAGAGTGGTTAGGCCATATAGTCCACCTCGCTGGCCTAGTGCGGGTTGGCGGACTTTTACATACCATAGAAAGTTATACAAATCGCTATGGTATGCAGGTTTCCTCAAGATGTTTTCCTTCACCGTTATAGTGCGTGGTGATTGACTATCAATACACACATGACTCTGAAAAGTCAGAGGTGTGCCCTGGGATTTGAACCCGCGACCACCGTGAACATGTAGGCAGCCGCGCCTGGTCCGTTACCAACAGGCCACCACGCACTCTTTTATTATTAAAATTTATTTATTATTAAAGGAAATTAATGAAATGTTTCCTAAAAATATTCTGATATTGAATAACAATTCAATTCGGGCTGTACGCCACGCCTATCATGGGCATTTACATTTAAATATGTACAGTCATAATATCTATTAAAAAAGTAAGCGATCTAATGTATTATGTTGTTGGTGTACCATTTTTTTATAAATAAATAAATTCACTATTAAAAAAAAGATCTAGACGTATTGAGAACCTCCTCCTTTTTTATGAAGTCGGTTAAAAATTACTACATAAATCTGGCTTATTAATCATAAAAGTAATTTATTTTCGGATATTTTCTTATTTATTATTATATTGAGCCCGTGTGTTAGTTAGTAAATTGCATTAAATTCTTACAAGTAGAAAATACATCGATAGCTATTTTGTATACTGACACGACAATGCATTTGAAGACAAGTACAGAGTCTATACATCCATTTACAACACCCATTTACACATTATTTTGCCGGCTTGTTCGTTACTGAACATGCACAGTACACGGAACGCAAGGATTACATGTGTCACTTTGACGGATTTTTCAATAAAATGTGAGGGTTTCTGCTGTCTCCTATTAAAGATTCAATAATAATTCAGCCCATCTATATCCCACTGCAGGGCATGGGACTTCTACACAAGGAAAATTTCAAATGGGAAGACTTAGTCCATAATCTGTCATGATGGTTTGGCCTAGATTGGCAGACTTCACAACTCGCATACAATAGAAAATCTTGTTAGTCTCTATAGTAGGTTTTCTAAAAAAAATTATTTACTCCTGTATTAAATTGAAATGCTTAACACGTAAGTTTAACAAAACGCCCACACCGCAATTTCTCGCCTTAAAACCGCAGCGTCTTCGCGCGTCGTGTGCAATCTCCCCAATCTGAATATCAAGTTCCATTTAAACTACTGTTGCGCTCGGCCCCGCTCGTCTTTTTTCTTTTTTACGGCAAATCGAACGTTACGCGATGTTGTCCTTTTGTCAGCATTTTGTTTTGTTTGGGTCTGGATTGAAGAATTAATTGTGGGCGGAATGCGGTCATTTGACACTTATCTGTGTTTTTCGGGATTCCGTAATTGGGTGGTGAGTTGGTAAATTGGGGTTATTGGTTATTTATTTATTGAGATATTTCTTAATGATCCAGTTAGAAAAAATAATTGATAAGTAGTTATAAATAAATACATCCAACACCCAGACTCGACACAAATTCTTGTGGTTCACACAAACATATTTTGTTTCGATGCGGGGTTCGAACTCGCGGCCTCTCGTTTCACAGCCGGCGTCCAATCAACTGCGCCACGGAGGCTGTCAAACTGTGTTAATAATTCTAGTCCTATTAGATAAAGCCATTGTAATGCCAACATTAGTTATTCAAGCGACAATGACAGTCAATTTTCCGTAAAACATCAACAAGAATTAAATAACGCATAAATTAAATAACAAAAGATATTAAAATGAATTCGCATCGAAGGTAACAATGAAACGACAAATAAAACGCACGCGAATTTAAATTCAGAAAACAATAATAAAAATTAAATATTAAACAAAATGTTTTTGCGAGTGCAATTTAATTGAAGACGCCAACGCGAATATATGTCAAATGTATTTTTTATTCCAACAATTATCGATAAATGCATCCATTGTTACTGGCTATGTTGATGAAAAACCACCTCTATCAATTAGCAATAGTTTTTGCATGATCTGCCCTAATACTTAGAGGTGTCAATGACTTAATGCCATAGATGGCGTTTTTTTTATCGCCCAGCAACGCGTGATCGTGCGTTTTTAATACGTTGTTCAACTTAAAGACACAATTAGCGCTTTGTTGATGAGTTTTAAACGGTAGTTTACGTAATGGATAAGAAATTGCTGGTTAATTAATGCTACGATAATTTCTTCATTTATGGTCTCCCGTTAGGTATTCCAATGATTCCTGGAAGGTTAGGACATCTGGGGGTGTATGGAGACACCTTTTTAATACTTTAGTTATTTATAGGGACAATAGCACTTCTGTAAACTTTTTCTCAGCAATGTGCCATGCAAGTTTTTGTTCAACATTCCAACGCAATATGAAGTAAGGGGTATGCGAAAAAAATACACGCTAGTACATCCACGCCGAATGTTAAAAATATTTATCTCTTTTTAAAAGTTAGCTGTGCGGGAATTGAACCAGTAACCTCTAAAAGCCAATTTCGCCGATGGATCGTCGTATAGTATATAATATATCAAAATTGAATTTGTATTAATTATTGTTTAAATTTGTACTCAATTACGCGTACTTTTATTTAACTAATTTTAAAGTGAAGTCAGTCGCTAACGAGATCGACAATTCTACATATAAACTTTATTCTGATTTTTTTCGCGAAATTAAAACTAAAGACGCGACATTTCTGTGTGTGAACTATCCAGCCGAACAGAAACATTCCACATCAAACAAATTATTTAAAAAAATATAACATATTATATGAACAAATAATTTTGCAACACAACCACCAACAATGTATTGTAGTACCAACTAAACACAGCTAGACTATACATATACATGCAAACCCTATTTGAAATCCATTAGCTAACCCGAAATCCGAGCGATTAACGTCAACCCTCCAATGGTACTTAGTGGGTATTAGTTACGCGCGTGTGGTCACCGAGACCCATTGTGCGGACAATAGCGCGGCGGGGGTCGAATGTACCTGCTAGCTTAACCGTAATGTTTATAAATCGATTTGCTGCTCTTGTATTTGTGTTTGCAATTTATTTTATTTATTGTATTTTTAATTGTTTTGGATTTGGAATTGGTTTTAATTAAATTGTTTAATGGAATTCAAAGTTTATATTTGATTCGTAATTTAATTAATTGATTTATTCTCTGGGCTTTTTCAGTAACAATTGTCTTTGAGATGTAAGGTATTAAACATCATGAATTTATAGGTTCAAGTGTCGAATCAGGATATTGTTCATGTTTTCAATATTTATTATTCAAAAATACTTTCACAGTAAGGTGTGATTTAGTTCTATATTGTTCTGTCTACCCTATTTCCACACGGATCTGCGAAACATGCACATTTTATCTATTTTGCAATTATTTTTTTAGCTTATAATTACGGACGTTCACTTATCTGACATAGCCGTTTCTGCAATAGCCCTTATAAGTCCACAAAGATATCTTAATATTGGTTGATTCACTTGGATCTTTAGAATAATTGTAAAATCCTTTCAAATATGTAAAACTCACGACTTTTTCCGTCACTGTTAAAGCATCTTATAATCATAAATACACCGACGCCTGTAAATGTCGCAATCGCCTGCCCTGAAATCGAACCTACGACCTCTTTCTCAACAATCCAAAGTACTTCTACTAATGAATTCAAAGATAAATTTGGACGTTGTTACGAAGTTTAAGTAACACCCAAACCATCAAGGCACACCGTTTTAAGGGCGAGCAGCGGCTATTAAAATTGTATTAACATTGCCCCGGGTTATGGGGCTTAATGACGCGTCATCAACAACGACCAAATCACAGCATCTTGCGAGCTTGTTCTGATTGTGTTCTGTATTGAGAGTATTGTCTTAGTAAAAGTAATGTTTGTAATTTAAAGTACGTCTTGAGTGCGTAGTGGCCTGCTGGTAACAGACCAGACGCGGCTGCATGTTCACGGCGGTCGCGAGTTCAAATCCAAGGGCATACCTGTGACTTTTCGGAGTCGTGTGTGTATTGATAGTTAATCATCACGCATTATAACGGTGAAGGAAAACATCGTGAGGAAACCTGCATACGATAGCGATTTGTATAAATTTCTATGGTATGTAAAAGTCCGCCAACCCGCACTAGGACAGCGTGGTGGACTATATGGCCTAACCACTATCATTCGTACTTTCGATTGTAGAGGAGGCTCGTGCCCTGCAGTGGGACGTATAAGGGCTGATACAGTTCAGTACAAAGTACGTCTAAAGACCCCACTAACCCACAATAGTACCCTATTTGTGTAATACCAGTGCATATGTTCGGTGAACCGTGAAGGTTTTCATTCGCATCCCAGGTAGGGCAATCGGCTGTTAAAATTCTCCAGTATACATATGCAATTTCTCGCAAGAATTAATCTTAAAAAAATTTAATTCGTATATTTTGAAATGAACAAATATCTTATGGTAGGTTAAGAAAAGTAAGAAGGCTTACACAGAAATTCGGATGCTACCAATTCTAGTGGACTATCAGTACCACCCAACTTCACTTCCATTTGAAACCACTTAAATTCTGCAAGCTCATCTCCCCATAAATTCAACGCATTAAATAAAAATACCCGAAACACAATAAATAAATGCCGACTATAATCGGATTTTCACGCATAACCCTATAATGCGGCAATTTCTTTAATGCAACCCCTCGTATCGGTGTCCGGGTACAAAAGGCCCCGGCTGTGTTTTGACAGGAGTTAATGCCGGGCATCTGATGTCTATACCTGCCTGTCAGGGGTACAATGGACCCTGAAACGGGATTGGCGTGTGCCGCATTGTAGGGTTATAAATTTGAGTGCACTTGCTGGGGTGCGTTATAGGGTTGGCTGTGTATTGATTTTTTTATTTGAAGTTTAATAGACTGGTGTTTAGGGTTTGTGTGTTCTATAGTAATTTTAGTGTTTAAATCACTAATTTGACCATTGACAAATAGAGCGTCTCTATGTGTTTTTGTCAATATTTTAACATTGTTTAATGTAATTTAGCGTATTATATAAAAATAAAATATAATTACACCTGCAGGTACTAAAATATCTAAAAATATCAAATTACAATTTTCGATATTATTTTTGGGTCTTAATTATTTTTATTGCAAAAAAGACAAGCTGTAGAATTTTTGATAACATTTCTTTCATGAAATAAAAAAATCCTGTTTTTCTGTTAAGAAAAATACCTAACCCGAATAAAAAACAGAACCCAGTACCTCCCATTTAACATACCAACATCTGTCACTAACGGCAAACAGACATTACATACAATAAAAGCGATGTCAACCCACTGATTGCTATAAATCGTAGCAATTTATTTGCAATTGTACCGACGTAACCATAAACGGAGTATTATGTCTCATTACTACTGTGGTTTTCAATGATAGTTTAATATAGTCTTTACATACTAAGTTATTGACATAGTTATGGACCTGTCATAGAAACCTAAAGTTTGTCCGCTTTTTTATTCAATAGGACCGGGAAATGAGAAAAATTGTCAGCAGATGGTAAGTGATCACTGTCCGTGAACATCCACAACGCTTGGATCATAGATGTGTTCCCGGCCCATCAAATCGGGAAGGGGGCGAGAAGGAAAAAGGACGGGAAGAAGAAGGGTGTGTTGGGTATTCTAGGGCATTTCTATATTAACCTTCCCATAGTAAATGTAATCCTTTGGTTTTTATCAATCATCGACCGAAATGCGACAGAAAAACTTTATTTATCTATGAGACAATGAGACCTAAAAGTATCAATATTTTCTTACAATACATGTCTTTTTTTTTAAACTACATAAACTCATGCCTTTTTCCCAGAAGGGGTAGGCAGAGATGCCACGATGACACCCACAGTTTGCCTCGTATGTTCCGTCTCACGATGTGATAGGGTGCGAGCCTATCGCCATATCGGGCACAAATTGCTAACTCCGGGCTAAAATGGATTGAAAAATTCATTATCACTTTGCCCGACCCGGGATTCGAATCCGAGACCTCAGCTTTGCAATCGTACTGGCCAACTACGCCACCGAAGCAGTTTTATAAATTAATCAACCGAAATGCTCACGGCATATTTTATTTTCCCTGTGAAACCTAAAAGTATTATTAGGCTTTACCTTACCTACTTCCCAAAACTCCCACCCTCAAACAAAACCGTGAAGATACGCTTCACTCGGCTGGCTATGTGTGTCGACTAATATAAAGTATGCCAATATCACAGCCCATGCTTGATCGCGCACAGCCTTCGTCTGAATGACTGTTTTCCGTCGATTTTTCTCGCAAATATTACGTGTTCATATGTCAAGGATGTGGGAAATTCGCTATTACACAGAGTATTGAATTATGAGTAATCGTACCGTAGTATGACTGCCTCGGTGGGGCAGTTGTACTACGGTACGATTGCAAGAGGTCTCGGGTTTGAATCCCGGGTCGGGCAATGTGATATTGAAATTGCCCTAGATGGCGATAGGCTCGCCCTCTGTCATATCGTGGGACGGAATACAAGACGAAACGTGAGTGTCCTGGTAGTACCTCTGCTTACCCATTCTGGGAAGAAGGCATGAATTTCTGTATGTATGTCGCTTTCTATTTAGTTTTCGTTGTAGAGGCGTTTGTTACTTATGAGTTTTGGAAATTAAGCGCCTGATTTGTTAAATTTCTTGAATAGGTCGTAAAGGAAAATGTTGCAAGGCATACTTCAATTACAATTTCAGCAATATATATGAGGTCCACAAGTAATTGTCTCGGGTCTGGGTGTTTGCGAGACCCAAGTCTCTCGTAGTTCATACCCACGACCCAAGAGTCAAGACTCGATATGTGGGGTCAGGACTATGAATGCGACTATTGGTTGTATTATTATTTTTAACACGATGATGGAAACCCGTCATTATCGCCTACACAACTGTGGTGCATTCAGGGTTCAACCTGCGTACATCCGATAGCGAGCAGGCCGGCATAATTTTGCCGATGGATACTCTGCTCGTATTTACAACTAACTTACTAACACTTTTTTAAATCTAAAAATATTTCGAGAGTTTTTGTCCATATGAACATCCAACCCCATCATACCGTTTTACAATATATAACCATATTATATTATTCTTCTTCCACATGGCGTTATCCCGGCCGGTCCAGGGTCCACCTTCCGGCTAATTCTTCTTCTCCTACAATATATAACCATATACATGTTAAGATTTATTTGTGGGTTTTATTTTTCATATAACGCACAGCCTCATTGTTAGTTTCGTAATCTGTCATGAATTAAAAAGAATTGTTGATGGAAGACGTATGATTTATGTAAAAGATTTTGTAAGAATTATTTAAAAATACACAATTAAAGTGAAATCCGCATAGAACTATTTAATAATCTCACGCCTATTTTCCAGAAGGGGTAGACAAAGGTGCTACCAGGACACCCACATTTCCCCTTGTATGTTCCGTGCCACGATATGATAGGGGGCGAGCCTATCGCCATATCGGGCATAAATTCCTGACTCCGGGCTGATAATGAATAGAAAAATCCAATATCACTTTGCCCGACCCGTGATTCGAACCCGAGACCAGCTTTGCAATCATACCGTGGTACAACTACGCCACCGAGGCAGTCTAAGTAAATTAATCAAATATTATATCAAATAGTATACAGTGCGTGGTGGCCTGTTGGTAACGGACCAGACGCGGCTGCCTACATGTTCACGGTGGTCGCGGGTTCAAATCCCAGGGCACAACTCTGACTTTTCGGAGTCATGTGTGTATTGATAATCAATCACCACGAACTATAACGGTGAAGGAAAACATCGTGAGGAAACCTGCATACCATAGCGATTTGTATAAATTTCTATGGTATGACTGCCTCGGTGGCGTAGTGGTACTACGGTATGATTGCAAAGCTGAGGTCTCGGGTTCGAATCCCGGGTCGGGCAAAGTGATATTGGATTTTTCTATTCATTATTAGCCCGGAGTCAGGAATTTGTGCCCGATATGGCGATAGGCTCGCCCCCTATCACATCGTGGGACGGAATATACAAGGCGAAACGTGGGTGTTCTAGTAGAGCACCTCTGCCTACCCCTTCTGGGAAAAAGGCGTGTGGTTATGTATGTATGTATGTATGTAAAAGTCCGCCAACCCGCATTAGGCCAGCGTGGTGGACTATATGGCCTAACCACTCTCAATCGTACTCTCGGTTGTAGAGGAGGCCCGTGCCCTGCAGTGGGTCGTATATGGGCTGATACAATACAATACAATACAAATATCAAATAGGCTCATTACAATACTCGATACGCGTAGTCAAATATTAACGGCCTTCACCGGCGGTCGTTCATCGACCTTTCTAATACGTTTATAATTACAAACAGCCATATTTGTAAACACAGGGTCTGTGCATCCACGCTCTGTTTTTACATATATTTTTTCATCTTAACAACGGGTCTCTTACAATTGAAATAGCGTTATTAAAGTTCGATTAGCGTATTGGTTGTTAGAGAAGAATCTTTATTGTAAGATGTACTTTGAAATAAAATAGAATCAAATGGGAGAGGTCTATTGACAAGCTGGCGCAGTTGGTTAGACGCCGGCTGTGAAACGACAAGCCGCGGGTTCGATCCCCGCACCGAGAAAAATGTTTGTGTGAACCACAAGTATTTGTTTCAGGTCTAAGTGTTTGTGAGAGGAAAAAGTCTCTCGTGATTCTTGATACCCACGACACAAGACTTAATGTCAGTGTGGGGTCAGGACTTAAGTATGTGACTGTTGGATGCAGTTGGGTGTATTTATTGAGTGTATTAATTAAGGGCAAAATACGAAGTCCTCGAAACTGACGAGCGTGTATGACGTGATTAATGACAGTAATTGATGAAGCGAAAGTAGTATGTACGGACCGTAGCACTTGGAGCTCTGTAGTAGATACTAGGTAGGCAGAGGCCTACCCCAATTAGACTTAGGCGTAAGTTTTTGTACATGTGTATGTATAAAGTACCTTTAAAAAATAGTAAACCTTTATCTGATATTTTGTCGGAATAAAATACTATCATAACCCAACCGCATTAAACCAGCGTGGTAGATCAAAGGGCTGGAAATAGTTAATACTAGACAACGGGACTTAACATTATAAGCAGTCATTCTGCACCATGACTGAAATCATGTTGCGCCGCCGATGCAAATGGGGAATCAGGGTAGGAAAAAAAATCTCTTATCATAAAAGCACGTCATTTCAAAATTTATATCGATACTAAAGTCGATAGTAAATACTGATTGACACAGTTACATAGCTAGGTGCACATAAAGGGTTATCAAAAATATATTATATAATACACTAAGTCGATAACATCAAGGAAAAGCTTTGATAAAATCAGTTGTCTTGGTTTAATTGTTACTCGATCCCATTTAGTTCCATCTAATGCTATCACGATTGAAATTAGAGACAAATCGCACGCCACTGGTTTTAATAGTACCAACATTACAAGTTTTTGTTCCTAATTCGAAATTCGAATTGAAAACTGTTCTAAAAAATCAAACCTCTGGATACGAAATCGTTCTTAATTCAAAAAACGTTACAGCAAAATCAATGCTGCCAACACGCCAACTGACCGAACGTGGCACTGCATTCGCATGTCATGCCGGCATTTTCTTCGTGTGACGTAACAGCACGCATATCTCAAGAAGAGCCGGCAATTATAAACGGAGTCATTGACCAACACTGTAGGGACTGAATGGGGTTTCCGTGCTGACATGCGAGTGCTCTGTCACGCATCTAACGAAATCGAGAACACTATTACACGGGTCAGGTTCAAGGTCATGAAGTGAACGGAATGAGCGCATGAGACGCTTGTTTGATGGGGTGTGTTTGTACACGTACCTATACCTTGAAGGGGTAGGCAGAGGTGCTACAAATGGCGCCAAAATTGCAACTCATGTGATACTTTTTATGCCGAAAAACTTACATACACGACTGTCCAAAACTGGAATCCGAACTCAGGACTTTATGTGTCACACATACTAGCGCTAAGCAAATAAATCATCTATGTTTTTGTCACAGGCATTGTTTATTGTGGAAGCACACGATGATTTCATAAATCGTCATGTATACTAAAATAATAGACAAACCGGGTGAAGCTAAGAAAATATGTCTCTATTCATTTAACTATTTGACTAATTTAATTGCGGGGTAAAGATATCTTAGACATTTCAGGGGACTCGTTGAGCTTCAATGCTTGATGTAATTAAAATACGTGCTGTTGATCTTGGCGTACATCTGTATGTTGCTTCTGCAACTTCTGTAAGTTGCAATGGCGGGTGGGACGCCAGGGCAGTCTTTATCCGACCGCTATTCAAATCGAATGCAAAGCTTATCATAACAACCATTTGACGGCCTCTTGTACAGTTGGTATGACGTCAGCAATGAAACCAGAGGCTTCGGGGTCGATGCACAAACCGAGACATATATTTAAATGATCCATAGTTGCTTGATTCGGGTCTGGGTATTCAGTCTTTATTTATCTTTAATTTCTGATTCTCAAGACACATGACTTGTATCATAATATACAGTTAGGTCAATGCATACAATTGTGTAATTTAATTACATTTTACGTTAAAGTTCGTGGTGATTGACTATCAGTACGCACATAACTCCAAAGAGTCAGAGGTGTGCCCTGGGATTTGAACCCTCTACCACCGTGAACATGTAGGCAGCCAAGTCTGGTCCGTTACCAACAGGCCACCACGCAATCCAATCTAAAATACTTCCATTTATTTCTATGTTTCATTATATTACGTTTTTGAGAGTTTTGAGCATTGAATAGGTTCACAAACGTTTTCACATGTTTAAGCGCCGGCGGTGGCACTAACGAACATTTAATGGCACCGATTTACCATCATTTTTGACTGTTTCACTTTTTATGATCATTTTAGAAGTTCACTCCAAATGTTTCTAAACATTTATATCTACAACAAATAAAATGAACTATGTAACCTCATTGGCCATTGTAATTAGATATACATAAATACAACCAACAGACTGGCGTTGACTGCCACTGACTACTACGATGTAATTGCAAAGCTGAGGTCTCGGGTTCGAATCCCGGGTCGGGCAGTGATAGATTTTCTATTCATTATCAACCTGGAGTCAGGAATTTGTGCGCGATATGGCAATGGGTGCCTATGTCATCGTGGGACGTAACATACAAAGCGAAATGTGGGTGTCATGGTGGCACCTCTGCCTACCCCTTGTGGGAAAAACGCATGATGTTTATGTGTGTATGTAATACCAATGGTCGCTGGAATGGGATGATAATATTAAGAACACCGAAGCAATGGCTTTGTTGTGTTTCTGTCATAGAGAAATCGCAGGTAATCCAAAACCCCTTCCGTTCTTCCGTCGTTTTTATGTCCCTTTTCCCTTCTTATTTTGAGAAATTGTCACAGACACTTATAAGGTCGGCCTTTGCTAGATCCATGGAATAAAAAACCTGCCAAGTCTATACAACAGTCAACCATACCCGTAGAACGTCTTAGTAGAACCACCTCTGGTTCTAAGTCTCCAGTTCCCAGACTTTGCGCCCTTTACAGTTCTCACCAACATCAGCTCGAAATTTTTGGCGTGTCCCTTAATAACTTTAAAAATCTTATTCTAAAAACTGTATAATATTTAGGTTTTCTATACATATCACTGTTTAATGTAAAATAGCTAATATCTAGCAATCCATATTTTTGACTAACCTTAAGGTCATTGATTCATATTCATGTAGTGTTTACTGTTGGAAATTGTGCACTAAGCTCAATATTATTTTGGTATTGACAGTGTAACAATAGTGGTAAAGCATTAAATAGAAAAAAAAACCCCACTCCGCATGTATCAAATTAATAATTGTGTAAAAAAATCACATTTCAGACATTTTAAAATTTAAACAAGAAATCCATTGTCCATGGTTTTGTGCGCCGTAATCGCTAATAGCTCGTAGCTGTATTGGACGGATTAACAATTGGCATTTATTTTTAACTGACAATTATTTATTCGACACGATGTGCTGAGGAGAGGGTTAGGCTCTTCCAATTTAGGTCTGTTTAGGGTTTCGAAGTTTCTATCGGCTTTATTACTAGACAATTTTAAAAACCACTTTACATACATTAACGCCTTATTCCCAGAAGAGGTAGGCAGAGGTGCAACCAATACACACACGTTTCGCCTTATGTGTTCCGTCCTATGATGTGATAGGGGGCGAGCCTATCGCCATATCGTGTACGAATTCCTGACTCCGGGCTGATGATGGATAGAAAAATCTAATCAAGCAAGCGGGCAAAGTGATATGCCCGACTGGGGATTCGAACCCGACACCTCAACTTTGTTCTCACACCGGAGTACAACTACGCCATCGGTGGCGTAGTTGTACTCCGGCACTCAAAAGGCAGTCAAACCATACTTTACATACTTTAGTTATCGAATGTTTTGTCCCTTTCGAACGGCTTTTGAATTCAGTTTGAGCGAGGAAGACAAAAAATTCGATAAATTAAATAGATTTTAAAACTGTGTATAAGGTAGTACTCGTATTTGTTAATCTATTCGATAGCTTCAGTGGCGAAGTTGGTTAAGATACTGAATGTGTAACGAGAGGCTACGGGTTCGATATCTGTACCGCGTTTGTATGATGAATATTTTATGTCATTTCTCATAACCACAAAACAATATTATTTTTTTTATGTGGGACCTGAGCTATTTAAGCATTTGCTGGATGTGTTTTATTTATTTTATTTTTATCTGTGTCAGCTCATACACATTCTGCTACTGGAGCCAGTTATCCTATGATTTAGATATATTCAACCTGATTCCAATATACTATTCTAGCACGGGATGATGAGTTTTACATACCTTACTGGTGGTAGGTCTCTCATATGTGAAAGGCCGCCTGGGTAGGTACCACTGCGATCTCCATTTCTTCCGCCAAACAGCAGTGTAAACGCATTGTTGTGTTACGGTTTGAAGAATATTAGCCAGCGTAACTACTAGACATAATGAGACTTAACACCTTATATCTCAGGATAGCGAGCGCAGTGGAATGCTAATCATTACTTTGTAATTCATGGTGTTGTTTGGTTTTGCCTCTGTTCATGAGCGGTCATATCGCTTACCATCAGGCGAATGGCATGCTCGTCTCACCATTCATGGTAATAAATAAAACTTTTGAAATACTTAAGGATGAGTCATAGATCCGTCTTACCGATCACCTATACTTGGATATATCCTGCAAAAACTCAACATGCCTTCCCTAGGATTCGACTCTAGACTGCACACTTCACAGTCCACTAAACAAACGCAGCAATGGATACACAATTTTATTCCATCAACATCCCATTCACACGCAAAGAAAGTAAGCGACAAAGTATTAAAATTCCTACGTCTATAAATAGTTTATCGATTGATATACAATCGATATACCCAACATTACAATCCACCGTCGATTATAAGTTAATCGAGTTACAATTTATAGAAATAATCGCCCGTTGATTTATTCGCGTCTCATACACTCCACGACGCACTTAAAAATGAACCCTATTTTTTTAAGTTTAAAGTTGGTTTTCGTAAGTGGTGGTAGTGGTGTATGAATACAAATTTCATGAATGTTATACTAAAGGGATGCGCATGCGCCGTTTGATACTTACCTCTGTATAAATCAACAAAAACGACGGGTGGCGATGACTTATGCCCGTATGTGAAGTTGTTTTTGGACAGAGAAAACCGTGGAGAGCGCTTATCGCTTTAAGTCTTTATATAAATAAATAATAAATCAAATTTATGGTCTTTGTCATTTTTTTTATTTATGGCGAGAATTATGAGAATAGCTGGAGACCTGCGTTATAGTTTAAAGAGAAAGATAACCCACTTATAATTTAAAATTTCTCCATGGCATCGAGCTATGCGCGAAAGCCCATACTGTATTAAGTGTCATAATGTCCAGTAATTTCCAGGCTCCAATATTTTTCAAAGTAGAACACAAAATCAGCTTATTTTTTTCACCGCTGCTTGGCAACAGAATTAGTGAAAACGGTGGGGTATCCAATCAAATAATCTCTTACATACGAAGGAACTACGATCTAGTAGCTATATTATGTGAAATTAAACTTTTTTCTTTATAATAAACATTTGCGTGAAACTATATTTATATACAGGGTTACGTCCAAATTAATTTCTTATGAAACACTAGTAATACCACAGTCGAGCAGAACTTTTTATAGTCTAATATAACTACATAATATAATTTATTTTATTTAATACTTATACCTAGTTGTATAAACGCGGGGCTTTATGTCAAAGGCATTTTCTCACAGCCAACCTTAGTGTGATATAATATATACCTTAAAATGTCTACCATTTTTTTATAAAATAATTTTAATGTTTATCAATATATTGATTGCGTAGTCGACTCCACAGCTTTCCCACGACTAATTTAGTTTAAATTATGCATAATACATTCTCAAATACAAATTAACTAAAGCAAATAAAATATATATATTAAAAATTATATTCAATAGTTATAATTAACACGGATTAAGTTTCTGATAGATTAGCGGTTAAAGAGAAAATCTTATGGAAGTGTACTCGTATTTTTATTTGTATTACAAAATTAATTGTTTATATTAAGTACGAGTATAGTTCTTTAAACTATTAATTGATACATAAGATATCGTCTATATGCCTGATAAAGCAAACAGTGGTACTATTACTGACATCCACAGCTCCGATCTAAGAAGAGACAAAATTTGTACCTATATACCCCCACGCGTAGTACAAATTCCACTCCTAGCAACTTATAAAAGGACTGCCTCGGTGGCGTAGTTGTACAGCATGATTACAAAGCTGAAGTCTTGGGTTCGAATCCCGGGTGAGACAAAAGTGAAATTTGATTTTTCTATTAATTATTTGCCGGGAGTTAGGAATTTGTGCCGTATATGGCGATAGGCTCGCCCCCTATCACATCCTGTGCGGGAAGAGACAACGCGAAACGAGGGTGTTCTAGTTTATACCAGGAGAACCTCTGCCTACCCTTTGGGATAAAGGCGTGATGTTTATGTATGTATGTATAAAAGGTTTTCCAATCCGAAAATCTATCAAAACTGCCTCACCCGAAATCTGAACTTATGACTAAACAAACACATTTTTGTACACCATTAAAATATTTCCTTTTGCACATTTTATTCACATTTAAACAAGTGCACCAACGTGTCCGCTACTTCGCCACTATTTTATTATCCTAAGGGTCAAAAAAACGTCCGAAAAACCTAAGCACAATAACAAAGCTCGCCCCTTATCCTTAAGTTATGCAAACAAGTGTTGCGTGACCAGCGCCGTACCACCCTTATACAGGGTAATGCACTAGACGCTTGTATACGATCAAAAATTATTTCAACAACTATTGCTTAATTTATGAAAAGTAAAAATGGAATGGGTTTTGAACCCCCGAGCGCGGGATTGGGGACCGCGTCCGGTGAATAGCAGTCCACCACTCAATGCATTGATTAAAAATAAAATAAACGTTTCAATAAATACATCAAACCGAAGCAGACACTCTGGATTAACACTTAAGCTACTTTTTATCCCGAAAAATGTAGTGTTTCTGTGATATGGGGAGGGAATTCCGATATATTTGTTGCTTCTTATACTCAAGGGATGGGATGGGACTGGCTTACATGCCTTGAGTGGGAAAGAGTGCGCGATATAACGGGACGGGACGGGAAATTTCAAATAAAGTTAATCGCGCAGACGAAGTTTTTTGTAATTTTTTTCCTATCATCGTATTAGAGTGGTAAATACATGCATTTTCCTTTTTTTATTTATGTATTTAAAGACGCTATAGTACGCAAGGCTTTGAATTTTAATATAAGCAAAAACTATGGATTTACCACCCAAACACAATGATATTTAAAACATTCCAAGAAAATCGTCGCGTTTTTTTGCAAAATTTTTAGTTGCATCGTGTCTGTACTCGCTAAAACTACCACCTGGCGTCGTTTTCGGTAGCAGTCTTGATATACCCTGTATTGATAAATAAAACTGAACCGGAAACCAGTTAATCATTTTAAATTTACAACGGACGTTATTACAAACATATCATAACAATTGCTGTAATTATTACAGTACCTACTAATTAAATATTGTTTTGATTTACGTTGAAAACTATATTTCAAACGATAATTTATTTAACAATTACATTATGTTAATGAACATATAAAGATATCGGTTTGAAACTACAATTATTGTAGGCCAATGCACATGGAAGCAATTAGGAATTATTTATTATATCAATAAATAATTGACTGATTCCAATTTCAATTTGGTGTTATTCTGTTCTGTTTATTTTTTATTTTAGTTCAAATATTATTGTAACACGTTGTGATAGCCTTAAAAGTTGTTACTTTTATTTTTAATATCTTTTGTATTTCTATAGTGTATGTACATTTGTAACCACCGCTGGTTGTCCAAATAAATAAATAAATAAGCAAGACGCTCAACTGTTGTCAAGCGTCACGATTTAATAAACAGGAGCCACAATCAGAACTTACAATTAATAATATAAGCGAGCATTGTATAACACTCCTAAGACAAGGTGACACTTTACAAGGCGGTCAGACGACCTAAGGTCGCGGGACGTCGCTAAATGCAGGCTGCCTCCAATAAGTCACTGTGGAAATCATTGGGCGAGGCCTATGTTCAGCAGTGGACTTCCTTTGGCTGATGGATGGATGATTGATGTACAATACTCGTCAACTCAATCCATAAGGTTTTAAATCACTCAGTTCCTAGTACTTCCTGTAAATATTATAGCTAGCTAATAATACTACTCCGGTAATCTCACGTACTAAACAGAACTCAATATACAAAACGATTACTCCAAACTTGATTTCTACGAAACGGTACCAACTCGTTCGGGCTCACCTATCGTTATTACATACATACATAAACTCACGCCTTTTTCCCAGAAGGGGTAGGTAGAGGTGCTACCAGGACAACTACGTTTCGCCTTGTATTTTCCGTCCCACGATGTGGTAGGGGGCGAGCCTATCGCCATACCTACGGTTATTGCAACATAAAATGACTGAAACAAACCTACTTCTTAAAAAGTCCCATATTTTATGAAAAATGAATTAAGGACCTCCATGAGAAGTTGAATAACAGTTATCACAAGTGGAGGGCCCATCGTATATGAGGGGCTACTTGGGGGATGTTACTTCATCTTACCAGTGTGATGCATGGTAGGGACAATAGCATCGGTTCATTGAAATAAAAAAAATGCACCCAACAGTCACATACATAGTCCTGACCCCACACTAAGATCGAGTCTTGTGTCGTGGGTATCAGGAACTACGATAGACTTTTCGATCTCAGAAACATCCAGACCCGACACAAACACTTGTGGTTCACACAAACATTTGTGACGGTGCGGGAATCGAACCCGCGGCCTCTCGTTTCACATCCAAAGTCTGAACAACTAAGCCACGGAGGCTGTCATAAAAAACAAATGTCCACAAGTTAAATAAATAAAACTAACCCGGAATTTCTCCTCCGCAGCATCAAACCCCCATCCAAAGATGGCGTCACGAAGTCCAACCCGAGCAAGAGGCACCGCGAGCGACTCAACGCGGAGCTGGACACCCTGGCGTCGCTGCTGCCCTTCGAGCAGAACATCCTCAGCAAGCTGGACCGGCTGTCCATACTCCGGCTGTCTGTCAGCTACCTTCGGACCAAGAGCTACTTTCAAGGTAGGTGACCAACTGTGGTAGAAACTTGTGAAAAATGTATCTTAAGCTCCATTTACACGGGGAGAGGCTCTCGCCTCGAAGATTATCGTACGGATATTAAAAAAGTCGCATCGTGCAAACATTTGTCAGAACACAATACTCTGTGGCGGTTATGTCATGCGATAATCGCATACGATTCTCGCCGCGAGAAAGTCTCTCCGTGTAAATGGAGCTTTATTATATACGCTTTATTTTCAGTTTCAAAAGAACTTATTTAATAAAGTTGGACCCATCGCAAAGTGTGAAATGCCTATCTATTCGTATTTAACTGTAATAGTTTTACTATCAGCATTAAAGGAAAATATTTTTTTGCCTATATACGAGGTGTGAAATACCTATTTACTCGTATGTAAATGTAATACTTTTATTATGAACTTTTGGCCTATATATTAACTGGTCTGCGACTTGCCTCGCTTTAAGATTGGTTTTGCCAAACAAAAATTGCCGGTCGACATACAAAACGAATTAATTATTAATGTAGAATTGAAGACATTATTCTAATCCTTGGGAAAGTCCTGTTTTATGGTCGATACCATATGCCATTTTAAATGCGATATATTATTAAAAAACAACAATTTTATCGATATAATAATGAACCATCCATACATTATTTTAATCCATACCAAAGGTTATAGAATTTGAAAACGACATTTTAAAACATTCCTTTTAAAATTCCTTCGCGCTTCATGTAATACAATACTTGTTCCTGGTTTATGTATCCTGTATGCAAAAGCTGGCTCTAATTTAATACTAATATTAATTCCATGGCATTTATATTGAATGCTAGTATTTAAAACGTGTTAGTTTGTGTAAAGTGTAATTAAAACGACTATAAATTACATATAACAATTTAAAATACAAAGACATTATAGCTGGAAAAGGCAGATTTTCTATCGTAAGAATTTAATTGAGAAATGTTGAATTTGTGTGCAACCTAATGCATTCAGAACCTTGATGACTAAACGAAGAAAAACATAATTAAAAAAAACGTCATACTACTGAACCAGGTCAATTTGTGAAGTTCGGTATAATATAGCTAAAAATATTTATAGTAAAAGTTCGTTAAACTTAGTAATACGGAGATAGTAAAACATAGTACACATTAGCGCTTGTCTCCGTCACGAACAACTGCGAGGCAGATCTACAGATCTGGTTTGCTTTGTGTGTATAATATTTTATAATTAAATAGCAAGAGCTTCCAGGTAACAGGGTCCAGTGGAGAAAAAAACGAGAGGCCTTTGCCCAGCAGTGGGACACATTATAGGCTACAAAAAAAAAATATAGTAAAACCCGAGTCTTGGGTTGAAAATCGAATACCCAGCTTCTCGATTCAAAGTCGCCCTCTAGGTAATTGCGTCATGAACCCGTTTTATCGCACAACCGGCGAATAGAATCAGCGTTGTTATTGAACCAATACTTGTAGTATCAATACCCCTCAAAACAGAGCTAGTCTTACTAAATTTTAACGCATGAAAATATACGATAATTGTAATTGTATGAGTGTTTTAAATCCGGTAGTAAAAATATTAAATTAGCTAGACTTTTGCATCTTTACTTTATGATATTTAATTGCATTCGTATCACCATAAAAGTGTATAAAACGCAATTTTATTCAACTTCAGTATTTTTCTATTAAAACCACGAATAAAAGACAATTATAACAAAACACGCGTTAATCCTAAAATTATCGATAGTCCACATCGTTATCGACAAACAAATATCGATAAATCGAATAGAACCGACGCCGTGTAGCGACGTATCGATTACTTATAAATGTGACTGCCGACACTTATTTAGTGTTGTCAGGCGAGTTTATTGCATCGCGATGTGTTTAATGCGGTTGATGGTCGTGATCCCGATGCTCGTATCGATAATTATGCATTCACGACCCTATTTCTGTTTAGGGTAACGTGTGGAATGACTGATATTGAATTCTAAGCTTTTATTTACCGAGTTAGAATTTTATTTATTTTATTCGCTTATATTGTGTTGTCTATCTATGTACAGCCGCCTTGTGAGACAGCCTCCGTGGCTGTGAAACGAGAGGCCGCGGTTTGGATCCCCGCACCGATACAATTATTTGTGTGAACCACAGGTATCAGTTTCGGGTCTGGGTTTGTGAGACTGAAAAGTCTCTTGTAGTTACTGATACCCCCGACACAAGACTCGGTCTTACGAGGCCAGAACTATGTATGTGATGGTTGGGTGTATTTATTTTGGTTTCTTATATTTACGCGAATGTCACACATTTATCGCGTTAAAATCCGAAAGAATCCGTTTTATTTCAATGTATTTATTTTATTTATTTATTTTTCTAATTATATCGTCAAGTAGCTCTATGGGAATGTTGATAGATTCTGGCGTAAAAGACATTATTGCTAGTGAAGCTACTGAGCATTAAGCGATGTTATGTTTTAGAATGACTAGTGTAATGCACTACCATACGGTGCTTAATAATAAAATTCTTTAGTGGTGCTTTACTAGTTTCTCTTGCTGTAAAACTATTTTTACATACTTACATACATAAATTTCACGCCTTTTTCCCAGAAGGTGTAGGCAGGGGTGCAACCAAGGCACCCAGGTTTCGCCTTATGTGTTCCGTCCTATGATGTGATAGGGGGCGAGCCTATCGCCATATCGGGCACAAATTCCTGACTCCGGGCTGGTAATGAATAGAAAATTTCAATATCACTTTTCTCGACCCGGGGTTCGAACCCAAGACCTCAGCTTTGTAATCATACCGTAGTACAACTATGCCACCGAGGCAGTCAAAGTATTTTTATCTGCGAAAATACGTGCCATTGTTGATCCTAGCTTAAAGGAGCTGTATAGGTATGTGGGAGGGCGCGACAACATCCTTAAAAAAGCGGGAGACGTCTCTACCTAAGATATATCTGAAATGTTGTCACAAGACAATTAATTGAACTAATACATCAAGCGATGTTTTGCATGAGCTACCAGCGTTGTATATCACCAGTGAGTTATTAACGAGCCTTAATATTATTCAGTAAGAGTGCGGGATATAAAAATCTCCGGGGGTTCATTCGTGGTTTATGTACCGAGGACCGTGCGGATTTTATGTTACCTTACTTGTACATGTGGGCTCGTAATTGTTTAGTTTTTATGTAGGTGTATTAAGAGTCATATTTCGACAGAAGAATGTGTATTACGGCTTAGATGCGTGGTAAAATTCAGTCAATTTTTAGGTAATCTATACGGGTTGCATACAATTTTCTTTTGCCATTAACTCGATTATGATGGCTAATTTTTTTTATAAAGCTATGATGTAAGGATCTAGAGTTATAGCATTGTTACATATATGTGCAAGTATAGAAAATTAATACATTTAAACCATAAATATTGTAAGACATGTTTAAAGTAAAATACTCATGCCATTAATAGAGCAAAAATACAATGAAAAAATAATATTTAATATGAGGAAATTGCAAAACCACTTGTGCACTCAATAGTACAAGTAAAGATTTCGATAATTCTAATTAAAACGATTGTTAAAGAATCGATTACAACGGGTTGTATCGTTTCGGTGAGATTTCGTCGGCACACAGCGGGGTGTCTTTGCTCGATGGTTTGACATCGGAATGAGCAAAAAAACGTTCGGTACCAGTAGCAAGTGACCAGCTTTCTCGGAACTCTCGACCATCGATGATTTATTCGGTGAAAATCATCGTAATTCATGTCGTAATTGGCCTTATCGATATGAAAGTACATTACTGGTTTTTAATCGGGATGCCTAATTAGTGGAAGAACAGTGCTGTTGTATGTACATCGGTGTCCAATTTTTATTATAAAAGTATAGAGATTTTATGAACATATAAAGCGATTGAGATTACTTTTTCATCTATTCTCCGTCATCCTTGTTTACCTAGAGTGATTATCTCATAACACGTCTTTTGAAAACTAGTCTCTTAATTTTGTGTAGGTACAAAATATAAGAATTTATATATAAAAGAACTGAAAAGTGATCGAAACGTCCGGAAGTTACAAAATTTGAAAATTAAACCATACCGCGACGAAATCCATAAAAACATAATTTTATTTCAATGTGAAACATTCGCGTAAATCCAAGAAACGGTTATTAAATAATCTTTTAATTAATATGTTTAGGATATTAAATATATTTAGAAGAATAATATCCAGTAGCCATAGTTACCAGTGAATTTTTTTGGCGTACCAAGTACCGCAATATATCTATACGAATTCTATTCATAAAACCAAACAACAATTTGTAAGCAAAACTTATAACCCCTACTCTAGCATCCCATTAATATCTGCCTCAAACTAAACTCCACAATTTTTAAAACCGAACCCCGACTAACATCTGTATATAGATTTTTCCTGAGTAAATAGTAAATAACCCTCGGTGCCTGCCTCGGATGGCGCGGCGAAGGCGGTCGTATCGATCCCATGCTAATACTGCCTCCGCCTTACTTTATTGATGGGAAATCGGCAATCCAGAGGTATAACTTAAATGGGCCATTACTGCCAATGATTGTGCATTTTTTTGTTTACTGAATTTAGTTGGTATATACCTACCTACATACAGATGTTATAGTAAATAGTTGTGTGGTGGTAAGATAAGAGGGGTTATATTCCTACAAATATAAATGCGAAAGTGTGTATGTATGTTTCGTTTTTACACTAAAACGGCTGAACCGATTTTGATGAAATGTAACATAAAGATATATTGGACCATGGAAACGAATATAAGCTACTTTTTATCCCGAAAAAATATAGTGTTCTCGTGGGATGAGTCAGGAAGTCAAATATACATATTTGATACTCTTTCAAATTCTAATGGATGGCAAGGACTGAAGAGCATTGCATGCTTTTTGCCATGGGATAGAACGGCATGTAACGAGACGGGACGGGAACAGCAATATAGTCGACGGCGGGCACATTGGGTTTAAATAAAACAGTTAGTACGCGAAATAACGTGTTGTTGATGTGGACTGGACTCAAAAACTATCTGCACCCGAGCGAAGCCGGGCCTGACCGCTAGTAAATATAAATAATTTGATCTCGATGTATATATATATATATATATATATATATTCATGGAAAATTTTTCAAACCAGGAAAAATATCTCACTTTTAACTTCTAAAACCTCATAGACTACTATACCCGGCAATTGAACCTATAATCCAACGACGCTCACAAACGTATGAGGTTAGCAAGCCCATCAAATAAAATTACATTTATTAAAAACATATTAAAATTGAATGTCGTGTGAACGCGTTGAGCGTCCTACATATAATTGATCTGATAAGCTTAGTGTTTGCACGAACGATTTTTTAACGCCTCGCGACACTTTTGTTTTCTTGTTGGCGCACTGTTCGGTACTTTAGACCCAGAACGTCTTCGAGACGGGTTAAGGAGGTGATTACTTAGTTTCAAGTAATAAATATGCACCATCTGAAGTCAGAAGCATTTCTTGTATATATAATAGCACAAAGATGGTCCCAAAACACCTAGTTCAAAAATTTAGTATTAATGGATGGCAAGAAAAAGTGTTTCAGCATAGGGTTAGCCGTACATCATGCCGTTTCAAATTTTAACTTTGTTAATTCAAGTCATTGTGTTTAACATTTATCCTTAGCAATTTTAGAGCACCGCATTAGCCTATAATCAGCCTATGCTGAAAATATGACACCTTTACAACAGAGAATTCCGTTGAGAGAAGACATACCTAATGCTAAAATGATCATCGATCATAAATTCTAATACAGCAGTCTAAAAAGCAAATATTCTCAATGACCTATACAAAAAGGCACATTAAAGTAATGGTACTTTCATTCAGCACCACGTGTAAGTACCTACATACAAAGCGTTTTTTCCCAACACATTTGAAAGTCATGATGGATTGCCCTGCCTTATCGCAGTTTATTGTTTTTCATGAAACAACGCTCTCGTGGTTAGAAAAAAGCTAATTTGTCACATCGTCTATGCTTATCGCGGCCAGTAATTGATTTTAAAAAAAATCTTATCTTGATAAAACACGAATTCCAGTAGGTTTTGACAAAACGGTCGCCTGTTCGACGTAACGGCGCGTTCGGAAAGTTTCGGGTTCACGGAAACTGCCGAAGTGATTTCAAGATGGCGGATTTCAGTGCTTTTATCGTGAATATTTTGCAGAATCGTTATGTAATTTATATAAACTCTATGTTGAATAGTAATAAATATGACGTATATATTAAGCTGATAAAACATTAAATCCATTAAGGAAATGTTTTAATAAAATTGTCGCTCGTTCAATACACAGCTCTCGGAAGTGTTTGGACGTACGAAAGCTACCGAAGTGGTTTCAAGATGGCGGATTTCGGTGCTTTGTTAATCTCTGTCTACGTTTCTATGGTACTGCTTCGCAAAGCCGCCATATTTACGTAAACCGTACAAAATTCTTCGTAAAATTTTAAGAAATAAACCTACGTATAAGTGACCCATTTTATTTAATCTGCTTTTTTGAATTGATGTAGTCAAAAAATTCTTCATTACTTTTTAAATCTACTAGGTACATTTCTACAGAATTCAGAACTTACCACTTTTTTCAAACTTAGACCACTTTTTCAAAATTCATAATTAAAACTACATTATTTTAATCACAAAATAACCCAATGAGCTTCAAACAATTAAACCTAACCAAACGTACTGACCCACAAACCGCTTAAAATTATTTTTCACGAAACAAAACCCAAATGGCTTTATTCATTACAAGTGCGCAGTAAACTATACAAATAACATTTAACATTGCGTTAAATGAAGGTGAAATACAATTATCGTCATTTTTATACCCCGCCAAGAATTAAAAGGTGTTTTGTGGGCAAATGGCGCCGGATCACGATTTGTAAAGTCTTACGCACATAGTCGAAGAGTAAATACCGTTGCTACTACGAATTTTCATAGACGCATGCTAGTGTTTTGTTAGTTTTGACCCGACCTTGGTAAATATAAATTTATAAAACATTACATACTACGAAAATGCAGGTTTTTTGTTCTAGTAATTTTTTAAGGATATCATAGTGAATTGTCTTTCAGCTGGTATGTTTCGAATGTGTCATAACATTTGCCTGACTTTGCAATGAAATAAAGCTGAATCACGATTTCACAGAATTTTATATTAATATTTTTACACAGAGAGACATGAGATGTTACGTCTCATTACGTCCAGTAGTTACTCAGGCTACAACATCCTCTAAAGCTTGTCAAAGTTTTGCTTTGAATCTTCGTCAGTTTATTCAGCAGCAATTTATTACCAAGTACAGCCATGTTCATCAGACTATTCAGCAGTAACTAACTTTGAAATCCTATGTCCAAATCTTCAAACCTAAAATTATTTTTTTGAGTAGCTGTTTCATTTTACTGTACATTCCAGTATTCCTCTTCCCTTTTACAATTTCCTTCCTTTCCTATAAAAATTCCCGTCCGCCGTATCCGTCCAATCCATTAAACTGTGTCCATTTCGCGACCACTTAATGAGATCAATAAAGTAAGAAAGCGGACTCTGTGGGAGAACGAAGGAAACTTAGTAATTAGATAATGACACACCCTGTATACAGGGGAGGCGGCCCGGGCTTATAAAATATAAATAAGAACTTTGCTGCGCCACAGCGTGTGGTAGACAGTAGTACAATGCGATTTAATAAAATAATGTTAAAATTTCATGACGTTCTGTTATTACTTTCGTTTTAGTTCAAGAGACTCCTCTACAATGAGTCAATTGACAAGGATTAGGCCATAGGCGCTCTGAATATTTGTAACGATGTTTTCCTTCACCATTAAAGTGCTTATTACTAAGCTAACAATACCCACATGACTTCGGAAAGTCAGGGGTACTATATCTTGGGATTCGAACCGGTGACTAACCTCTCGGCACCGCGACCTGTCCGTTCCTCACAGGCCACTACGTACTTAAATCATTTACGTCGTCCAAATGATTATGTTTACGAGTTGATCTACTGTTTATCTATCAACTGTGCTTATATAAGAACGCTCGAATGCTTAGCTCTTGATAAGTTACAATGGAAAGGAAATTGAAGTCCTGATTGTATCATGCCTAGTACATTAGTCGACGTGGCTGTATGGACTGCTACAGAGCGGTTGCGGGTTCGAGTACCAGAGAGTGAATTAAAATTAAATTTTAGGAAAACAAACGTACTTGTTAGCTTATTTACTTAGTCATTGATCTTTCTCTTCATAATATTAAATGGCATTTTTCCTAGCATATAGCGACTATAGCCCTCCAACTGTCTAGAGAGCCGGGAAGTGGGGAGAGGTGTATAGTGACAGCTATTTATTTTTTTATAATATGTTCGTAGTTAATAATCATGATTTCCTTAACAGTATAGTGTAATGTTCTCCTGCCCAAATTTCAAAAGCCAAAACACTCTTTTTTATATTTTTAACTTAAATTTGACTTCACTTTACAATACATCCCATGTACAATTCAATTTAAAATAAAATTATAAAACAATATTTACCTTTTCTAGCAGTAAATAAAATCAACCCAAACACAAAGATATTAATTACCCAACAAAAAAAAGTAAATGGCATTGTAAAATCTTTCCGTACCAGGCTTCGAACCGACACCCTCATATCAGGAACAGACTCACCCCACGAAATATTAAAAGAGAAATCATAAAACCACGTTAACACAAAATCCTTTCAAACTTCCAACCAATAGGGTTCGCATAAAAAAGCTACCCCCGAAATTGGGGTGCCATCTACGTAGCTACGAAATTACGTGGGGTAGTTTGTAAAATTCGCCGGCTCCTCGGAGGGGGTGAGGAGACCGGAGGGGGGACCGGGGTTGAAACAACCCCTAATGGCAGAATTGCGTGACAGTATTTCGGCAGTGACCCGAGTCGGTATGTGAAAGTGAAAATATCTGTATAGAGTGGTTCGTAGCAATTTTTTAATATTATTTTTATGAAAGAATACGGATGTTGATAAATATTCCAAGTACGTGAAAAAGTATTTGACATATGTAAACTTGTAAATATAAAGTCCTAATTTTCTAATAAATAATTTTAAGAACTGAATATAACCCTTTAATGCCAGGTCAGACCAAACGTATGAGTTCAAACGAAGACATGAGTGCAAAAACTGGCTTTCCAGTCGCTCCATTTGATCTAATCCTATATATATACACATATTTCAAACTCGTATCACTAACAATGTAAGAATATGTCAAATGACTCCATTAAACTTATTAATGGCGAGAGAATGAGCGACGGCTGACCACTGGCAATTAAACTCCACCTGTTTGAAGACGACTTCATAACATAAAGGTCACTATATCTCATAGTCACAATGATTTGTTTACACTTACGAACCGCGACAATTATCTATACAAATATATTTATACACTTATATACAGGGTATATCAAGACTGCTACCGAAAACGAAGCCAGGTAGTAGTTTTAGTGACTACAGACACGATGCAAATATTTTTTTTGCAAAAAAACGCGACGATTTTTTTTTGTAATATATTAATTATCATTATGTTTAGGTGGTAAATCCATAGTTCTTGCTAAAGTTATAATTTAAAGCCTTGCGTATAGCGTCTTTAAAATAAAAGGATGTACATTGTTTTTTTAGGAAAATGTATGTATTTACCACCCAAATACGATGATAGAAAAAAATCGCTTTTTTGCAAAAAATTTAGTTGCATTATGTCTAAAGTCACTATAACTACCACCTGGCTTCGTTTTCGGTAGCAGCTGTTGATATACCCTGTATAAAGCAAAAGAGTTTGTATGTTTGAACGCGCTAATATCAGGAACTACTCGTTCGAATTGAAAATTTATTTTAGTATTGCATAGCTCATTTATGGAGGAAGGTTATTGGATACTTTTTATCCCGGGAAAATTTACAGGACTTCTATCCCGGAAAATCTTTTTCATGCGAGCGAAGCCTCGAGCGGCACTAGTGAAAAATAATTTAAATGAACCCAAGCCAATAAAACTGCATTGTCAATAGAAATACTATGCAATTAAAAGTAATTATAAATGTGGTGAAAAAAATTCAAGACAATAGGATTCGCTGTAGGTAACCATTATTTATGCGAGGAAAATATATCTGTGTGCGTTTAACATTGTGCATTTGATGGGATTACGTAATCATTTGAAGTGATAATTTTAATTGGGATATTTTAATAAGGATAATACAAAGAATCATGAGTTAAGAGCTATGTACTTTTGTTTAAACTTACCTTTAAGAACCTACGAATGTAAAATTTTACCGTTTTTGCATCTCACTTTGTAATATAGTGAAATGCATAATCATCATCATCATCAGCCCGTTGCAGTCCGCTGCTGGTCATAGGCCTCTCTCAAGGTACGTCACAGAGCCCGGTCTGCTGCTAAATGCATACTTTGTATCAGCTCATATATTATGTCCCATTGCAGGGCACGAACCATCTATACAATCGAGAGTACTATTGAGAGAGGTTAGGCCATATAGGCCACCACGCTGGCCTAGTGCGTGTTAACAAATACATACTCATTGCTTTTGAAATCTTGCTACTTCATTTCTTGCTCTTCTTATTTCGATTTAAAAATTACTGATATTTCTGTTTTGGCAATAGAATCCGCAATATCTACTTCAGTTTTAGACATCTTACCCACAGCACTCTCTGCCATGAAATCATATAGAAGCGTTGTAACAACTCTATACAACTCCGCTACATACCAACTTGCCACGAAATATTTTATTATAACCACACTGCGAGCAATATTTTCGTAAATATTTTGGTACGGGAACTTGTTTGTGGACGTATACACAAACAGACGTAAATACGTGTTTATGTAGTGACGAATTGCCATCGATATTAATTCATGCGCAAATTTTCAAACACTTGGTTAATTAAATTTACTAAATTCCTACAACTCAATACAAAGTTAATTAAAATATTTTCTCTTATACTTCATTCACTGCCGAATACCCAATACCCCTTTCCTCTTCCCATCCTTTTACCTTCCATCTCCCCTCCCGAACTGATGGGCCCGCAACACATTCATGATCCAAGCGTTGTGGATGTTCATAGGTAGCAGTGATCACTTACCATCAGTTGACCGGCATGCTCGCTTGCCGAACCTATGCTATTACAAAAGAACATATGGTGTATTGTTCAAAATGTAATACTGGAGTTACAGACGTGAGGAATCCATTTAGGCCACAATATGCGCAAGTTAGCCTGGTTGGACAATGATACTGGCATATTTCGGCCTCCTAAATCTTATCTGAAGAGTATTTAAAAGCTTTGATCTCATTAAAAAAAATTAAAAATTATTAACCGTACAGTAGTACAACTGCGCCACAGAGGCATTCTGAAAATGTATAAATTAAAAATGACAAAATTTTCGATAAATCTAATGAATTATTTCGAAACGAATTAAAGTCAATTTTAAATGAATTCAAAAATTTTACCGCAATTTTTCCCCGTACATTTTTTTATAGTCCAATTCTAAGGCAAAGTTTTACAGTCTCCTTGGCAAATTAAGTACTTTACTAATGAAGTAGTAAAATATAAAACAGTTGAGGGTATTAAAATATATTTATGTGAAGATAACCGCACCTAGAGGGCGCTGGCTTGCGGACATTATAGTAAGCCCGTAATGAATTTATGCTAATAAGCACTTACAAAATATGCTTTATTAAATTAAGTTTGAGGTTGGTCACCGCGGTTGAGATTCAATTAATTTTTGTAATTGAAACTATCTGCGAAAAAATATTTTTTTTACTTATATTTTGATGACGTCATCGTTTTCGTACTCTGCCTATTCTGCTCTAGTCGTGTAATAATAGCGTTTTCGAAACTGAGTATACAGGCTGATACCGCAACGAGTCACAATTGATTGAGTCATTGTTGCAGGCTTTACAATTTGTTTCTTGTGGTCGATATCCGATCAAATACGAATATTCACTACCCGGACTGATGCTGCTATCCTTCCACCAGCACATAGGATCCCAACAATCTCACTGACCAAACGATACGCAATATGCCTCACTATGGTTTTCTGTGAGGCAGTGGTTACTCCGGTCGAGCTGACCCATCCATACACCAGTCTTAGCTGCAGCGTAGCTTTACCAATAATTACAAATAATTCTACATACATAAACATCACGCCCTTTTCTCAGAAGGGGTAGGCAGCGGTGCAACCAGGACAACCACGTTTCGCCTTATGTGTTCCACCTATGATGTGGTAGGAGGCGAGCCTATCGCCATATCGGACACAAATTCCTGACTCCTTTGATAATGAGTTGAAAAATCCAATATCACTTTACCCGACCCGAGAAAATATCAATAATTTTGATTGCCCACAATTTTGCTGATCAATCAAAACTCTGCAGTAAACTTAAATATTCTGTATGATACCATTTAAATCGGTGCACAACTCAATACACCACAAAACATCAAAAACTAACATATAATATGGTTTACTACCGATCCCCACCTTAATTATTAAACCCGGGTCGCGGCACATTAATCACGCATTGGTGGCGCTGTAGTTGGTAATTTATTGTGTTATTCGCATATTATATCCTTTCAGCTCGCTTTCTGTATAAATAGACGTGAATTTATTAGTTTATCGGACGCACTGGATATCACGGGATCGAATTTGCATTAAAAAATTACAGTTTTTTTCATTTTGGTGACGATTGCATACTATATGAAACATTGCCTCCGTGGCGCAGTTGGTTAGTCGCTGGTTGTGAAACGAGGTGCTGTGGGTTCGATCCCCACACTGAGAGAAATGAATGGCGAGACGAGCTTACCATTCACCTCATGGTAAGCGATACAACCGCTCATGTACAGTAGCAAAATCAAACACCATGAATTACAAGGCAATGCTTGGCATATCACTGCGCTCGCCATGCTGTGGCATGAGATGTTAAGTCTCATTGTGCCCAGTAGTTACTCTGGCTACCATGTCCTTTATATTTAGCGTTTACACTGCTGTTAAGCGGGAGAAATAACCATTGCGGTGGAACCTACCCAGGCGGCCTCTCACTTATACCTACCTACCACCAGAAACACACGACATGCTGACTCTAACCTCTATGTATGATCTATCTATGAATATGCCACCAGCATCCATAATAGAAACCACATGTACCACGGCACAGACGCAGCGAGCGTGGTACCCCACTGCCACACATAGATGTAATCCTGGACACTCGCTTAGTTTCACTTAAACACTTAGCAGTAACGCTATTACACGCTGACTTTCTAACATTAAGAAAACGATGTTTTGACGTCACGTGCGGAGGAAAATATTGGTTGCAACCCTGGTTTTACTCTTTGTCATCATTTACTACTTGCATGAGTAACACCATAATATGATTTTAAGGTGTTGTAGAAAGATAAAACCTATTCGGAAATGATGACTGTAAATGACCATTTCAAACTAAAAAGTCATTCAATAAAGTCATATGTAAGTCATTCTCATTTTAAATTCAAGACATAACAGTCCACTGCGATCTTAATAAATGTCAATATAAACTAAATCCAAATTTTCTGTAGCAAAAATTTCTCCTTTGGTAGGACATACATTTTAGAATTAACGCTGACAAAAACACAATCATGAATCATATGTTTATCTAACTATAACAAGTATAACAAAAATATATATAATAATCGAAGCAATCGCGTTTACAAACCCAATTAATAATTCCTATTTTACTTTGACGCAAAAAAACACAAACGAGACACTATTTCTCCGCGTAAATCATACCATACAGCCGCAGATCTAATAACAAACTGTCCATCATAATTAAAACGCACACGCTCAATTACAGAAACACAAGAAATTAATAACGCTAATCTCAAAGAGATCTGATCTGAAATATCTAATGATAGAATATGCGGAACACGGTCCATTTAATGTTAAGGTTGCAATTGTTGCAGTCTAATCGAATGTAGTCGCTGTTTTTCTAATGCTTTCGTTTTTTTACTGAGATCACCGGTACTGGGCACAGTGAGTAGAAAGCATGCGACGCGGTGAAAACTGCACATATCAACGGAACAATTATATTATTATTATTATGCGATGTATGATATTGCTGGAAAATTCTATGGGAGATGTTGAAGATTCTGTTTTGTGCGTGGATGGTGAAATAGGAGACGATAATGGTGCGATGGAAATCATTGTAGTAATAGAAACTATAAAAAGGAACAATGAAAAAACAATTGAAATGAATTTACGAAGTCACAAAAATAATGTTGCTGAACATGCACCTTTTAAAGATGTCTGTCAAATTGGCATAATGAAATGACCATCAATTTATTAATCATATACAAATTTTAATTCAATAACACTTATGTTTTATTAGTAAACTAATTGCAAATCTGCTAGTGAAAATAATTTACGTCCTACAAATTTTTAATAATACTATTGGAATGTATTTTAGGTGACACATTTTGGGCAATCAACTGGTATTTCCTTAAATAAACGTATTTATACGTTCCACACAAGATCAAATCGGAAACCAATTAAAATCCTAACTAACAACCATAAGTCTTGGCTTGATTTAAAAAACTTAAAAATTCACTCAATTAAACAACAGAAGCCGTGAGATAAAATTAAAACTTAATTAAAACTCCATAACGAAGCGGAAAACAAAACAAAAATGAGAACAAAACAAATACAAAATGAAACAAAACAAGTGAATACACGAGTGCAACGGTTGAGGCGTAAAAGTATTTTGTCACCAATATCACGCGGCGGGCGAGTCGTGAGCTCGGTTTGTTTGCTCCGTTTTGCATTTGTTTTTTCATTTTGCCTTTTTTTTTGTTTTCGCGATATATTTCGAATCCGTTTCCGATGGTTCAAATTCGGATATAATTATAGTGCTGATGTTACTATATGATGACTATTTAGTTCTATTTGGCCCTAAATCGTGTCGCTTAATTAATTACTTGGATTTGTGTTATTATTCGTGCATATTTTTTTTGCGCACGGTTAAATATGTTGAAGATATTCTAGATAAAAATTCGAACGCCAGTTCAAAATTTGTGCATACCATAGTTTTAATAAATTAAAGATAAAATTAATAATTAAGAACACAATAACACGACACCGTCTTTGAAATAAAGAATACTGATCTGGAATTTAAAAACTCATTGAACTTAAAGAAACATGAAATTCATCAGACCTAATTTCTCATTCACCCTTACCCACAATGAGACATACATTTTAAACATTCACGCTCATAATAAGCATCATGTACAAAAAGCAATAAACGTCGGGTCACGCCGCCGCTCCGGTGACGTGACGTCCCCGTGTCGGCCGTGTTTAATACCGGTTATCGGCGACAATGTCGGCGGCTACCTGTTAAATATGGGATACGGTCCAAATGTCCCTATTGATCTTACGAATGGTGTAGAGGCGGCTAATATAGGCAATGAAGATGTTGGGTTAGGTTTGTGCAAATGTTTGTAGGTTTGGTCCCGAGTTTTTGGTGTAGTTAATGTTGATTTTCTGAGTGGAAGAATATGTTCAATTACTTCTATTAATATATATTTGTTTTTGCATGAATGTTCTGAGTTTATTTTTGTTTCTTACTATGGTCTTTGGTGATTGTCAATTGCAATGCTTCTTTTGGAACGTATTCAAATGGCCGCTGGTTTTTCGTTCTGTTACAGTAAATATTATTTCGTATTGATTCTATTCAACGGATGTTTTGGGTTTATTCATTTATTAGAGTTACATTTATGATGTTTCAATTTTTATATAGTAAACAGCCTCATCCTACCAAAGCATTCTAACTTCTTTAAAGGGTCTCAAACCTTATTGACGATTTGTTACGGCCATCCGCAAGAGTATTAGGAAAACATGAATGAAAAGAGCTTTAATTAACAAAAACCTAATTTTCGAACCTCCACTCCACAAAGGAGTTTGAAACTATCAGCTCCTTTATACCAGGGCAGCATATCTGCAAAGAGGTTTATTAAAATCCTTTCTACCCGTTGCTAGGCCACAATGAGTACGTCTTACTCATCGACTCGGTCATAAATTCGACCGGCATCTCATTTGAATGAGATTGTGATCGACGCGAGCGCCTCGCCGTATTTATTGACTGTTCAGCACTTACTGCGCATACATCATGGTCCGGGAAAATGGTTCGCTCATTAGTATTGTGGAGTTTTTAGTTGGCTTAAGGAAGGTAGGTTTTCTTGTGGAAGGTGGTTGTATCTACCATGGTGGGAATACGTGGGGTAGGTCGAGGTTCGGCAATGGGCTTCGTGTGGGGAAGATGTTGGTTTTAGTAAGTCGAGGATACGAGCAAGTAGCTTATTTGATGGGAAGTGGTTACCATTGTAAACAAAGACAAACTTTCAGAAAATATTATAAAGGAGTTAAATTAATGATTTTAATATAAAAAGTTCGGTGTGTTTTTTCTGTGAAATATGAAATTACATAACAATTAGTAAATCTCATAATAATTATATTATGTCGCGTATGTCAAACGAAAGCGCCTCTGATTGGTGTTTCGAAAACATATGACGTCATAGCGATAAATAACGCCTGATTCTTAGATTTGTACTAGCTTATGCTTTGTATTTCTTGTTCAATAACTTAATTACTATACCTACTTAGGTATCTATTATATTAAGGATAGTTTATTCTTTAAATTAATATCACTTATAATAACTAGTATTTAAACAGTGGTACACGGTTATATACTCGTAGATATAAATATGTGGAAGCTTGTTATCAGCAAATTTGTAACACACTTCATGTTAAACATCTATTTCTATTATAATTAATCTGTAAGCTTTCCTTAAAATGATAAAATAAAAATAAAATAAAAATGAATGTTCAGATATTATTTTTGTGTTTATTAAGCTAAGTTCATTTAAAATTCTATATTTCATGATTATTTTATTACACTTCTTTAAAACCTATCCGATTTCTCAATTCTCTCGATTACTCAAAGTTCTAGCTAAAAACTATAAAATACTTGATAAACGAAGTATTAATCAGACCCACAGTACTGTTTATTCAACGTGTGTAAACGTCTTTTATGAATATACCACCGTGTAGGCACAATTAAAGCTAACGTTAAACTAACTCCGATATGACGGTTAATTCATTCAAGTCGGCGAAGTACAAAGTAAAAACCGACGCGTTCACTGTTTAACTGCCTTACGAAAGGTTAACCATTTTGATTATGTTATAATTACCCGTTTTTTTATTTACTACCAAGTATTTTGCCGTGTTGGTGGTTTTTACTCAGAAATTACAATGTTACGTTGCATTTTATGTTCGGTTTGAGCTTAAAGCTTTTGCCTAATACTAATAATTAGACTTGGGAATTTTTAATAAACATTCCCCTGTTTGTCTAGTTTAGCGTCTGTAGGTTGTGAAACCTGAGATCATGCTTTTCGACTCCCAGATAGGCATTGTGAATTATGAGGTCAATTCGACTGCCAGATAGGGCAATTCACTTTTTTGGGTTTTTTGGTTTTAATAAATTAATGTACTACGTTGAGATAGAATTTGTGTCCGGCATTGCAATAAGTTCACCCCCAATTACATCTTGGTTGAAATAAGCTCGGAGAAGTTTAGGGAGTACCTACTGCCTACCCTTCAGATTGTGGATTTATGTATCACTAACAGTCCGACCGGCATCGCGCGGATCCAGACACTTTAAGAGTCCAGCTCAAATCCGAAACATATTCTCTCGCATACTAACTGTTTTATACTTAAACTCAATAAGACTGCCGTCCTTTCTACCTACTGCTTTCCCCATCCCTCACATTACATCCCGTCCTGTCCCATCTTGACCTGTTCCATGACTCCAATCATGTAATCTTGTCTTCTTGTATCGAGCCTTATGTCGTGGGTATCAGGAACCACGAGAGACTTTTCGGTCTCCCAAACACCCAGACCCGGTATAACATAGTGGTTCACACAAACATTCGCGTCGGTGCGTGGATCGAACCCGCAGCCTCTCGTTTCATAGCCGGTGCCTAACCAACTGCGCCACAGAGGCTGTCAAAAAAATATATTTTGTCGTTTTTTTTAGTTCTACAATAATGGTTTTTCCTGAATTCATAAATTCGTGCAGGGTATGATAAAAAAAGACCATCACCAGGCTCGTTTGTATTTATTTTAATTTATCAACTGAATGAAATAGTCACAGTTCAACGACTTCCTGCAATCTTCACCAAATAATAATGAAAAAATCAAAGTTTCTTAGTTTTCCGTTATGTTCTTGGGACCCTTCGATCTATTCATGACAATTATTGTCTATGATGTGCAATTCAAATTATAGCTTCTTATTATACAGAAGCCTTGGCATTAAGCCATACCGGCTGTCAATGTAGTACGTGTGAAACAAAAAAATAATTATTTTTAAAATAATTATACCCATTAAACAATTCTCTATTCAACTAAGCTAATAAACATCTAAACATTAAGACATCTTTATTTCAAACTCGATACACGTTCACATAAATAACAATTATTTTAAACCTGCTTACACTCAAACAACCAATTTTACGCTACTAATTAATGAAAGGGAGGGGACACTATATCGATAACAATCCGAGTATCGATAATCGCGAGCGAAACATCGAGAATTCCTGTGATCATTCGAAGTCAATTAAAATACATCGCATTGATGTATGTTGTTATAATTAGATGTTTTACGACGCGAGACGAAATTATTGAAAAGTGAAAATGTTTCGAACTAATTTCATGTGCGATTTCTCTCCTCTGTAATTCCGTAAGAGTATTTCAAAACAATGCGTATCGTGAAACGAAGCAATTAGAACGATTACGGGGTCTTTCGAATGAAAAAAAAATACATGTTCAAGAAAAGTATTGTTTATTTATGTGTTTAGTAAAGTCTTTGAGTCGCCAAGGATACTGGCGTTATAGCAGAAGAAGCTATTGGAATTATATTAAAAATTATCAGAAAATATTAAATAAAATTCAAAAACAACATTGCTTTTTATCTTTCCCAGAAAATATCAATAAATGAGTATGTAATAGCATAGTCAAAATTAGAATTGGTTGTTATTAAAAATCTTGGCATAAGAGTTTTATATTTTGCAATAAATCAGCAGTGAACATCGAGTCGTGGATAACTGTTAAAAATAAGAAAAGCATATAAACAAAACACGTCATAGTCAGACTCACATAACCCTGAACACACCGAAATATAGTGGGTATCAGAAACTACAAAATACATTTTGGTCCAACACCGAGAGATAGAACCACACTCACAAATATCTAACCACACATGCAATTGTTTCTTTTTTTATTGCGATGAATCGCGGGACGAGCATGCCATTTGCCACATGGTTAGCGATACGACCGCTCATGGACAGTAGCAAAGCCAAACACCATGAATTATAAAGCAATTTTTGTCACTCCATTGCGCTCGCCATCTTGAGACTGGTTACGTCCAGTAGTTACGCTTGCTGCAATGCCCTTCAAACCGGAACAACAATGCGTTTACCCTGCTGTTTGGCGGAAGAAATTGACATTGCGTTGGTACCTGCCCAGGGAGCCTCTCACATATGAAAGACCTACCAGAAAGTCTCTGTGCGAGGATTGAACCCGTGCCCTATCGTTTATCAGCTGGGTTCAATTAAACTGCGTAAAAGTTTGTAGATATCAATGGGTGGTATCAAAGGTATGTATCATTTATTATCAGCTGAGGCCTTTGCTCATTTATTTAACCCAAAAAACACTAAAGTAAACAAATAATGACTCTGTGGCATACCTACGGAGAGGCCTTTGTCCAGCGGTAGACCGCAACGGGCTGATAATGATGATGATGAAATGAATAATTGCATTGTTCTTAGACATTAAACTAATAGACAACTTTTGTTCTCTAGTTACTGCCTTCATATCTTATTAGTAACGTCATTTAACCGAACATGTTTGCACTAAAAAATCAACACACATTTGTGCATTGCATAAAAGGAAGAATATTCATATGACTTATCTAATGATAAATGTATTGCCATTACAATGACGTTTAATTACTCATAAATTACACAGTGTACATTACGAATTCTCAGCCCTGTTTCAACAATCGATTATCGATATAATATGCAAATGTAATGGCACAGCACTACCCCATACGCACCGGTGACGCAGAACTGTGAACGCAAATAAAAACAATAATTATTCGATAATTATCACCCCTTTGTATCTAAATTATCGATATCGAAACGCGTTTGTCGAGCAATAAGCCATGGGTATAAAGAAATTATCGATTAATTATGTGTTTTACACAAATAATTGTTGGCACATCACTAGTTTAAATTACTAGTTTTAGCCCTCTATAGTTGAGAGACTCTATACTTTAATTTTAAACTACATTGACTTGTGCTGTTAAACTGAATTATTCTTGTTACAGCAATTTCTGTTATGGGTGTTGATGGTCAATTATTTGTTTCCATTTTTCTGATTGCCTTAGTGGCGCAGCTGCTTAAGATGCTCCCTTAACCAACGAGTGAAAGGAGATGTCGTAAGTTCGTTCCTTGCTAGAACGTTTTACGTTTAGCTGGAAGGTTGTTGACCGCAAGGCGTCAGCTCTAGAACTGATAACGCTAGAGTTGATCAGCTTGTAATTTGACTATATAATGTCTGCGATGGTTATTCGGCCATCTCTCGGTCACCAGAATATATTCTTTAGCTAATAAGGTTTCTTAAAAGCAGTTAAACTTGACTGGAACCCCAAGATGCTGGAAAGAACTCCACAATCCTAATGTTCAACATCGATAGAGCATTACACATTTTCAACATATTTAAACCGAAATCGATTTAAATAACTTTCACCACCAATAGAGCCCCATTACAATCTATTTACAACGAACCAAAATTGACTTCAAAACCTATATCCCTAAACATATTACCCATCCAATATTTCCGTATCGCAAGCTGATCGAGCATTAAAATTCGAAATATTACCGAAGCTATTACGAGTACGCGACCAGCTGCCACGCGAAAACACCCGTTCACAATTATACATGTAATTAGTAATTAGGATTTCGCGCACCGGCCGGCAAATTATTCCTGATAGGAATATTAACTAGCGCCGAGGAATCGGGAGTTAATATCGGGTATACTTTTGCAAAATTTAACGGCTGAAAATTTAATTCATTATAGACAAGAGACCCCTCTCAATCGTACTTTCGAATGTAAAGGAGGCTTGTGCCTACAGTGGGATGAATCTGGGCTGATACAGTACAGTATATAGACAAGAGTGAAATAAAACGAATTCTTACGGATTTTATCAGGGATTCAAATTTTAATTTTTTTTAATTTCTCGACGTTTCGATCACTTTACAATTTTCGTGGTGACGGAGCGGACTATAACAGAGTGTTTATATGTCATTTCCGGCAATTCATATGAGATATTTGAGTGTTATTGAAAATGTAGTATTTGTCGTGTTACTAAAGTTCGAGAGATTGACTCGATCTTCCAACCACCGTTGCAACTCCTTTGAACCAGGATTCATTGCAGGATGCAGGAGCCGGCACTATTTGTATTTAAGTCACTCGGTACACTGAACCTCAGCGAGTATCTGGAAATGTCTCAGTTGTCTTTCAACCCGCGATAAAACTCAAATGGTTAATAGGAAGAGTTGGAAATAAATTATGAAATGTATATATAGCTTAAAACGCAATTGATAAAAAGAGTGATGAATATTGCTATTGATTTCTTTAACAACCCAAATCAATAGATGTCGGTACCATCTACAGAGTGTAATTTATGTTATCTTTGGTTCAAAATATTTTTTTGACAGAAACTGTGATGACATTATATGAAAGGTATAAAAATTTGAGGATAAGTGGAACTAACGATGAGTAACAAATGAAAACATCCTCTAGCCTGTTCCAAGATTTTGTGAATCACCAATTAACTACCATTCCGCAATGAGTTACTTACGTCTTCGAATTGCTTAACTTAAATCCTTACAGAATGCAGAGGAAAAGTTAATTTTACTGATATTGTAAAGCTTTAAAAACGTCTTATTCTATCAGCTTCCGTGGCGCAGTTGGTTGGATGCCGATTGTGAAACGAGTGGCCGTCGGTTCGATCCCCACACCAAGACAAATATTTGTTCCCAGAGGTATATCTTTCGGATCTGGGTGTTTGAGACCGAAAAGTAGTAGAGACCGTAGTTTATAATACCCATTACACAAGACTTCATTATATGACTGTTTGGAGTATTTATTCATTAAAAAAACTAAAAAGAACTAACAAAAACAAATACCACAAAATACCATAAAAACGACAAAAATACATACATATACATCACGCCTTTATCCCAGAAGGGGTAGGCAGAGGTGCAACAAAGACACCCACGTTACGCCTTTTATGTTTCCTCCCACGACGTGATAGGTGGCGAGCCTATCGCCATATCGTACACAAATTCCTGACTCCGGACTCTCAAAACCCAATATCACTTTGCCCAACACAGAATTCGAACCCAAGACCTCAGCTTTGTAATCGTACCGTAGTTTAACCACCGAGGCAGTCTAGTTACAAAAATACCATAAACAAACCACATAAGGAGCAACGGCAAACAATAAACAACAGACAAGCAAGCACACAAGATTTAAACGAGGCGCGCCGATTTACTGCCCATACCAGCAATCAATGAGCGAGATGTTTGACATTTCATTTAAGCGTCGACATCTTCATATCGGCCCGGAGGTTATTTATGCACGCGTCTGCAGCCCAGGGCTTTACTCGTTTGCGATGCTAGCTGAGAGGTTATATGACTAACAACTTTGAGGCAGTTTTGGTAAGAAATACTGCTAGTGTATGAAAGTCGGGTGGTGTTAAACATTTGAATGTATGTATGTATGCGAAGCAGACTGCTAAACTAACAAGGATGATATTCATCGAGTCGTATTCGTCAAGACTTGATATTCATTAAGGATGCATAGTTTTTTTCGAAATCACGAGTGTTTAAAAATCATGTTGCTTCGTATTGAAAATGAATGTCATAAACAAAAATGTGGAGTTTCGTACACCATTTAACCTTCTTGAAAGCCGATTTTTTTTTACACTGGCACGGCATAATGACTGCACTGCACCTGATGGTAAGCGCAAATGCCGTCCAGACAGAGTATCGAATAGCATCAGACGGCGGTCCCATGCCATTCGACGCAATACCTGAGATTCTACGAGCATGGTAGTTATAAAATAATGACTACTTCCTACTGAGATAACCGTACAAAAATACATTAAAAACGTATATAATACAAACAAAAATACCACCAAATACGGTCTGCAGCCTTTGTCATACTTAATTACGTTGATCATCGACAAACGAGAATGAAAAGCATATGCAATGCTACAAAAACAACTGTGAACTGGTAACATATATTGACAACTGTTTTTGCCGTCAGCCCCTTAATATTTATAAGGGTTCGTAATTAACTTTCGGTTTTTCCAACACGACCTTTACAATGCGCCAGCGTATCGGAATATATGATAAAACTTCACTTAAGTAACCTTTTTGTACATTATTTAGTTCGATAGCGTTGCCTGAGTTCATTCATTGTTTATAACCATTTATTTCCTACGATGTTTGTGTTAGTCGACTTTTGATATTTATTTATGAAGTATGTATTTTTTTCCATACATACATAAACTCACGCCTTTTACCCAGAAAGTAGAGGTGCTACCAGGACACCCACGTTTCGCCTTATATATTCCGTTCCAAAGGTGGCGAGCCTATCGCCATATCAGGCACAAATTCCTCCAGGCTGGTTAGGAATAGAAAAATCCAAAATACCTGCCAGACCCGGGATTCGAACCCGAGACCTCAGCGTTGTAATCGTACGTGTAACTGCGCCACCAAAGCAGTTTCTATATGACAACATTTTATTACTTTTAACAACCCATATACAGCTAGTAAAAAAGGGTTTAAAATTACGATTAATTGTCAGCGCGTTGAATTAACTTGCATATTGAAGTTTGCCTTTCTCGTTGATAACATCGGCGCTTTGTATCCTTTTGGGGGTGGACAGAGACCATTATAGATTGGCATCTTACATCTTTCATGTAAGAGTTTGTTGTTTCTGGTTATTGGTTGAAAATAAACTAGGCAGCAATGTGTTTAGTGTTTGGATCGTTTAATGTTATTTAATTTACAAGATTAAGTGGTAGAACATCATCGTCCCCGGTTTGAAATGGTAAATTATGGAGCCTTGCTGTAATTCTTTAAAGGTACTAGGAATAAATCAGCTTGAGCGGCGGTAGAACCGTATCAAAAGTATAACAGTAATTTAAATTATAACTAATAAAAATATTATTGCTAATCGATGGGCCAAAATAATCGGCAAATGGATGCCGCAAGACGGATATAGGCGATGAGGCAGACCCCGAAAGTGACGGCGGGACGATCTCGATAGATTTCATAGGGACTGGACAAAAATTGCTCTCAATAGATACAAGGAACAATTCAGGGGAGGCCTTTGTCCAGCAGTGGGATCTTTTAGGCTAGTATAATATAATAAAAAACATTCTGGTATAGTAAGTGGCCATGTCAATTTAGATATGCATACATCAATGACCAACGTGGGACAGACGACATTACACAACTTTAAAATTCTTGTGAACACCTTTCATTTTATAGACATTAGCTGAAAAAATACATTAAATCTATCACCAAAACTGACTTTCTCAAGTAAAAGAGCTTTCTTTGGATTAGCATATCGTAATTGGTCAGACTTTTACCGAAATCCGTGACGTCACGGCACATTATCGATTATAATTGTTCCGATCGTTAATCGTATCGTGAATCGTAATCGATCATGCGCACGAGCCGATGTACCGTAATAGAATTAGTTTAAAACGGCTATCTGTACTGATTGATATACTGGTGGGTACTGAGGTAATTGATAATGGTTTGGAGACCCCCAGTATATTTTACACTGGCATAAATTTTAAATACACAAGTGTTTGGGTGACATACGACGCACGATTTTAAGTAAAAAGGGCGATGGTTCAAGTTGTTACGAAATAGCTAAACATTTTTTTTTCTCTTTATTTTTAGAGGGTTTAATCACTAAGTGATTATGACACCCTCATTGGTACACAAAATTGACAATCTTAACTTCTAAGTCCATTTTTAACTATTTTATACAGAATTTTTGCTTCCTCGGATGTTGGTACAGCTAATTTATTATTACATTTGCCAATATCATATGATTTCTCAAACACAGTAAGTCTTTCGGCTTCATTCCGGACACATTCCATCAAGAGGTGATAGACGTCTTCAATTTTATTACAGTCTGGGCAATTAGGTCATGTGGATTTACCCATAAGGTAACCAAAGCTATTTAATGGGATGTGTCCAGACCGAAGCCGTGACAGAAACAGTACGACTCAAGTTCGTATGATCCAACCAGGAACATCTAGAGAGAACAGGCTGTATCGTCCGATTCCATATACCTTTAGTCAGCGATCTCTGATCAAAATATTCTTGCCACATATTGTTACATTGATCTTTGATTACGCACAGAAAATCAAAAAAGGTTGGCTTATAAAAGCAGTGTACGCCCATGTTACATGCTTCTTTTGCTCAGGTCAGCAAAAAGGTCAGCTACCTCGTTACCTTCTATACCAACATGTGCTGGAACCCACTGTAACACAACTGTTTTCCCTTTATTTTTAAGACTACGTAGAGATCCAATTACGTTGTAGGCTATGTGGAAACCTCTGTGGCTAGTTGTACATCTGATCAAATGTTGGAGAGCACTCTTTGAGTCTGTTAATATAACAAAATTATCGTAATTTACTAATAGCTAAACATTGATGTTTATAAACACTTCTCAAAATATTCCAACGACTTTTTAAGATTAAATTGAAAATATTAAAGTTTTTACGGTAAATAAAACACGTATCGGTTACTTACATAGTTCAGGCTATACACGAACATAAAGGTCATGTATCGTGGATATTAGAAACGACCAATGACTTTTGCGGTGCCATAAAAATTTGTTAAAATATTACCTTCACTCGCAATGGGGCCTCGATCCCACAGCGTCTTGTTTCACTGTCAGTTTTGTAACCAACTGCGCCAGAAAGGCCTGTCAGTTAAGTGCATACAATATACCCTAAAAAAGTCTCCAAATACGGGCCTGTAATTGCTGTAACAACTAACAACCAAAAAATTGATTTGTAACAAGAAAAATCAGAGCTCAGAAAAACATGCGAACATTAAAAAGCATTGTTGCTTGTTACCGATGAAGTTAACTAAAAAATAACCGTTCATCGATTGCATTTTATGTGATTACGTTAGCTGTTAAAAATAGAAGTCTATATACTACGTTTTGTTAGTATATTATCTTTTTATATATAAATATATACTTTCAAAAGTTATAGACGTAGCCCCATATTGACATCAATCAAGTTCTGTGTCGTGAGTATCAGAAACTACCAGACTTTATTGGCCTCACAACATCCAGACCTTAAACAAATATTTGTGAACCTCACAAACATTTATCGCGACGCGGCATCGAACTTGCGGCCTCTCGTTGCACAGCCAGCTAACAAACAGCGCTACGGAGACTGTCAAATGTTGGAAAGCTATTACGCATTTTTTTCTAAATTCTATTGGCGTGTGGCAACATTTGAAACTACAAATAAAATTTAAAAAATAATTACTTAACGCATCGTTTGAGTTGTGTTTTTATAATATAAACAACAAGCATTTATACATAAACATAAACACACGCCTTTTTTTCCCAGAAGGGGTAGGCAGAGGTGCTACCAGAATATCCACGTTTCACCTTGTATATTCCGTCCCACGATGTGATAGAGGGCGAGGCTATTGCCATATCGGGCACAAATTCCTGACTCCGGGCTGACAAGCATTTATACTCGTAATCTAATATTATTAACATGTTTAATAATAAAGTGTGAAGAGAGAAAAACTGTTCCTAATATTTTGACACCAGCATGACAACGCATTCATACGCCAAAAGATCGTAGATGATATTTAAAATATTTTATACTCGTAAATAAAGTGTATTGAAAAGTTAAAAATACTTCCTCGGTGGCGTAGTGGTACTAAGGTATGATTGCGAAGCTGAGGTCTCGGGTTCGAATCCCAGGTCGGGGAAAGTGATATTGGGTTTTTCTATTTATTATCAGCCCGGAGTCAGGAATTTGTGCCCGATATGGCGATAGGCTCGCCCCCTATCACATCATGGGACGGAATATAAAAGGCGAAATGTGGGTGTTCTGGTAGCACCTCTGCCTACCCCTTCTGGGAAAAAGTCGTGTGTTTATGTATGTATGTATGAAAAGTTAAAAGAAACATGCAAAAATACTTACGATAATTCTCCCTACTGACTTTAGTTAAAAAACAAATACTATCTTATTACAAAAACACAAATCCAAATGTCTACGATTAACCGAATTATTAATGAGGTCGCCATTGGAAACGAAATAAACGATTGACAAAAAGCATTTAAAAAGTGTCCAAGTTAAAAATAAAAGTGGCCGAGCGACCAGGAGTACATCAGATAGAAGGTGGTTTTAATTGAGCTACACTGGTCTTTCTGATTTATGAGATGGGCCCGCCAAAAGTTATTCCCATTTCGCGCCTGCTTGGGGATACTTACGGGCGTCGGGAGCGAAAGACGTTATGGTTCGTGTCGGTGCGTGGGCCAACTTTTTTGTTGGCTGTTTTTGTTATTGTAGCTTGAAGTGTTAGTTCTTTGTTGGTTTTCATATTAATGCAGTTTCATTGATCTAGTCTATGGTATTGGTCACCTTATTCGAACATCGAAAACCATATTCTTACATTGTTTGAAAGTTAACTCAATATCTCTGTGTATTGATGTTACCAAGGGTTTTTCAATATATGTTTTAAAACTTACAACAAAAAATTTGTAACACATGTTACTCATAATATATAGTGTAATCTTGTCTCTCGGGCATTAGGATCTAGGAGATACTTTATGCTCTTACAACATTCGAAACAAATATTTAAAAAAAAACGCCTTTATTACTCACCAGTATACTTATGTCAATTTAACAACTAGAAATCCCAACATGATATTTTAAATATTTGACAATATACTTAATTAAATACACATTTAATCCCCAACTTTGCGCGCCAACAAGCTCGCCGAAGCAAACCGCCGTATTCCACCCTCACAGATCCGCAGACCCGATACAACAGTGTTACTCCCAACCTCTTTTACAGTTTGTTTTATGTTTCATTTTAAATGGCTTAAAATAAAATATTATTACCATCACGATTGAATTTTCATCACGGGCTGCCTAAGGCGTGATACCTTTTTGACGTCCTTTGTGATATCCGTTTGAAAGATAAGATAGATTGATTGTTTTGCGAAAGATTAACGAGGTGTTTTGATGTAAATGTGGCTTAAGGTAAATATATTTTTTTTGTTGTTGTTGTATTATAATGATTTTTTATGTTTGAAAAGAATGTAGATGAGGCCCGTGCCCAATAGTGGGACATATATGGGCAGAAACAGATAGAAGAGTCAGTTTTTAAAATAAGTCCAAAACAAAATAATTTATGTGTAAATAATATTTGCCCACAACATAAAAACACAACAGTAAAAGTCTTTTTTTAACCCTGTTACATTTTGCGGTTGTTTAAGAAATAATGAAGCGTAGACAAAATGTCTCGTTGTGGGGATCGAACCCCACGTCGGTCGTTGCACAACTGGCTGTTCGCCTTATGGGTCACAAGGATTATATTGTAACAGCTTCCGAAAAAACAAACTTCTAAAAAATCGCCATCAACAGACCCTATCAGTCAACGGCACGCGCGTTGCATTAAAGTTTTAAAAATTAAAGTCCTTTTTATGTTTATTTTCTTGATGTTTTGCGTACATTGCGGGTTTAAGGCAGTATTTCCTTACTGAAATTTGAAGTAAAAAATATGTTTACTTCTGTGTATATTAAAAAGTTTATTACCCGTTAAATTCTTAGAACATAAAGAAAACTCCGTGCCTTGTGTAATAATTGTGTGTTTTACAAAGTGATCGACGAATTTGGTCTTTTGAATAAGTACAATTTAAAGGATATTGTAATTAGTAATTGCTGAGTATAAGTACGGATGCCCCATACCCCTTAACTCTTCCCTTCCTTTTTCCTTCCCGCTCCCTTCCCGATTTTAAAGGCCGGCAACACACCTATGGAGCAAGCGTTGTGTATGGTCATGGGCAGTGATCATTGACCATCAGGTGAAAAAAAAAAACAAAAAATCAAGAGTTTTTAGTCTTAATGTCTCTATTTATCGAGCACAGTACAGAATTGTTCTTAATAATAAACTCTGATTGGTGTTGTTCTTTTTTATTAACAAGCGGAACTCTTACCATTAAAAACTGCTCATCATCTCATTCTTACCACAAAAATAATGATACAACCAAAATTTAAGAAAAACGAAGAAAAAAAAACTGTTTATTAAGTTTCGTCACTAACGAAAAAAACGACGTGCATATACAGATGTAAAAAAAGAAACATAAAAATTAAATTTAAATTTTAAAAAAGAAGGAAGAATTTTGCACGTCGTGGCTGTGACTTGTAGATGATCACTCAGAAAGAAGTGCACCAAAATTTACGTCATTTAAACAATATTTCATAACACACCATTTTTATCTACGTTTTTGAAGTACTAGCGCTCCCTCTATATTATAAGCACTCTAAGTTTGCAAGCTGTATATTAGTAAATCACAAAACTCAAAGCTACAACTAACGCGGATGGTCAGTTGAGAAATACTTTAAAATGATAATACAGTTTCTCTTTTTACCTCGATGGCGGCGTGACCGGCCTCCGACTTCTGTGTTAAGGGCTCAGCTTACATGCCTCTCGTATAATTCGTGTTGTATTTCTAATATAAGCGTTAATTCATATCAGTTGGATTTATTTTCTCTTTGAATTATTGTCGAGAAAATTAGAGCAGCATTGAACGAGAGCAATATCACCAAAACTTGTAATTACTAAGCAGTGCATGCCATTGCGCTGCACTCATCAACTTTAATTCTAAAACATTAGATTAAAACGATTTTATTCATAGACAGTTTTAAAACCTATTTCAGCTATCAGAAGTGTTTGTCTTCGCTCACACTGAATTCAAAAGTCGTTCAAAAGGGACAAAACATTCGATGGCTAAAATAAGATTTAAAACTGTCTATAAATTTCCAACTTATCATTAGCTACGTTTTTATTGCTGAAAAAAAAAAATTGGTGGTGCCTACCCAGACAGCCTGTTATCTGCAAGGGGTTCATATACTCGTAAAAGTTGATCTAAATATTCTCAATAATGTGAAAAAAAAATTAAGTTATCAAATGTTTTGTCCATTTCGCACGACTTTTGAATTCAATTTGAGCGAAGAAGACAAATCATTAATAAAATAGGTTTAAAACTGCCTATGAATAAGGTAGATAATCGTAGCTTTTTATACATAAACAAACAGTAAATTCACTGCCTACAAAGAATTAAAATACTCTGACAAAACCAAGCTCAGCCCAAGGAAAATAATTCACCAATAAAATATAATCCATGTAAGCCGCGTGCCTTGTTGGTGTGAAATCAGCATTGTGATAAGGTAACTACCATTCTTTAACTGGGATTCCACTGGTCGTACGACTTTCGTATCAATTAAAAAGGACGACGCAATCTCAACACTTTAAATTGAAACCATAGCAAATGCCTCGCTTTTGTACCCTACTTTATACGGCCAGTTGGGTTTTTAAACTGTTTTTTTTACAAAGGTCATCGATTTGTACAGCCTAGTTTTGTTTAAGCAAATTGTATGATGAAAACGTAATAAAAAGAAACTTTTATTAACATAAAAAAGGGTTAATACAGTTTTTGTATTATATTAATAGCATTAATGTAAAAAAACATTCTAGTGGTATTTAATTTCAATCAGTTGTCCGACGGTACATGTTACACTACAAATGATTTTTTTTTCTTTTAAGACAGTTAATATTCAATAATAAAATATTCAAATGCATGACTATAAAGAACGCTACAAAATATGTCCATAATATGTATAAGTATTTATGAGCGCAACAATAAATTAATAATGTTCCGTTTCGGATAATTAATCTATGCGGTTGCACCAACTGTCACGGCGCGTCAGTTGCGTGGAACGGAACGTCACAGAGCGCGCTAATCGCGAGATTGGCCCATGCGATACCGAGCTGTCACGACGACAAATGTAGGGGCCTGGGATTAGTTTCATGATATAAACGAGTAATTATGGTGATATAATTATAAAAAATAATTATAAAAGTAAATTATTTTTATATCCGCTAGTCCATGCTCGTCAACCCGAATGGGTATGCAAAGGTGTTACTAATGCTGTTTTTAGTTTGCAAAGCTTATGCCGTTCAAGACGATTAATTTGTATAGTTTAATGTTTACTACAGTTTCAAATCATCCTTTTTATTTAGGTACTTGTTTTTTTTTTCAAAATCGTAATATGTTGGTACTACTGAAAAAACGTATGTTTATCTAGTAGTTTTCGTTTAATTTATTTAGAAAGCTGACCTTTAATTTACAAAAGTAGGTAATAAACATTAACAATGTCGAATGTGTTCTTTTTTCAAATTACCGAACACACCAGAGACCAATAAACCAGTACGTACAATGTAAAATATTCGGAACATTTACAAAATTGTAATTTTAAATTTAGAATAAAGGGATCTTATAACTCTTCTGGATTCCCACAGGGAGCGATGACGGCCAATGATTTAGACCCTGTACGCTCCTTAATTAATACGAACTGAGGAAGTATATTCATCTCTTTCTTACTTACCTGTTTATCGATTGAGGCTACTGTCGTCTCTTTCGCTCCAACAGTAAAATTTACTTTGAAGAATATTGAGACATCTCCCTTTGCGAGTGATTTATAAAACGTCGGCGGGAAATTTTATCGATTTGTTTACTTTTAAAATTAGTGGTAACTAAGTCACGTCTACCGATTTATGTCCGTATGCTAATACAGTATCGGTATCACACTTGTGTTTTATAGTTTTAAAAGCATAGGATAACAAACGCTTTGAATATTTTAATCGGTTTGTCTATGGTTTACACTTTTGAATGTCCTTTGTGTGGAACGCCGCGCGATGGGTGAAAGGTGTTTTTACTCGGCCGGAAATATTTTTTATGTAAAAAGGATTACACAAATGATATGTCTGTTGACGTTTTTGATACCCTTGTTATTTATGGGAATAAATTGCCTTATTTTTATGCTATAAGGTATGAATACTAATACTATTCCTATAATCCTGTGTCCTTCCGCCGTAGAGTGAGGAAGCATCTTAGCAGGCCGGCATAATTGTATCGAATGGCATGGGACCGCCGTCTGATGCCATTCGATACTGTCTGGACGGCATTTGCCCTTACTATCAGGTGCAGTGCAGTCATTATGCCGTGCTAGTGTAAAGAAAACATCAATTTGAAGTGATTAATAAATGAGACAGTTGATAACGATTTATATATTCTGCATTTAACAACCTCCGTGGCGCAGTTGGTTAGACGCCGGCTGTAAACAGCTCATCAGTTTGGTCCCCATACGAGACAAATGTTTGTGTGACCCACAGGTACAAATTGTTTCTGGTCTGAGTGCTTGTATGACCAAAAAGTCTCTCGTATTTTCTGATAGCCACGACGCAAGACTCGATCTTAGTGCGGGGTCAGGACTATGTATGTGATTATTGAGTGCTTTTATTTATATCTAAGCCGTTTAACTTTAAACTCACCTTATGTAAAGTGACGATATAGTTTACACTCTACGTTATAACTTCTACTGAGAAGATTTTTTTTTATTGCATTAATGGCGAGACCAGCTTGCCATTCGCCTGATGGTAAGCGATACGCGGCTCATGGACAGTAGCAAAACCAAACACTATGAATTACAAAGCACTGCTTGGCATTCCAGGTGTCCTCTCAAATATGAGATACCACCAGTCTGATACTCATAAACTTAAGCCTCATCTAAATATATTTCAAAATTTTGGAAGTGGTAGAGCCACGCTGTTGTATGCAATAAAAAATAATTTCAAAGCCTCATCACCAATCTATGTATGTATGTATCAGCCTAATACGTCCCAATGCAGGGCACGAGCCATCTTTGCAATGAAGAGAACGATCACAAAGGGATAAGCCACACCATATTTAAAACTAAAGAAACAAACTAAAATATCCTAGATAAACTAACTACGTCACAAGCATGTCGTGTTGTTCGTGAGTGGTGCAAGCTCGACAACACGTCGCTCGAAACGCGCACGTTCGCGTGTCCTCTCTGTACTAAGTAGCTTATTAACTCGCTTCCGACCATTTGTGTTTATGACGTTTGCTTTATAAATACGATAAGGTTTGATAAGACCTGGGTGATTTTGTTGACCCAATTATTTTTCATTCGATTGTTCTTAATAGGTAATTGTTGAAAGATTTAATTAGCGTTAAATGACTGAATTAATTATTTTTGTGAAATTCAATTATTTACAAAATTGCATTGTTATCAATGGTTAATGGGTGACTATGGTCAGCGAAATTCATAATATAAAAGTTGTAAACGAGAAAACACAGTTTTGATATACCAAATAATTTGGTGAGTCCCCTTGATAATTTATCATTAAAAGTGCACGACAGTTACATTGTAAGTTTTATTATGATTCCAATTATAAATAATTAATAATTATCGTACGATACGCAGACTATGTTAGGTAGAGTCCCAAATGAAACATTACCTACTCGATAATATTTGGCATAAAATATATATTTATTTGCCAGATAGGAAATGCTTTCATAAAGATTTTCGCGGGTTTATTGAAAAAAAAAACTATTGTTTTATCTTGTTTTCTTTCCTATTCTAGTTTATAAGCCTTCTAAACATCAAACCAAGAATACCTATGAAATAAAATGAAAATAATTTAATGACTCTGTAAAAATCTTTAACATCATTTAGATCCATTTTTTATTCTACCACCCGGTTCGGAAAGCGTTTCCACTAGAGAAGAACGGGCAAGAAACTCTGTTGCTCTTTTCAAAACCAGTTTACAATACGGTGATTATTATCTACAAATATTGCTTCTTCTTGTCTCCTCTATTTACCTTCTTTGCAATACTCTATGGTACATCTTCCAAACATCAATACTCATCAATTTCACGTGAACCATAAACACCATTTACTACAACAATGTTCCAAACCGAAAAACAAAGCCAGCCACCCAATAATAATGTTAAATTAATATAGTTGGGGTGGCCATATGGTTCAACCGCCGTCCAATATGGCACGGGCATGACCCCTGACCAGGTGCGAAAACGGACATGGTTGTTTGTTTGATTGGGGTTGTTTTAGGTGAAGGCTTGGTAGAGAACAGGAATGAGAAGTCCCGGGTTCCGAAGATTTTTGATTAAAGTGGTTTTAACTGGGTAAAAGCTTGGTAGAGGAGCTGGATGAGAAGTAAGAAGTCAAAGGTTGTTATAGCAAAAAGTTGAGATGTTGTATAGTGTAGGTGTTATGGATTTTAAGTCATTTTAAAATATTGTACACTAGATATTGAACGACTGTTGCTTATATTATTTAAATACATTTTTATATTCCAGCATTACAAAAGTGCGTGGTGGCCTGTTGGTAACGGACCAGACTCGGCTGCCTACATGTTCACGGTGGACGCGGGTTCAAATCCCAGGTTACACCTCTGACTTTTCGGAGTTATGTGTGTATTGATAGTCAATCACCACGCACTTTAACGGTGAAGGAAAACATCGTGAGGAAACCTGCATACCGTAGCGATTTTAAAAAAGAATTTCTACGGTATGTAAGTCCGCCAACCCGCACTAGGCCAGCCTGGTGGACTATATGGCCTAACCACTCTCAATCGATCCTCTCGATTGTAGAGTAGGCCCGTGCCCAGCAGTGGGACGTATATGGGCTGATAAAAAAAAACCTTACAAAAAATTGACATAGAGCGGAGGTCAAACCCACGATTCCTTTTTTTCACGATAAGCTTCTTTACCAACTACGCCATTGTGTCAGATATTAAAGTTATATTACAATGGCTCGCGTAGTTGTATACTAAAATATAAGAACATTAATACATCGCAAACGACAGATTCTAAACTCTACTCGTACATTACCGACAATAATTCACAACAAAGTACAAAACACACTTCCAAAAAATACACGACTTAAAATTTTCCCAAACAACAAAATAACCACAAACGGTGGTTTTAAACTGCCAATAAGCTGGTAATTATAACGAGGTGGTGTAATGGTCAGCTGTTCGTGATGTGACCCCATAAAGTTAGCTACAACATAATCTGATGTATGGCCTTTTGTTTCCTAATTCTTCTACGGCTCGTGAGCCTTAATTTGTGGAATTTTGATTTAACAGTGTTCCGTTTTAACTAGGTTGTTACCCGACCTGTGTGATCTTGTTGAGTTAATACTTCGGCGATTTAAATCTGAGCAATGTTATTTTCAAAATTGAAATTCATTTCGTGTCTGTGAATCCAACAGAATTCATGACATTTCTGATATATAATTTCTCGATAGATAATTATACCCATGTAGAAATAATTGGGGATAACTCTGCCCAGCAGTGGGATGAAATAGGTTTAATAAAAAAAGGAAATAATTCAGAATTCATATCCTAAGTCATCATGTTTTATGAATTAACAAAAAACTATGGACTTAGCTAAAATAATGAAAATAATTAAGTCGAAATGTCTAACAAGATCTTTAAAATAAATAATGTATTGAAACATAGTTTGAATACACTCTTTTTCACCATACAATTCGGAAGGCAGTTTCCGCGTGAACGGGCAAGAAACTAGTGTTGCTCTTATTAAAACCAGTTTACAATAGTTATTATAACAGAGATAGCACCTTGGTTTAATTCAGAGCAGTTAAAAATTATTTACTTATACTGCTAATTCTTATCATCAGAATCGAATCTACTACTTTACGTGCCACAACCCTGACTTTTCAATACTATAGCCTTTTAAAGAAATGTAAAATAAAACAGTAATATGAAATACCATGACTGACCCACAATGACACTTTAGTCATTGAAGAATGGTATTAATACATAATTAATTATTTATAAATGCTCATTTGTGCTTAATATGTAAATGTGTGTAACGGACGGACACTTAGCATAAGTATGTCGTAGTAATATTCGCTTCGGGAATTATGTGAAATATCTAGGCGGATAAAAGTGACTTTTTGCGTCCCTAAATTAGAATTTAAAAAGTTAGACCGTCTTTAAGTAATAAATCGCCTTTTGGTCTAACACTAACACTTGGGATATGAATCGCTGAATTTTGGGTTCAAATCTCATAGAGGGCACTTCACTTTGAGTCAATATTACGGTTATAAAAATCAATTGTGTAATCCCAGAACTAGACTTAGCATGGTGACACTCAATCTCAATTAGATCTTGGGTTAGAATTAAGTTAAACAGAATTTAAGTGATATAAGTTTCATCTCTACCTACCCTTTCGGTGACATAGGCGTAAGTTTATGTATATATGTATGTATGTACCTACAAGTGTGTATGTAAGTATGATGCTGTCAATTTAAACAGTCAAGATGTTTTCAAAAACAACTTCTTTTACACACCCACGTTATTACATTTGCATACATTTCATTATTTAAATGTAGAGTTATTTGTATCATCCATATGTATTTGTTATTATTAATGACCATGTTATTTAACCATATATGTATTAAACATCATTTGCTTCACCCAACATGATTTTTTTATAAATGGCCATTCAATGATAAACATTGAAGTGAATAATTATAACAAAAAAAAAAAATTGATACACGTTGGAACATTAGTAAAAGTATCATCACCATAATATTTTTAACTCGTGAAGTTTAATTTACTCCTCAAAGTATTTTATTTCTAACGTCAGGTATTTAAAGTATAATTTTGCAAAATATCATGAAAAATATTGGCTTTCTAATGACTAAATGTTGTTTACAACGTAATATTGGACTACATGGCCTAACATTTCTCAATCGTACTTTCTATTGTAGATGGGGTTCATGCCCTACAGTTGGAGGTATATGGGCTGATACAGTACAGTACAATTTTGGAAATAAAATCTACAATTAAACACATAGGTTTACATGAGTCCTATTGCTAAATACGTACCTAAACATATCGCGCAAACGATTTGTCAAAACTTTATTAAAAAGTGATACGAAAAAAAATTACAAACATTATCACAAAATGGCCCAATTCATTTCTATTCTCCACTCGAAACACCTAAACCGACGGTTATTAAAAGTTTAAAATTCAATATTTCCGTAATACAAAATAAACTATCCCTTACAAAGGTAATGACGATTATAAAAGCCGATAAAAGCACAGCACTCTCGATTAGTGACGCGCCGTAAGACTTTATCGATAAATCGACTCGATTGCCCGGCCCGCTATCTTGATTCGCCGGCCGCACAATAAATTTCCTTTGTTTTATTTAAAAAAGTAACGTGTGAAATGTAATGATAGGAATGGCGATGTATCATTGCATATTTTGCTTTTTTTTAGGATGACGGGTGGTGTTAACTGTATTTTGTTGTAGGCTGTGACGCAGTTGTTAGGTCAGCTGTGAGATATTTTGGGTCAATGACCGGAAACTGTGCGTTCACTAAATGTTGAAAAGTTTTACCGATGTACGGCAAGGAGGGTAGTCGAAGTCATATAATATGTCAATAGGATTTTAGATATTAAATTTTAATATTTCCTTATTTATTACGCAAAAGTTTAAAAAGTGCAACAGTTTTACATTCATGTCTTAGTAGGCAATAAGAAAAATATTTTGTGGTATAATTTTAAAAAAACTATATTAACGAATTATAAATTAAATACCAAATTCTTTTGATATATGATACGTTGAAACTTTTCAATCCCTATCGCCTGTTAAAAATATAAAATTAACTAATCTAACAAAAACTCACGATCTTAGATTATAAAACGAAAAACTAGATACCATAAACATTTCAAAAGCGTCTATAAATTTAATTAAATTCATATCTATCGTATAAATCATCGATATCGATACGACACGATACCATCACTATCGACCATATGCCGTCTCTCACATGAACGGCGTTGGTAATTGGCCAGTTCGAAATGACCATAAAAACTGGCCATATTGTCCGCTTGAGTTTTACGATGGCGAAAATTATTAGATACCCTCCTTTTAAAAAATAATGACAGCTTCTGTGGCGCCGTGGACGGCTACCGATAAAAAGGTCGCGGGTTCGAATCAAATATTTTTTTAAATTCTTGATTAATTGCATACAAAATTATACCTAATCTTGTGTCTTGTGTCAAACTACAAGAGATTTTTTAGTCTCGTGTTTGAGTGTTCAAAACAGATATTATTGTTATTAAATTTATAATTGAGTATATGGCCTAACCACTCTCAATCGATTCTCTCGATTGTAGAGTAGGCCCGTCCCCAGCAGTGGGACATATATGGGATGATAATATATATATATATATATATATATATATATATATAATTGAGAATAGAATTTCATATATTATGTTAGTTACAATGATTACTTAAAAGCTATGTTAGTATAATATTTGATATGTCACTAGTCCATACAATAATGACAAAGAAATCCAATTAATTATACAATGCCGCTGAATGCTCCTTGGCAAACAAGCGTATGCTCCAGCGGTCTGAAAATATATGCAGTAATATTTTGTGAATTCCATAAACTTTTTTCTTGATGGCGGGGATCAAACCCACGGCGTCTAATTACAGATAGTTTCTTAATCGACAGCGCTACTAAGGCTATCAAATATTCGTTACAAGTTTAGATATTTTGGAATAAAAATATCCAGTAGTTTATGAACCTACAACAATAATTACAATATTCTAGAATTTTTAACGATTCAAATGATCGTGTTAGATTACGTTGATAAAGAATATTTCGATTATGATTTTATTTCTTTATTTTATATTCTTTCTTGGTATTGATTCGTAAATTGAATAAAAGAGTCACCTATGCTGAATACTTCGCACTTCAAATTTAAGAACTTACATAGCTAATAGACCTATGTATTATAAAACTAAATAAAAACAAATCTAGTAATAATAGTTTATTTTAAAATAAAACGCAATCTAAATCCCAACACATTAATTGCGACGTAAACGCAACGTTACGTTTATCATACAATTAACAACATATAATTTAATTTCGTTTGATACTGTATTATTATTGCTAACCTTTATTATAATCACAGGTTGCATACTATCTAATTTACTGTATTGAGAAACGGAATTTAACTTCTGTTGTATAACAGACAGCCTCCGTGGCGCAGTTGGTTGAACGCCGGCTGTGAAACGGGAGGCCGCGGGTTCGATCCCTGAATCGAAACAAATGTTTGTGTGAACCACAAGTATTTGTTTCGAGTTTGGGTGTTTGTGAGAACGAAAAGTCTCTTGTACCTCTTGATATCCACGATACAACACTTGATCTTATTCCGGGGTCAGGACTATGTTTGTGACTGTTTTTATGTACAATTTATATGTGCATTCATCTCAGAACAAAAATAATAATTCGTTTTAGAACGTAGATGTTAATAATATTAAACGATAAGAAGTAGTGCGTATTTAATTAAATATTAAACAATTCATTCATTTTTAAAATATTCAACATATACTCCTATATTATAGCTATACAATCAAATCACCCTTTCCCCCTGACAACCCCGCTGCAATCCAATTGGCAAGTACCCAGCTTCCCTCAATCTCGCGGGATGTGATTTGACGTCGCGCTCGCAAGCCCCGCCTATTACACAGTACAAATAATATGTATCTATCAACTTTGTACACCTCTGCCTCGGTGGCGTAGTTGTACTACGAGACGATTGCAAAGCTGAGGTCTCGGGTTCGAAACCCGGATCGGGCAAAGTGATATTGGATTTTTCGATTCATTATCAGACCGATGTCAGGAATTTGTGCTCGATAAGGAAATCATTGAGAGAGGCCTATGTTCATCAGTGGACTTCCTTTGGCTGATGGATTGGATTGGATTGTATGGCGACAGGCTCGCCCTCTATCACATCGTGGGACGGAACATACAAGGCGAAACGTGTCCTGGTAGCATCTCTACCTACACCTTCTGTGAAAAAGGCGTGTCTTTTGTGACATGATACAACACGTGCATAGTGTGGGTTCAGGACTATGTGTGCGACTGTTGGGTGTATTTATTTATATAAATGTTTGTTGCAGTGGTCATGCACAAAGATAAAGAAGACATCCACGGGCACCGCCGCGAGCACTCGCCGTACGACCACGCCATGCCCGACGGAGAGATGTTCCTACAGGTAAGTATTCTAATATTGTACTGTATCAGCCCATACACGTCCCACTGCAGGGCACGGGCCTCCTCTACAATCGAGAGTAAGATTGGGAGTGGTTAGGCCATATAGTCCACCACGCTGGCCTAGTGCAGTTGGCGGAGTTTTACATACCACAGAAATTTATATAAATCGCTTCCTCACGATGTTTTCCTTCACCGTTATAGTGCGTGGTGATTGGCTATCAATGTATCCGAAAAGTCAGAGTCCTGGGATTTGAACCCGCGATTACCATGAACATGTAGGCAGGCGCGTCTGGTTCGTTACCGATAGGCCACCACGCACCATACTATCCTTAATATACATAATAAAATCAAGATCACGTGTTTTCTCCGAAGAAGGTAGTAGTAGCAGTAGTGATGTCGTCAATTCACCGATTGTTTTCTTATTATTCGATGTTTTGTTGTACCCTCTCTTTGTTAATCTCTAAATTAGCTAACCCTGACCTCAAAATGTGGGGAACTTATATAGATTTTTCAATCCGGAGAAAGCAAATTCTCTTACGTAGGAATCGATACTAGCATCTCGCAACATACACATTACTATTAAGCCCGAATTACACGGGGAGTTTCTCGCCTCAAAGATACGATTATCGTAAGGATTTATATATGTTGCATCGTGTAAACATTTGTCAGAACACGATACTCTATGACGGTTATGTCATGGGATAATCGCATACGATTCTCGCCGCGAGAAAGTCTCTCTGTGTAAATGGGGCATAAGGTCAATGAATCGACCATTTTTTTTCAAATACACCTAGTTATCCGAGTGTATATGAATATAACTTATCACAAATCCGTGAATTAGTTTATCCGTATTTGTACTGTATCAGCCCATACACGACCCACTGCAGGGCACGAGCCTCCTCTACAATCGAGAGTACGATTGAGAGTGGTTAGGCCATATAGTCCACCACGCTGGCCTAGTGCGGGTTGGCGGACTTTTACATACCATAGAAATTTATACAAATCGCTATGGTATGCAGATTTCGATGTTTTCCTTCACCGTTATAGTATTATTAATTAGTATAGTATTATCCTTATTTGACTAGAACTTAACAGTGTATGGGCAAATGCATTGCCTTTACTGGTGGTAGGTCTCTTATATGTGAGAGGCCGCCTGGGTAGGTACCACCGAAATATCTATTTCTCCCGTCAAACAGCAGTGTAAATGCACTGCTGCGTTTCGGTTTGAAGGACATTGTAGCCAGAGTAGCTACTGGATATAATGAGACTTAAAATCGATTGTCTCAGGTTGGCGAGCGCAGTGCAATGCCAAGCCTTGCTTTGAAATTCATGGTGATGTTTGGTTTTGCTACTGTCCATGAGCGGTTGTATCGCTTACCACCAGGCGGATGGCATGCTCGTCTCACCATTAATTGCAATAAAAAATACTTATAACATCATAAAATTATACAAACAGGGAAAAATTATGTACAAAATTGTAAACCATTTATCGCTGCCATAGAATATTTTTATAAGCAAATAAATGGCTTCAGGTGATGATGTTTTGCATAAAATATTATTTACATCTTTAAAGTTAATTTTAACGTACCATTTTATAATCGTGTCACACGCCTCGTTAATGACTCCAATTAACAATATGCACATAAAATTATTTTATCGATGTGACAACTGACATCTCTTCATTTTACATATTAATATTTATATTTATTTTATAAAAAGAAATACCTTCTGCCTTCCACTGGTCTAACAGCATGAATGTCTAAACCGTAGGGCTATAAGATTGATTCCCAGGTCGAGCATTTTGATTGAAAATTAAGTTTTAAGAATAAATAATAATAAATACACAGTCGTATGCATAGGCCAGCCTCATACTAAAACAAAAAAATGCAAGTCTTGTGTCGCAGGTATCAGAAATTACGAGAAACTTTTCGGCCTCACAAACACCCACACCCGAGACAAATACTTGTGGGTCACACAGACATTTGTCTTAGTGCGGGGATCGAACCCACGGCCTCTCGATTCACAGCCAGCATCTACCCAACTGTCCCGCTGAGTGAATGGATAGATAGATTTGACTGCTTATTACCAAAGCAATAGACAAATATTTTTAAAAATACATATTTTATATGACAGTATATAAGTTTTTGAACAAAGAGCCACTTTGAAGCTATTGATTAACGGATAAGATGGTGCAAACATTTTCGCATGAATAATAATAGTATAGATGTACAGTTAGCGGATGAATATATGAATTGTCCGCATATAAATCAATAGCAACTAGCCAACTCATAAATATACGCTCAGACTGTACTCGCATATGTTTTTGAACCGACGTGCGTGCGTGCCCAATGTTTGGTCCGATACGACACGTCACGCGTCTGAGCACAAAATGTCATCAATTATAATTTATCTACCACAACAGTTTATAAAGTATTTCCAAGCGCGTATCGCTTTTAACTCCTTTTTTATAAATTTAATAATACTTGTTTATTGGTTTTATTATGAGATTATAAATAATTAAAGCACCACGCTGGTGGATATTTTTAACCGTTACCACGATTTTATGTAAGAATTAACCATAACAACAATTATAATTTTTAAATCTGTAATCATTTCGATGTGCGACAAAATACGAAATACACGAACAATAGACTTTAAATGAAAATCTTAGAAAAATGTTCACTGACCGATCGAAGACTATAGAGTAGTTAAATAAATATGATACATTTATTACTATACTGTACTATGTCCGTATTACTTTTTTTTTGTTGTAAGGTTTGACAAAAATACAGCAAAATCCATCTACAAAGTAAAACTAATAAATAGACATCATCTATCAACTTTCAAAACTTTAACCAAACAATTATCTGCTTCATACATCCGTCAACGACTCCCCAGCCGTGTTGAACAGTGCACAACCACCCGAAAACAATATATCAGCGGCAAAGTAACTCGTAAGTCAGCCGACGTCGCCGGGGCGCGCTTAAGAAAATTGCGTCCATGTAAAGAAAAAAAAAACGTTTTATTTTAATTGCAAGCATTTCGCAATAATGTAGTAATGAATATGACAATTATGTTAAACGGAATATAATTCTTATTACCTTTTTTAAGTATTCACGTCCGTTTTTATTAACGTAGAGTAATGGACATGCGGTTGATGTATTGCCCGCTCAAACAAATGGTAATAGAGATATTGCATAGAATAATATTAATGTTTTGCGCGGTTTTTGTGCAATTTTAAAATCGTTATGCGGGTTATTTTGAGAATTTATTTTGTGAGCCTTTTATTAAGACTACATTTCAATATACTTTGTTCCTATTTAAATGCGAAATTAAAGATTTGTTACTGGTATAATTGAGCTGAAATGTCAATGGAATTGAAATGAAACGAATTCTTACGGATTTTATCGCGAATTTGATTTAATTTTTTACATTCATCAAATTCGCGATAAAATCCGTAAGAATTCGTTTCATTTCAATGTGTAACAATCGCGTAAACCCAAGACACCATTATGTCAATTGAATTGTTTCGACCAAGTACCAATGGTTCACAGGAAAACAACTCTTGGCTCTACCCACTTAAACCCTCCATTCTTAAAATCGTAATTGTAGAGGAGGCCCGTGCCCTGCAGTGGGACGTATATGGGCTGATACAATACAAAAAACAATCAGCCCGGAGTCAGGAATTAGTGCCCGATCTGGCGATAAGCTCGCCCCCTATCTCACGATGGAATACACAACGCGAAACGGGGGTTTCCTGGTTACACCTCTGACTACTCCTTTAGGGATAACGTAATGTTTATGTATATATATTTATTTATTAATTTAATATAACACTATTTGTTTTGCAGGCTCTCAACGGTTTCCTGATGATCCTGACGTGCGAGGGAGAAGTGTTCTTCGCCACGCACTCCATCGAGAGCTACCTAGGCTTCCATCAGGTAAGATGTATACCCATTTATCGAATATCCTAATCCTATTATTATTTATAAATTATTCTGTATATATATATATATATATATATATTAAGTATTTATTTATCTAAACAATGTAATGTATGTAACACATGTTAGTTATTGTATAAATGTGTAAGTATATATTATATTATGTATGTTGTATTCATTCATGCATGCATGCTGCGACTGCCTCGGTGGCGTAGTGGTACTACGGTATAATTGCAAAGCTGAGGTCTCGGGTTCAAATCCCGGGTCGGGCAAAACGATATTGGATTTTTCTATTCATTATCAGCCCGGAGTCAGGTATTTGTGCCCGATATGGCGATAGGCTCGCCCCCTATCACATCGTGGGACGGAATATACAAGGCGAAACGTGGGTGTTCTGGTAGCACCTCTGCCTACCCCTTCTGGGAAAAAGGCGTGTGTTTATGTATGTATGTTTTATTCTTTTTTTCTTATCATTTAATTAATATACACCTGCCTCCGTCTTTCCGCACCACCTTAAGGTCGACTGGGAGAAAATGCTATTAGGCATTAAGTCCGCCTGTACTATTCAAATTGTACAAAGTTTAAATGAAATAAATAAATTCTACAATTTATATTGAAGTTATAGTTGCTTGGACTATAATTTGTCACCCTTATGATTTTACCAGTCGCCAGTGGTATTTTCTTGTATGAAATATATTAAACATTTAATCAGCAGGCGATTATTTTGAAAAGACCGCGTACCAACGCACGGAACTTCGTTTCGTTTATCTTAAACTGATAGACTTATTTATATATTATTTTTTATCTTTGCCAGTCCATACGGGGATTATTTAGAGTTCTACGTACTATAACAGATTTTAAACTAGAATAATGATAGGCTGTCATTATAAATTCCTACAGCCTTTATTAAACGCTATTTGACATAATCTGTGTTTTCCAATACTTGACATTGGCAGAGTTATCACATCTGCGATAGAGCCATATATTTTTCAAAACTGAATTGAATTGAACCGCCTATTAAACTTTAGAAAAACACCAAGCGAAATACTAATGGAACACTACGCACTAATCTGCCATCAGGCACAAAAATGGCGACAGTTTTTCTCGTATAAAAAACAACATTAAACTTATTAATTGCCCGGCCAGAGGCGAGATAGCATCGCAATAGATGGATTTTAATTACACAATGAAATAATAAAGTGAACTATAAAAATATTAATTAAAATGCGATAAGTTGAAGGCTTTATTTTTTAATACCACCCCTCGTTATCAGGAGTGGTTCTTATCGCCGCCATTTCAGTGGAAAAGTGAGGGCATTCACTCCTGTTTTGGGGTTCAGTGCGTTACATAGAAAAAATAACCTGTTTTTAGCGAACATTTTTGTGAAATTCTGCCTCGGTGGTGTAGTTGTACTACGGTATGATTGACCATACTACGATACGGTATGAACTGAGGTCTCGGGTTCGAATCCCGGGTCGGGTAAAGTGATATTAGATTTTTTTTATTCATTATAAGCCCGGAGTCAGGAATTTGTGCCCAATATGGCAATAGGCTCGCCTCCTATCACCCCATGCGACGGAACACATACGGCGTAACGTGGGTATCCTGATTTCACCTCTGCCTACCCCTTCTGGGAAAAAGGCGTGATGTGTATGTATGTATGTTTTGCGGAAGTAACAGTAATGTTAATTTTAATGATGAAGATGATGTTTGTAGCAGCTAAGTTGAGCTCTAAGCTCCCTTTCTCAGTATCGATTGTAGAATACTCACTAGCACTATTAATAGGGAAAGAGACAAATTGAAAATAATAGATAATAATAAATACACCCAACAGTCACATACATAGTCCTGACCCACACTAAGATCGAGTCTTGTGTCGTGGGTATCAGGAACTACGAGAGACTTTTCGGTCTCACAAACACCCAGACCCGAAGCAAATACTAGTGAATCACACAAATATTTATTTCGATGCGGGAATCTAACCCACGGCCTCTCGTTTCACAGCCGGCTTTTAACCAACTGCGCCGCGGGGGCTGATAAATAAATATTCTTCTGGATTGCAGGATATCGAAATCGAACATAAGACTTTACGGCTCACAGCCTATGTAATCTACCAGACAACATATTATCAGACCACAGACGTCCCACTACTAGACCAGACCCTCATCTACAACTGACAGAAGTTAGGCTTAGACTAAAACACCTATACAAAAAAATTTTGCCAAGCCACGTCACCGTCCCATTAAAAACGTAGCTCGTTAATACCTGCCCCGCTGTACAGCTAATAAAGTCCCCAGTGAGTTATTGTTATCAGAGGTGAAAACCCCAATTTCGCCTCAATCCGACCCTCGGTTATAAAACTTTCAGTCGAATATAAATTTTATTTTGTTTTAACCTCCCTAAGTCCCCATTCTCCCCGCGCTTTTGTTTGTACCGCGGTCACCTGAATGGCAAAGACTAAAGTGAAGAGTGGATGTTGGTTTCGTTTTGGTAACGCTTGTATTTATACCTGTGAATATTTTTGGATCTTATCGATAGTTTAGTATACAATATGAATATTTTACCGATTTAAAAAGGGGATTCTAGTTTAAGCATGCATTAACTTTGCAGTCCGCTCCATTTTAAAATTGTTTTAGTTTTATTACTGTGTAATGTATCGTAACTTTTAAGAAGTGACTCACAATTTACACTTCAAGTGTGTTCGCTTTTCATTTCCTAACTTATATTAAGTAGAAGTAAATTAATACGTTCATTAGTGAATTGAATTTTGTACAAATCAGCCAATTAATCTTTCTAACATTTCTAAAGTTTCGTCAGCTTTAACCAATCAAAAACTCGTAACATTACCTTCCTAACATAACTATTATTTTATTATTTAATAATCCGCCCTCTGAGAGGATATTTATTGAAAGGCATAATACATAATATAAAATCCAAACACTCAACAATCTATATCACCCAAAAAAGAGATTTAGAGTAATTGTTGCAAATCGATTAGAAAACCATTAAATCGGTAGTATTACTTACTGCGGGCCGTGCGCGGCACGTGGCATGCCAACATTGTTATTGCGACTATCAATACAAGCGATTACACAAAACATTGGCGATTTTAAGGACATTATTTAGGGTATAGAGTTTATTGTGTTTTATTATTTGTGACATATGCTAAGTGTGAGTTTTTTTTTCGACCTGCGGGTCGAGATCCCCTGGGGGGTCGCGAAGTTTTACTCAAGGGGTCCCCGATCTTACAGAGTATTATTATATTATACTAGCCTTAAAGATCCCACTGCTGGGCAAAGGCCTCCCCAAAATTTTTACATAAATCTCTGTTGAGAGCAATTTGCTTCCAGTCGTTCTTATATTTATTGAGGTCGTCCCGCCCTCGCTTTCGGGGTTTACCTCTTTGCCTAAACCCGTCTTGCGGCATCCATTCGCCGATGATTTTGGCCCATCGAATATAGGTATAGGTATAGGTGTGTGTGTGAGTATAGGTGTTAATAATAACTATAGGCACGAAAATGGAAAAAATCATAAGCATAGTCTAAATTTATAACTTTTTGTCTGTCTATGGTACAAGGGGGTCGCCAGAACGTTTTAACCTGAAAGGGGGTCGTGTGTTCAGAAAGGTTGAAAAACACTTTCCTAAGCAATTATTGTATTACTACAAGCGTCTCTGCCTATTCAAATTAACATACTATGAGCTAGTATGGAAGTTGGAAGCTAGACATAATTCTTTGAATGGTTTTTAATCACTTTTTTTCTTTAAGATTAGATCTTTGAAAATTCTGATATATTTTTTTATATTGATATCTTCGAGGAAGAGATAAATTATATCCACTAACAAAAGGCTAATGTTTTCACAAAATAAAAAAACTCAAAAAATTACATATATATCAAAATAATTTATTTTAATTACATTTTTACTGTAATCTCAATATTATTTTTTTAAATCAAAGCTACAAGTAACAAAACAACACAAATCCTTATAATTAATAATTATTATGGCCCGAAACAAATGGTCATTTATAAGCTCATAATAAACCAGGTGTCTTCAATCGATCCCACTACCCTCCGCAGAGGGGCACTGAGCTTTAGACAATTAGTCTGCATGAGTCATGACTCACCGGCATTTAAAACTTCAATGTAAAAGGCATTAAAATTGATATATTTGTTATCTGATTTCGAAACAATGTATTTTAAAACGGATGCAAGATAGTTTCGAAGTCATACAAAATGTTACTTATTTCAATGTTCATTTTTAAACTGTGATTTGTAATAAAAATCAATTACAGAAACACGCAATATAACCAATTGGATTTACGGCAGTTTAAAAAAAAAAGGGATGGAACGCAATGTAAGCAGAATTCTTACTATTGATACAGAGGACCCACTCCTCTTTTCATTCGGACTAATTATAAAAATAACCAATCTTAACAAGATCTAAACGAAATAATGTGTTTGCAAGCGAAAAGGGCCTCGCCACAGATTAAAAAATATTCGATTTACAAAAAAGTTTAAAACATCTACTATATCATAGACAATTTATTAAAGTTTTTACGAATCAAGGATTTCAAGGATTTACTATGCTTGAGACAAAACGATATGGGTCGTTTTTGGCCCAAGAACACAGTACGAAAACATATTTGGACAGGCCTAATTATTTAAGTCTGACAGGCCATGTGAGTCATCGTTGGTGAATTTGTAAATGCACCTCCCCAGTTGAAGGGGAAAGAGTTTTAAACTATTACACGGATTAGGACATTTTTATGTTCTGAATTAATTTATTTTATTAGGGGAGGTTTTGAGTAATTTTACACTATGATTTGGGTAAATATAAACGTGTTTGGCACATAGATAAGGATTAAAACAACACATAAATTGTACTAAATTATTTAAAAAAATCTATGAGCCCTATGTTCATAATATTTAAAACTTTAACACAGCTGTGTTCTTTTTCTACTTAATATTTCTATTAAATATAAGTGAATTTGAATATTTATAAATGCAAATAATAATTATAATATAAGTACGTTAATTTATAATTTAAAATTTTATAATGTATAGTGTAAAACAATAATTCAAATCATTGATAATGAAATGTAAAATAGGAACCAAAAACATCTACGATTTTTAAAACATAACAATCCCTTAAAAGCAGGCATCAATCAAAACTACTGCCAAAACGAGTATCAACAAAACAGTACCAGGCAACGTTCATCCCTCCGCTGCCCTTCAACCCCTCGCACCCCTAAAACGAAACAAAAACCAATTACCCAACAAATCATCTTCTGACGTTTGGTGCCATCGCAATATGTTTTGGTTCGCTACCACCCCTGTATTAGGGTTGTTGCAATACTACGAGTTATCGAGTATAATGTAATTTTACATGGAACTTGTATGAACAATATGGGTCTTGGACAATTGTTTGTATAAATATGTTAGTAAATTGTGATAGTGATTTTGTGATGCCATAAATTTGAGGATTGAATTAGAGGTATATTTTGTAAGGTTATTCATAAAAAATACGTGTAAAATTAAGTAGCTAAGCTATAGTGGCTCTTAAATGCCTTTATGTTATGTGACAATGGATAAACGTTAGTCCATTGTGTGAGCTGATTGCGAATTGGTAGATGGATAAATTGTAGCTAACTTAGGGCTAATTGCACAAACGAACTTTGCCCATAACTTTAGCTTTAAAAAAGGTCAGTCCCATATTAGCAATGTCAAATGCGTCTCAAATGTATAGCGATGACATTGTCAAAGTCAAAGTTATAGGCAAAGGTAGTTTGTGCAATTGAGCCTTAGTATAATAGGTTCTAAGGCTGCAGCTCGTCTCTCGACACAAGAACCATTATTTCTATTATTCCCTTTATTAACGAACTCGGTAGCATTCCATTCAGAATTCCAAGCAATATTGCTTAAGCCTTAGTTTCTTTTGGTAGTACCTCGAAAAAGCGAAAAGTTCTTCATTCGATGACACAAAAACACCCCATTTCGATACGGCCATAAGCGTGTTTCACCTCCCTACACTTTCCATTTAAATTCGTAAAAATAGGGTCCCGAAATTTACACATTGCACCATTGATTATCGATTTGTCTTGTGCTAGCGTTTCTGCATTATCAACACTGTTTACACGCCTTTTTATTTTGTTATGGTGAACATCAACGTACACACCACAATTAATATTGAACTCTATGTTTATAATTACAGAGTTCATAATAAGTTTCACCGATTTCGGAATGAACACGTCAATCTTCGTTACAGATGATAGGTTAATGAACAGTCTCTAATCGATTTTCGGGCCTTTCTGTGGTTTATTGATTTACGATTCGTTTGTGACTTGCTCTTTTTGCGTTTTCTTGTTATTCACTTAATTGAATGTTGTTAGTTGGGAATTAATAGGGTTTTAATGAGGAGATTATGTTAGCTAAATTTTAATGGTCCTGATTACATTCCGTAATTTTAATCTAAGAATCAAATCCTAGGGCTTGAATTTTTACTTTCTTTTTTTTAATCCGGAATGTCTAAAGTCAATAGAATTCCTTAGGTATCATACAATAGATTTATAATGCGAGTGGAGATGGCTTAGGTAAATGTTGCTTCCAACAAATGATTCTGGAAATCTGTAGAAGAGAACCACTTTTAGCTGTTGTGACGAATTTTGAAGAAAAGAGCACCAAAAATATAATTGCTAGCCAAAACAACCGAAGCTAGTTTAGATAACTGAAAGCTAATACTGCAAAGTACCATTGGAACTGGGAAACATCAGAAGATAATCTAATGTCGATATAGTTTAACTAAATCATAATTACTGACCTACCAATGTTCTAACATCAACTATTCCTTCCAGTCAGACATCGTCCACCAGTCGGTTTACGAGTTGGTGCATTCAGAAGACCGCGAGGAGTTGCAGCGGCAGATCCTGTGGAACTCCTTCCTGCCGCCAGAGGTCAGCAATCTGAGCCTTCAGGATGTTCTGCGGCCGGAGAGAGCGCATCTCCTGGAGCGTAGCTTCACCGTCAGGTTTAGATGCCTGTTGGACAATACTTCGGGGTTTTTGGTGAGTAATTGATAACATTTATTGGTATTTGAATGCTGTTTTAAATTTGTAGATCCGTTGAATATTTTAGAAGCAGCTTTAATAAATGCGTGCATAAATAAATGAGATAAAGCAGTGGGAATCACACAACACTAAAATAAAACATATAATTACCTAAATGAGAAAATAATACCTAGTATAATTAACATCCAATGGATATTTATGCATATAATTTAATGATTTTGGAGTCCATACTGTGGATACCGAAATCTACATGAAGTTCCAACTAATTTCACCATGTTTCTAGCACTTTGTATAGAGATTATCCCCATGTTGAAACAATGAGCATATTATCAAATATGAAGTGGCATGGCCACTATCGGCTTCTTCATTTAATATTCAGCTAGACATTATCTTAAGATCATCAATCTACCTTCCCTAAAGATTTAGACATTTCTTTATTTCATAACAAAATACTGCAACGATTTAAAAAAAATCTTCACAGCGACTAGACATTCGAGGGCGCATCAAAATCCTCCACGGGCAAAACAAGAAGACGGAGGAACCTCCACTAGCTCTCTTCGCGATATGCGCTCCCTTCGGCCCGCCCAGCCTGCTGGAGATACCGCAGAAGGAAGTCATGTTCAAGAGCAAACACAAACTCGATCTCTCTCTAGTCTCTATGGATCAAAGGTTGGTGATATTAAATTAGTACTCAATAGTTGCACTGTTGGTTGTAACGGATCATAGGAACTTGGGACCTGAGTTCAAATCACAAGCCGGTAATTTCACTTTAAGTGAGTTTTAAACAAATAAATAAATCCAACCGTCACATACACAGTCCGGATCCCACACTAACATTGAGTCTTGTGTCGTGGGTTCAGAAACTGCGAGAGACTTTTCGGTCTCACAAACATCTAGATCCGTGTGTTGTGGTTCACACAAATATTTGTTTCGGTACGGGGATCGAACCTGCGCCCTTTCGTTCCACAGCCGGCGTCTAAACAACTGCGCGGAGGCTGTCATTTTGTTTTGTGCTTTAAGACATTTCATATGAGTTATCCGGGCATGAATAATTGGATATAATAAAAAAATATGGGTGTGTAAACTGCTAACGTAAGACCATGTTATATGACAATATGGTTTCAATAAGTATCTATAATTTTGTCTCCACCGACCTTATAAGAAGGCCAAATATAATATACATAATATACAGGGTATATCAAGTCTGTTACCAAAAACGAAGCCAGGTGGTAATTATAGTGTTTACAGACACAATGCAACTAATTATATATCAAAAACGCGACGGGTTTATTTTTTCAATTTTTTAAATATCATTCCGTTTGGTCACTAATACTACCATCTGCCTTCTTTTTCGGTCGCAGTCTGGATATACTGTATGTAAATACATACTTCTAAATAACATATATAATATAAATAAATAAATAAATAACCACTCTCAATCGATTTTCTCGATTGTAGAGTAGGCCCGTGCCCAGCAGTGGGACGTATATGGGCTGATAAAAAAAAAAAATACACAAACATTAACAATAACAAAATTTAAAACATCACAAAATAAAATTCAACCGATACGATTGCCACCCGGCAACGTAAAAAAACAATATCCATCCCCACGTGGTAACTATTGTAATACTTGTAATAAAAACTTGGCCGCTCGTAAAAGCCGGCTAATGGATCGGTTAAAATCCATATGAAATTGATAATTGTGGCAGGCCGGGCGGAACGTAGTTACCTGTGGGAATTCCATGGTGTTTATGGTAGGTATGTAAGTGCAAATTGAGTGGTTAAATTTTTAAAATATAATATTAATAAGTTTTTGTATCTTTTTCTGGGTGCAGTTGGATAGAGTCGATCCATCATATTCTCTGTAAAATTTGATGCAGAAATGTTCGTTTTGAGTTTAGGTGTTTGTGAGACTGAAAAATCTCTCGTTGTCTTTAGACCCATGCATGGATTCGAACTCAAATCGAGCAAACCACTTTGTGTGAGTCTTTCATGTTTTATAGAGAAGTCTCATAAGAATCATCTGGAATTAAAATATTATTTTTTCGGCCCCGCTATATATAGGCTCACCCTCTGTTACATTTGAGACGGAAATAAATTCAGCAGTTTTTTTTATAGCATAGGTACAAACAAGCAAACAGGTCATCTGATGGTAAGTGATCACTGCCGCCCAGGAACGTCTACAAAGCTTAGATCATCATTAGTAGCTTAGTGTTCCCGACCCATTAAATGGAGAGGCGAGTGGGAAGGAAACAGGATAGGAAGAGAAAATGAGTATTGGGCATCCGGCAATCTCACTCACCGAGCGAAACGCGATGGCAAAGCTGTCGCAACACGTCGAACTCCTGTGAGACAGTGATACACCCCGGACAAGCCTGCCCATTCATGCTCAATCGATACTAACAGCCTGACTCTACCACAACACCACAGTTAATTTTACTTGTTACTTTTACAAACCCTTTAGGGGTGTAAGTGATTTTCTGAATATAATAATTTAATGTCGCTTTGTTCCAGGGGTAAGATGCTGCTCGGCTACACCGACGCCGAGCTGGCCAACATGGGCGGCTACGACTTGGTGCATTACGATGACTTAGCTTACGTGGCGAGCGCTCATCAAGAATGTAAGTATTCTAGTAACATACCCTTATTCGTCATCTGTGGTTGGCAATAGCCTTATCTATTACGACGTTAAAGAAAATAATTTGAATATGGATTTTCCAAATATCCACATATTAACCAAATTTTTAACAAACTTTTTAACTATGATAGCGAAGTTTTTGTCATCTGCCCCAATCGGTCATCAAAATTAGAAACCTTAAAAGTAAATTTTAAAAATCGAACTTAAAAGTATTCTATGATTTTATTTGAACCATATTATCTATAATATCATCTCTAGATGATGTCAGCAATTTTTTTCTTCATGATTATTAATAACACCTTATTTTCTTGATTCCAGTGTTAAAAACAGGTGCTTCCGGCATGATCGCATATCGCTTCCAGACTAAGGACGGGCAGTGGCAGTGGCTCCAGACCTCCTCGAGGCTCGTCTACAAAAACTCCAAACCAGACTTCGTTATTAGCACTCATCGGCCGCTTATGTTAGTATATTTTATATGGTAATCAAAACAATCGACTTGCATAAGAGGGCCGGCAGCGATTAGATGCATAAATCAGACCGGGCTCTGTGGCGTACCGCGGGAGAGGTCTATGTCCAGCTGTGGACTGTAAGGGGACTATAAAAAATTGTTAAAAATAAAATTTCTTAAAAAACACATCATGAGGTTCTAAATAGATTCACGGTAGTAAAGGAGTATCGTGTGCAGAAATGAACCATTATGGGGCGATACAAGACAAGTCATTGGTAGAGTAATGACGTGATATGTATTAGTCAGCGTAGTATAGATTAGAGCTGTTTCGTTTGGCGAAAAAAGAACACTCTCATCCTATTTCAAAGAAATATGCTGGTCTACGCAATCGCTCCGATAGCGTTATCACCACAATAAATATAATAACATAATATCTATTAGAAAAGATCATAAGAATTTGAAAAATAACTTCTACTCACTGCCTTTCCAGGGAGGAGGAAGGCCGAGACCTGCTCGGCAAAAGGACGATGGACTTCAAAGTGAGCTACCTCGACACCGGCCTCACGAGCCTCTACTTCTCAGAAACAGAACAACTGTCGGGCTGCGAGACCACCGTCACGACCCCTCCCCGAGCCGCCAGGAGATACAAGACGCAGCTTCGGGACTTCCTCTCCACCTGCCGCAACAAGCGCAGAGTGCCAACCACCCCCGCTCCTCCCCCGGTAGACTATTTAGCAGCCGACGCCGTCGCAGCTGCCTACACCAACCTGAATGGGGCCTACACGGCCTCGTACGGAGAATACCCCCCCGCTCCCATCCACTACGCCCCTCCACCTTTAGACGAAAGATTCCTCACAACAGATAACCTATTCCACCAATATAAACCCTTGTCTTACCACTACACCCCTTATGCTCCGAATGGCTTCCTCGAACCGGCCCCTCCTGGGTACGAGGTGGCCCCTACGTACCACAGGCCCCCTTCACGGGAGTACACCTACATAGATAGTAGTGGGAGGTACATGAGTCCTGTGACGGGGCAGGAGAGGCGGTCGCCCAGTGTGGTCCCTGGGCCGAGTCCTGCAGGATCCAGTGGGTCCGCGGAGCAGGAGCGGATGCAGAACCAGGAGATGCCTCGGCAGACGGTGCTGATGTGGGGCGCTGGTGGGACGGCTCAAGAGGTTCCCGTGGAATACTCCCCACCACAGGTTTGGAGATACCACCCATCACACTACCACACCGCTGAGGCGACCCAGTGAAACAGCTTGTGCAATTTTATTTAGTTCGGTTTTCCAAGCTCAAATGACGAAAGGGAGATACTAAAAGTTTCCACTGATATTTTGGCCGTTAATTTTATTTTCGAAAGAGCAAAAATATGTTGCTTTAAATATCAAAATTCAAACAACACCGGTTGATACGAAACCTTTATGTTTCAAACTTTTTGGCCAAATTGAATTGTGTACGTCAGGGGGCTCAAAGTATCTCCTTTTACCCGACCGCAGTCGGTTAATATTCTCGTCGAAATATTTCCGCGCCTTGGATTTTTCCACGTCCTTGTAAATGAAACTTTGTTACCAGATTTAATTTTCTAATTTTATCCTAACGATACCTCGCTCCGTGTTGCATAGTTCTATTAAGGTTAAGCAGATCTTGGTCTTTCAGACTTAAACAGGGTCTTTTCAATATCATTGTAGATAATTTTTTAATTGTATATTTATGAAGAATTCTATCCAAATATATTAAATATTAGTACATTTTTTAATTGTAAGTAATTTTAGACACCACGCTACGCTAAGAACCAAGCTACATTGCTAAGGCCGGCAATTATTTTTTTAATGATCAATATTAAAATAAAAAACAAATCACAATCATACATATTCTACAGTATTTATTGCCCAATTAAAAAAAAAATAGCCAAATAAAAAACATACATATTTCACCTTTGCTAACAACTAGTTCAAACTTGACCCCTCAGATGTCGTTAGTGTACTTAAAATATTAAAGACGGAAAGTTTTCAACAAAAACCAATGCGACAGTAGTTTTTTACGTTGGGCATTAAGTAACCACCGTTCAAATATTACGAAAGGGCTTATATATAAACTTAGTTTTTATACAAACGTAACATAATACAGGGTTATTTTGATCTGAGTATCCAAATTTTAACAGGAGCTTCAGAACCCAGAAGAAATGAGTATAATCCATTAGTAAAATAAAATGATATATATATATATATATATATATATATATATATATATATATATATATATATATATATATATATATATATATTATATTCTTTAATTGTTATCCTCACAAAAGGAATTAATTAGAAAATACGCACGACCGTAATAAGCCCATTGATAAACTACACTCACACACGCGCACACGTGCCTCTACGTATAAAATGACCGGCGACCGTGCTTGTAGCGGATGTTGAGTATAATTTGAACATTAAGTAGTAAGAATATTATGAAGTGTAAATAAATTATTTATTACGTGTAAATTTTAATATTTTCCACCATATGTCAATCAGTATTACGAGTATTCTCTTGAGTTCAATAAAAATAATTGGTCTTCTTTGAAAAATCACCCTGTATAAAGCCCCATTTACACGGAGAGAGTTTCTCGCATCGAAGATACGAATATCATAAGGATATAAAAAAGTTGCATCGTGTAAACATTTGTCAGAACACGATAATGTATGGCGGTTGTGTCATGCGAGAAACTCTCCCCATGTAAATGGCGCTTAATGGTAAGATCTAACCTTCTACACAATCCTAGAAGATACCGAGATTGAATCCTACACTATTAAACAATCCCACAATAATTGCCGGCTGGGCAATGTACATTGGCCTTCACACACACACTAGCGCTTAGAATTTTGTAAATAATTATCATATTATAGTGAATGCCTGAGCTTTGTTTGAGATTAAATACATATCCAAATAGTTGAATGTTTAACACTGCCTTTGTGTAATGGTGAAAAGGATTTATAATCTAATATTTAATTTAAGCTTACAAAAATCAAAGGATTTCATTGGATTTTTTTTACGAAAACAAAAAAATCGAATTTATGAGCATAACTTCACGAGATTCTTCTTCTATGATTCGTTTATTGTAGGCCATTTTATACCCATAAAATAATGTAGTAAGAAATTTCACTTTAAATTAACAACAAAATTCCTCTATTTTGCGTATTTTCTAAATAAATTCAGCACATTTTGTGTACCGTTCACGCAAAGCTAAATTTTAATTGAAGCACGCAATCGATAAAATGTTAAATATATTATGTGTGTTAACAAAAACATAATGTTAACGTAGAGCAACATAAAGTATTGTAACACAATTACATAATTATTGGCAGTCGAGGATCCATAAATTGACCAACCATCCAACTTTATCGCTCCAACATTTCAATGCGCATTAATTATAAAATTAACTTCGATAAAACCAATACATATTATATTATTATACCATGCATTTTCATGAGCAGTCTACTTTTTATTTTTTATTTCATTTGACATTATGGTAGGCGCAAAATTTCTGGGGTTTAAAATGCTCATTAAATGACTTGGTGTGTGAAAAAATGTAGATCAATGACATACTTTACATATATAAAAATGCACTCCAATAATAATTTTTAATTTTGTATCCGTACTTATTTACTTGAAGTAAATATAAAACCTTCACTCATAACTAATTAACTAACTCCGCTGGCTCAGTGACCCAAAGTGGGTCTTGGCCTCGGAAATGAGAGTTCTCCAGCTGTCATTATTCTGCACCACCTCTCGCCAATTACTGACTTGAAGTTGGCGCAGGTCACCCTTCACCATATCGCTCCAGCGATACCTGGGCCGTCGACCGGTTGGTCGATCCAAGTATGCTTCCCTTACACTGCGATCCTCTCCCATCTGCTCGAGATGGTCGAACCAGCAAACGCAAAACCCTTCACTCATACTGAGACTAAATCTATAATAAAAGCCTCTTTAGAATTGGACTATTGGAGAAACGGTTGGTTGGTTGGAACGTTTATGTAGAGGAACCATTACTTGTAAAATTTCTATATTTTCCACGCTATTATAGGGCTGCTACACGGCAAGTTATTGGCATCTATCCAGGTACTAATACTCAATTACTTGGAGACCTTCCACACGTGTAGCACCCTTATGGGTCGCAATTGTCGCCTTTGCTTGGGTCGGAACGCACTGCCATGCCAACGTACACGTAGCACATATATGTACATACACTTGTCGTGCCTTTATGTATCAATTTAATTTAACAATTATTAATTAGTTAATTGATTATATAATTAACTGATTAAATTGATTGATTAATGAAATTTCCTTGTGCTACAGTGACCGGAGACATTGGCATGGCATCCAGACCCTGTCAGACCTAATCTTCCGCAGAATTAGTTATAAGTTTAGTGTAATATTTACGAGTGACACTTTTGTTTTATTGCTCAAATGTCGACTTTTTATGGAAGTTATTTGCCTAAAAATTGTATTATGAAAGTGATGGATTTCATTAGTGTCCGATTTTCTGTGAACAATTGTCGGTACGTGTAGATTTTCTATTTACACGTATTAATGTCATCACATTTCTGCAAGGTTTTGAAACAGTTTCATTGTGAAGTTGGGAAAATAACCTTAACAGGTAAATCAAATTGAATCCGTTTTTAATTATAAAAGGCAGTATAAAATCTACTTATTTGTAATCCATGTTCTACTGAGGAGCGTATTTAGTTGACAAAATAAATTAATTTTTAATATAGAAAATCGTATTAAAATAAGTGTTGCTCGTAATTTTAAAATTTCATAAATACGTAGTGTTACCACTCCTATTTAAAAAAAAAATTATATTCTCAGAATATTAAAACACTTTTTAAAAATTATTCTCAACAAATTAGCCGACTCGATTTTTGGATTTTAGTTTTTTTTTAAACAGTCTCTGGTAACACTGATGTATTTATGTCAAATACTTTCTCGTCTTGTCATTGTCTATTTTTGGCATAAATTATTAAAACCTCACTGTTTATGTCACATGAGGTTTTTAATATCGATAATTAACATATCTTCCAGTTTGTGTGTTGAAATATAAATGTCAGATTTGACATTTGACGCTTTGCGTTGACAGCCGTCCATTGACATCTGTCAGTTTTGAAATAGTTCTATTACAACGAATTGAACTTTATTAATGAAAAATTGCATATCGGTACAATTAAATGAATATGTTTTGTAAATCAAAATAAAGTAGCTTAGATATATAACGACTAAATAGAGCGCAAGACAACGTTTTAATAAACGCAAAACTAAACGTGCACTTTCGTATTGAATATTTTATTTGCTAAATGTTTTCCAAAGCCGCAATATAAAGAACCTATCCTAAAGAGTATGTCACTGACCTTTATCACTGATTTTGATTGTGTCATTTTAAATAAATTATGCTCATAAATAATCATTGCATTCGTCTAAGTAAACATAATGAAGCTTTACAGATTATCTATCCATTTAAAATGAACATCAACAAAAAATCAGAATAACGTGGTTTATTTTTTGCATGCATGCCATTCGCTTAAGGGTAGGCGATAGGGTCGCTCATGGCCAATCGGGATTTTTATTTTTCCACCCAACTATTTTTATTATATAACTTGTAATTTAATTTTCCAAAATTTTGATTTACAAAACATAAACAGTATGATACAAAATTATTGCCACATAATTATTGTAAGATAATGAAGTGTGTAACATTATATAATGGCATACGATAACCTTTTCATTAATTTAAATATCAAAACTTTAAACAAATAGTAAACTTATAGTCTTATCAAAATGACGCCATTGTTTATTACGTACTTAAATATCTTCAAACCAACATTCAGAGGAATAATAATTATAGATAACTAATAAATAAATAAATAGATAAATCATTAAAATGGATATATAAAGGACATAAGGTCCGTTACATTTTCATATCCTGCTCGAAGGACCAAAAGCGGTACGATGGGTTTAATGTGTTCGTACAGTCAAATACAGTGTTGATTGTCAAAGATCTTTTGGCGTCCAAATGCGGTGTTGTCATGCTATTGTCAAAATATTAGAAACCTACCCCTTCTGGGAAAAAGGCGTGTGTTTATGTATGTATGTAGTTAATACTATTAGATAACGAGTATAAATGCTTGTTGTTTATATTATGAAAACATATCTCAAGCAATGCGTTAATAGATATTTTTTTAATTCTAATTGTAGTTCCAAATTTCGCCACTGGTCAGTAAAATTTAGATGAATTGTAGTTAAATACTAAATAGGCAGGAGTCATTACTATGGAAGAATGACATATCAAAAAAATTAATGAAAGGTTAACGTATGCTTGTATTTTAGTAGTATTGTTTATAAAAACATTAAATGTCCTTTGTTCAATATCTCAAAATGTTTGTAATAAACTTTTCTCAATTAGAAATAAACGAAATCACACAAAATCTTCTATAAATTAATTAGAAACTTGCTCTTATTTATTTTAATGTAAATATATTTAGGTTAGAAGCTTACATTATTGTGTATTATTCATAATATTTAAATGAAAATAAATTAATTAAGATAATTAATATTCGAACAATATCTGTATTTATTTTAGCATATCATTATGATGTAATTTAAAAGAAAATCAAATAAATTTTTCATGCCACTGATTTCGTTTTTTTATACGCACACAAACCCTAGTAAATTATATAAATATTATGTATACTGAATAACAACGAAATTTAAAATATACATAAAAATATTTCATAAAACATAACATTAACAAGGCTTTACATAGGAAAGAAAAAGAATAAATAATTTTTAAATAACTAAATTCTTTATTATAGCGCCATCTAGAGTAATATCGACGAAATACGTCACAACTTCTTACTCTACAGTCTTCATCCATCTTTCACTTTAGCTCATATAGTCAGTAACTCTAGCGTTTTCTAATAGATGGCACTTTAAGTTGCCTCATCTCTTAAACCTATTGGCGCCTCGGTAGCAGTGTGGAGGCTGTAAACCATGAAATCTTGGGTATGGTTTTACTAGTAGAACAAGAGCCACAACAAAGTATATATTTATTCCATTGGAGTAGGTATTGCCTAATTTTGAGCATTACTGGAAAAGGCGAAAGAAAGCACTTTCAAATGTATCAGGGGTGCAAAATATATGGGATTAACGCAAAATATATTTTATTTTCAGAGTTAAACATGTCGTTAGAATTACGTCATTCATTTGGGCTTAGAAATTTTACGTTCGTCTGCCTATCTGATATTAAAAGGGTTTGCTACCTGCATCTAATCTTTTCTCAGGTATACAGAATTTATCTTATTGTCATTCGCTGTTAAATCATCCGATATTTAATTTAATTAATAAAGGCCTTTGCCTAGCAATAGGACACATTATAGGCTACAAAAAAAAAAAACAAATAATAACACACACATAACTCCAAAAGTCAAACGTGACATTCAAAACTCACTGACTTCGAACCTGCGATCTCCATTTCACAAATCCACTAATATGTAATAGCCGAAGCTTCGTGTAGCTCTACCATTATTAATTACAGTTTTCTAGTCCTCATTTTCGTTTATTTAATTATCTATTAATTGCTACATACGTTAGGGAAATAATAAATTTAAGTATTTTGTTGCGGTTTTGATATTATTTTAATTCCTCGACGCGAAGCGAAGCCACGTTCTGTTTTGCGGCTGACTAACGCGCAAGGCTGTGAAATCTTCAAAACGAAGGTTAACAAAAAATCAAAACCGTAAAATTAACTAATTATAATCGTTAAATAAGTAAGTAAGTTGTAAGTTGAAGTGCAATGGGCGGGGCACATAGCGCGGAGAACTGATGGAGACCACGTAACGAAGAGCGCAGCATAGGACGTTCGCCCACAAGGTGGTCAGACGAACTGGTAAAGGTCGTGGGACGTCGCTGGATGCCGGCTGTCTCCAACAGGTCACTATGGAAATCATTGGGGGAGACCTATGTTCAGCAGTGGACTTCCTTTGGCTGATGGATGGATGGATGATGAATCGTAAAATAATCTAATCGTGTAACTTTTAAATTTAGTCATGTAATAAATATTTGATGGATCTTTTTATGCGCATAAAAATCGTCTCTAAGCGATAAAACGCCATCTTCACCTTTATTTACTTATAGGTACCTACATACTTAAAGTAGGCACTGGATGTATAAAGCAGCAGACCGGGCTCTGTGGCATACCTTGGGAGAGGCCTATGTCCAGCAGTAGACTGTAACGAGCTGATGATGATGAGGTAACTACTTTGATGCCTACAATAACACCCTCATAATCTAGGAAGTAACATCACTCATAACAATGAGACAAAACAAAGTACCCACAGCCTAGCGACTAGAACAGAATCACAGAAGTTTGTTTATAACTGAACAATAAATAAACAATGAATGTGAGAGCGAAGCCGCCGGGTGATTGGACCGCGCCTCGGATGTAGTATAGAGCGGTTTATAAAATAATATTATGAGACTTGAAAAGGGCGGTGGGCAGCGGATGGATGAGAGCTTAAAGCCGGATGGTTGTCGCTTACTTGGATAGGCCTGCGTCCAGCAGTGGACGGCGATAGGCTGAGAATGTATGAGATTCAATTCTACAGAGACTCTCAATGGGCTGTTGAATCAGGATACAGAAGGCAGTTTTGTTTGACACGACACGTATATTTTTTTTACACTGGCACAGCATTATGACTGCACTGCACCTGATGGTAAGCGCAAATGCCGTCCAGACAGAGTATCGAATGGCATCAGACGGCGGTCCCATGCCATTCGATACAATTATGCCGGCCTGCTGCGATGCTTCTTCACACTACGGCGGAAGGACCCAGGATTATAGAAAGGAGGGAACACGTGTGACGGCAAACAATTCCACAGCTTGACAGTGCGGCACAAAAAAGAATTTGCGAACTTTTTGGTTCGCGCCGAGATGGTTTCGACCATCAAGCTGTGGCTTCGCAAGTCAGCACGCGTGGTACAGTGGGGATGGTATAGTGAAGATTCTGACTTTGAGGTCCTAACCACCGGTGGCTTGGGACTTTGAGCTTCATCCCCGTAGGGTTAATATTTTTTTCTATGTTTTTTTATACTAGATTGTGAAAAAAAAGACAAATGAAATAAATAGAAATAATATGCTTAATGTGATATGGCAATAGTACTAAATCATAGTACATTTTTGCTATTAAGTGCTTGGAGATTGATAAAGACTCGCCGAGTTTCAAAACTCGGTGTCATTAAAGTGTGAGCCATAGTCGATCCTGGCTTATATCAGTGGCAGTGGCAGGTCTGCGAGGACGGGAAAGTTTTTAAAACCCAACACTCACAAAACGCATATGCTATCTCTGACATCTCCCGCTGTATTTCCAACTTCTAATAATTTATTTTTATGACTAACTTCGTTGCGGGTTAAAGACAAGTTAGATATTCCCAGAGACTCGCTGAGCTTCAATGCTTAGTGTCATTACAATGTGTGCCACTGTTGATCCTGGCTTTGGATCCTACAGGAGTTGCAGTGGTGGGTGTGAGGTCGGGACAGTCTGAAATCTCACGATGTATTGGATAACATAAAATCCACTTTACTTTGATAATAATATAGTTAAAGTGCAATAGTTAGAGTCGTGTGTTGTGGAACAAAAGGCTAAAAAAAAGATAAAGCAATCTGTATAGTTATGAATCTTTCTGTCCAGCGGAATTGGGTAATCACGTCTCAAACAACCATTGAACAGTCGATGTAGGGCCTGTGCAAGATTTATACAAAATAACATAGACAATTATAAGTCATTGACAACGGATAAAACTTTTTACTAAGTTTAACATCAATAAATCCTTTCCGACATGAAGAACCACTATTAAAATTCCTTGAATCATTATTATTTGATTCAAATACCAGTCCACATAATAAAACCTTATTTATATTACCTTCAAGTCATGCAACAATGACATCACAACTCTCTAAGCTGTTATAATTCCGCCGCTGTAATGAGTTGGTATAAACAGCTCTGTGCAGTTCGTCACAGGCGGGTTGGCGGCAGATATCTGCAGCGCACGCATTGAGCCCGGGGCTTTCATCGAGTACGCATGTCTGTGAGTGTTGTGGAACATGCAGATCGCTGATTTATTACGTTATGTGCTGTTCACGGTATGTGTTTTATTTTATTTTTTTATTTGTTGATTTTTTGCGATTTTTTTAGATTGTAGCAATTTTTTTTTCGTTAAATATGGAGATCTATCAGATTAGTTATTATATATGATTTATGTTATGTTACGCCTTTTAGAGAACGATAATTTATTAAATTGAAAGAAATAAGACGTAAATAATGAAAAGTAAACTGTGCGGAACAATTAAAAATTTAGTAGAAAATGCAATACATGAAAGTGAATTGACAGTTGAATAAATACATGAAATTATCAAGATTTAATTAGTTATACTCGTATACCGTATGTTAAAAATAAAGTATTGTTATAGAATTAATACTTTATATAGGCTGAAACATTGAATTGAGAAACTCATTTTAAAGACTATTAACTAATAATATTCATACCAAGGATAAGTAATTAATTATCGTTTATTTTGTTATATGTTGTATTATTTTTTAAAGCGTTTATTCGCGAAGTTAATGAAGTCTGTATTCGGAAATATCGAATATTTTTTTTCAATTTTACCTACTCAAGTTTTCTAAAGTAGAATATCAAGTAAAGTCTTTTAAAAATTGTTTAGAATTTCGATACAACAATGTTATGACATATAAAAAATATTTCTAGGTGTTCTGAGGTCTAGGGGTTAAAGAACCACAAACACCGATTGTAATTTTTGACACCCCTACAACAAAATAGACAATATCTTAGTATATTCTAGGACTAATTAATTATTAGAAATATTCATAAATTATTTTATACTGTAAGCAACCAACCACCATAATTACAATAACTCTGAAATATCTATATTACAAAAACTATCGCCAATCATTGTAGAAAACGCCCATATCGCCGACGATATGTGCAAACGCAAGTTAGGAGACTCAAACCTGACAGTTTAAGTGTCCATCAATTTTTAACTGAATGTTACGTGCGTTATTTTTTATAGTGCACGCGAGACTGTCACTTATCTCTTATCTACAAAAAATAGAGAGTGTTGAACGATTTCTTCGTAACGTTAAGATTTTTAAATGTTAATAAGCGTTTAACATTTAAAAATTCCGAGAATCCGAAAAGCGACTGCCTCGGTGGCGTAGTGGTACTACGGTATGATTGCAAAGCTGAGGTCTCGGGTTCGAATCCCGGGTCGGGCAAAGTAATATTGGATTTTTCTATTCATTATTAGCCCGGAGTTAGGAATTTGTGCCCGATATGGCGATAGGCTCGCCCCCTATCACATCGTGGGACGGAATATACAAGGCGAAACGTGGGTGTTCTAGTAGCACCTCTGCCTACCCCTTCTGGGAAAAAGGCGTGTGGTTATGTATGTATGTAATAAGCGTTTGGATTATTTTATTGTATAATTAATTTCTATTATGAATGTTGTTTCACGCCTATAATTGGTAAGTAGACCAGGTCTAAAATTGTACACGTTTAATTTTGCATATTTTGTCTATTTACTGTTGGTGCGTACTGCGTCATAAAATAAGAAGTAAATAAATAAGCGGAAAAAATAATTATGTAGCAATTATTACTATTGGTGTTTACATTTACTGTACTGTATCAGCCCATATACGTCCCACTGCAGGGAATGTGCCTCCTCTACAATGGAAGAACGATTGACAGTGGTTAGGCCACATAATCCACCACGCTGTCCTAGTGCGGGTTGGCGGAATTTACATACCATAGAAATTAAAAAAATCGCTATGGTATGCAGGTTTCCTCACGATGTTTTCCTTCACTGTTATAATGCCTGGTGATTGTCTATCAATACACAGATGACTCCGAAAAGTCAGGTGTGTCCTGGGAATTGAGCCCGCGACCACCGTGAACATGCAAAATAATAGGGCCACACTGTTTAATATAAAAGTGATGATAAGTTACTTATGCGATTACTGTTCTCATAATCTATAGTAAAACTTTAAATATGTTAGAATGCTCCAATTAGCCTATCATTCAGGGCAATGGGAAAATTAAATAAGTACAACTTACGGTCGCACAACAGTCGTCGCGTTTGGTCTAGTGGAAACTTATGTGAGCTGTGACCCAGAAGTTATGAAGTTCGATTGCTAAGTCAGACGATCTATTTTGAGATTTTTAGTTTGAGGCATTATAAGAATCCCTACACGATTACATCACATGACGAAAATATGCTTGGTTCTATGTGGAGGTACCATTTCTGCCTGCCCTTACAATGGTTTAAGTCCGAAAATATGTCTAACTGGTTTCTTAGATTTATGCGAATGTTACACATTGAAATAAAACGAATTCTTACGGATATTATCCCGAGTTTGAATTATTTTAATTAAATCAAATTAGCGATAAAATCCGTAAGAATTCGTTTTATTTCAACATGTCCAACTGAATGTGATAGTCAAACATTGCGCCTTGTGTATTAACATTTATGAGAGCATTTTCAGTCACATGACAGTGACACCTAGATCCTAATTATATATCGGACAAATGATTTCCCCAGGGCGCAGATAGAACCAGTTGCTTCACTACTTATCAGCTTTTCACTCACTACAACGCATAATATCACTGGTTCAAATAATCTCTTTAACAAAAAGTTTTCCCTAAACAATAACTAAAACAAATATCTACAACCAAGGGCCTTAAACTTAAAAGAATAGACTGGATAAGAAATAATAGCTTCCCACCACAATGGAAACCAGAAGGAAGACCCCTTCCGTCTTCCTTCTTCCTCTTTGGGCAAAGGTCTACATTCTTGGCTACCTGATTCGAGTCTAGACAATGCTACTTCCTCTATTATTATGTTGCTTTCTTTCATTTCCAGTTCTTTCATTCAGTACTTTTTATTTTGTTTGTAAAGTTACTGGTGTGCTCTAGGTTTGAAGCTACGATCTCCGGTTTTTATTACTTGAGCTATCGCTTAATTAGAGTAGCACCTTACTTCTTAATTGTATAAAAAAGCCTTTTTTTCGTACATACAAAATACCTTTTACATAAAAAATTGAGGCACGACTAACAAATTACCAATTGTATATATTTTAAAAATAATCATATCTTTTATATTTCTTAATCACTAGCAATATTCAAAACAAGGAAAGGCACCAAATTATCTCTTTTAAGATTTATCCCACGATATTAATTATGGTATTCATAATGTAATTATTGAAATTCGTTTAGTTTTATATCTCATTACCAATCTAATTTATAAATCTTTATATCACCTCTTACCATATATGTAAAATGTTATACAATCGGAAATCCAAATTGCATTAAAAACGGGAAATCCTGATCCGAAACTTAAGTTGCATTTCTAAACGGAGAGAAATTATGGGAAAACAAATTGTTATGTCATTTTATGGTACACACCTACATATGTATCCGCCTTCTTCAACGCTCAGACTGACAAGTGTAAACAATTAATATTTATGGACATTTGCCTACGGTGCTTTGAACCCAGGACCTGTGGTTTCATAGCCGGCTTCCTTACTCCATCACTACTGTACCACATATTACATCCCACTGCAGGGCACGGGCCTACTTAATAAAGAGTACTTTGAAAAGGGTTAGGCCATATAGTCCACCACTCTGGCTTATGCGGATTGGCGGACTTTACATACCATAGATTAAAAAAAAAAAATTACAAATCGCTATGGTATACAGGATTCCACAGAATGTTTTCCTGCACTGTTATAAATATTGGTTGCGTATTTGACGTCGTTTACTTTAGGAGCAAAGCAGTCGTTTAGTTTTTTTACATTGGCAAGACAGCATAAAAAAAAAACACAAAATAAAGTAAACATACAACAGCCACTACCAAAACCATTGATCACGTATCACGAGCAAACCAGTTGTCGAATGAAAGTTAAATTCTTGTTTGTTAATTGTTTTAGAAACATAATTTCACTTAACTGCGTAGGTTAAAAATGGAGGACACGTTGTAAAATCCGTCTAAAACTTTATTATTCTCGGAAATAAATTGTTTATAATTTTACCAAAATGCCGTTAGAGTTTAAGGAAAAATCTTTCAAAATTAAGTTACAAATTAAAAATAGTCATTTGAGCGCGTCATTTTATCCCGTTTCATTAAATTATAGGAGCTTATCGCGGCCTAACCACTAACAACCTTATTCATAAACAAGCTATTTTAGATATAGAATCTTTTGTCTTCTTCGCTCAAACTGAATTCAGTAGTTCGAAAGGGACAAAACATTTAATAACTGACATTGGTTTATAAACAGTATATGAATAAGGTCGCAAAACAACAACTAATTAATTTATATTTCTTTCCAAAATAGTAAATTATCAATAGAGCTACGGAAGACCTTTCAGCCTCACAACAACCAGACACAAATAAATGCAAAAGAAAACAATTCAATCATGGAATTGAACCCGCACCCACTTCACAGCTCACAATTATTACAACAGTTATATTTATAGACTAAGTTAACAATAGTTTCTTAGAACAGAGAAACATTTTACATAACAAACAAGGTTTTAGTAATGAAATTAAATTGCTTTGCGCATTCGAGGCGCTCAGCTGAGACCAAAACTTTTTCTATAACTGGCGAAAGCGATATGCACATTAGAACCCACCATATTGTTTTATTGCATTTTTTACCTATTCATCTGCGTAGAAAAACAATATAGATTTATTTCATAGAATGCGCACAAATTTCTAGAAGTCAAACTCTTCCTGTCAAGACTCTTACGGCCTTATTCAGACAAGCCTCAACGCAAAGTTAAATTTTTATTGTAACTGCTTTATTCATAGACAATTTAAAACCTATTTTAGTTATTGGATGTCCCTTTCGAACGGCTTTAGAATTCAGTTTGAGCGAAGAAGACAAAACATTTGATAACTAAAATAGGTTTTAAATTGTCTATGCATAAGACCGTTACAATAAAAAATTTACTGCGTTGAGGCTGGGTAAAAAATATAAACGCACAGGGCGGCTAGCCAGCGTAATACGGCTCCTCTGATGGAAAATAATAACAGCGGTACATTAAAATCTACATTAAAAAATTAACATCAACTTTATCATATTCTATACAGTTATTAAATTAAGGGTAGTTGAATTGTAACAGTCACTAAGCGGATGACTAATACCTCAGTCCGCTTCCTGACCACGAAAACTGTAAAGTGATCGAAACGTCGGGAAATTAAAAAATGTAAAAATTAAATCAAATCCGCGATAAAATCCGTAATAATTCATTTTATTTCAATGTAAAAAAGGCCCTAAGAAAAAAAAAGATCCGGCGAATTGAGAACCTCCTTTTTTTAAAGTCGGTTAAAAAGAGATAATAATAAAACGAAAATGATTAAGCAATTAGTATAGTCTACGCATGTTACGATGGACACTTTCGATTAGTGAAAATGGTCACACACAATGGGCGCCTTGATAATTGACCGACATGTTTGCCTTAGTTAATGATAGCCTATGATTAATAATGAAAGGCAGGGTTATGCCCGTTTAACATTGCGTTGCCTTCAAAGGAAATACTTTCTTTCATTTCTTATCGACAACTGTAATTCTAAATCGGTAATTTCATACATACATACATAAACACACGCCTTATTCCCAGAAGGGGTAGGCATAGGTGTTACCAGGACCCACGTTTCGCCGTATGGTTCCGTCCTATGATGTGGTAGGGGGCGAGCCTATCGCTATATCGGGCACAAATTCCTGACTCCGGGCTGATAATGAATAGAAAAATCCAATATCACTTTGCCCGACCCGGAATTCGAGCTCGAAACCTCAGCTTTGCAATCGTACCGTAGTACAACTATGCCACCGAGGCAGTCTAAATGGTTAATTTCACCGAAAAAATTTGAAGATTCTAAAGTCTCTCGTAGTTTCTGATACCCAGTTTTTTATGGAGGCAATGATTTGTTTGTGCTGGACCCCTGGCACTGCGTAGGTCCATGAACAGCGGTAGCCGCTTACCATCACGGCAATAAAAAAAACCAAGAGTACTGAATGTTACTGCAACTTATTGTGGGATCAGGACTAGGATATATTTATTAATATCATGTTCTTTGTAGCACTGCCGTGGTATATGGTACATACATACATTAGTGTATCGCGCAAAAATACTCATTATACAAATAACTTTGAAATTCTACACAGCCCGAAAAGGTCGTAGTGGGTGGTCCCTTAATGTTTAATGTTAGACCTTAGGGCCAGTATCAACATGTCGTGATAAAGTTCCTGATAGAGGGTACTTGTCAAACTGAATTTTGTATTTTATCTGACAGATAAGCGCCAGATAGCTATCAGGACTTGGTGAATCTGACCCTTAATGCTATTAAATCTATACCATTTAAATGAGTAACACTATACATCCGTATCCAACTTTCTGTGACGCTGGGACGACCTTGTGGTCCGTTACTGGGTCACTCTGTGTCATCCGAGATATGAGACTCAGTTACATGTGAAACTACATTGAGAGAAATTATATTCACACGTGTAATTTAATAAATTAATACTATTAGTCATAGTTTCGATCGCCTCCGTGGCGCAGTTGGTTAGACGCCGGCTATGAAACGAGGCCCTGGGTTCGATTCCCGCACCGAAACAAATATTTGTGTAAACCACAGGTGCAACCAGGACTCCTACATTTCGCCTTATGTTCCATCCCGTGATGTGATAGGAGGCTAGCCTATCGCCATATCGGGACAAATTCCTGACTCAAAGCTGATAATGAATAGAAAAATCCAATATCACTGCCGGACCCGGGATTCAAACCCGAGACCTGAGCTTTGTAATCATACCTTACAACTATGCCACCAAGGCAGTCAAGCAAGCCACTAGCAAGTATAAAAAACATAATAGCGTACAAAAACATGTTGACATTTTCTTGATTTATCAAATTGCGCGATACGATACCCATCGCTTCTCATCAATATTTTAACTATCAAAACGGTCACAGACACGGCCATTCGCCACCTTCGTTTCCCGTGAAATTGTCTTTTGTTACTTAATCGAATAATTCGTAGAAACAACACGTATTACATAGCTATTTGCTTTCCAATTTTGTGATTTGCAATTCAAAGGTTCACTAACAATGCTGTATTTTAAAGAGTTCTTGCATTGTAAAGTTAGTTTTTACTGGCATTTAAACTGATGGCAATATCTACTGTTATTAGCCTATAGACGTCCCACTGCAGGGCACGGGCCTCCGCTACGAACTAGAGTACGATTGAGAAGGGTTAGACCATGTAGTCCACCACGCCGGCCTAGTGCGGGCTGGCGGGCTTTACATACCATAGAAATTCTTACAAATCGCTACAGTATGCAGGTTCCCTCATATTTTCCTTCGTCGTTATAATGAATAGATACTCGTATATGGCAATGTAGGGATATTCAAATAGAAAGTCTAATAAGAGAATTGTGCCTTTAGTACTTGTGTACACTTAATTTCGAGATAATCTGTATATTGTCGACTGGCGATAAATAACCCTCATCGACTATATTTTCCCTAACTTAATGGTTAAACCTTGTACCTAGTCACTTTGGGAAACATAAAAAAATACATTTTTCTAGTTAAATGGCGTCAAAACTTATTAGTACACCAATAGAGTACCCAAGTAAGTATATGTATATTTTTGTCTGAGTTTTAATAGACTATTGATATTTAAATATTAATAAATTTATTAATTTCATCATCCATCATCATCCATCCATCAGCCAAAGGAAGTCCATTAATTTACAATTTAAATATCGTCAAATTTGTTTTGTTTGTGCACTAGCAGCATAAATCTTTGCATAATGTCGCTTACGTTTTGAGACACTTTGTTGATATTTAAATGTGAAATGAAAGAAAATTCGATTATCGTTCATGTACGCTATTAAATAGCACTTTTGACAAGTCAATACACGTGTGTTTAATCTCTTACAAAACACTTTTTATAATTTTAATTACATTAAAATTACTTGTTTTTCGGTTAACTTATAGATTATTTAAGTAATTTTATAGTATTTTATACTATTTTTATTTTTACTAGGCCTTCCCAGTTTTGACATCATACACAGCTTAAATACGCAGTCCTAGAGGCTCTCTACATAATGAAATTGTCGAAAGTGATTACTTTCATGATTTTTCGTATTCCATAAACACGGGCGTCTGGGGACCCCATTACCATACGAAAGTTGAACGTACAACGCCTATTACTCATTTGGTATGGAAATTTGACGGAATACCCTTTGTTTCAAATGTTTTAGATACTTAGATAAACGTGATGTCAATTTTAAATGGCATTTTGTATGCGTATGCTGTTTGGTTATGCAACTGAACTGTTTTTCGACTTTTTAATACTAAATAGATTCTTATAACATTCCTTTCGTCTTGCTGTTTGAATAATTCACTTTGAAGTGATAAAGTTTTGCGTTTTCGTGAAATTACTGACTACATTTTGCTATTGCATTGGAGTTATACATGTACTGAACATAAAAACTAATCCTTTACTAAGCCTCTGTATTTTTACAATACCTTTGATAAGTTTAGCAATGTTAACAAATATAAGTCTTAATCTCGCACCAACATAATAGAAAATTATTTATTTTATTAGTCAGGTATTCTGCTACTTATGTAAACATTTTTGTGGTTTAATTAACTGTCTATATACCTTTATTCACGTATTTAATTATCATTTATATAAAATGGCATTTTGAAAGCCTCCGTAGCGCAGTCGGTTAGACGCCGGCTGTGAAACGAGAGGCCGCGGGTTTTATCCTGCACAGAGACAAATGTTTGTGTGAACGACAAGTATTTGTCTCGGGTCTGGGTGTTTGTGATACCGAAAAGTTTCTCGTAGTAACTGATACCTATAATACAAGATTTGATCTTAGTGTGGGGTCAGAATGATATATGTGACTGTTGGGTGTAATATTTTATTTATTTAATCCTTTGTTGCACTTTAAGAAACAATTACAATAAAGAAATGGCACAATAATAACAGTACAAGAGGCGGCCTTATCACACTAGGCAATTTCTTACAGGCAACCTTGTATTTATTTATTTATTATTATTAAAAATACTTTAACTTCAAAACAAGACGATCAGTTTGGTCCCTCTACACTACACTCCTACTTAGCATTTACCATATTCGTACGTAGATTTCTTAACAATAACAACTGCACAATTAATTATAATCCTTGTAAACATCCAACCACTTTGAAATTGTAATGAGCGCGCACTGTTTCACTTTCAACACAATTATCTCGCGAGCACTCACCGTGTTCATCTGAAACCACTAATCACTACGTACAAAAGCGGTTAATTATCTACTTCACGCCCTTAATTAATGTTTTGTTCGCGTAGTGGTGGAGTGATGTGAACTGCGTCTTGAGTTTACCAGGTAGTGAACTGCATGAATATTTTGATTTAAATGTGAAAATTGTAGCACTGTAATTTGATTTTTGACTTGCTATTTCGTTACTCATATTACACCTTAGAAATTCTTAAACTGTAGCATTTTATTATAAGCTTTATCTAACAATATTAGACATGAATGTAGTATGCGGACGATATACTGTGTCTTTAACCTAACGCGTGGAGTTTTAAAATCAGTACTGTTTACAATTAAGCTATTAATAATGATCTGTAAAAATAGTATAAGATAAATACCTGTTAGCTTTAAATATACATATGTTTGTATATATTACACACTCCTCGACTATAAATTTGCCTTAAAGAACAAATAAAACAAACAATTCCAACGAAAGATAAGAGCTAAATCTACTGTACTCACCAAAGCACCATTCCCGAAGATGATGATCAGCGATGACGGTCGATGACGTCAGTGTCAATGATGGCATAATAAGACACAAAACACTGGCACTAGATTGTACACATAACACAACACAATATCGGAATAAAACAAACAATCCATTTGAAGACTAAAACTAAATCTACCTTATTTAAATATCTAAAAAAATACCCTAAAAATAATTCCTTTTATTCACGCATATTATTAAATTATGTAGTACTCGTATATTTGATACGCACCTTTGGAAAATCTTGAATCGAGTATCTTGAAGCAAAAGTATTTTTTATATAAAAATCAGTACTATTCTCAATTTATCTATGAATTTATAATATTACAACAAAACCTTGAATAAAAAGAAATCCTGTCGGTTTCGAATACACACTCAATCTTTAATATACCCAAAAACAAATAAAATAAAAGCGAAATCTACTGAACTCACCGAAGCACCACTCTCGGAACTCGATGATCAGCGCCGACAAGTAATGACGTCAGCGTCAATGAAGGCACATCATATCACAACACTTGCACTTGATTGTCCACACACAATACAAGAAAATTTGCGTGGCTACAGAGCACTCATACGCTTTCAGAAGCTTACACGAAACTGAAGTACCATCTCTGCAGGAGCGCAAAAGAAAACTAACTACCCTCTAAATCATATATCATAAATATACAAAACTAATAGTGGGAGTCAGTATTTTTATTAAATACCCCCGAACACATCGAGGTACTAAATCCAAAAGTAGAAGGACCAGTAGTAGAAATTAGATATTGATTATTATTGAAAGTAAACGTTTCAAGATATCTCTTGTGACCCCGCCATTGTCACGCTCAGCGACAGTGTGCTCTCCTGATACTTGATTTTATATAAATATCAGGCTATATACGCTAAATGCTCAGCGTTGGTACATCCATTAGTTCTCCATCGTACTATCCACTTGCGGGTTAGCGAACTTTAAACTTTTTTTGTTTATTGCAATGAATGGCGAGACAAGCATGCCATTTGATGACGGTAAGTTATACGACCGCTCATGGACAGTAGCAAAACCAAACAACACCATGAATTATAAAGCAATGCTTGGCATTCCACTTAGGTACTATACGATGTGTTGCTTTAGCGATAAGTATGCATCTCATCGGTTACCCGCGGCCACAATGATTTACATACACTATTTAACAATATCGTTATATATAACTATGTGTAAGTGCGTGGTGGCCTGTTGGTAACGGACCAGACGCGGCTGCCTACATGTTCACGGTGGTCGAGGGTTCAAATCCCAAGGCACACCTCTGACTTTTTGGAGTTATGTGTGTATTGATAATCAATCACCACGCACTTTAACGGTAAAGGAAAACATCGTGAGGAAACCTGCATACCGTAGCGATTTTAAAGAATTTCTACGGTATGTAAGTCCGGCAACCCGCACAAGGCCAGCGTGGTGGACTATATGGACTAACCACTCTCAATCGATTCTCTCGATTGTAGAGTAGGCCCGTGCCCAGCAGTGGGACGTATATGGGCTGATGGATGATTTAACAATATCAAAGCCATCATTATCCTTAGCTACTTTATACAATTTTCAAAGCGATAAAGAATGTTGCCGAAGTCAGTTACATTTATATAAAATCTTAATAATGTAACCCAAGAGAAAGTATAGAAACTAGATCACCAATGGGGATATCAACGATAACAGCAACATTTCTATAAAAATATTTATTCATCGTACGTAAAATAGGAAACGGAAATGAGTCAAGATATAAATATATAATTATGAACAGATGCAATCTGAAGTCTATTAGAATAAATGAATGCATCAAAATTCTAGAACTCTTTACTAATTAAACAACTTTATACATTTCAGATAACAGTAACCGCATCGTGCGTAACTGCAGACAATCACGACAGCAAAGGAAATGAACTGAACGAGAGAAAGAACGACAAACGCGTCAGGAGACAAGAGTCTACCATGCTGATCGACAACTTCCCAATGGAGTCCGTATACCAAAAACCAAAGGTGGTCAACTATCGCCGGTTATCCAGAATATCAAGGCAACGGTACGGACCAGGAGGACCGACCTACGGACCCCCGAGACCTAAATACGGACCTCCGAAATCTAGCAGAAAACCAAGTAAGAAATACAAAAGTAAATACGGAAATCCAAAATACAGACCAGCTATTGTCAGACGGACTCCAAAACCAAAGTCAAGGTATGGGCCACCAAAACGCGCAATCAAGCCATCATACGCTCCGCCTAGGAAAATACCTCCACAGTACGCGTATTATCCATCAGAACCGGCTGGTTTTGGAGAACCACCATCTAACTTCGATGGAGACTACCGACCAAAGCCAAATTACGGTGAACCACCAGTCGATTCCTACGGAGCTCCGATCAAATCAAATCTAAACGATCTATATCCTTCCCTTCATCATTTTGACGGAGGCGAATACAACGAAGACCTTAGCAAATTCGCCCAGCAATACCAATCTTGGAGCGCTCTCCGTAACCACAATATGGATAGTTCGTATGCTTCTTCCAAAAGAGTGCCAGCAGTCGTCAAACCTCAAGATATTTTTGTCACGCCCCTACCGAACGACAATGAAGAAAGTCTAAACTCATATTCTGAAGTTTACGAGCACAGACAGAGTTTAAAAGATCAAAAACAAAACAAGAATAGAAAGAGAAATCCACCAGCAACAGAGAGTAGTAAAATCGTCACAGCCGGTTGGAAATCTAAACATAAGCCTGAAGAAGACGATGATATTATAGTTGGTGGACAATACGCTGAACCTCCAGCTAGGTACGTCGCGAAATTCACGCCCAGCGCCCCAATGTATCAAGACGATGAGTTTTCGCCCGGACAATACGATTCCGAAGGCGCGGCATCTGCAACAGTCTCCACATATGTGAATTACAAAAACAGCAACATGGCGTTCAGTCCACAAAATTTAAACGACGCATTTAGTATAGTAGATAAGTAAGTTTATTTTAGTAAATTTTGGGATTTGGTTAAACGAATTTTTAGATAACTTTTCCGATCCTTCAAGTTTCACGTCAACGGGTGTGAAATTTGCAATGATCAAATAAAATCCCAAGATTGCTCAATACTTACATTTAACTTATTTATTAAAATTTACTTTTCTTATTGTTTTTGGAGATCTCATGTAATTATTTTCTCTTTGTAATCGTGTTATCCACCGTAACGTTTTATTGGGGTAAGACTGGTATTGTAGATTTTGTATTAAATTATTGTAACCGTTGACTTTTTATTATCTTCCATCCTTTTAACATTTAGAGTAAAATTAATTAGCAACGTCTCCAAAGATCTATAATAGTTCATGCAAATTATTTTTATGAAATTAAAAACTTGATTTCTATTTTAGATTTGGAGCGATTTCTCAATTCCAATCAATCAATTTAACAAATTTAAATGAAATTAAATCTATGAAAAATGCATTTGTTCTAAATTTACTTAAAATAGATCTACTTTGAAACTATTTGTATAAAAATAAAACATCACTCGCATGATCACTATATTATAATCAACAAACTTAAACGACTTATATCAAAATCTTATACGACTCCAAGTCTTAACAATTAACTACAAAACTAAAGTAAAGCGAAACACTCGAAAAAGTTAGTCCGTATCTCATTATCCACACATTCCAACTAAATTTGTCCTTGAACCATGATCAGCCAAAACTTTTCAATGTGGATAATAGCACAGAATACATATGGGATCGAAATTGAAATACATTATCTATTTCAACTGCAACAGTAAAACATTTACTTACAGCAAGCGTTCCTAGCATATCTACAAATCTGAGATTTTGTAAGGAATTTGTTAATATAATTATAAACAAAAAGGTTTAAACAAACTTGCATAAAATAACAATGACAAAATTCAAAAATATGCAAATCGTAATACTGCGAACCACATCTGCATAGAAAGTGGTAAACATCATTCACATATTATTACCAAAAATAGATAATGTATTTCCGTTTACAAGTTTCTGGGAATGTTTTAGAAAAGAAACCGGTTGGACGCATTCGTGTCTCAATATGCACATCGTACTTTCCTTGGGAATTCCATCATCGTCCTCTTTTTGGGTCTTTTAGAGCCAGCGCATTTTGGCTGGAAATGTGCTTCTTTCTTCTAGCATTGCCGCATGCTGCTCTAGCTGCTTCGCAAGCGCAATGTGCTGCCTGCTTAGTAGCTGAACATTCAGCACAAGCGCATTGCAGCTTATGCTGTAAGTGGGCCAGCCTCGCTCTGGCCTCGGAAAGGTTGTGACATTTCTCTTGGAGCCCGAATTTCGTCTTCTCTAAAACGCAGTGCGCTGACTTCTCCAGTTGATTCGCTAGTTGCGTCGCTTGCACCATCAGCTTGTGCTGTTGGGTATTAAATTTATAAATAGAAATAACTTTAAACATGCCTTAAATTTTGTTGCATTACACTGACAATGACAGGTAGATACAGGGTCAGTGATTGACCCAGGAGAGCAAAATAGTTACTTTCCCGAGCCACAAATAGGGAGTTTTGATCGATATGTACGCAAATCCTACTCGCTGCAAGCCAAACAAATAAAACATCACAAATAAATGTAGTGAAAAATGCTAAGCTATGAATAACCTAAATAATATTTTGTTAATATTCAACGAATTTCTAAAGTCATAGATCATAACTGCAAATAAGAAAGCGAGCGCATTTGACTATGGCGCATTGCTAAATCTCGAATAATAAATAACTTATTAAAATGCAAATATTAATCCGATAGAAATGCTAATGAAGCGCCAGCAGCTAAAAATAAATTCACATAGGTATAATATCGCATGAATTTAATCAAATAACTTTACAAAAATAAAACGACTTCTTCAACTTTTATCCACCATTCTGTTCGGTATCATTTCTTTTTGCAAAAGCACGCGTAGAATTTTTTCGAACAAGTCTTTAGGCAAACTGGAGCACAGGACAGCGCGGCGGCAGCCGCCATAAAAGCGTACAATGACATGCAAATCATTTCGGACTTCAAACTTCACCTAGTCTTTCAGATCTTCTATCTTCAATCTTCGCCACCAGATCACACCTTCGGGAAAAATAAGGCAAGTTTTACGAAGTGTTCAAAGGATTCTCTTCAACAATTACTACCAAATCGTATTTCAACATTTTAGTCGGATATGGTAGTAACCGCACTTCGTAAAACTTGGACTGCCCAATTTGATTCCCGGTGCTATGATCTGGTAGGAATTGTTGAAGATAGAGGACAATAAATTATAGAAATATTTGTAGGTAAGCTGGATCTAATTTAACTTTATCAGTAACCATCTGCGCTCGTTTCAAATGACCATTACTGTAGTATAACTTCCGCGAATTATTTTACGCGCGGATAGCACTACTAGATGATCAAATATAATTGATATTATTATACTCAATTTCTTAATTACTGTTCCCAAAAAATAATCAATAATCTTGAATGCTTTAATCGCTGTCTATATACATCCACTATAAGGCACAGACATTCGTTACGATTGATATTTCTTTTGACCATAATCCTCGACACTAATCTATTACACATATCTTTAAATTTCTTTTGCAAAATTCTAAGTATGCATCACCTACTTGATTGTCTTTGATTCAGATGTTTCCTCACCTGTGCTGTAGATTGCTGTGCAGCCTGTACGGCAGCATTGACAGTCCCCTGCTGCTGGTGTACAGCAGCTGTGTTCTCAGCGACGACTGCCTCGGCTTCTTTTACTTCCTGTTGTAATTGTTCTACTACAGCTTGCTTACCAGCAAGCGCTGCTTCTGCTGCCTTCGCTGCTTGTAAAGCTTTTTCTGCTAGTTGTGTTTTTACCTGTATAATTGAAGAACTATTAGAATTGTTTGACACGGTCTTCATAAGTATTGTATTTTAAACATACTGGAAGGGATCCGATCAATTGTTTGTAAAACAATATGTAGAGTACAGTCTAGTCATTCTGTCGCCTCTCTATCGGCAATAGATTTGCCTATAGTACTTAATAGGATGAAAAACTGTGTTTCGTATTGAAAACTACTACAAACAATTCCAATATAATGATATATAATAAATCGACAATAATTTAACTAAGGGAACTAAACCTCGATAAACCATTGTAGTTAGTTTGTGAATAGCGTTCGAGAATATAGACATATATTTTTGTTCTAACGTTCTACTTGAACACCTTAGTTAAGTTAATAATTGTTTGGTATTATAATGCTGTTTATATATTACTTCTTTCGTGCTCTGTTGATACAGATTTTATAATAACACTAAAAAAAATATTACCTGTAATTCGTTATGACATTCCGAAACTCCAGCACTCAACAGTAAAGACACGAAAATTATAGTATTTTAATCCAAATTCTTCAATACATTTCATCTTTAATAGCAAATCTAGTACAACAATAGCAATCCTTACCATATGGGCGGCCTGAGCACCGGCCGCGTTTTGCGCCGCCTGAGCAGCTTTAGCCTCCGCGGCTGCTTTCTGTGCTATACTAGTGGCACACTTTCCTTTACAGTCCCTCTGAGCTTCCCGCACTCTCGTCTCACTCCGCTCTTGTCCCAGACTGGCCTTCTCCACCCTCCTCTCAGGGAACCCCCAAACTGACGCCGTCAGCAAAATTAACACCAAAAGTCTCATTTATACACACTTTATCAACCTACGGCTATGACGTGGCAATCTTCTTGCCTTGTTTACCCTAAATAAACTACATAAGTTACTTTTACCTTCACAGAATGGTGGATAAGAAATTTTCGTTTTATGTGTAAAACAAGCGAATCACGATCTGATGGTTTGACAGGGTGACATTGATGCTTCTAAATTGGAAAATATTTTTTAGTGCTTAAGTTTATAGAGGTTTGTTGTGATTCAAACAAGAACTGGGGAAAGAGGATTTAATGTTTCTGGAAGTCTACCGCTCAGAAACAGTGAAAGTATATGAGTAAATATACAACCTGCTTCAAGGTCATCATCAGCATCAGCCCTAAAAAGTCTCTACTAAAGATTTTCACAGTCTTGTTGAAAGTGACCTGCATTCAGCGAGATTCCTATGGCATATATTAGATCGTCTATATAAGTTATTTTATTTTAGTAAATGCGATTACTTATAATTGATGCAAAAACTAGTTAAAACTGTTCGATTATAATCGATGTAAGCATTTGTCCAGAAGAAGAAAAAAATTTAGAAAACTCCCGAATGAAAGGGAACGAAAAAAATCCGTCGATACAGAAGTAAAGTGACCTTTACAGAGCGGCTGAGTAGGATTTTTTTTATATTATAGGAGATTAAATGAGAGAAGCGGAATGTTGAGTTGGATGGAATTTAATTAGAAGCGCGGATGTCCAACAGTGGACTGGTATTTTTTAAGATAATATAGATGAAGCGACCTGATTAATCTTTTAAAACCATATCCGATTGGTAAGTTTAGGTAGATGCACACACGTAATTTATCTGCGAAATGCCTAAAAGCTTTCTGCTGCAAATCCATGGTCCATGAGTATAGAAAAGGTTTCATTACTACAACTGGCTACAAAAATACATTACAGAAGAAATAATTGACACGCGGCTTCTTGACAGTTGCATCTTGTCATGGAGTAAATTTTTTGTTGTCTGGTGTAACGATTTACAGAAAATTATGTGTGCTGTCATAAGGTACTTTAGTGTTACGCAATTGTGAGAGGTCTGAGTGATTCCCTCTTAGCATTTTGCGGACACTACGCTACCGGTGACAGGATTAGTGTATACAGGTCAGTATTTGATAAATAGTTTATATTTACTTGTCAGTGAGCTTTCTCATAGCTAGTAAATATGTAGGGTTGGAGGTATTTATTTCTGACTGTCTGTGTATCTGAAATAAATGAATACACCCAAGAGTCACTTATATATACCTAAAAATTTAGGGTTGGAGGGATTTATGACTGACTTTGTGTCTTAAATAAATAAATACGCCCAACAGTCACTTATATAGTCCTGATCCAACACTAAGATCGAGTCTTGTGTCGCGGGTATTAGGAACTACATTTCGGTCTCACAAACACTCAGGCTCGATACAAATACTTGGTCTTCACACAGACACTAAGAATAAATCAAATATGATGATCTTAATGATAGAAGAGGCTCTTACTCAACAGTGAATTTATATAATATGTCAGTTTGTTTTGTATTATGTTAGTTCATTTCCTGTGGATGATGAATAAGTGTGGTCTGAAGAAACTTTTTGGATACAAATAGTTATATTCAAGATGTATCACAAATATATGTCTCTCAAAAGCCATATGCTTTATTCACCTTGAAATTTTTAATCCATTTCAAGTAGTGTATTGTGTTTTTTTTACCGAATAGTTTTATAAATTTTGGTTAAGAATTAAGAAGAAATTTAAAGCATCAGCACTACTTACCAAGTGACTAGTCATAATCGTCTATTCTTCCTAGATGTCTGGCCTACACTGCATATATGCACTATCTGGTATTCGGAAGCAAAGTTTATAAATAGTTTAGTACATTTTATAAATAAATAATCATAATCTTCAGCTACAGAGAATCTCCCGAAAACAAGCCTTATCAGCAGCGGTCATTGAATAAGACATCTTTTCCAGAAATTTTCTGCTATCACCTTACATTACCACTAAACATTTGTCTTATAAAGGTTTAACAAATTAAATAATTACTGTTCTTCCACAGAATAATATAGCAGCCTGGCTGCATCTACCCAACTAGAGGAGGTGGCAAGCTGTCGCCGAATGAAAGATGATTTGCCTCTCTTTGTACGCCCTGATCGCGTCCGCCACGATCCTCGCTTGCGTGCCCGTCTGCTACAAACAGCTGGAGCTCAACAAATTCGTCAAGTGCCTCAAGAAATAAGCGCGAAACCAACCAAGAAAGAACCATGATCATTTGTATGTCTTTGTGCACCGTTCTGCTCGCCGTCGGCTGTATAACATGCGTCCCTATAATCTTAGACAGCAACTGGCCCAAAAAACAAGTGCCCAAGAAAGTGGAACCCAGCCCTTCGTGCAGAAGTCCATGCTGTCCGAAAAGATCTTCTATTAAGTGACATTAAACGATGCAAGTGAAAGTTTGTTTGTTTTTTAAATTAGCTGATGAGAATTAATGCATATATTTTGGTTGATTTATTTAATATTGCATTTGTGAGTCAAATAGAAATTTCATCGCAGATCGTAAATTAAAAAGTTATGGCAGATTAGTATAATTATTATTAGCCTTTATTTAGCCAGTCAACAAACGCAAATCTTAATTTCTAATGTGCATTTTGTGCTACTGTTGAATAGCGTCGTGACTATGAATCTTGGAGAAGAAAGTGGTTAATTCACTGCGTCGCTCAGATAGCACGTTTTTGTTTTTTGACCCTTAACAGTCATAAACACAAATCTGATTGGGATCAGTCTGTGATCAGTGAATTCAAGTGTAATGGTGTTAGGAACATATTCTGTTGAGTTGACTTGGCGTGTGAAATGTACTAGGAAGAGCACTGACGTCCGAAATACAGGTAAACTTCTTTACCTAGTTTAGATACAGTAGCCACATAAAAATGTATAATAAGTTATGTATACAAATCAACATAATATAAAAAAATAAAACGAGAGGGTATTTGGTCGAACTCCACGTTCAAAATATCATTGATAACACAATTATTTGTGTAGCTTTGGGTTCGACGACCTGGTAAAGGTCGCGGGACGTCGCTGGATGCAGGCTGCCTCCAACCGATCAGTGTGGATATCATTAAGGGAGGCCTATGTTCAGCAGTGGACTTCCTTTGGCTGATGGATGGATGATGATGGGGATCGAATCCGCGACCTCTTGGTTTATAGGTGGCTTCTAAACAAATTACGCAACAGACCACAGTCGAGCATATAACAGCATTTAGTTAACTTTATTTAAACTTAAAATTTCTTCAGCTAATTTCTGATTCCTGATTTCAAAACACGATTTTAGAAAGAGCTGCAAAGCAATAAATAATACCCAGCGCATTAATAAATAAAATTAAATCCATTTAGTCACACACAAAATTCTGACCTAACAGTAAGATAAAAGTCTTGTTTTGGTTTGATGCGAATTTTATATTCTTTCATAATCATCTGCAACCACAAGAAATCTACATAGAGCTTCCTCAATGAGTAAATTACTTAGAAAATAATTTTAAAACATTCTCCGTCAACGATTATGTTTGATAAAATATATAAATAAACAAATAAATTATAAATTAATACACCAACAGTCACATACACAGTCCTGACCCCACACTAAGATCGAGTCTTGTGTCGTAGATATCAGAACCTACGAGAGACTTTTCAGTCACACACAAACATTTGTCTGGGTGCCGAGATCGAACCCACAGCCTTACGTTTCACATCCGGCGTTCAACCAACTGTGCCACGGGGGCTTTCGATAAAACCATATATGTAATAAAGATGTTTAATAATACTAACCATCGACCTTCTTTCTAAATCCTTTGACAACAGCATTATAAAAAGAAATTTCAAATTTGGAAACTTGCACATTGGATATTTTGAAGTTGACATCAAAATTGGGGGAAATTTTCTCGTGTTATAAAAACATACGCAATGCTAGTGAAATTACTGTGGAATGTAGCTAGGATAATACTTTTATCCTCTCTGTCGTTTGGCATTTGAGCTGATGCCGATGTACAGATCACCTCTTGCGCTCTGAGTGCAAGAGCGGGTGTGGGCGAGCTGAAACAACTGTAAGTATCAAATCCCCAGCCCCCTCTCCTGATTTAAATGTAGATTATGGCACTGTAGACAGTAGCTTGAGATATATCATCGCTTAAACTAAATACCTTACTCATAACCTGACGACTCATAACCTCTGTACATTGACGAATCTCCGTGGCACAGTTGACGTTAAATTTTAACGGGTTCGATTCCACACTGAGACAAGTGTTTTGAGACCAAAATGTCTTAGTTTCTGACCAAAGATAAAGGTTTTTCTTTACTCGTGACTACAAAATTGTTGATAGATTTATTCATTTTTAGTAGATATTATTTTCATCTACTACCCTATTATTTAACCTTTCATATCACAATTTATTTAGTTTAATATTTTAATTATTCTTTAGTGTCATTTAGTCTATGCTTCTAAATACCGTATCACAAATTTCAACTTCCTATGTATTCATTAAAAATTGTGAACATCAAAACGCGGTTCCAATTTTACAACTTAATTGATATGTTAATGCGCAAAATTATCGGCTACTTTCCAACAAACTTAATTGCTTTCCTCTGGAAGTGACTGTAAATTTGGAAGAAAGTATTCCACCGATGCAATGTTGAAAGATAAGCTTATTTATTAATATTTCTTGTTTGATATATATATGCTATCGTTTTCCCAATGTACTTCGGTTTTTGTTTCAGGTCCTATGGTGGACTTCATTCGACTGGGATCGTATTGGTTTCAAAATCTACTTGCCTATTAACCTTACCTTCAATAGAACAGCTGAAACTATTGACATCGGAAGATTTATAAATTCCTCACTCACTGAAGTGAACTCTTCAACTTAAAAATTATCGAGCAGTTTTGATAATATTGAACAATGTTTTGCGTTTCTTGCGGTTCAATATTAGCCGCCGTAGGACTGATTGTGTTCGGCCCATTAGTATGCGAACAACTCATGAACTGTTTGAAGAAGAAAAGGAAGAAATGAATGTGAGAATCCAAAAATAAAGCTTTGACTACTATATTAATTATATACAAATTTTGTTTTATTTTATACAATTAGTTTGTATTTCTACTTAGCTTTAGTTACCTGCCTTTATATTTCATCGCGCATATTTAGAACCATCTGCATTATCTATTCCTTTATTTTTTCTTTATCTTTCGTGTCTTATGCAGAATGAAGTATTTTAATTAAAGGATCAGATCAAGGTGAGACTTCTTTGAATGTTTCAACTTTGCCCATCTGGACAAATTTAATTTTATTCAGAACAATGCTTTTATTTTACCATCTTTCTCGATTGTTTCAGATCTTCGGCTGTTCCACGCAAATCGTGTCAGCTTGAATTTTTCTGCGCTCGTGCTAGAAAATTGTCTTCTGATTTGTGTAATATTGGATCGAAAAATTGTAATATGTGTTAATGTTAATTTGAGACTACCATGATTTGCCTTGGAATTGTAACGGCAATAGTAGGTGCCGGAGTTATTGCGTGTGGTCCTATTTTATGTGAACGATTTTTGAAATGTTTTCTTAAAGCGAAGTAATTTTTAGTGAATATATAAGCTCGCACCTTTGTATTAATGCATTAATGTAAAATATATAGATACAATCTAAATTGTTTTTTATTTATAACACTTTGTGACTTGTTTTCTAATCATAATCATTGATTTCCATTAGCCAGTGCAGTTTCATTGACGATGTAATTTTTATTTATGATTTTAAATCTGATTTTACCATTGAGAATTTGGAGAAATTAAGTCATCCTTTTGTTATTAGATATTTTGATAACAGTAACAAATTACATTTGCTAATTTAATAACCTTGTACGATGAAGTTACTAAATCAAATGTCCTTGTTTCAGATTCAAATGTATGCATGATTTGCGTGTCGTTGCTAAGTTTAATCAGCGCTGGAATCATAGTGTTTTGTCTGCCTATATGTACCAAGAGCTTCTTCGATAGGAAGTGCAGCTGCCCCGCCGTGCCCATCTGCCCAGACTGCGGCATGCCGTTCTAAATCAATGAGGGTTTCATCTACTTCTAATTTAGAAGCTTTATTGCGTCTTCTTAATTTGTCAGCATAAATCAAGATGATTTGCATGACGATTGCTACAGCGATCACTGCAGCTGGCTTGCTCGTGGTAGGACCAATGCTTTGTGATAGATTCTTATGTTGTTTGCTGAAGTCTAAAAAATGATGTATGTGAATATGGTAATTATTTATAACTATATATTGTGATAAATTAAACATCAGTTGAAGTCTTTATTTACTGTAGCTTTGTACTGTTATATCTTGTGAAGACCTAAAATTAAACTGCAAGATGAGTCAATCAAAATGCTTTAAAATTATTAAGTTGGTGTCACATCAAATTTTCTAACTTATAATATTAGGAAATTTGAAACTACATTAGAAAGTTTATCCTCAGCAATTTACGTAAAGTTAGGAACTGGCTGGTGTTACGCGGTGTAACGTATCCTTCGCGGCGAACATTTATGTTGCTGCACTAATGCTCGCTTTGTAACATGTTGAATTGTGCCCCGTAAATCCAGTCAGACCCCACCTTTATGATATTTTCTGCGCTTATATCTTTAAACATATAAATTGATTATGAACTGTTGATGCGAAACAATGATTTTAATTTGTCACCACAGGGCAGAAAGGTCGTTTTTATTAGTTTTTTTATCGGAATAAATAAATGATACATTCTTGTGGATTAATGAAAATACACGTGGAAATTAGGAAACATTTTAATTCTAAACACCTAAAACATACACCGTAATATCACTTGACTGAATCCGCGCTAGACTACTCCTGTTTTGTCTCTTCCTTTGAAAACGTCTATTAATTACTTGAACTCGACATCTCATGAAATTTTATTTACACTGAGGAAGTGATTTCAGTATACGTATAGCGTTACTATGCATGAACCGATGCTAGTAGCATGATTTGGGAGACCAAAAGTTTGCTTCAAGGGTAAGAAGTACAAGTTTTGAAGAATCAGCTCATGTAATTAATATATACTTCCTTTTGATGATCAATTCAATACAATTCGAATTCATCATTCTTCCGTTGATTAGGAAGCGACAAAACAGGCTTGGAAAGTATAAAAAATTGAGCAAATACGTTATTCTCCTATACGTATCTGACGATTAATAAATAAGTTAACAAGTCGTTATGACACTAACATTAGATATCGTGAGCGTCGAAATGGCGGAATCAGTGATCCTTAATTTGCCACAAAGTTATTAACGAAGTGAATAGAAATACAGCGGTGAATGGAGATCAAACCAGTCAGCTTGAATCAAAATTAAAAGTTATTCTCGATATTTCCAACTCACAATCAGTCTTTCTTGAATTTGGAAAAAACACAAAAGTTACGTCATATATTTTTATAGTTAATCACTCGAATAATTTTGTCCCAATACATCCCTACATTTCTATTCACTCCGTTTATTTGTTACCTAATGGATATTCTAAAAATGATTACCTTAATTTATACAAAGATATTTAGCAAAATCACTAATCCCGCCATTTTGACCCTTACTAATTATTGACTAAAAATTTGAAGGCTACGTTTCGTTTTTCGTTTTACTTCGCACCGCTCTTTCCGCGGTCACAATCGCCACAGCTTCTTTCCTTAATCTTAAATTTCTTCTGCCAAGTACAGCTTCGTCTAATTTGTCTATAGCTGCTTTCTGAGTAGGATTTAGTCCTACAAGCCTCGACATTGTCGTTGGCAGGACTATCTGTATATTCTCTGTATTTACATCTTTATCTTTACCTATTCTTTCAGCACTAGATCTGTAAAATCTTCTAACAGGCGCTGGATTTTCTACTTCTTTGATTGCGTCGAGTTGGTCAGTTAGTTTCACTTGCTTCACTTGACTCAGGTCTATATGTTGTATTTCTTGCTTTATTATTTCTATTGTTGGTGTAGTTTCTACTGGTTTCTCTGTTGTTGGCGCTTTTGTTGTTGTTCCATTGCTGTATCTAAGCGTCATTCTTCTTCGATGTTTGCGTTCCCTTTCAGAGGATGTGCTGAGGTTTTCTGTTGAATTAGCTTCTTTGTTTACGTTAAATCCGGCGTTTACTGTGACAAATCTATATTCAGAACTGGCTTCTTGGCTGTTCACTCGCGTAGTGTTTCTGCTACTTCTAGTACTATTGAGGTTTCTATTAGCTCTGTACACAGGGGAGGGTTCCGTACTATATTCTACCTTGTGGTTGTTTCTCTCGTCGACGTATGGTTGAGGAGTGATGACTTGTATAGTGTTGAGTGCATCCTTAGTTTGAAGTTTAGATGTGTCCTGATTTTCAAGAATGGAAATGGCTTCTTTGATGCCTTCCACGTCTTCAGGGTTAGCTTGATGACCTAGAAAATATGAATTGTGTTAATAAGGTTTCCCAGGTTTTATTTCACCGTTCAAAAAATAACAATCAAACTATAAATAACAGGGTTAGCACTAATATTTACTTGAGAACATTCCGTTTATGAAACAACTTTTGAAATAATATTTTACTTGTTATTGATATTGCTTCACCAAAATAAAATTGAACAGTAAACTTTAGTTAATTTACTTTCCTCCTACTACTACTTATTTTGCCAACAATACAAAAGAACCCTGACCTTAATGGCAATCACTATACCACAAATATTATAAAAATACAAGTAATTTGCATATTGCATACCATCATCTTGCATCTCTTTCTTGTAGGATGAGAAGAAGGTGAGAGCTTTCATGAGCTGATAGCTCTTCGAGACAGGTATATTGGTGTCGTACAGTTTCCTGGTGTTCTTGCAGTCCACGTAGAACCACCAGTTGCACTTCAGTATAGTTTGGTCGAAGAGCGTAGACTCAGGGCAAAGGAAGGACTTCATGACAAGACCATCGTCTGTTAGGGCACAGACGTGGAATACCTGGAATACACATCACAGAAAATAATATTATAGAACACATCAAATAGGATTTGAAGATGGTAGACCCATGCCTACCTTTATTACACTAAAGCAAACATTTTGAAAAATTCTCTCTCAAGTAGAGTTTTGTTCGGTGAATAATATTAGATGCCCAATAATATAAATTCGAACTAAAATTGAATATTAACGATCTATAAAAGGTCTTTAGGCAGCTTTTAGCTTGCATTATCGTTATAATATGCATTAAATAAGACCCCCATGGTCTAAAAAATTATATTGTAATAAGATTAAAACTACAATTCCTTGAATATCCAACTAATGGTTTCTCAGATTTACGCGAAAGTTACACATGGAAATAAAACGAAAAATTACTCACTCGGTCACAAAGCGACTGACTAATACCTCAGTCCGCCCCGTGACTACGAAAAAACCGTAAAGTGATCGAAACGTCGCGAAATTAAAAAATGTTAAATTGAATCAAATTAGCGATAAAATCCGTAAGAATTCGTTTTATTTCAACATACAACTAAGTTACTTTTTTATTATGGGAGGTTTCTACCCTCTGTAGTACAGCGATCAAATCTTTTATGGCGCCATCTTACCATACATCCAAGACTCTCGTCTCCGTACAATCCGGGGAAGTACTTCTGATCACCGCAGTGGAAGTTGGTGTCCGGTAGGTCCACCTTCGTCTGGAAGTGATCGTCGAAGTTCTTCTCGTAGCCGACGGGGTAGTACTCGCGGGGCGCGTTCATTACTTTACCGGTCGTGGGTAATCTTTAAAAAAAAAGCAATTGTCTTTGATTAACTATTAATTATAGTAATTCCAGTGCTAGACATAAACCTCGTTTAAGTAGGTATGTCATATTTTTTTTAAATTCATAGTTAATTACAATATTAATAGAAACTTAACTGGATTTAGTTTTTTACACTATATTGTTTGTATTTATTAGTTACTGTCTATTTCACAAATATTAAATAAATAAATATCACTTGGAGATTTTCAATTAGGTGATATAAACACAATAATATGCTTTTTTTCACGTATTGTAAATACACTTTGTTGCTAATTATTTAAATACTTAATCAATATAAAACGATACCTTTGCGGCTTCTGTGGCACCGCGGACGCCAGGATCTCAGGTTCTGGCTCGAACACCACCGGCTGCTCCGTGGTGGTGGTCGTGGTGGAGGTGGTCGGCGCCGGCGTCGGCAGGTTCGCGTACTTGCTCAGCAACTGCTGCTGCCTCAGCGCTATCGCAGCCTCCACAGCCTCCATAGAAATATTGCCTGCTTTGGCAATCTCAGCAATTTTAGCATTTATATCCTCTTTATTAAACTTCAAAGTCGTATCATCACCGTAACCAGTGATGGAGTTGTAGTCGTCGACCTTCTTCGTGTTGTAGCTGGCAATGTCGTGGACTTGGTGGGGAACTGGGTCTACAAAGTTAGAAACAGGATTGGCATGGACAGTATAGTGTCTGTTTACATGCTGAATTTCTTTGAAAGCAGGCGGTGCGATGACTCGTAAAGCTTGCGTGGGTGGCGAAGCTGCAGGCATGGGAACGAATGGGTTAACAGTGGTTTGGATTGAGTAAATGGGATCCACCATGATGGGAGCGGGGGTGATTTTGAACATCGGCTGAGCGTATTGCACGGCGGTCATTTGCGACACCATTTTTGATATCTGGTTGTGTGAGTGCGGGTGTAACATCTCACTTTGGTAGGGCACGCCGGGGCCCTTCGGTTCTGGGACCTGGAGCGGCGTGTAGTGCTTCCGCGTTGATGACGTCAGCGGGAGGACTTTCAGGGTGTCTTCTTTGGGTGGGAGAGGCTTGAACGCCGGAATTCCCATCGGCATGGGTTTGGCCAGGGTTATGGTTGGCACTCTGTTGATCGGCGCCTCGACTGTGGGTGCAGACACGATGATTGGCTGCATGGTGCTGGAAACCCTGCGGTGTAGGGTTGACAGTTTGTCCATCGCTGCTTGACTGGGCCGGGTCGCGGGCGGCATGACAGGACGCATCATTATTCTGTTCTGTTTGCCGCGTTTCTGAAAACATAACACATTTCTTTTAAGTTATTTAATATTCAACGTATCAAAAACTTTTTAAATTATTTTTTTTGTATTGTATTGTATCAGCCCATATACGACCCACTGCAGGGCACGGGCCTCCTCTACAATCGAGAGTACGATTGAGAGTGGTTAGGCCATATAGTCCACCACGCTGGCCTAGTGCGGGTTGGCGGACTTACACACCGTAGATTTTTTTTTTTTAAATCGCTACGGTATGCAGGTTTTCTCACGATGTTTTCCTTCGCCGTTAAAGTGCGTGGTGATTGACTAACATACACACATAACTCCGAAAAGTCAGAGGTGTGCCCTGGGATTTGAACCCGCGACCACCGTGAACATGTAGGCAGCCGAGTCTGGTCCGATACCACGAGGCCACCATGCACTGTTTTAATTATTGAGACACACAAATTCTCTCGATAATTTTTGGCTAAATTGCTTTGCATATATAAAATGACGCTTGGCAGGTGATTGATGCTCTCTGATTAGGCATGAAGAGTAAAGAAATACATTAATTATCGAAATTAAATCTATTAGCTCACACATCACTCAAAGTTTAATTGTGCAGAACTCGCAATCTAATTGACAGGTAATTTGCTATGATTTTGTTTACACACTGTTCAGTATAATATATTTATTTAATGGATATTTAATGACTATAGTCAGTCAAACGGAAATAGTAGAAGAACTCTAGACGGGTCGCTTTAGAAAGGTTTTTGGGTTATATATATCATTTTTGACAGCCTCTGCTACGCAATAGGTTAGATACCGGCTGTAAAACGACCGGCTGCGGGTTCGATCACCACGCAGAGACATTTTTTATTGGGTCTTAGAATTTGTCACACCAAAAAGTCTCTCGTAGGCTCTGATGACCACGACCCAAGACCTGTTTGTTATTGTGTCAGGATTATGTATGAGTTAGAAGTATTTTTTTATTGCATAAGTCCGGCAAACGAGTATACAGGTCACCTGATGGTAAGTGATCACTGCTGGCCATGAACATCTACAACGCTGGATCATGAATGTGTTGCCGGCCCGATTGCGAGGGGAGCGGGAAGGAAAACGGATGAGAAGAGGAAAGGGGTATTGGGCATAATATTTATTGTTAAAAGTTTATACCTCCTGCTTAGTCGTTGCCCTAGTAGGATCGGCAACAAGGTTAGGCGGAGCTCCATTCTTGACGTTGACGGAGCGTCGTCGGCTCGGGTCCAGGTTGGTGAGGGACTGCTCGAAGCCTAACTCGTCTCCAAGACTAAAACCTGAAATTGAAAACGTACTGAGTTATTTACAAGTTCCAATTTGTATTACTCCTGTCTCAGAAAAGAGACGTGAAGGGAAAAGTAGTGGTATATCTAAGATTTATATTTAGTCACATATATAGTTCTGACCCCACAGTTAGATCGAGTCTTCTGTCGTGAGTATCAGGATTACGAGATACATTTCGGTCTCACAATCACCCAGACCCGAAACAAATACCTGCAGCTTACACAAACATTTGTCTCTGAGCGGGAATCGAACCCGCGGGCTCCCGTGTCTCAGCCGGCGTCTGACCAACTGTCTGAAGAGGCTTTCGGGAGATTTATTTATTTATTTATATTTATTTTCCTATCCCATTGTTTAAAAATAAAATCTTGCAAGGTAATTTAGACCCAATTCCCGATGTCAGATTGGGCCCAAAAAACATTGGAGAATTAGTTGTTCGTGCAGGCAGCAGTGAAGGAGTAACTGACTTATTCTCAAAATGAAATATGTCGAACTTTTGGACATTAATTTTGTCTCCTAGGTTTTAATTTAATTAATCATTCACTATTTTGTATTAACTTAATAAGAACATCAACAATTTAATCATTATTAATCATAGATCTGACGAGTGCGAAATAATAGTTAAAACATGAGAAATTTAATTCTCTCAGTATTGGCTTACGAAATCGAACAAACTTCCAGATAAATGAACAAAGATGTTACTAGTAAAACAACTAGCATCTCAGCTCATAAAATAGCTGTAATTAAAAACACGTCGATAAGCACATAATAATCTTAATTCATATTTATTGATTCATCACATTTCACTCAAGGTCGTACCCGACTCGGTGAAAGTAGCTAACAGTTTATAGTGCTACACCAATATCGATATCGATTATCTAGGCGCGATGATTATCGACTAATCGATTGGTAAATGACTTTTTGGCGATTTATGTGTCGATTATAAATATTAATATTCATGAACTGTTAACAAGTTCTATCAATTGATTCTTGTTGGAATTTTTCCTTTTAAATATTTTAATATTCCTCTACTGATTGATTATGCTATTTAATTGGTTTTCTCGACATATGAAAGTGACAAATTAATTATTGGTTTAATATAGGCCTACTCGAAAGACTTTTTTTTATTGGCTTGAATGGCAAGACGGGCATGCCATTCGCTTGATGGTAAGCAGTACGACCGCTCATGGACAGAAGCAAAACCAAACAACAACATGAATTACAAAGCAGTGCTAGGCACTCCACGGCACTCGTCATCCTGAGACATAAGGTGCTAAGTATCATTATATCCAGTAATTATGCTCACTGGAGGTAGGCTACTCATATGTAAGAGGCCGCCTGGGTAGATACCACCGTAATGTCTCCTTCTTCCGCCAACAATGTAAACGCATCGTTGTGTTCTGATTAGAAGAACATTGTGGCTAACGTAACTACTATACTTTTTATAGGATAAATCATTTGGAAAAAATAATCAATAGCATTTTCAGATAAAGCGCAAAGCTCTCACGGTACACCACAACCAAATTCAACTTGGAACAAGGTCAACCAATATGCCCAAAAATGTAGAATAAGAGAAAATAAAAAAATAATTTCATCGACAATTAAAACGAATAGTAACATAGGAACATCCCTAGCAATATAGACAAACACTTATAAAGATGTCTTAAGTGCTAGTCGAAATGGACACTCGAGCCAGCGATTTGTGAAAGCAAAGCTTAGTGGGTGACGACAGATTGAGGTTGCCAGTCTTATTGGCCCGTTTAACTCGTGATCTTTTAGTTTCCCTAACATAGTAGTGCATATATTAGTAGATAAGTATGAAATAACATAGTGTAGGGCCACGCATGAAAAGATTGGAAACTCCTGCAACGGACAAAGAATTGTTGGATTTTGATTATGAAATAAAATATAACGAAATATTAAGAAACAATAAGACTCAAGGTATTTCCAAAAAAAAAACAGAATTAATTAGTGAGATGTTTCAACACTTTATCCCTGAAGCGGCTAACAGTCATTGGATATATCGATGCCCACTTTCTGTAGGTAGTTAAAATCGCATTCTAAGACCTCGGTGGAGTCTTAAAGGCTATGCCTTTCAGCGTCGCATGTTTGTGACCGACAAGGACGTGTCCATAACAGAAAGCCTCCCAAAGCAAACCGCTAAAACCACTTGAAGAATCTTACTCTCTTTATTTAGAGTATATATAACATGTTTTCTCACTTCCTTTATTTGGCTAAAGTACTTTGCCACATTTCGCATTAATAGACTTATAGTTTTACTAATTGTTTTTATTATTGCTTAGGTCCGGCAAACGAGCAAACAGGTCACGTGATGGTAAGTGATCATTGCCGCCCGTGAACATCCACAACGCTGGATCATGGATGTGTTGCCGGCCCAATTGCAAGGGGAACGGGAAAGAAAAAGGATGTTAAGAGGAAAGCGGTATTGGGCATCCGGCAATCTCACTCACCAAACGAACGCGATAGGAACGATGTCACTTCAGGTCGATCTCCTGTGAGACAGTGGTACCGCCCCGGATGAGCCTGCACATTCATACTGAGTCATGACTGACTACAGCGTAGCTCTACCACTTTCAGATCCTCTAAAGGTTGATATTTATAACGCACATACATCTTTCGTCTATGCATTATTTTATTATGAACGAATAAAAGATGCCATGGTCATTATGTCCACCTATAAACAATGAAATACATAAACTCACGCCTTTTTACCAGAAGGAATAGACCGAGGTGTCATCAGGCCAACCACGTTTCGCTTTGTATGTTCCATCCCACGATGTGATAAGGGGTGAGCCTATCGCCATATTGGGTACAAAATCTTGACTCCGGCCGATATTGAATAGAAAAATAAAAAATCACTTTGCCTGGCCCGAGAACAATGGAATAAAGTGTTAATAAATAAACATACCTAGACTGGCATGTGCTTTGATCCCTCCCAGGTTCCGCACTCTGAACAATCCAGACTTCTTGAACGCACAATTTATTTTGAAACCGAAGTCTGACTCCAACACGCAAAGTGGACTCCCGATATCTGAAAAAAAAACCATAATATAAGAAACTGTACTCGTAATTGAAAATAAGATTAATTTTCAACTGTATTGTTGAGTATGTGAAGTTATCGGCGCCGGGCGTTATCAGGGAAGGAATCGAGGCGCTTCCCGCCCTGGGGTATCCAATGTCGCCTGAAACGCGCGCGAAGGCCACCGAAAGGTTTTTAGTCATTATGCTGGCGTAGCGCAGCGTGGGACGTCCACCCACTAGATGAGTCAGACGACCTGGGGAAGGTCGCGGGACGTCGCTGGATGCAGGCTGCCTCCAACAGGTCACTGTGGAAATCATTGGGAGGGGCCTATGTTCAGCAGTGGACTTCCTTTGACTGATGGATTGGATTGGATGTTGGCGTAGGTTCTTGTTAGGGACGCGACTCAGCCCAATCTCCACAGCGTGCCGGGCTGGTAGGCCAGTGACACTGACATACCCTTTCGGCGTCCTCTGGGGTACCGAAATGGGCAAAGATAACAAAACATATTCAGTCACTTTGCCTTTTTTAAGATGTTTTCAGTATTTTAAACCTGTTATTTACTTATTATCAATGTCTAAAGTAACACGAAAATTGCGTACGGCAATTGATGACTTATTCGCACTAAAACCACGAAATAAACGAATTTCGAAGCTAACGAGCTAGTAATATGATTATGAAGACTCTACAGACTTTATTGAGTAATAAAATTTAAGGTTTACGAGGTTTAGAAAAGGTTTTGTCAAAGATTAATAGACATCCTACCATATAATTTATGTGAATTTTAATAAGAAGTCAAAGGGCTAATTGTATTTTTATAGCTTTTACTAATTTGACAGTATATTGATGTAATATCGTGGATACTAACGATATTTTTTAAATTACATTAGTGTCAAGAAATACGTGGTGAGAACACCTGCATATAGAGGATAGGATTGCATGCTTTACCTTATGGGACAGAACGGAATATGACGGGACGGGAAAGCAGTACTCGTATAGTCGACGGTGGTTACATTCAGTTTAAATATAAAACAGTAAAGCGAAATAATATGGTCTTGATGTGGACTGGACTCAAAAACTATCTGAACCCGGGTGAAGTCGGATGAAGCCGGGTGAAGCCGGGTATGACCGTTAGTAATAAATAAACAACCGCTATTGCCTGCATATTAACTCCAGCTACAATCCAATTAAAAACCAATTAATTCCTAAAATAGACAGCTTCCGTGGCACAGTTGGTTAGACGCCGGTTGTGAAACGAGAGGCCACGGGTTCGATTCCCGCATTGAGACAAATGTTTGTGTGAAACACAGGTATTTGTTTCGGGTCTGGGTGTTTGTGAGACCGAAAAGTCTCTCGAACTCCGGATACCCACGACACAAGACTCGATCTTAGCGTGGGGTCCGGACTATGTATGTGACTGTTGGGTGTATTTATTTATTATTTAGAGATTGCCTGATTACTCAAAACTACAAATAATAAATAATAATAAATACACCCAAAATTAGAGCGATATTAAATTATTGATTTATCCTAGGTATAATTTGTACATAGTAATTACATATATTATGAAAGTACTAAGGCCTTGTATACCTTGTAACCAGCTGCGACCGCCAACATGTTCATGGTGGTAACATGTTCATTTCGTCTCCGATAGGTTAGACCCTTAGGCTTAGAGTATTAATAATACAGAGGGAGCACTCTCATACATTTGCGTATTCAAAAACGTAGATATTTTCTTGTTTGTAATGTTGGTAGTACTGCTATATTGCTGAAAATTTAATTAATTTTTTAACAACTTTCTACAAATTCCGTTGGTAACCGAAATTATATTGAATCATTATCGGTCTAAAACGAGTTTGAGTAGAATTCAATACCCCTAAACAATTTTTTTACATTTTTCTTTTTCAAATAATTCGTGCATGTTGGACCACCTGTCAAATGTCAGCCAATAGGAGGGCAGAAAAAGGTGGCCCGGCACCACCATTAAAACTACGTTTTTGAAGTATAAACGCTCCCTCTATATTATAAATAATAAGGTTAGGGCATAATCCATCCAGGTATATCATAACCACTCTCAATCGTATTCTCGATTGAAGAGGAGGCCCGTGCCCTGCAGTGGGTCGTATATGGGCTGATACGATACGATACGATACGATAATCGATCCAGGCCAACGAATTAACTTATCAGATTTATTAAAATTAAAACAATATTCATATTACAAGCAAGATGCATGAAGATTGCGCCACAGCGATTATAGCATCCCGTTCGGTAAGTTTTTTTCCTCCTAGCGTGACTAGTCCAGGATACAGACCTGCGGACGTGACCTAGATTTCACCGCGCGATGCACCTTCGAGAATCGATGTGGAATGTTTATTATTAGATAATTGAGAGATAGCCTTGCTTATTTGTTATTTAATATTATATGGTATGATTGATTTTTCCAGATTATTTAATTAAATTATTACATTTGATTTTTAATATCACATCTGAAATTAAAGAGTATTAAGCAAAAATGTCTTATTTACATGATTATTTCTATTTTTCTAAAAAACCAAATGACAAACAATATACTTTAACTGCATGCATATTAATTGATGATGATTAAATTACGAAAGGCAAATATCCATATTTGATTCACAAATATTAAAACGCAGATGTTGTCATTTTATTCACAATTTGAAATAAGTGCTGAATAATTTTGATGGTGATGTGGTTAGTCTTTCAATAATTGCTATTTTATTTTAATGGATAAACAATCTTATGGGTGGTACAAGAGTCTACTCTCTCTCTTCGACCACAGTAAGTCCACTGCTAAACAAAGGCCTCCCCCAAGTTATCCATATCGACCTGTTGGAAGCGGCCTGCATCCAGGGACTACCTGCAACCTTCACCAGGTCGTCCTCGTCAAAAATCTACTACTCTATTGATATCCGTAATTAACTCCTTCTGCCATTGCTGTCCTACGAAGATTGAAACCTGGTCCTTTACCTTGATAAGGAACTGACTATAGCTGGTGACTTCCAAGCTTTGCGTTTTGCAAAGTGCCTGATTGCCCAATAAGGATAAAATAGTTATGTCCACAGAAATACTGATATTTAATCTAGTTCCTGGTTGAGTAATGCTCGGTGCTAAAGTAATTCAAGTGTGCTTAGTAAATGTTCATGCTTGGCGCTTAATTTTCTTTTATTGCATAAGACCGGCAAACGAGCAAGCAGGTCACCTAAGTAATCAATGCCGCCCATGAACATTCACAACGCTGGATCACGAATGTCTTGCCGGCCCATCAGGTTGGGAGGGGAGCGGGAAGGAAAAAGGCTGGGAAGAGCAAGGGGGTATTTAGCAACCGAAAAAAAATAACTAAACGAGGAGTTGTACTACACGCGACGCATCTTTTCAGACGCTGCCGATAAGAAATTGGTCGTTTAATAGATAATTTAGTTCAATCTCCGCATTCAGTAGGTAATTATTTAATCAGTAGGTATTTGAATAGCCTACATTTATCCGGATTTCAGCTTTTGTACTGTACAGTATCAGCCCTTACTATACGTCCCATGCAGGGCACGGCACGAGCCTCCCTACAATCGAGAGTGATGATGAGTGCGTGGTGGCCTGTCGGTAACGGACTAGACGCGGATGCCTACATGTTTGAGCATTTGTGCATGGTATGAAATCTATGTACATAAACACTCAATAAATAAGGGATCATGATATGGGGGTGTTAGAATGTAAATTTTATTTTAGGCAGTATAATTTGTTACCTTGTGCATTTTAAAAGAAAAATACATACATAAACACACGCCTTTTTCCCAAAAGGGATAGGCAGAGGTGCTACCAGAACACCCACGTTTCGCCTTGTATATTCCGTCCCACGATGTGATAGGGGGCGAGCCTATCGTCATGTCGGGCACAATTTCCTGACTCCGGGCTAATAATGAATAGAAAAATCCAATATCACTTTGCCCGACCCGAGATTCGAACCCGAGACCTCAGCTTTGTAATCGTACCGTAGTACCACTATGCCACCGAGGCAGTCCACCGAGTTAGAAGAAAAATATCTTTTGGCAACATGGTGCTGTGATGTGTTTATGTTTTACTCTTGAAATGTAACGAGTGCAGGATTATAAGAACTCTTACTCAAGAATATTTTATGATGTCCATAAACTGAAGTTATTGGGGGGTAATATCAAAATAATTACTACCTTAATATTAATCTGTCTCTGTGGCGTAGTTGTACTACGGTATGATTACAAACCTGAGGTCTCGGGTTCGAATCCCGGGTATTGAAATATTGGATATTAAAAAAAAAAAGTATATAGGAAGGATATTGGATTTTTTCTATTCATAATCAGCCCGGAGTCAGGAATATGTGCCCGATATGGCGATAGGCTCGCCCCCTGTCACATCATGGGACGGAACATAAAAGGCGAAATGTGAATGTCCTGGTAGCACCTCTGCTTACCCCTTCGTGGAAAAAGGCGTTTATGTATGTATGTATTAATCTGTCTCTGTGATGTGTTACTAAAGATGCCAGTATTAATGTAAGCACATAAATATCTCAGGCAAGGTCGATTGCGATACTCATAAAATATGTGCGAAAAACACTCAGATATTTAGATTATTCTTAATGCAGATTGTAGACGAAATACGATAGAAACGAGAAGCCACGATTCGATCACAGAGATATATTTATTTATTACGACATATGGCGAGACAAGCATGCCATTCGCCTGATGGTAAGCGTTACGACCGCTCATGGACAGTAGCAAAGCCAAACAACACCATGAATTACAAAGCAATGATTGGTTTTCCACTGCGCTCGCCATCCTGAGACATAAGATGTTGAGTCTCATTATGTCCAGTAGTTACGCTGGCTACTGTGTCCTTCAAACCGGAACACAATAATGCGTTTACACTGGTGTATGGCGGGAGAAATAGACATTGCGGTGGTACCTACCTAGGCGGCCTCTCATATATGAGAGACCTATCACCAGTAAACTTACTTTCAGTAAGTTCGCAAAAATAGGATACCAAAGAGCCCTGTAAAACTTATAGAACAAGAAACTAATTCTCTGTGTAACTATTGCGTGTCTTGATTAAGAATTATTCACTACCAATATTTCCTAACTGCCCCGATGGCGCAGTTGTACGACGGTATGATTACAAACCTGAATTCTCGAATTCGAATCCCGGGTCGGGCGGTGATATTGGATTTTTCTATTCATTATCAACTCGGAGTCGGAAATATGTGCCTGATATGGTGATAGGCTCGCCCCCTTTCACATCTTGGGATGAAAAATATAAGGTGGAACCGTGGGTGTACTCACCTACCCCACCTCTGCCTACCCCTAGAGGAAAAAGGCGTGAGTTTATGTATGTATGCAATACTTCCTTGCCTTTACGTTAAAGGAATAAATATTATACTTTTACTAGTATTTGGCATCAAACCTGCTTTTCCCGCATTCGGTTTTACCGGCGTGAATACCGCGCGGTTGCGTTGCATTTCTACGAGTATCTAGTCTTTAACGATCGAAGCGTGTCGGGGTTTTAACGTTATTCGTATGATGAAATTAAATGTTTTATATCCTGAGTAATATTTCATAAGACAATTCTTATACCAAGACAAGACAACTATTTATGTCTGTCTTTATGAATCAGGTTATGTCGAAACATTATAGTTTTTGTCAGTATCATAATAACATAATATTTATTTATTTCGTTGTCGACATTCAAAAAAAGTATTCATAAGAATATCGAAGATTTATAATTTCAAATACCTAACTATTACCCTTTATAGCATTCTGATAATAACATTACCGTTTAATTATATATATGTATGTGTGTATATATATATATATATATATATATATATATATATATATATATTGTGCATGTTGTGTTTGTTTTTAATTGGTTGTGCAATTTATGCAAGATTGTTTTTTATGTTTATTTTTTCTGATGTAAAATTTAATTGTGCAATTGTTAACAAACCTAATTTAATAAAATAAAATAAAATTTATCGGTTCGGACCTTTAAGGCTATTTACACGGAGACTTTCACGCAACGAGAATCGTATGCGATTATCGCATGACATAGCCACCATAGATTATCGTGTTTTGACAAACGTTTACACGATGCAACTTGTTTATATACTTACGATAATCGTATCTTCACGGCGAGAAACTCTCCCTGTGTAAATGGGGTTTTAGTTTAGTGCGACAGAATAGGCTGTTGCAATTTTTATACAAAACTTATAACAGTATATTCCAGTGCACAGTCTGGTATATAAAACTATTATAATATTTAAAATTAATAGAAATAAAATTGTATCACACAAACATTCAAATCCAATTCCAACTAGAAAACAACCATCACAGCTACCGAGAATTAGAAACGGTGAATAAAAATCACATTAAAATATCTCGAAAGAAAACATCAATAACATATAGAAATTCCTATGAATATGATAAAAGTGAAACTTGCATACACCCATACGTCACTTTCACTGTTGAAATGGTATCGGTCGTCGACCGGTGACGTCACACAGGAGTCTCAACCGGATCTAAGGAGAAAGGAAGTCATTCAAAGTACCGATAGCAGACGAGATTTTTGTGGTTGCGTAATAACGATGAGGTGACGGTCGGGTGGAAGGATGCTTGTATGAAAATCTTATGAAAGCATACATTTTTTTTTTAGGTGATCCGGTTTGTGCCTTGGAATCGAACGCTTTTTAGGAAGTGAATTATTTAAGAAATTTTCATACATAATGATTTTTTAGTTTTACGAGAATGTTACACATTGAAATAAAACGGATTCTTATTCATTTTTTCACGGGCCGCTCCGATCACTAAAGTGACCAAAACGTCGGAAAGTTAAAAAATGTAAAACTTAAATCAAAATCGCGATAAAATTCACAAGAATTCGTTTTATTTCAACATTTTCATACAGTTATTTAGAAGGTTCTGATGTAAAATTTAATTTGATTTAACCATTACTGCGTGTGAGATTATTATGAGTTACTTTACTCATAATTTTATTTAAGTTATGGAAAATTACTTATACATATTTATTGTGATTGCAAACCTAAACCTCCAAACTTATATTAGGGGACTGCAATTATTTTAACTACGCATTAATTACCTACCTTCACAAATTCTAACACAAAAATAGTTCTTTTAAATAGAATCCATCAGTCAACTACTAACTAAACATACCTTTTACCCACAACCAAGGTCACTCCATAATAAAAAAACCACATAAAATTCCATATACGTCAATGTATAATAAAACGTTTTCTCCATTATACCTGAAATAGCGACAGCAAATTATTTGTAACCACAAACCACCTATTTAACCTACTTTTTATATTTTTCCTTGTGTTGCTAACCACACTTAGTATGGAAGGCAGAAGTCGGCGCAACAACTGAATGTCAATGAAGGAAATTGTGTACAATATGCTTACCGATTTGCATGCATTATAAATGCATATTTAGGGATTTTATTAGTGGCTTTCTAGGCAACGCTTCTATGCAGTCAAGAATTATTTGCTTACATATTATATGAGTATGAGAGTATGTATATGTTACTAATTATGAGGCATCGATTTCTAGGCTTAACTTATTGTCTAACTAGTTGTCCACAAGCGGTATTGCGGTATTGGCTCTAATGGCGATAGGCTCGCCGCGAATTGTTAGTAGAACTAATGGAATCTCTGCTTATCCTTTCGATAATAAGGGCCTTATTTTATGTGTATAACATTATGTCATTTAATAGAATTTTATACGAGTATGTGGTAGAGACACGCTGTTGTCAGTCATGACTCAGCATGAATAAGCGGGCTGGGCCGGTGTTTACCACAGACTCACAGGAAATTGACACGAAGTGACAGTTTTGCTGTCGCGTTTCGTTCAGCGAGTGAGGTTGCCGGATGGCCGATACCCCTTTCCTCTTCCCATGCTTTTTCCTTCGCGTTCCCCTTCTGATTTTAAGAGCCGGCAACACATCTACAAACAAAGAGTTGCAGATGGTCATGGACGGCAGTGATCACTTACTTTCAGGTGACCGGTTTGCTCGTTTGCCTGACCTATGCAATAAAGAATAGGATTACTCAGATCCTCCAAAGTAAAGAAAAAATCCACTCCTTTTTTATAATGTCGAGGAGGCAAAAAAAACTTTACGACCCGCCCGATGGTAACCATTTACCATAGCCTATAGTCTGCAACACCAGAGGTATAATGTATATTAATATAAAATACATTTTTTTATATATACAATAACGTGTTTTCAACGTTTTCCCCGTATACGGAAGAGTGGGCTAATGATATATTATAAATATGTATATGCATGGAAAGTGAAATGAATAACGAATAGCCAACCAGGCGTGGATGGAAAACAGATGACATCGATCTAATGTCTATCATTACGATACTGATGTGAACTTGAGAACCTTTCAAATCACTTCTTGATTGGCACTTCCTAATGGTTTCTCAGATTTACGCGAATGTTACACATTGTAATTAATTTTTAAGGATTTTATCGCGAAGTTTGTTTAATTTTTACATATTTAAACTTCCCGACTTCTCGGCCACTGCAGCTTTCGGGTCACGGGGGCGAACTGAGGTGCTAGTCATTCGTTTAATGAATGTTGAAAACTAGCTTCAATTACCAATTATTGAAATCAAAAGGATAATTTAAGAGATAGTACATTAATTTTATGTAAATTAGTCTTATTTCAATGACACTTCCTGCTTAAAGCTCTGATTACTTTCATTACACAGTTGAAATCATATCCAACTAGCATATTGATACCATGAAAACCATTTATGAGATCTTTAATATGACACCCAAAGGCAAGCTTGTAAGGTATAGGTAAAATTAAGTACAGGGTTTGATTTAGACATTTTGGAAATGACTGACAGCCAAATGGCTGGTAATAAAGTCAGATTGATTAATCTTGCAAAGTAAAAATATCGCGACTGCCTTGTATAGATGTAGAATAAAGCCGAATAGCACAGATAAATTATTAAATTCTACAATCTGATACACAATAATGATCAAACAGTAAAGTACCAAATGTCGCAACGTAGATATCAGAAAATATATCACACTTTGATTCCACAAAGCCCAGATTCTAAATAACATTTTCAGCCACACAAACATTTGTTTTTTTACGAGAGTATAAACTAGAGGGTAATTACGGCTCCCTTCCCGCAAGCCCTAGGGACAGGCAGGCAGGAAGGTTCTATCAACCTGCTATGCCCGCTGTCTAGTTAAAGAAGTTTGTATTGCACTCGTATATATGTAATTTTACACAGTAGCACATAACAAGGCAGAATGAATCAATTCGATCAACGCGCCATAAAATCGTCTTATTACTGTAACAATGCTAACATTATGCCGCTTGAGTGTGACGCAACGGCAGTGGAACTGATTTGATTCGAGATAATGTGCGGGTATACCGGGTATGACGTTTTGAAACGGAAGGCCGTCGATTTGCACGTAATGAGATCCATGTTTTTGTAATCGACATTATTTTTAGAAGCTAAAGCTTGGAAAGCTATCATGTAGGACTTTAAAGCTTCTAGTATTTATTATTACACTATTTACTAAAATTCAGGACTCGAAATATGTATCCCGAGGTCTGCATTTTAATCCTAAATGGCAGGGATGTAAAATCACGTAAGGATTCCTATCACAATTCATTTAATTAATTAAAAGGTATAGGTGTGTTGGGGGGAGGGAGGAACAAGCAGTGGATACAAAATGAAAATAGATATAATATTATTAATATATACGAGTGCGTGGTGGCCTCGTGGTATCGGACCAGACTCGGCTGCCTACATGTTCACGGTGGTCGCGGGTTCAAATCCCAGGGCACACCTCTGACTTTTCGGAGTTATGTGTGTATTGATAGTCAATCACCACGCACTTTAACGGTGAAGGAAAACATCGTGAGGAAACCTGCATACCGTAGCGATTTTAAAAAAATTCTACGGTGTGTAAGTCCGTCAACCCGCACTAGGCCAGCGTGGTGGACTATATGGCCTAACCACTCTCAATCGTACTCTCGATTGTAGAGGAGGCCCATGCCCTGCAGTGGGTCGTATATGGGCTGATACAATACAATACAAAAAAAAATTATTAATATCCTTACTAGAATCTAAGTGGCTTTGCGCTAATACATACTTATATGCATTTTCTATACAATTTCGAAAAATATATAAATACATACACCTAACAGTCACATACATAGTCCTGACCGCACACTAAGATACATTCTTGGGTCATAGGTGTCAAAAACTAAGAGAGACTTTTCGGTCTCAAATAGTAATACCCAAACCAGAAATAAATACCTGTCGATCACTCAAATATTTGTCTCAGTGCGGGGATTGAACCCGCAGCCCCACATTTCACAGCCGGCGTCTAACCAAATGCCCCACGGAGGCTGTGAATATGTATTACCAATCTATCTGTCGAATCTTTTATATAAAATTATTCGATGAATATTAGTACGAGTATAATTAGTATGTTACGTTATTATCGTTATTATACAACTGTTATTGACATTTTGTAGATATATTATAGTACATTATGACGAAATTTCAATAACGAGATCTGTCGACACTAATCCTTTCATTAGAAAAATAATAACCTTTAACGATATATTTCATCGCAACACTTTCAACGCAATAGCTAAATGTCGTAAATTTATAAGTAAACTTGAAAATCATTGTACGTCAACGTAATTTTTGCAATTTAATAACATTTGACGACATTACGTAATAAATTTAAATAAAAATGTTTAGTTAGACTCCAAGGTACGCCTGATAACTTATCGCGAACCCGTTGAATGCATTAAAGAAATCAATTTAAAAAATACTTACAATATGATTAAATTATAAATTATCCACGTGGTCGAATCGTATAATATAATACCCAATAACAATGGAACTCGCATACACTTTTATGGGAATCAATAAAATAAAATTAAAAGTTAGAATTATTTTCCCATTCTACCACTTTCTAACAATTGACCCAGTATACAAATCTATAGATTGTATTGTATTGTATCAGCCCATATACGACCCACTGCAGGGCACGGGCCTCCTCTACAATCGAGAGTACGATTGAGAGTGGTTAGGCCATATAGTCCACCACGCTGGCCTAATGCGGGTTGGCGGACTTTTTACATACCATAGAAATTTATACAAATCGCTATGGTATGCAGGTTTCCTCACGATGTTTTCCTTCACCGTTATAGTGCGTGGTGATTGACTATCAATACACACATGACTCCGAAAAGTCAGAGGTGTGCCCTGGGATTTGAACCCGCGACCACCGTGAACATGTAGGCAGCCGCGTCTGGTCCGTTTACCAACAGGCCACCACGCACTTCAATCTAATAATAATCTATAGATTAACTATAACTAAATATCTGGGTATATTACGTTAATAAACCAATTGTCCCTCTCCCCCCCACTTCTCCCCTGCCGAATCTAACCTCTTGAATTCAAGTGTTATGTGCCCATTGACATTATTTTTAGGTGAAAGTGATATTGACGACCTGAATTTTTAAAATGTTGAAGATATTAGAATACACTATTTGACTGAGATTTTTTTAAGTGTAAAGAGACGTTAAGATGCCAAGTTTTTTAAAGTATTGCTTACAAGACACCATTCAAGACACCATTTAAGGTGTAGACAATATTGAGTAAGTTTTTTCTACTCATACCCGACATATTTATTATTTGATTTAAAAAATATTCAATTAAAATATTAAATCTTTATCATATATTATTTCATGGTAACATGGTATTCAAGTTATAATTAATGAAAATTAAATTGACTAACAGATTTTGAATACAGAGTGAAGAAAATACTTCAACTATTAGTAAACTCACAGAAAATCTTCCATTCATTTCACAATCTCTACAGAGCTCGTTACAGCAGAATATTACCAAACACACATAAATTACATACATTACGTCGTAAATAAAACAAAACTGTAAATGTAACTCTACATCATCGACTCTACACGTTAAGAATTTACAATAGAAGAGGCTTTCGTAACAATATATACGTGCTGGATTTTGCTATTTAAAAAAAAATGCATTTAGTGGCCTTTTCGTCCAGTGGCAGTATGAGGTCTTAGGTTCGGTGCTCGAATTGGGTCAACCACTTGGCGTAACCAAGTCGTTTTTGTTTGGTATAAATCCTCATTTTAAAGATTAGATTTTGTGTCCGTTTAATAGGCTCTGTCAGTAAACGGACGTCTAAACCAAGACATAAGTGAGGGCAAATTTGTTCCCCAATGAGCTCGACCAGACATGATTCGGCGCCTGGCGATCACAGGGAAGGAATCGGGGCGCTTCCCACCCTGGGGTATCCAGTGTCACCCGAAAGGCGCGCGACGGCCTCCAAGGGGTTTTTAGTCAGTATGCTGGCGTAGCTTCTTGTTAGGGACCTGACTCGGCCACAGGCTCTGTCAACACATCTTGTATTGTAATTTGACGTACCATATCTAGTACTATTGGTACCTCTGACGAAATCATCTAGAATACAGATGTTGCAGGTATCTTTTGACGTTCGAAAGCATATGTCATGTTGTTGTCAAAATATTAGAAACAGTTTTTCTTCCTTCACATTTTATTATATTGGACATGTTATACCATTAGATTACGAGTATAAATGCTTACTGTTTCTGTTTTAAAAACATATGCGTATTAAACATATTTTTAAAATTTTAATTTTAGTTCCTGATTTCGCCACACGATAACTCTATAACACTTCAAAGACTCTACATCACCACCTCTACATTTACCATTTACAAATGACATAACAAACAAAAAGTTAAGTAATAGAAATAGGTATTTACATCACATTGTTAAGACTCGCCGGTCACCCCGGCCAAGAGTCAAATGTTAAGAGACAATAAGCTTGTTGAGTTTTACGAAATTTTCGATTTTACTTGTGAATATATGATCTATGGTAAATTTAAATGTCATTTTGGTAAATCTTCTTGCTTATCCCATATTTGAGGGTGAGGACATACATACTCGAATACAGATTCGACTGACTCGGTGACGTAGTTGTACTAAGGTATGATTACAAAGATGTCTCGGGTTCGAATCCCAGGTCGGGCAAAGTAATATTGGATTTTTCTTTTCATTATCTGCCCGAAGTGAGGAATTTGTGCCTGATGTGGCAATAGGCTCGCCTATCAAAACCTGGGACGAAACAGACAAGGCGAAACGTGGGTGCCTGGTTACTAGCTACCGGGAGAGCCTCTCCCTAGCCCTACTGGAAAAAGGCGTGAGTTTATGTACGTTATGTATCTAAGAAATACATAAGAAATATATTGTCTGTTATCCAGCAGAAACACCAATCAATATTCTAGTCATTAGTTACCTAAATTACACAACATTTAAAATAAAACGTGCAACATCAAAATCACAAAACATTAAAAATCCCCGTGAACACCAAAGATATATCATTAGAAGTAAATAAATAAATAATATTGTATGTAGTCTAATTGAAGTTTCCAGAGATATAGATTTTGATGTAAACTTTTCTAAATGAGATAAAGCATTACGAGTAGTATTCTTTTCTTATTATATTTGAGTATTGAACTTTTGATCTATAGGTCAGGGAATTGGCAGTTCAGTTAATTCATAAGTAAATGTAATATTGGTACATCTTAAACTAAGCATTACATAGTTCTGATCTCTGCCATCTTCCTTATAAAATGTTATTCGAACAACCTTTCATCGCCAACAAAAGCAACGGTTTAGCAATAACTTTGCTTAATAAACTGCGAACGAGCTTCCGTGTCAGAGCTTTTACATCGCCTCGTGTCGAGCCGTAATGTTTAACAACCCATTGAAAAGCTTTCCGGGCTTGCACAAATCTTTTCACAATATTTAGTATGATGACTGTTTGTTTAATCCCAAATTGCTTAAACTTTTAATGATTTGTTAACTAACTATTTTAACTGTACATTTAAGGAAAAATCAATATAATTCTAAATTGTTTCACAATAGAACATTATCCTCACCAAAAAGGTAGGTAAATACGACGCTAATGATTATATACTCGTTTTATATATTAATACACATAATTTGAAAAATATTCCACTGAGTACTTTAGAATGCTACCACAATATTTTAGTTGGCATTATTCTTAAATCCGTAGTGCATTGTATTAACAGTCATTTTTACTCCTATTTTTGTTTGCAATTTGGGTTTGTGTCAAGTCGCACAATATTCACTAAAAATATCAAAAATTCTACCCAATTTCTGGACGGATCAAATTATGACAAAATCTCGTCTATTTTCTGTTAGAAATCAGACCACGCCTGGCCAACCGACTTATAGTGTGACTCAGCTCTGCTACTTATTTTTCAAATACGTATATGAAATCTACAAGCGTACATATGTATATAGTTTTATTAGACGGATTTCAGCAATCAGTACTACCGACAAACGGAAACACGTAATTAAACAATCTATTAAAAACAATTACTATGAATCCGAAAGCGCGGCCTTAGCAATTTATATTTATTTGTTTTTTAAGATAGTTCAGTACATTTAACGGTTAAATTGTAACAGTCACTAAGCGGATAACTAATACCTCAGACCGCCCCGTGACCACGAAAACTGTAAAGTGATCGAAACTTCGGGAAATAAAAAATATAAAAATTAAATCAAATTCGCGATAAAACCCGAAATAATTCGTTTTATTTCAATGTGTAAAATTCGCGTAAATCTAAGAAACCATTATAGTATGTGTTATCCACTCATACATAGTAGCTCGGTAGGACTGACAAATATTTTGCAATAGCCACAGAATTGCACTACATTATTCGGAGGTCACAGTATAAGAACATAGATTGGGAATGGAAGATAGAAAGGAGACAAACAGAAAGACAGCCATCTGATTTTCTCACTGTTAGGAAATGTTACACGAATCAGTATTATCATCATTTTTATTCCTCTTTATTATGTTATTAAATTTTTTTACATTTTTATACATATATCTATCTATATTATTTATCATCATTATCATTAACTAGAAAAATTAAAAACCTATATGAATGTCTCATTGTGTAAACACAGATTGCCACGGTATAGTAATCATGAACAAAATATATATCATTAACATCTTATCATTTATTTTCGTTACATATAACAACAGCAAACCTGTATATTTGCATACGTTTTCTCCATGCCATTAGACCATTTCTATCGAACGGAGTCCATACAAACTATGTTTTATTGTATTCTATTGACGTTGAGGCTCTACTCTAATAAAAATTACCTCTACTATGATATCAGACACACGTTTTTTTTACAAATGCCTCATTGCAAAAGACCCACAGCCGCTATCATAAAATGCTTATTATGATTCCACAGATATCTGTGATTCTAACTGTAAAACCATTACGCAGTTGTGAATGACTATAAAATGATCGCAATTATTTATTGAAGTGTTGATGTGCATTACTAGAAATAAGAGGTTGATGCCAAACTGCTTTGTATAGATTTCCAAATTATTCTCTAATAGCGGTCGAGATATTTAGGTCATTGTTTCTTTGTACTAAATTAGTTGCCAACCCGCACTAGACCAGCGTGGTGAACTATATGACCTAACCCCTCTCAATCGTACTTTCAATTATAGTGGAGGCTTGTGCCCTGCAGTGGGACCTATCTAGGCTGATACAGTACTAAATTAGTTTATAATTTTACCTATTTGGAAATAACTTGAAATGAATTACGTCCCAAAATAAGAAAACAATATTGCCTTGAATTTTATACAAAATTTAACTTCGCAAACATTGTAGATCTTATGTAGTGTTATTTTTAAATACTATAACATACCAACTTTTGAATGAAGAGAGCCTTCCTTCTCCCCATTCATTTCCAATAGTTTTAATTTACCAAAAGCAAATTCCATTGTCATAGTGGGTGTTTATGGTCAACGGTTATTTTTTACCATCAAGATGGTCTAATGATTTATAGAGTCTGCAATAAAACATCATAGCATTACCACCAGTGGGCAGTATCACCCACTGTGTTTCTAAATACGGTCCGTGCGTATTTCATAGTTACGTAAAACAAGCAAGATGTTTTATTATTTTGACGAAACCGCCATTAAGATGGTACTTGTTTTTCACAACGTATTCCGCAAGTAACGGTGCAGTGACCACTTTGCCGACGTAGGGACATAAACACGACATAACTGATAAATTTCTTAAGATAAAAGGTATTATGAATATTACATTCTTACTTGATGGCTACTTTTGTTACATTATGAGTCCTTATACAATAAACATAATATTTAACTCTTAGAGAAGCAATGCGTGTATTTAATATTTTCAAGATGTATTCTTTGATATGAACGATAGACTACGCAGCTTCGTTTATTGGCACTGGCACTTATTTAAAAAGAAAAACTACTACACGTTATGGAGCGCGTTGAAATCTTTTGTATGGTAAAAAAATTGCGGTGATGGTTGCGAGGTTATTCATGATTTTTCCACTTTATCCATACTTTGTTAATAACATTTTCGATAAGGTAAGACGTGAGGCTTGCTTGGATGTAGCGAATAGAGATAATAGCATTATGGACTAAGTCAGACCTCAAACAGAACATGGACATGACAAAAGTAACAACTCTTGTACATACTTGCCATTCAAACAATAATATTGAGAAACCTAACTATCTATTTTATCCGTCCCCTCCTCACACCACCTTTACTCCTTAATTATTTAATAAAATTACCGTTATGCAATAAAATTTACCGCAAATTCATTATAAGAGACCTCGGGCCTCCAACCCAACCTTCTGTCCCTCAGATATCCACTTACATGTATACGTATATAAATAACTTGCGGTACTAATGCTGCATTAGGTCAATGTTAAGTGGCCATTACTTTGATGACGTCATAAAATGTGTTCATTAAAAGTTTATTTACCTGTAATTAATATTAAAGCCCCTTTGGTAAGTTTAAGTTTGCATCGCGTTAATATTTGCGATACATTCCAAATAATATTTAATAAATAAATAAATTAAATGAGAAATAAAAAATAAGTTGCTTTGTTTGATAGTTTGCTGGCCGAAACAAAAATAACAATTATAATGATTTTAAATTTGTTTTTATGCCCAAGTCGGTTAAGTTCATAATATTATGAAAGAGCTACCTAAATATTCAATTCTTGGCGAGGAAGCACTAAGAAATTCAAGTGAAAGTCTTTCCTTATGTTTATACTTTTGATCTTTTAAATTTTAGTGTTGTTATAATTTTTCCACGGTTCCAATTCATTGATCGATGCGTTGAAAATCATAAAAAGATGCAATAAAGTAATGGTTGTTAGCGGCGGTAATAGCCGTGGATATCGATAAATATAGCGTGACAGAAAGTGAGCTGTTATGTTTGTTTTTATTTTATTTTTATAGTCTCGGAAAATACTTTAGTTTTAGGCATGGCAGATATTTTGTGATGGTATGGCATTCGAAGCCGCCATATCGCAACGTCATTACCGATCATAGGGTGTATAATCGACTGCCTCGGTGGCGAAGTTGTACTACGGTATGATTGCAAAGCTGAGGTCGTGGGTTCGAAACCGGGCTGGGTAATGTGATATTGGATTTTGTTATTCATTACCAGCCCGCAGTCAGGAATTTGTGCCTGATATAGCGATAGGCTCGCCCCCTGTCACATCGTGGGACGGAATATACAAAGCATAACATGCGTGTCCTGGTCCTCTGCCTACATATTCTGGGAAAAAGTTGTGAGTTTATCTATATATGTATGTACGTGTGTATGTGTGCAAGATTCATACAAGTGTATGACGTTTAGTTTATCATGACTTTGTATACCCGGTTTAAACCAACTGACTAAATTATTTTGACCACAAGAATCTCTTTCTATTGACAATAGTGTTGACTCTACCAATTAAAACATTAAATGAAACAACTCAAAAGTTTTTACAACAATGGACTGCATAACTTTCAAATGACTGGGATTTTAAATCTAAACACGCGATAAACATCATCTACACACAATTGTTTTAGAGGTTATAAAAATACTATGAGATCTTCTCACGTTAAATCTTATTTGAAGTGGATTATTAGGATAATCTAGATTCGTTGAGTTTCTCTTGGATTTTAACCCGTAGTAAGTTTTTTTTACCATAATAAAGTGACTACAGCTGGTCTGATATACACAAAGTAAGCCATAAAAGTAGTGGATGGTGGCCTGTTGGTAACGGACCAGACGCGACTGCAAACATGTTGACGGTGGTTGAGGGTGCAAATCCTAGGGCACACCTCTGACTTTTCTGAGTTAAGTGTGTATTGATAGTCAATCACCACCCACTATAGCGGTGAAGGAAAACATCGTGAGGAAACCTGCATACCAAAACGATTTTAAAGAATTTCTACGGTATGTAAAGTCTGCCAACTCGCACTAAGCCAGCGTGGTGGACCATATGGCCTAACCCCTCTCAATCGTACTCACAACTGTAGGGGACGCTCGTGCCTTGCAGTGGGACGTATATGGGCTGATACAGATACAGACGCCAGAAAATTGACACCCTATTGGGTGTTCGCTATTTAAACTTCACTGACGTAAGAAATTCTCATGACAAAAGTATCCCAATGTTTCCTTAAATAATAAAATCATCTTAAAAGCACATACTAACAACCTCCATTAACTTGAAGATGCCACTTAAACCCTTCATCGACCTTAATCTAAAATTTCACTACTAACAAGCATGTTTAGTTCTAAACAGCAATTTTCCCGACACTTCGCAATATTAATCAAATATATTTACTCTCGCCTATTAGTCGTTTGATGTGTAAAAACATCACTTTTCTCAGTCACCAATGAGCGCTAGACGAAGTAAACAACCGTATTGCCCAGATTGATTTATGATTGCAGACAAGCAGATAATCGAATTGAAAGCCTGAGAAACACTAAGACGGTCCATTGACTTAATGAGGATAGTGGGTTAGATTAATTGTTTTAGATGGTAATCATTTTGTTTTTGTTTCATCGTTCCTTTTGTACATTTATTCTTTTCTAAATGAAAATAAAATGTACAAAAATTAATATTCATTCTTCGGAAAAGGTTAGAATTTGTTGTGCCTAGTTAAGTTATTTATTTCAGTGTGTTATATCGCTGAATTCCACGTCAAAGGACTTTATAGATACTAATTACATTGGGCATGAGAAAATATATAATTTTCACAAGAGGATAAGTAGACTGTCGTGTAGTGATTGAAGCGCCTAATAATTCTCTCTCTGCCTCTCTCTTCAGCCTCAGAAAGTCCACTGCTGAACATAGGCCTCCCCCAAGGATCTCCACATTGACCTGTTGGAAGTGGCCTGCATCTAGTGACTTCCTGCAACCTTAACCAGTTCATCCGTCCATCTTGTACGCGGGGCGTCTGACACTTCGTTTGTTTAATAATTAAAAGTTCTTAATGTTGTTGCATATAATTAGCATCTGGCGAGCAAACTGTTTCTCACATCATTCTTTGCATAAAAATGTTTTCCGACCATCTGCAATACTTATTTACTAATTTATAAATACTTTATGGTTTACCAGAAAAATTTTAAACATTAAAAAAGATAAAGCGCTTAAATATGTGAAACAAACGGCGTCTTATCGCTGTCGGTGATTTCTTCTAGACAATCTTAAAACGGATTGGAGTGAACGGAAGCACGCAAGAAATAGGTGGTCACAGTATATAAGGAAAAACAGTAAAAAGAAAAAAGTTATTTGAAAATCATGAGGAATACATTTTAATTAAATATAAATAGACTACATAAAATAACAATATAATAAACTACGTAAACTATAACACCTACGATATATAAAATATTGATTAAAGGAGAAAAAAATGAAAATATTTTTTTTTAAAAATCTGTCTAAAAAAATATGAAAATACAAATATTTGTCAACTCTCACCTTTACCACTGATCTAAAATGAGTCAACCATAAGCAACGGGTTTTAAAAAACTCGTCAATGTCTTTGCCAACGCGTTTCGGTTCGTTCGACCGTTATTTATTCGTATTTATGCGAACTTTTTGCCCCTTGTGTTGCGGCTGTCATAACACGACCTACTGCTTGAGTAATACAGCTGTAGTTATGAATATTAGTACAGGAAATATGGACGGTTTTGCCAAATTCATAATAACAATAAACAGAGTTGAGAAACTTCACTCAAGAATTCAGAAAAATAAAACTTTATTTTTCGACAGCCTCTGTGGCGCAATGGGTTAGACGCCGGCTGTAAAATCGTCCCCACACCGTGACAAATATTTGTGTGAACCATAGGTATTTGTCTCGGGTCTGGGTGTTTGTGAGACCGAAAAGTCTCTCGTGGTTCCAAACTCCATCTTAGTATGCGGTTAGGACTATGTCTGTAACTGTTGAGTTTATTTATTTAATTTATGTTTTTGACGATGCCGGATGATAGGTAAATTATAAATAAATGAATATCATTAATTGCAATCCTTTAAAACTGCAGGTATTTAAACAATGATTTCATATAATTTAGAAACACTCTCTCTCCCTTATAAAATAATATTAAGAGTACCTGTCTGAAGTCTGAAAAAATGCACAACCTGGATTTAAGTCTGCGATCCTTAATTTTTCAATTAGATCCGTTCTTAACTAAGCTATCTCACACACAATAAACACAAAATACCTGTTAATCAAAATAACATCGTAGACTAAATCATGATTACAAACATCAATTAACTGCGAGCGCTTAAAAGCTCATCTGATCGCCCTACATCGACAAATGGACGTGTTTTTGTTATGCGGACTAGTGACTCCGATGATCCGCAATCAGTTCTCACACACTTTCATATAATTATTATACGTTTCTATGTCGATGCAGTTCAATAATCTTTACATATAAACTCACGCTGGTATCTCCGGACGGGTAGGCAGAGAGGTAATTTGAGTCTATACAATCAATATACGCTGCCACTAGATGCCTATACGAATTTTGAGAGAGCCAATTCCAACGACAGCTACAGCTTAGTTGAAGTATAGCTGATTGGTGAAAAGAAGGTTGCGCATGCACGGTTTGCTTTTTAAGTACTGGTTATTTTTTTTTGTATTGTATCAGCCCATATACGACCCACGGCAGGGCACGGGCCTCCTCTACAATCGAGAGTACGATTGAGAGTGGTTAGGCCATATAGTCCTCCACGCTAGTCTGGTTATTAGTACTTGAGAATTCTAAGATGTAATGAAAATGATTTCCTACTTTTCTAATGGAATACTTAGAAAACAGACGTGCAAATGGACCACATAAAAATAGTCATGGCCATAACACATATAACAATTGTAGATGCGTTATTGGCCTTGAAGGAAAATGCTGCCGCATATTATACACACAACATTCTTCATTATCAAACGAAACTATAACACTCAATAAATAACATTTCGTAACACCTGGACAGCCAAATTAAACCAATTAGTATGAGAAGTGCATCGCGAGCAGGAATTCGCGACGCGCGGAGAAAGTATCGAGCGTCAAGCATTGTTCGCTTTTTGTAAATGAATCATATTGTTAGCGGGTTTTTGGAAACTTGGCTCGATTGTATTTTGGGAATCCTACTTTTGGAATACAATGTATTTTGTTTTTAAGTGTGTCATTCTTTTGTGTTTCGCCGTGAAAATGAATTTAAGAGATGTTTTTAGTGCATAGATATACATACAATTTAGACAATATTTATCTGGAGGAGATCGCCTCGAACGATAAGACCACCATTGTATTCTTTATTTCGTGGCATTTTGTTTACATTTACTTTCTTTATCATCGGCGTACAATGAAGTTTTTAAATAAATATTTTTGAGTAATTAATTACAGATATTTTATAAGTTTGATCAGGACTTCTGTTCTATATTTCGTGGGTGAATTATATACTTTTGGATAATATAGTATTTATAGACACAATGAATATAACGGTGAAGGAAAACATCGTGAGGAAACCTGCATACCGTAGCGATTTATAAGAATTTTCTACGGTGTGTAAAGTATGCCAACCCACATTAGGCCAGCGTGGTGGATTATACGGCCTAACCCCTCACAATCGTACTCTCGATGGTAGAGGAGGCTCGTGCCTTGCAGTGGGACGTAAATGCATGACGTAAACGGTGGACGCTTTCGGAAATGATCCATGTCCAGAAACAGTAATGTGTCTTATAGAGACTATGCCAGTGATGTTTTCATATTTATCTTATATATTTTTTTATGAACACAGACCTTTTTCCCAGAAGGGGTAGGCAGAGGTGTAACCAAGACATCCACGTTTCGCCTTGTATTTTACGTTCCACCATGTAATAGGAGCGAGCCTATCGCCATATCGCACACAAATTCCTGCTCCGGGCTGATAATGCATAGAAAAATCCAATATCACTTTGCCCGACCCGGGATTTTCATTAATTTCTTACAGGAAAAATTAATAGCTACTATTTGGCCCTACACTAACCCTGACAAAACCTTGAATTAAAAAACATACGATACGTACTAATTTTATTTTAAGTGCTTGCTGACGAAATTACGCTTGGAGCAGTATGTGTTACGTTGTACGTCGATTTTAAACGATCGAGCTCATTAAACATAGCAAACATTCTTCGTTTTTAAACTAACAGACTGAAGTATAATACAACAATATATTACTTAGATCACCACAAAAAAAGTAAACAAATACACCCAACAGCATATACATAGATCTGACCCCACACTAAGATCAAGTGTCATGGGTATTAGAAACAACGAGAGACTTTTCGATCTCACAAACACCCAGACCCGAAACAAAATACTACAAATTAAATTAAATTATAAAATTCAGTAACGAAGTTATTTATGTACACTTCTGATAAATTAGTTTTATTCCATATTCAACCGTTCTATGGTATTATTAATACATAACATTTTAAAATATAGAATCAGATAGCTATTTTTAACATTGCCAACACTATTACGTTATTTTTGCAAAAAATATACTTCATTGAATGTTTCAAAAATCAAGATAACTCTCCCAACGTGCAACGAAATTATAAAACATAAGAAAAAGTCATGAAAAGGAAATTTGCACTCGGTCCTTAACTTCAATCGTGAGGTAATAATTTGAGTAAATTACAAACTTGTTTTTACGTAAGGGCATGCGAATTAAAATTATCCTTATGTTTGTTTGTCATGGCTATCGTGTAAAATAATTTAATGGTCATCATTTCTTCTTTGAAATCGTACCAAAAAAGTAATTGAAAACATTTTTACAAAAACTACTATCAGACTGTACCAGCCCATGTACCCTTGGCGCGGGACTTCTCAAACGCAAGTTGGATTAAGATGGGTTAGGCCATAGTCTCTGTGGTATGTAGGTTTCCTCACGATGTTTTCTTTCACCGTTAAAATATCATACTTTGTATTTTGTCATAAAATTTTGTATAATGCCACAACATAATGAAACTTTCACGATTAGGTACATTTAAGTTCTGAGGTCTCATTAAACTATGATGCAAATAGGATAGGCAAAAAACCGCACAGACCTTTATAGTTGCTTAAAAACCATAATGCAACATTATTGCTTAACTATGGTGTTGTAAAATAGCCTTTATTGTGTATAAATCACTTATATCTTGAGTTGCGATAGGTCTAGACTCGCTGGGCTATACATATGTAGATGATTTCATAGTAGTCCTTTGTTATTTAATATTATAGGCATCATTACTCAAGAAATCTTTTTTATATATTATAGGGGGCAAACGAGCATACGGTTCACCGGATGGTAAGTGATCACCGTCGCCCATGAACACCTGCAACAACATAGGAATATCTACCGAATTCTGTGCCCCTGGGTATGAAATCCCGTTCAGACAATTTATATAGGTATGTAGACATTACAGTTTTAAAAATCTGATATAAATTGCCTAAATTAGAATTTTGATACGGCATAGTGGACCGGGCATATAGCGTGAAGAACTGATGGGCGTTGCGGCCGAAAGGTTCTGGATTAAAGGCCGCGTATAGACAAGCGAAGTGTCGGACGCCCGTCAACAAAGTGGACGGATGACCTGGTTAAGGTAGCAGGAAGTCGCTGAATGCGGGCCGCTTCCAACAGGTCGATGTGGATAACCTTGGGGAGGCCTGTGTTCAGCAGAGGCTCCCTATGGCTGAAGAGAGAAAGAGAGGGAGAGATACTGAGGAGCTCTCCCTCTAAATGACGGAAATATGCTCAGACAACAGTTACTTGTTAAAAGGTGCAATATATTCAAGTCATGAGTTTTCAGATTTATCATCATACTTGTTTTAAAACATAGCAAATGAAACATTCTATTTTCGATTGTGCCACACATCTTACAAAAGCAAAGTCTAATAAATGACCACGTCAACTCGATGTGCACCATACAAAGCACTAACCTTTTACTCAATACGCGATCGAAATCACACGATCTCAACGTATGGCATCCGATTACCGGCTTATTATAGTGATGGGATCTACTCGTAGTCTGTAATACCCACGACACAATGAACTAGGATCTCTGACTTTTGAGATTTGGTCCCACGGATTTTTAAATATAAAGTTTGATGTGTAAATTAGTCTTTGTCAATTACTCTTTTTGATAATTAATTAAATATATGTAATTAGCATTATTTCGTTTAATTCTTTATTTTTTACACGACCCTCTTTGTGTCCTTCTTTTAAATCCATCCCATGGTTGTCTGTAAGACATAGCCGTAGAGCGATAAGACCGCCATATGTCCTTTTTTTATTGTATTTTTTTCCGTATAGTGTTTTTGTTGATATTTGTGTACAATAAAGATTTAAATAAATAACTTTAATATCAGAACTATTGTTAAACCTTTTGGCGCTAGTTCATGTTTACCTGGTGGCAGGGTGGTGTTATTCGCTCTTAGGTACGAGTAATCACCGTTTACATGAAAGCCTCACAGATCAACCTGTGTGCATCCGATTCGAAAAGGCCGGCATTATATGTCGATCTTAAAGATAATCCTGTCAATGTTACTTGGAGTATACCACATATGCTATGTACCATCAGGTTGGTACGGTCACTTAACCGCAAATATAAAGACTGTGCAATATTTTCAAACTTTACTTAAGCATTACATTTGACACATCTGAGTTTACACCATCTTTGGAGGTAAACCCAACATTTAGAGGTAAACTAACAAATCGGTGACAAAGACGTGGCACTTAGCAAATCGTGCAAATGTTTGCAGTGTTGTCAAATGTAGGCATAATTATGTTTAAAGCCTTTGGACATGAATCTGAAGACTTAAAAATTACGAGATAGAACGAAGAAGATTTAAAAATTGTGAATTAGATTCTATATATACTTTTCTTCTTGTCATTAATAAAACAATTATAGAAATTTTGAGTTGCGGACAAAAAATGTATCTCAAATTGAAAGCTTACTAAGTCGAGTACCTCTCCCGGTAAGCGAACATAGGACCACACTATTGACCCGTCTACATAACTTGTCATTAGAATGAGGTGGTGTACAAATGATATTGAATTACCTCATATCATACGAGTGTCTTCGCATAATCACCATCTTTAAGATTTACAACATTCCTTGTAACGACACCTAAGTTTCGGAATAGAATCTCCGCCTTTCCAATCTCGAGCGGCTCTCAACCGTTGCGCCATAGGTCGATGAGACGAGGAAGTGAAAGGGATGCTCAAAGACAAACACTAATGCCTGCTTATGTAGTAAATTTACATTTGGCATAGATAAAAATTGTTTAGTGCTATTCCAGTTTACATACGTTGCGTGTACTCGTAGTTTCATTGTAGTATTCTTGTATCCCCACAAGGTTGTAAGACGACCTAGTAAAGGTTGCGGGTAGTCGCTGGATGCAGGCTGCCTCCAACAGGTCACTGTGGAAATCATTGGGGGAGGCCTATGTTCAGCAGTGGACTTCCTTTGGCTGATGGATGGATGATGGATGATTCTTTTTTATATCTCTTTGAATGGGCAGTTTGATGTTACAATTATTGTAAAGCAATTGTTTTTGTCACAGCAAGGTTCAATGAGCAATTAAAGAGCGGTAATTGTAGATGCAGTGAGGGACTTTGTAAATGTAGGGAGGAAAGGAAACAAAATTTTTCGCCGAAAGCGCTGTTGTCAAAATAAAAATAGTGTTTTCCCTTAACTCCTCTGCCTCGGTGGCGTAGTGGTACTACGGTATGATTGCAAAGCTGAGGTCTCGGGTTCGAATCCCGGGTCGGGCAAAGTGATATTGGATTTTTCTATTCATTATCAGCCCGGAGTCAGGAATTTGTGCCCGATATGGCGATAGGCTCGCCCCCTATCACATCGTGGGACCGAATATACAAGGCGAAACGTGGGTGCTCTGGTAGCACTTCTGCCTACCCCATTCTGGGAAAAAGGCGTGTGTTTATGTATGTATTATGTTTTCCCTTAACATTAAAATAAATAAGACAATATGTTAATACTATTCGAATACGAATATTAATACATGTTATTTTATATTATGAAAACATATCTCAAACAATGCGTTTAATAGATATTTTTAAATTTTATAAATATAATTAGTAGGTTGACGTATTTTGACGTTAGTATACCAAATTTCATAGCGATCGGAGGTATGCGCTTTTCGGAAGTTTTCCGGAAATGTTACTGCAACACACATTTCTCAAACTTCTAGGTTATTCTAGTTTTACTCCTCTGCCCAAAACAGTAAATATGAAGGACAGCTATTAGGAAGTAAAATATTTACTTAAAACTTTCCAACTCCTCAACAAATTGTTTTTAGTTAGTGAAGCTGTGTGAGCGTTCACTTTCCAGTAAATATTGACTATTGTTTATAGAAATTGTGAAAACGTTCCCGAGCGCATTGTTACTTCGTATTGTATGTAAAAACGTGCGTCTCGAAAGTTTGCGGAGGAAAGTAAAATGATTAATTAATTCCGTAATTTAGTATTGTTCTGTGATTGATTGGCTTTTGAAGTAGAGCGAGGTCATAAAAATGTTTTGGAATCTATTTTTAGTCTAACTTTTTATCATAAGCATACTTTTGTCTTAATCACATATTTTTGATAAACAAAATACTTCAAAGATTGAATACAATACAAAAACTACAAGATTCAAAAGGTCCTTGACAAATTCAACGGATCAGAAATTCTTGCATTCGCACCAATTACACACATAAAAATACTATTTCCAAAACCCAGTTCCGCTAGCACAGTTTCCACTGGTGGTGCCAGTTAAGCGCATTACATCTGAGACAATGGCGCGCCAGCTGATTGTCGCCGTCGACTCGAGATAACCATCTGGCACTCCGCACTGCGTACCGACGCGTGCGCAGTCGTGACAGACAATAAAATGGACAGAAGTGACATTTTATATCATATTTTTATAGTAAAATAAATAATAAATACACGCAAAAGTCACATAGATACAACACTAAGCTCGAGTCTTGTCGTGGGTATCAGGAACTATGAGAGACGTTTCGGTCTCACACCCAGACCCGAAACAAATACTTGTGGTTCACATAAAAAAAATTCTTGATGCGGGGATCGAACCCATGGCCTCTCGTTTCACAGCTGGCGTATGGTCAGAAAAGCTGTCAAAGGATTTAATAATAGAATAATATGGATAGAAGTCACTTTATATTCAATTTTAATGGTGGTAGAATGTGGTATCTGTACCGAAAGCGACCATGGGAGCCAAGGTGCCATGTTATCGATACACACATTTCCTTCTTACATAGTAGGATCGGTCTAAAAGGGACCACCATACAAAATGGTTCAGAGACAGAAGGGTTCGGCGTATTTAGGTCAGCAGACGGGCATTTACAAATACCTTGCCACCTGCTTTTGTGTCTCTTTTGGGTGGAACTGCGATTGAATCAGCAGCATCTAGTTTTGAAGTCTTTTAGGATTGGTCAGGAATATCCTTCCACTAACATTTGTGTATCTTTTTCGGCGAATCAGCAATTGAATCCTCCAGATTTAAAGATCGCTTCTTATCTTCAACAAGACTGTCAGTAATACAGTTTTTGATAGATTTCAGCCTGAGGCGTTGACGTACCATATTCGACTTTTTATCAGTGAATTCTTAAAGAAAGGTCATTGCCGCCGGCATCGTGTTTGATGTCGATATATCAACCTCCATTAGGATCCCCTTAGGCGCCTCATTACCATCTTGTACTTAATTATAACGTAGTCAAAGTAAATTTCGATATAGTAGGCCACGCCTCCATTTTTACGTATTAGTCCGAGAGCTGACACCATTTTTGGGTAGGTATTTGAGGCAAGCAAAAACTTGTCCTATACCTCTCCTTTTATACCCCAACTGGAAGCTGCAGACCTGGCTGGTGAGTAGCGGGGCTAAATCTTTAGGATTAGTTTTGAAAATATTATTTTATTATTTCATAAATATTTTATTCTCATTAAACTACAACATATAAAAAATTTATATTGCCTCTGATATATTTTTAGACTCCGACTGTGAAACGAGAGGCCGCGGGTTCGATCTCCATACCGAGACGAATGTTTGTGTAAACCACAAGTATTTATTTCGGGTCTGGGTGTTTGTGAGACCGAAAAGTCTCTCTTAGTTTCTGATACTCACGACACTAGACTCGATCTTAGTGTGGAGTGAGGACTATGTATATTACTGTTAGGTGTATTTATTTATTAACAGGAAGAAAGAGGTTTCAATAAGAAATAAAAAATACAACCGAACAAACCAAGGTCAAACTGCTAGTCATATCACGATATATTTAAAGAACGTAAATTACAATTAATGATTCTTAACGACCTTGAGTCATGAATGAATTTATAATTACGAAAATTATAAATAATTATAAATGCCATTTCAAGATATCTAAACATTTCCAAGAAAAAAATGCAAGAAGTACTAATATTATTTGGAAGAAAGTTGCGATTCATATGAATAAATCGACGACTTTCTAATTTATATGTAAGAGATATCAAGTTTTTTTTGCTGTTATTATATTAATATTTTCCTCATTGGTCTAGTGGAAGCAAATATGACTTATGAACTACGAGGTCCTCAGTTCAATTTGACTTTATTCTCATAATTTTAATATATGATATATTAGTGGACCCTTTATTGAATTTACTTTTCGTACAGTTTCTCTAATATTTATGTAATAATACCATACATTCATAAATATAATACTTAAATACCACTGTACTACTGTATCAGCCCATATACGACCCACTGTAGGGCACGGGCCTCCTCTACAATCGAGAGTACGATTGAGAGTGGTTAGGCCATATAGTCCACCACGCTGGCCTAGTGGGGGTTGGCGGACTTTTACATACCATAGAATTTTATACAAATCGCTATGGTATGCAGGTTTCCTCACGATGTTTTCCTTCACCGTTATAGTGCGTGGTGATTGACTATCAATACACACATGACTCCGAAAAGTCAGAGGTGTGCCCTGGGATTTGAACCCGCGACCACTGTGAACATGTAGGCAGCCGCGTATGGTCCGTTACCAACAGGCCACCACGCCCTCCAAATGCCACATTTAATACAAAATAAAAAAACAATATTTTTTTGTCCTTTCTATCCCTTCTAAAGTCATAATCTTTGCTTACATAATGACGAATAATATTCATAATGACAGTACGACATTAAGTCTAACTCGATGACACGCCGGGGCTCTTTATGCGAATTAAAGGTGCATTAGCCACTTATTAAAGGCCATTTGGTAATATCCAACAAATTGGTGGTTTGTGGTCCGAATATCAACCGATATTCATTCCATTGGTGGGTATGGCCCTCCTCTGCAATAAGACTTGAGGTCAAAGTCCATTACGATTGCATAGTCCGGCTTGGCGCACTTCAAGTAAAATAGATTTTTTTACAAATCACTAGTATGTTCAGTATATTACATGTACTATTAGGGCCTTATTAATAAACTCGGATGAGCGAAGGATTAACTTTAGTTCAAGACTAAAGCCTTGAACAAGTCATTTCTAAAGAATTGACTCGATTATTTTGGATAGCGAGGAGTTCACGATTTTATTATTAAACATAGAATTGCATACAGAGCTAGGCAACCATCGTATTGTAGTTACATTATTCAATATTATAATCAAATTAATAGTCAAAATAATGGAGTGAATTCTAAACCCTAGGACTAAAGTTAATCCTTCGCTCATCCGAGTTTATTAATAAAGCCCTTATAGTATGTACCTTTTCTGACGTAGTTTTCCTTCACCGTTTTAGTGTGTGTGGATAAAGTATCAATACACACATGACTCCGAAAAGAGAGATTAAACTTTCGACCCATAGTTTCTCAGACTGTTGTTAACGGCTAAGCGATACATCAGTAATTATGGTCAATGTAGTGTCCCTAGAATGTAATCATTGAACCGTGAAAAAAAATTCTTTGAATAAAAAATAATGGACATAAAAATTGTACTTGTCTCCTTCTGTCATATTATTTTAGCATCGAAAACAAAATCACGGTTTATTTACGTCAATGGAATGTTACCAGTACGACATAATCAAATATGCTATTAAAGGGCTTCAATTAGTGCGGTAATCGATTGGCAAGCACAGCAGTCGAATATAAAATTACATAGATTAAGATTTGGTACACAACGTTGGCCTAGTAAAGATTAATAGACTAAGGCACCTTCGAAAATGTATAGAATTCTTTGTCTCCTTAATTTAATTTTTTGATTTTTACATTCACCATTAACCTTTTTTTATTGCGATGAATGGCGAGACGAGCATGCCATTCGCCTGATGGTAAGCGATACGACCGCTCATGGACAGTAGCAAAACCAAACAACAACATGAATTACAAAGCCATGCTTGGCGTTCGCCGAGCGCAGTGGAATCACTGTCGGAATTTATGTCGTATTCCTACCAGATAAGTTTCAATATCTTTTGGTAAAAATTTAAATCCTTTGCCATTCCATCCCGGTCTGCGTAGGTCTTAAGTTGTGAGTGGAAGTACTTTTGTTTACGGATAGTAGTCACGATTATAATCACACAGGTTATCTGTTCGTCCCATCAATTTGCCTAAAATACACTTCTTGTAAAGGAAATTTTAATGAATACCAAGATTCGTGGATATACGACATATTTCACAATGTTTTTTATGTAATTAATGTGACAGCGTAACCTTCAAACTACGGCTGCGTGGGAAAAATAACGTAATAAACATAAATTATAGATTGATTGTAGGCTATTAATACTGCCGTTATTGATTATAGATTTGCGCTGTGAGTTAGGTTGTGGGTTCAATTCCGAGTTAAAGATTTTTGTGAGTTTGTCGAATTGAAAACTAATTTGGATATGTTCAGTATTTATTATTACGAGAATTCTGTTTTAGAGTATGATAAAGGAATAAAAAAATCCCTGGGCCTGGCGCAGTTGTGTAGCCCAGTTGTGAACGAAAGGCTGCGGGTTCCAAACCTGCTGAGAGACAAGTGTTTGTGTGATCCACAAATATTTGTGTCTATGAGACCAAAATGTCTCTTGTTACTTCCGATACTCGACATATGAAATAGATCTTAATTTGGTCTCAGGACTGTGTGGATGTTGTATACAATTATAAATTTATTGGATTTAAGTTGAAATAAAATAATTATCTAAATAAATTAAGATCGAGTATTGTGTCATGGGTATCAAAAACTACGAGAAACTTTTCGGTCTCCCAAACACCCAAACTCGAAACAAATACTTGTAGTTCACACATACATTTTTTGCAGTGAGAGCATCGAATACGTGGCCTCATATTTCACAGTCGGTATCTAGCCACCTGCGCCACGGAGCCTCCGAGACCCGTATTAAAAATTTATCAAATCAACGATGTATGAATAATGAACCTCATAAGTCAATATGAAATACCAGATGTACTGAAATACCATTAGGGAAAGCGCTCGCACCGCTTGTTCCTCTATCTATCCCACGATGATTAAACCATAACGATACGTTGAACTGTTCACACAGACCAGACGTCCGAAGCGAACTCATTACTTACTTTACATTTACTTTCTCACGCAGATGACTTTGCGGTATTTACAGCTAAGTGACCCGCACTTGTATGGGAAATAAATAATTAAAATGAAGTTTATTTGTTGGTAATTCAATGAAATATTTTTTTTTCTGGGATACATACTCTCTCTCTCTCTTCAGCTACAGGAAGTCCACTGCTGAACCCAGGTTTCCTCCATGGATCGCAACATAGACCTTTTGACAGCGGCCTGCATCCAGCGACTTCCTGCGACCTTGACCAGGTCGTCCGTCCACCTTGTGGGCGTACGACACTGCGCTTGCTTGTACGTGGCCTTCACTCCAAAACCATTCAATCCCAACTACCATCAGTTCTGCGTGCTATGTGTCTGGTCTACTGCCACTTCAACTTGCTAATCTTAAGGGCTACATACTATTACAAGAATTTACAATTTACGTTAATTGAAGCAGAGAAAAGCATACTTCAGCAGGTTCATGCGTATTGATAGGATAAATAAAGATATTCATGAAATTTTATGAAACGTAAAAAGTTTGTACAATTTGATTATAGTCCCTGCCTACCCATATGGGATAAAGGCGTGATATATATATAATATTTAATATGGTAATAAAGTGTATAAACCCATAGTAGTCTTTGTTGGCACAAAGACACAGACCATGACATCATAACATCTCTAAAACGAGACGGACTGGTCATTGCAGTTGCGAAAATTACCCAGCATGCATAACACTTTCTACCGTTGTTCTAATATTATTACATCATTACTGTGCGTTTTGTTTTTGCATATAAAGTTTAATTATTACTGGCCTTGATGTTGAGAGATAAAAGAAGAATTTTAAGAAAGATGTATGTAATGTTGAGAATTAACGTTTTTTTTAATCAATAGGTCTGGCAGACGAGCAAATACTCGTATGTATATCATCTGATGGCAAGTGATGACTGCCACCCATGAACTTCCATAATGCCTAGATCATAAATATGTTGCAGGACCATCAAATCTGGAGGAGAATGGGAAAAAAAAGGAAATGGGTATTGGGCATCCGGCAATATCACTCACCGTACACAACGCGACAGGAAAGCTGTCACTTAATCTCGATCTTTTGTGAAACAGTGCTACCGCCCCGGAAGCATCTCCCATTCATGATACGTTATGATTGACAACAGCTGATCGATTAAAGTTATTAAAACCTAATTTTCATAGCATATCTATAATGTTGTACATATGTTATTACAGTACATAATATCAAGATTTTTAATAAAGTTTTTTTTTTTATATTGTATAAACATAAATCTTTTTTAAATCCACTACTCAAAAGGACAGAGCTGAGCACAATGTTGAGTTGGAAAAATACCTTTACATAACTGTATCCGGTGTGCAAAGGATGCCATGATTGTGCAATATATAATAAATAATGATTTAAATAATAATTAACCCATCTATGTATAATGTACCGTTGAAAGTGTTTACGAGTATGCAATAATATGCAAATAATTATTCAAGGTTTATTAACTGCAAGTGGTTTCATCGACAACCTCCGTGGCGCAGTTGGTTAGACGCCACCTATGAAACGAGAGGCCGCGGGTTCGATCCCCGCACCGAGACAAATGTTTGTGAGGCCCACAAGTATTTGTCTCGGGTCTGGGTGTTTGTGAGACCGATTTCTCTCGTAGCTTCTGATACCCACGACACAAGACTTAATTAATCTTAATGTGGGGTCAGAACTATGTATGTGACTGTTGGGTGTATTTATATTTATTCATGAGCATACATATGCAAGCAATAGTGAACCAAGTTAAACTATATTTTATTATATTGACAACCTCTGTAGCGTACAACATTTGAAACTAATTACCACTAAGCACTGCATGACACTGTGGAAATCATTAGGAGAGGCCTATGTTCAGCGGATTAGCAAGTTGAAGTGGCAATGGGCGGGGCACATAGCACGGAGAACTGATGGCCGATGGGGCCAAAAAGTTCTCGAATGGAGGCCACGAAGCGGAAAGCGCAGCGTGGGACGTCCACCCACTAGGTGGTCAGACGACCTGGTAAAGGTCGTGGGACGTCGCTGGATGCAGGCTGCCTTCAACAGGTCACTGTGGAAATCATTAGGAGAGGCTTATGTTCAGCAGTGGACTTCCTTTGGCTGATGGATGGATGGATGGATATGTTCAGCAGTGGACTTCCTTTGGCTGATGGATGGATGACTGCATGGCACAGGAGACTTCACTCCGCTTATCACCCCGAGATATCAGGTCGCATTTTAATTCCTAGTTATAACTATTGACCGCGTATTATGTCACCATATTTATACAGTCTGTTTTTTGTTTTTACTATTGTATATTCTTGCTTTTTTTTCATTGCATAGGTCCGGCAAACAAGCAAACAGGTCACCTGATAGTAAGTGATCACTACACATGAACATCCACAATGCTGGATCATGGATGCGTTGCCGGACCAATTGGGAGGGGAGCGGGAAGGAAAAAGGATAGGGAGAGGAAAGGGGTATTGGGTATCCGGCAATCTCACTCACCGAACGAAACGCAATAGCGGAGCTGTCGCTTCACATTGATTTCTTATGAGTCAGTCCAGTGGTACCGCCCCGGATGAGCCTGCCCATTCATGCTGAATCATGACTGACAGCGTGGCTCTACCACTTCCAAAAACTTCTGTGGTGATATAATAAAGAGTTACATTATTTTTATTCACTGAGTATAATGACTGCCTCGGTGGCGTAGTGGTACTACGGTACGATTGCAAAGCTGAGGTCTCGGGTTCGAATCCCGGGTCGGGCAAAGTGATATTGGATTTTTCTATTCATTATCTGCCCGGAGTCAGGAATTTGTGCCCGATATGGCGATAGGCTCGCCCCCTATCACATCGTGGGACGGAATATACAAGGCGAAACGTGGGTGTTCTGGTAGCACCTGCCTACCCCTTCTGGGGAAAAGGCGTGTGTTTATGTATGTACGTATGAGTATAATGTTATTCTTAACGAAATACAACAAAAATCACACACTGCTGCTTAGCGGGAATAACAGACCAAACGTTAGTACCTAGCCACTTAGACAGCCTCAAACAAATTTCAGAATTATTCATATTAAAGTTAGTATATATATAAATCGTTTTAATCTCTGCTCCGTATAGACGCAACTGGTCATGCTTCAATCCCAAAACAAATCCACGTAAACGTAATGTTGTACAAGCAACCTTCTATTTATGTTAATGAGCCAGCTGGTAGTCATGGTCGGCGCTGGTCCCACGAATAAACGTTACTATGGACATTTAGACTGATCTGTGTTTATGCAGTTTACTAGTGAATGAGTGTGAGTTGTATGACAATAAGATCTACACAAGAGAAGATTCCGCACGGTTTCCATGTTTTATATTTCAATTCTGTACATTGATTGGAAAATGAAAATAATTTGTAATGTCTACATTATTTAACTCATTATTTGATTCACTTTATTATAAATTTCACGTCCCATCCCGTCCCGTCTCGCCCCGTTATATACCGCCCTGTCCCATCTCATTCTGAATCAAGGCAAGTAATCCAGTCTCATCACATCCCTTTGACTATAAAAAAGTAACAAATATATCGGAATTTCTCTCTCATCCCACGGCAACACGTCTTCATTTTTCGGGATAAAAAGTAGCTTTCAGTGGTGTTCCTAAGTATCCAGAGTGTCAGCAACGCCCATACAAAATTTATCGAAATCCGTTAAGCCGTTTCTGAGTTCATCGCGCACAACCGCACAGACAAACAAACAGATTCAGATTTATAATCCAGATTAATTTTAATCTAAATTGGAACGAAATTATAATTAAAATCTGGGAAAATTCGTACAAGGCCACAAAACAAAAGCTGATCATCAAAACCTGACATACATTAGAAAAAAAAGAAAAAAAAGTAGAGAAAATAAACTCAATTGAATTTTATAACCCAAACCGTTTATGAAAGTTAAAAATATCAAGGGAATTCATATTAAGTAGAGTAAAAGATTCACATTAAAAACAATACACTATTATGTACAAGAAACAGTAATTTTAATTATTCATTGTTTTATTCCATTCTGCAGTATTATAATGTTAACATTTAATTCCATGTTGGATATCTTGTTGTCCGGGGATGCCATTTGTTTAATTATTTATTGTGTTATAAATACTATAAGTCTTGATATTATTTTTATAATAATTGTTAATATTTTTGTCACGGATATTTATAGGCATATGTGCTACAATGTTTACAATGTTTAATATCTATTACAATGCTAAAACTATATATATATATATATATTTTTTTTTATTGTATAGCCCTGACAAACGAGCAAGCTGGTTACTTGATGGTAAGAGATCACTGCCACCCATTAACATCCACAACGCAACACAAGATCGGGAGGGGGGCGGGAAGGAAAAGAGATGAAAAGAGGAAAGGGGTCTTGAGCATCCGGCATTCCCACTCACCGAACGAAACTCGACAGCAATGCTGATGCTTCACGTCGATCTCCCGTGAGACGGTGGTATCACCCCGGACGAGCCTGTCCATTCATGCTGAATTATGACTGACAACAGCGTGGCTCTACCACTTTTGAAGTATCATACAAAAATATTTCTAAATACAATTCTAGCTACTAAGGAATAGATTAGCCGATTTATAAAAATATAGAATGACAAATCTACTATCAAGGATTCAAAGGTCCCTTCCTAAAAGAAACAATGCTATGCAGGCAGGCGATCGTAAAATTTTACGAGCGAAATCATGGCCAAATCGGATTGCAACATGCGGCTCCCATCCCATATTAGTGCATATCTGTATAAAATACAGTCTGTATGTTTGGGGGACCGAAGTCTCTCGTAGTTTGATACCCACGACATAAAACTTGATCTTAATGTGGGATTATGACAGTTTATGTGACTATTGAGTGTATTTTTATTATTATTATTATAAAGAAAGTCAAAAAAAGAATAGGTTTCAAAATTCAAATTATAATGACAGTTGAACATCTCCGTTAAGTGGCATTAACCATGACAATAGTCACGGTCTCCGCTCGATAAAACCCCAGAGTATCGACATCGATAAACCGATAATTTCACGGTCAGTTTCGTCGTCACGCTCCAATAACGAGGCGCCGGATGCGACGCATTTCTCTATAATGACATGTGTCAAAAGACTTCGCGGAAATAACCGACATTGATTAGAGTTGACGGCCTGTAAACTGATAAATACCGTTAGAAAAAAATGTAGCTAAAATAAAGTTTTTATGTGTCTTTACAGACTCCGTGGCGCAGTTGGTTAGACGCCGGCTGTGAAACGAGAGGCCGCGGTTCGATCCCCGCTCCGAAACATATTTTTGTCTGATCCACGGGTACTTATTTCGGATCTGTGTGTTTGTGAGACCGAAAAGTCTCTTGTAGCTTCTGATACCCACGACATAAGAGTCGATCTTAGCGTGGGGTCAGGACTATGTATACTGTTGGGTGTATTTATTTATTTATTTAAAAATATATATTAAATAGAATACAACCACAAGTTTTTTTTTAAATATTAATCGACTATTTTTATTAGAGTCCGATATCATTGCGTTAGCTGGTTAGAGATAGTCGTAAATATTTACCATCAGTCGACATTCTGCTTAGACCCTACTGCTCTCATCATCAAATGTCAGTACTGTTACCTTGCCGCGTCAGTACTGTACTATACTGCATCAGCCCAGATACGTCCCACCGCAGGGCACGAGTCTCCTCTATAATCGAGAATACGACTGAGAGGGGTTAGACCATATAGTCCACCACGATTGCCTAGTGCATATGAAAAAATTGAAAAAATACAGAAAAAATTCTTAAGATATTTGCAATATCGTTCCGGAAAATATAACAGCAATTATTTCAGTAGATGTAGAACCTTTCATATTCTACCATTACATGAACGTAGAAGAGTAGCTGATTTATCGTATCTTTTAAATGTGTTTAATGGTAAAGTTGACTGTCCAGAATTACTGGGTATGATAGGGTTGCGCACTCATACTGCCTCGCTCAGGAAACCAAATCCCTTACATGTTCCATTTGCTAATTCTGTATACCGACAAAATAGTTACCTTTTACGAGCCTGTCGATCACTCAATGCTATCTATTGGGATGTTGATATAGATCTATTTAATACCAATACCAAGAAATTTAAGAAAACAATGTGTAATATTTACTTTGGCGCACGTACCTAACAAGTAATATCTGTATTTGGTAAATATTATGTATTATTAAGTTAGTTATAGTTTACCTCCTTCTTTTTTATTTATTTTTTTCTTTTTCTTTACATACAGTTCATATCAGTGAAAACTTGTAATTGACCTTTTCTTTGTTTACTGTTTATGTTGATAATGTATAATGCTAGTTGTAAGTTTTCCTTAATAAATAAAATAAAATAATAAAATATTGGCGGACTTAACTTTGCCCTGTCAGTATGAAAATAAAATTTTAATATTTTAAAAAGACACGTGCTCAACAGTATTCCATCACAAAGCATTAGTTGTTGTTGTTGTATCAGCCTATATACGACCCACTGCAGGGCACGGGCCTCCTCTACAATCGAGAGTACGATTGAGAGTAGTTAAGCCATATAGTCCACCACGCTGGCCTAATGCGGGTTGGCGGACTTTTACAAACCATAGAAATTAATATAAATCGCTATGGTATGCAGGTTTCCTCACGATATTTTCCTTCGCCGTTATATTGCGTGGTGATTGACTATCACAAAGCATTTATTTGCATATAATTATCAAGACATCCAGTACAAAAATGTTTTTGTACACTTAATATAACGCGTCCTCCACAGTCCACTCGTACATTTCCAAATAATCAAAGTCCAAGTGATAACTGCGATAATGGAAAGTCAATGTCGTGCAGATGTTTGTTTAACCCGCCTTGTGAAAGTGAAAGAGCATGAGATGCGTGTAAACAAATGCAACGAGCGTCTGGGTGGCACGTCACTGCTCAATGTGCCAACATTAAAGGCTAGTACCAACATAATAGCCATCAAAGGATATTGTGCGAAACGGCTCGAAGGACCATGAATATGATAAAACTTTTTGTGATAAAATTACATTATGGTTTTATTAAACATATTTGATTTGTTTTAATTATTTTATATTGTAATAAAGATAATCTGATTCTTAGCGTGCCTGACTGTTCTAAGATTGCCTCGGTGGCGCAGTTGTACTGCGGTATGTTTGCAAAACTAAGGTCTCGGTTTTGAATCCCAGGTCGGGCAAAGTGATAATGGATTTTTCTATTCATTATCAGCGCGGAGTCAGGAATTTGTGCCCGATATGGCGATAGGCTCGTCCTCTATCACATCTTGGGACGGAATACATAAGGTGAAATGGGGGTGTTCTAGTTACAAATCTGCCTACACCTTCTGGGAAAAAAGGCGTGAATTTATGTATGTATGTATGATTCTTAGCGTTCATGTTACGGCAATATGCACATTCAGATACAAAACAAGGATTATAGACAAAGAGTTACAACTTTAGTCCAGGACAACTCACACGTAATTGTTAAAAATGAAAAACGCCCACAAAATTGATCCCTACCTAGACGTAAAACCCAAGATACCTTAGTTCTCAATCCACACACGCTGCTTTTAGACGAAAATGACATAAATGTATTAACTGACCAGAATAGGACCAGGATTTATTTATATTAGCTAAGGAATGGCGACGGATTGTAAAGCGAGCCGCCAACTGAAAATATGACCACGACCACTCAGCCAGTAGTTAACGACTGTTAAAAATAAGCTGAGGTTACTACTTCACACTACATCCACTACGCCATGAAGACTGTTACCACTTCAGATCTTTCAAAACCATTGCATCTATGTTAACGAGTGCTAAATATTCCAGTTAAAAGTCACGTGTATTGTGAAACGAAGCGAGGACATCACTAATGTCGTTTTATCGATACACCTCTCACTATACTCGGTTGACGTGTATGCTAATAATAGATAATTATTTCCAATATTGGTACTAATTTTTGACATCCTGTGTGAGGCATTGACACATTTTTGCAAGACGAAAAACTATTCGTTTTGATCATGCTGAAACGAAAAATTATTTGTCTCATGCCGGGCTCATAACAAATAGAAAAATCCAATATCACTCTGCCCGACCTGGGATTCGAACCCGAGACTTCAGCTTTGTAATAATTGTATTGTATTGTATCAGCCCATATACGACCCACTGCAGGGCACGGGCTTCCTCTACAATCGAGAGTACGATTGAGAGTGGTTGTAATCATACCGCAGTATAACTAAGCCACTGAGGCAGACCGTTTTTTTTAATTCATTTATTAGTTTGTTGCGACAACGTAAACATCCCTATCCCATAAATAAGTATAACTTTATGCATTCCAGAATGGCAATATCTAATTGTTTAAAATCTTAAACCATACAACCAATTTATGTGGTACATTATATAAATGTTACACTTATGTAAGGCAAAACATCGGACATCCTGCCCCGGAATCAAGTATTAGGTAACCTTGCCTACAAATCATTAACTTCTGTGGCGACCTTACAAGTTGTCATATGACTCAATACAACAAATCATATCAATTGCTGTAATGAGATATTTAATAGACGTTTTTGTTGGCGACCTCATATCCAGGTGTATGTAAAATTTTAATAATTTTCGTAGTCTAGTTTAAATACATTTTTAATTTTTAATGGGAGGACGTAGATATGTAGTAGTCAAAGTTTGGTTTTAAGTAATTAAGTTATTTCTAATATAAATACTGTTTGAATTATCTGTAGATTTGACTATAATTTCTGTCCTATTCCGGTACGTAATTATTTACATACGCACCTAAATAAGATAATCTACAAAAAAATTAATTAAAAACATACACACTGTGACACTTACATGCTTATCATAATTAACAAAAATTAACACATGTTTCATCGAAACAAACTCACTAATAAGCTTTTATCGATGTCGACAGTTATTCAAAGGTGACAATCGATATAATTAGCGTCATTTATATAAAAATCATCGTATTAGTGTTGCGAATGTGTCGACACGTCTGGAAATGACTGACTTGTGCTGTTGACAATGTTACAAGGTCAGTTTTGTAACGTGATAATGCATTTTGTTGATATGCGATGTATGAAACAGAATATGTGCGAAGTAGACGAGTCAGCTGAGAAACGAACTTCAAGGCGTTAAATTCCTGAATCGAGACAACATTTTTTTTTGTATCAACGCGTTAAAAACTAAATAATCCTCGTGTCCTCTTTTTAATGTGGTTTAGGGGTGAAAGGATATAGGTACTTGCCCGTATGGTGACCAGCATAAAAAAGGCGATAAAGCAATTGTAATTGCACAAGGAGGAGTTTCCTTTCAAGTTCCACCTGTGAATAATCTTGACAGGTCAGCAAAAATTTGGTGATGTACTTGTGTGAAGACTCCATTTTGTGCTACCCCGCACTAACGTTCATGATCAGTGCAATAATTTCATAAAGTTTCCCTACGAAATGAAAAGGAAGAAAAGAGATTTATAAATAGGATAATAAAAGTTGTTGACTGCCTCAGTGGCGCACTACGGTATGATTGCAAAGCTGAGGTCTTGGGCTGGAATCCCGGGTCGGGCAAAGTGCTATCGTATTTTTCTATTCATTACCAGCCCGAAAACAGGAATTTGTGTACGATATGGCGATAATCTCTGTCATGGTTGCACCTCTGCCTACCCCTTCTGGGAAAAAGGCGTGAGTTTATGTATGTATAATAGAAGTTGTTAATACTTTTATCGATCGAAAATTCATTGCGATTATTCAAATTTTATTACGCGTGTCTCTAATGAATAATTTATAATGTTTAAAATTCAGAAGATATTATTGCAAAATATTTTGCAAAGGTCTATAATACAAATTTGGAAATGTTATTTAGGTTTTTTATTATTCTCGCATATAATATTTTAGTTATATACTAACATTACCCAATTGGATTTTCCAAAACCTCAAAAGGTTAAAGCATTCAGTTTGAAATTTCTTTACCTTAAATGGCGTAGTTTAAACAAATCTCAATATTATATTTAACGTTTTAATAGATAAATCAATAAATAAAAAATACACCAAACAGTACTGACCCCACACTAAGATCGAGTCTTGTGTTGTGGGTATTACGGGAGACTTTTCATTCTCACAAACACCTAGACCGAAAAAAATAATTGTGGTTCACACAAACATTTGTCTCGGTGCGAGAATCAAACCCACAGCCTCTTCACAATCGGTGTCTAGCCAACTGCACCACGGATGCTGTTACAAAAGTATTTTCTAAGTATAGATGGTTTTTTTTAAACTGAAACATCAAACACCAGAAGGCAAACCTACCTAAAAATTATCAGAAGTAAAGGCGAAATAACACGATGTTAACCACAGATGAAGCGTGAGATTTTACATACAATGCCAATGGACCTCTGCCCATCGAAGCGTCGCCTTGACTTGACTCGTATTGATGTGGGAAAACTATTGGTTTAATGATTTAGTCCTAGTTAGTGAGACGTGATCCTTAACATAACATATGAGATAGAAACTTGAAGGATCGACGGAGCCGTAACAAGAAAAACGTTTCGACGAATTGAGTACCTCCTTCTTTGTCAAGTCGGTAAAAAAAATCTAAAGTTCTTCTAACTTCATAGATACATAACATACAACTGTTTCCTCGTAGTTGTCTTTCATAGATACATTAATTTACAACTGTTTTCTCAAGAGGCAACAAAGTTGACACTATTGCTATCCATAGTATACTTAAGTTTTTTCGGTATCATGTTTTGGGTAGAGCCTCTTGTTATACCTTTTAGTCTCGAACAACTCATGAAATTTTTGAAACCAAAAAAGACAAAACTAATTTTTAAACCTAGAATACAAACTGAGGTCCTCGCGATACGCAAGACATACGTGCTGCCTAACAACTATGTGACTACATCCACTCTCAATTTTATTATTGTATACGCTTATGACGTCACAGTTCATATAATAATTGACGTCTTGACATACTTATTTCCAGACATTTTCGTTTAGAAAACATTGAGCCGGATCTTTAGCTTATTGATCGAGCCTTTCATTTTTTGCGATGGGAAAAGAACCAAGGCGTTAGAGCATTGTGTAAAAACTATGTAATTATAAAATATACACGCAATTTTAGGCAAATTACATACCAAATACATCTATTCATGAATGTTCGAAGCGAAATTGTAATATAATAGTTGTGATTATTTTGAGCGGTGGTGTAAATGTACAGACAGTATTTCGTTTATTTATATTACATCATGTGGACATTTCAGGAAATTTAAGATTGTTTTTTCTTTAACTTTTTAAAAATTTAATAATTGAAAATTATGGGTAGTTAAATTGTGACAGCCGGTTCATGGACATAAAAAACTGGGCTAAAAATTAATGTTTTTGTGGAATAATTAGTAGGTTTGATGTCATAGCCTAAATTTAACCACACTTCAACCCGGAACAATACATTCACTCTCATTGAAATATGGTTTCCAAAACTGGTTGAATTATTACAACGGCATTTTGTATGCGGAATTTTAGTAAATTCCGCAAAAGTTATTAATAAATTTTTCTCTACATAAATTAAATAATTACTCCCAACAGTTACATACGTAGTCTGACCACACACTAAGATCGAACCTTGTGTCGTGGGTATCAGGAGCTACGAGAGACTTTTCAGTCCCACAAACACCCAGACCCGCCACATCTACTTGTGGTTCACACAAACATTTCTGTCGGTGCGGGGATCGAACCCACGGCCTCTCGTTTCATAGCCGGCGTCTAACCAATAGCGCCACAGAGGCTGTCAAAATTGTTTATACATTTTCAATTGGCTCTAACATCGACTAAACTATATAACGCAACTAACATAACGTAAAAATCGCGAGTCGACCTTTACGAACGCGGCCGAGGCCAAAATTACAATAAATGAAGTTTTTGTCATAACATATTAACATGAAGGAATTCATCTGTTGTTGAGTAATCACGTTTAACTAGGCGTAACTGAGTGGCTGAGACAATATGGCTTAAATTAAGTCACCTGGGTGGTCATGACTTTATTTTTACAGTGATAGGATAAAGACCATAACGATTTGTAAAATAATCTATGGTATGTAAAGTCCGCCAACCGGCACTAGGCCAGCGTGGACCACATGGCCTATTCACTATCAATAATTAGACAAAGCACAATTTTTAAACATATATGATGTTAGATGCTTACACGATTGTAACCTGTTTTGTGTTTAATAAATAAAATAAAATTTAATTCATTTTATATTTACGATCTTCATTTTTTATTAAGACACTGCTGCTACCTATTCTAAAAGTCCAATTTATACACTGTAACGAAAGTACAGACATAAAAATATTGCAGCACACCTATAAATATGATGCTTCAACCTTTCCATCCAGTTCCTCAATTAGATTGAACACCATCAAAGCAAAAACAAAAATACATAATTCAATTTCAATCACTCTGTTCAGATTGTGATCATTATAACAAGATCGTGCAATACCAAAGAAACTACCATTGCATTAAACGCTTTACACTTGATTTCGTAATACCGTGAAGCCACGCATTTATACCATAACTTTATACGAAACATAACGATCATTACACGCGCATTACTATGAATCAGATGTGAATGGGTTTCGAGTTTGACATTGGCTACTAATTCTGATGGGTTGATGGTATGGCTGTGGTTAAAAAAAAATAGTGTTAAACTAGCCAAGGAGTTTAACACCACTTTTTTTTTATTTTGTAGGTCTGGGAAAGGAACAAATGACCACCTGATGTTGAGTACTAATACTGACTATTATCTACAACTGGATCATAGATTAAAATAAAACTATTTATTTACGGTCCGCCCCGAAACGACGAAAGCTGCAAAGTGATCGAAACGTCGGGAAGCTAAAAAAAAATTACAAAATAAACCAAATAATAACTATAAAAATTAGTTTTATATCAATGTGCAACATTTGCGTAAATCTAAGAAACCATTACGGATCAAAGATGTTTTGCCCTTATCTTAAAATCAGTCCAGAGTCAGGAATTTATGACAGATATAGCGATAGTCTCGCCGTCTATCACATCATGGGACGAAACGCATAAGGCGAAACGAGGTTATTATGGTTGCAACTCTACCTACCCCTTCTGGGAAAAAGTCGTGATTTTTACGTATGCATGTATGTATTGAGATCTCCTTAACCCTATTAACTCTAACCCTTAAACTTTTCTCGTGACATTATTATCTTACCATCAGATGACATGCTCGCTTGCTTGTCGTCTTAAAGTATAAAATATAAACACATAATTATCTGGTCTTCGAACCAATTAGTGGCTAATCTTCAAGTCCGTATATGTCTTACAGCACCATAAACGCTTTAAGCGTGATGTGTTAAGTTGGTTGCCAATTACAATGTATCATAATATGCCATGACCGTGCTATGAACGAGATAAGTAGATAAACATTTAACTGCTACGTTAATTAACTTGTTATATAGAACACACACACGTAAACTTACGCCTTTTTCCCAGAAGGGGTAGGCAGGGGCGCCACGATGACACCCATATTTTGCCTTGTATGTTCCGTCCTACGATGTAATAAGGGGACGAGCCTATCGCCATATCGGGCAAAAAATCCTGACTCCGGGCTGATAAGGAATTGAAAAGTGCAATATCACTTTGCCCGACCCGGGCTCCGAACCAGAAACTTCAACTTAGCAATCGTACCATAGTACAACTACGCCATCGAGGCAGTCCGTGGAACTTTTACACTTTAGTTATATGGACTACAGTGAGGGTGATTCAACCGGAGTTGTATCAGTAAATCATTGAAATACGACATAACGCGACAGGTTTGCTGCTGTATCGTTCAGTGACCAAGATCCCTTCGTCTTCTTTTTCATTCCTTGCCATTTGAGAGGTCAGTAAATAAATAATAAATAAATACACCCAACAGTCACATACATAGTCCTGACCCCACACTAAGATCGAGTCTCGTGTCGTGGGTATCAGAAACTACGAGAGACTTTTCGGTCTCACAAACACCCAGACCCGAAACAAATACCGTGGTTCACACAAATATTTCGATGCGGGATCGAACCCGCGGCCTTTCGTTGCACAGGCGGCGTCTAACCAACTGCGCCACAGAGGCTGTCAAAAATAAAGCCTTAATCATATAAATTCTGTCGATTTTGATGGGCGGTGGCAATCACTAAGCATTTACCGTTTGTTCAATTACCGGACCTATGCAATAAAAAGGAAGGACGGATAAGTAGTTCTACAAAATATTTGTATGGCCTACAAACTTCTGACGAAGTCACGACGCAATCTTATAATTTAATGCGTTTAGTGCTCCTCAATGTGTTAAGTTTTATCGCTTGATTAAAGGAAATCAATTAAAATAATGCTAGGGTAATTAATTTATGAATATTGCTTTTAAATCTGCAAAATTAGCATTGACTGATAGAGCAAAAGTATTTTGGAAAGAAACTGAGGTCTGATAATTTCAGAGCAGAACACATTGAAGCTAAATGGAGTAACGATATTATAATTACTAGCCATAGATTAATTCCAAGTCTGAAAATTGCATCTACTTTCTATTGGGGTTAAAGAAGCAACACTAAGGGTATATTTTAAAAACTTAGATTTGAGAATTGTGACTTAAAAGTCGAACCTTTCAGTTTTCACACCTTTGATCAAATTATTGTTTAGAAACAGCGTCTAGACCATCCATTTGCAAGTCTCATGCGAAAAATGCAATATTGACGGTAATTAACTATTGCAATATGTTGAAATCAATGCGCATTATTTGAATCCTATTAACAACATACACATGTACATTGAATTGTATATATGTAGAGGCAATAAATATAGTAGTTAGAAAACATTTTTTTTTCATAGTTAAAAACTTAATTTGTCTAGTATGAATTGGTAATCATTCATAACACGAGTCATCCAATCAATATAAACTGTGAAAAACAAGTAATAAACTGCCTCAGTGGCGTAGTGGTACTACGGTATGATTGCAAAGCTGAGGTCTCGGGTTCGAATCCCGGGTCGGGCAAAGTGATATTGGATTTTTCTATTCATTATCAGCCCGGAGTCAGGAATTTGTGCCCGATATGGCGATAGGCTCGCCCCCTATCACATCGTGGGACGGAAAATACAAGGCGAAACGTGGGTGTTCTAGTAGCACCTCTGCCTACCCCTTCTGGGAAAAAGGCGTGTGGTTATGTATGTATGTAGTAATAAAAGAAACGGCCAGTTACAAATTTAAATTCATAATTCGAATAACCGTTGCAGCCAACTGAATGCCATTGTAACAGCCGAATGGCAGACACTTCCCATTACGCCATAGCGCATCAACGGTCGCCGCAAGGTAAACCGTCCGACATTACTAATGAGATCATTATCTCGAACGGTTGTAGAATACTATCCATTCACGCTTTTTTTGTTTTAAAGTTTTTAAGCCAATGGGTTAATAAAGTAGGATTAGAGGCTCTGAGAATTGTGGTGTTTTGTTTAATTTGATTTAAAAAGTAATCTTTTACGTTAAGTTCACTTATAACTGTTAAAATTAAATCGATTGGTGATTATTTACATAATAATAACACTTCTGAATAACTAAGTAACACGATTATTATGTAATATTGTGTTAAAATACATTTCATTCGTTTTTAAAGTATAAATCGATTTAAATGCAAACTATAGATAACTGCTTTTTTTTATTTTGTGCGGTAAGATTAAAATGGCGGAGATATTATTCATAGACTATTATAACGTATTTGACGACAAAATAAAAATGTATGATTTGTGGCTAGGATCTTTCGAAATAATGAAAGGAAGAAAGATTGTATGAAAGAGCGTAATTCTAACAAAGATAAATATGTATCTGGATTTGAGAATCATAATTTCTATTTCCAAATTTAAATGCCTATTAATTAATGTGAACATTTTTCTTAACATCACTCACCATTTTTTGAACAATTTAAAACCAAATTTAAGCAAAAAAATGTACATTATTCAACATTTCTTATACATATTAATTCTTTAAACAGTTTTGCAAACGTAATCTACTTGTGAAATGTTAGGAAAGAAATTAAAATATTATCTCAGATGTAGAATGAATTTGGAAACGAATAGCACGTGTTTTGTCTGTTATAGCATTTTTAATTTGCTTTGCAGAGCGTACAAAATATTACATAACTAATTTATACCGTTAAGATTATTTTAAGATTCATATTTTTCGAAATTATAGTCATCAGTATTCTTAGTCACTTATCATATGCTATGGGAAAGGAAAACTTCGCGAGAAATCCATACCAGAGATTTTATTTTCTTCACAAAAAATCTAAGATCTATGCAGTCGACCAGCTCGATAAGACCCGAAACATTTGATTTCAGACAATCAGCTCATGTCATTATAAAATAAAGGCTAAATATAAAGTCACATAGATTGAGACTAATTTTTTTTTAATCGTTTCATTATAGTTATTTTTAACCAAAAACAATTATTAAACAATCCTAGAATTACGATCATTGAGATATTAAAGTAGAGGGGACACTGTAAATGGAATGTGTAACAAAAATGAACGGGACCGTACCGCTCCTTCTGTTTCTGTCTCTGTCACGCCTACGCAGTAACATCATCTTCACTCTCGCTTCACTGAGATCCCGTATGCACTCACACGGGAATACTGTACCACAACAATGCGCAGAGATTTTGTTCCCGATGTCCGCTCTATTATAATACCTCAATGATTCTGATAAAAGAAGCGGCGAGGTTCGAACTAGTCATAACCAAAATTCTCACTGAGCTTAAACTAGGCTACAATAAAAATTATACAAATATGAAAATTAGAAACATAAATTAAAGATTAAATCAAAACATGTTTCTGTTTAACCTGCGTACGTAATAACGGAAAAAGATTGAAACATAGACAAGAGGGGTTACAAATTCGCAACTAAATTTATTGACCATAAACGTAAATTGCAATATCCGTCGAACATAAATTATATTATGTTCGCAGGTGCGACCCCAACACAAACTCATCCTACTTTTTGGTTTTCGGGGTAAATACCCATAGTAATTTTGTCTAGCATGACACTACACTACTGGGTATATTTATTCACATATCATATCATATTCCGATTAACATTTCATATCATAGTATTACAATTCTACAGAACACCCACCGCCGATCATACACATTCTCAAAAATTACCACGGAGTCGTCATACCAGTTAAATCACGTTTTATAAGCTGCTTTCCTTGGCTGTTATGTAAACGAGAGCATGTTGATAAAACACTGTTATTTGTCGAAGAAAGTGGTCAAAAGTGTCGTGTGGTAATGACGTGTTGCCGGAAAACGATACGAGAAAGTCGGAAATAAATTATTTGTTCGCATATGTATGGTAATGACGTTAAAATTTAACATGATATTGAATAACCAAGATTATGTTAAGTGACAGCTTTTAGTACTTTGAATAACGACAAAATTATTTTTTTACGATACACTGTTTATGATAAGCCTAATTAAAGAACTTACTCTAACAGTCACTACCCATTCTGGATACAAATCTAAAGTATCTCCGCGGAATAATGTCAAAAGTCATCATATCCCATCTCTAAATGAGTTAAAAAACACTCTAAAAACATAATATACCATAAAACAGCAGTCAAGAAGAAGTTAAACAAAATATGTCACAAACTTTACATATATCTAAAACAGTACATCATTTTAGTTGGTACCAAAAGCTGTGGTATTGTTTGCCGTCACATGTGTTCCTTCTTATAATCCAGGGTCCTTCCGCCCTGGTGTGAAGAAGCATCTCAGCTGGCCGGCACAATTTTATCGAATGGCATGGAACCGCTGTCTAATGCCATTTGATACTCTGTCTGGACGGCATTTGCGCTTACCATCAAGTGCAGTGCAGTCATTATGCCGTGCCAGAATTTTCAAAAAGTAGATACAAAAATAAATCAGTTTTTAAGCTCCATAATGTTGTCCAAATATATCATTACGATTTACGACGAAGCATAAATTTTTGGGGAGAAAGGAGAAAGTATGTTTTATGGATATGAATGTTTGATAAACAGTCTTTCAAGTCATTAAATGTCATAACTAGAGTATTTATAATATAGAAGGAGAAACGTCATACATTTGCGTCTTCGAAAACGTAGATATTTTTGTTCGCAATGCTGATAGCACCGCTATATTAGCGAAAATTGAACTAATCATTCAACAACAAAATGCTATAAATTCCGATGGTAACTGAAAGTATATTTAGATATTATTCGTCTAAAAAGAGTTTGAGTGGAATTCTATAGGTCTTAAAAAAATATTAGTCCTTCTTTTTCAAATAATTCGTGCATATAGGAGGGCAGAAGAGGTGGCCTGGTACTACTATTTTTATCTACGTTTTTAAAGTACCAGCGCTCCCTCTGTATTATTATTACTCAAAGTTATTTAACTAGTAAAATTTATAGGGACTTTGGCTTATGTTCGTATCCAACAAGTCATTATTGAAATGCATATATTCAACAATGATCTTCCTGGGGCTGAAGATGATAACAATATCAAATATGCTAGCTGATCAAAACAGATACTTTTTAGACTGTTTTTTTTTCTTTTTTTCACAAGTATTTTTATGAAGCGGATATTTCAGCTGATTATACAGACTTTTTGCCTGCCTCGGTAGCGTAGTTATACTACGGTATGATTACGAAGCTGAGGTCTCGGGTTTGAATCCCCGGACGGGCAAAGTACTATAGGATTTTCCTATTTATTATCAGCCCGGAGTCAGAAATTTATGCCCGATATATGCTTGCTGATATGTGATAGTCTCGCCCCCTAACACATCATTGCATGGAACACATACGGCGAAACAGGGTTGTCCTGGTTGCACTTCTACCTACCCCTTCTGCGAAAAAGGCGTAATGTTTTATGGATGTATGTACGCCGACGTTTTATATTTTGCAAGTTGCGTTAAAATCACTTTAGTTTATCTAGTGTAAACATATAAAATCTTCGCGAATGAGGCAACAAGCCGGTTTATTAATAAAAGGCGAACGTAACCTTGTCCGTACGTCACTGACTTACGATTGTTTTATGATATAGTTTCTAGTTTTATTTTTTTTAGACCCAGTTACTTCATTTTTGTTACTAAGTGTAATGTCTTATTTCAAAATCTGTATCTATTGGAATTGCTTAGCGTGATATTTACGGCATAAAAAATGCCAATTTTTTTTTTTTTATTTCATAGGTCCGGCAATCGAACAAACAGATCACCTGATGGTAAGTGATCACTGTCGCCCATAAGCATCCACAAAGCTGGATCATGAATGTGTTGCCGGCCCAATTAGGAGGGGAACGGGAAGGAAAAAGGGTGGGAAGAGGAAAGGCGTATTGGGCATCTGGCAATCTCCCTCACCGAACGAAACGCGACAGCTGAGCTGTCGCTTCACGTTGATTTCCTGTGAGACAGGGGTACTGCCCCAGATGAGCCTGCCCATTCATGCTGAGTCATACTTGACAACAGCGTGGCTCTACCACTTCTCTTCGTGGTGTTAGAATGGCCAGGCTTCCATTGCTTTATACGTCTGGTGACATCTCACAAAGATGCCATTACATTCAAGGTTCGATTCCGTCATTAAAAATCATTTTTGTGTGTGGATTATTTTTTATAAATAATTTATCACACATTAAGCCTCCTTGATTGTCAAAAGATGGTCCATTAAATCATGGGTTTGCGGATTCGATCCCCGCACCGAGACAAATTTTTGCGATGCCCACAAGTATTTGTCTCGGGTCTGGGTGTTTATGAGCCCGAAAAGTCTCCCTTAGTTTCTAATACCCACGACACAAGTCTTAATTGATCTTAAAGTGGGGTAAGGACTATGTATGTGACTGTTGGGTGTATTTATTATTTAACAAGGTTATTTTTTGTCTACAATCTACCTATTCGAACATATAAGTTATGTTTGATTCAGCTATGCTCAAGTCAGATTAAATGAAGGTAGAGAGGCATTAAGAAAACTGACATACATCAATACAATTGCTAGTTATCGTAGTTTTTATATTCCACGACGAGACGATATGACTTTCATTTGGCGGATATTAAAAACTTAGCTATCTCCGCATCTCGACCCCGTTTCAACAATGTCAGATGTTTTTATATTCATAGACTTGTGATTTTACCTCCGACAGAATGCTTAAGTATACAATTTGATGTTACAAACAGTAATAAAGAAAGTTTAATACATCACGGAATAGATACTTTTGGATTTGAAACGTTATCGCTTTTTTAATGTTACTTTCTTTGGCACACTTTTAAAATATTCATTTGAACTTTAACATATTTTTGTTTTAGATTTTGTATAGTTTATATAAGAGAATACGTTAGGAAAAGAGCAATATGGATCAATAAGTCTTTTTTTTTTTAATTCGTTGCACAATATTGAAAAAGATGAAGAAAAGAGAACACAATATGGTTAGTGGTAAGGTTTATTATATGATCGGTAATCTAGCAAATGCTAGCTGCATAATAAGCTGCATAATAATATCTCGACCATTTTTTGGATCGACAGAGAAGCTGCCAAGTCCCTCTGACAAGACCTTGGAAAAAGCGGAGAAAGTTATGCCAGTATCACCGGCCATTCAGTTCGACATAATTGCGGACTTATTGTTTAGAGCCTAAAATTTTATCCGGATATCGAATCATAAATATTTGAAACTTTGAGTCATTTTTCGATCCCAAAATGACATGCCTCGGTGGCGTAGTTGTACTACGGTATGATTGCAAAGCTGAGGTGTAGGTTTCGAATCCCAGGTCGGGCGAGATGATATTGTATTTTTCTATTCATTATCAGCCCGGAGTCAGGATCTTGTGCTCGATATGGCGATAGGCTCGCCCCCTATCACATCATGGGATGGAAAATACAAGACGTAACGTGGGTGTCTTGTTAGCACCTCTGCCGACCCCTTTTGGGAAAAAGGCGTGTGTTTATATATGTATGTGAAATGACATGAAATCCTTGGCTTCTTTGACACGTCCGTCTTCTCACGTACTAAGCGTTTACGTCGTCCAATTATTTACCAATATAAGGCAAATAACCTTTCAAAGGCACTTGACTTGCATCACAAAGCTATTCATTTTAAAATACTGAAGCGATTACCTATGTTTCCTAATACAGCATTTGCAGTTAAAGTCTAGCATTACTTGTCAAGAACGATGTCTTATCGTTAAGACGCAGCACTTATGTTACTGTAATAGTAAATTGTACTATTAACAGTCTATCTGCACTGCACTTACCATTATATCCATTGTCGTCGCTTTATCGGGATATTATTAAAAAATATTGCCTCGGTGACTTCTGTATGATTGCAAAGCTAAGGTCTCGGGTTCGAAGCCTGGGTCGGGCAGTGATAATGGATTTTTCAATTCATTATCAGCCTGGAGTCAAAAAATTGTGCCCGATGTAGCGATAGGCTCCACCCTATTACATCGTGAGACGGAACACACAAGACGAAATGTGGTGTCATGGTGGCGCTTTTGCCTACCACTCCTGGGAAAAAGAGCTGAGTTTATGTATGTTTGTATGTATAAAATTTTTTATGTCTAATTCAAACACATTTAGTTGTAATTTTTCATCGTTCAAATGGCATATCTGACACATAACATTTGAAAGAAAAGCAATATTACGAGAAGTCTTTAACCAGAAGTGGGAAATTAAAAACCCCTACAATTAATAACAGATAAATAATTATAAATTATAATCATCATCAACGTACAGGAGCTGTCTGCTCTCATATAAGCATAAGCAATTCTAGACACTGAACACGACATGTTTCTCTAATCCATCTAAAACAGAACCAGTATTAATCTCTGACGGCCTTATTAGTTTTAAAACCTATTTATACTATCGAATGTTTCGTCCCTTTCGAACGAGTTTCGAATTCAATTTGAGCGAAGAAGACGAAACATTCCATAGCTAAAATAGGTTTTAAAACTGTCTATGAATAAGGCCGTTAGTATAAGAAGAGGGTAATTATGATTCTTCTTTGCTTAATCAATGCTCAACAATATCTATGAATTTACTGCTTAGATTAAATTAGGACGCGAAGTCTTTCATTCAAGCAGCAGAATATTATAAACGTTGTAATCTTCCTTTTGTCTTATTTAACAGTCACAAAATCAAATCCATCCAAGTTAGCAACAGGTTAATTATCATAAAAAATACCTACGTTTTCTAACAAACATTAGGATCTATCCAAGTTAGGGACGTTAAACGTCAACGGCGCGGTTAACTTCTGCTCCGTACAAAATATTTATAAATTACATGAATAGTTAGTTTATTAGTGTTCAAAACAGTTATTTTTTGTGTCCGTGTATGGAGTTGTTTTCCTGTTACTCTTAAGCTAATTTTTTTTTTGTATTGTATTGTATCAGCCCATATACGACCCACTGCAGGGCACGGGCCTCCTCTACAATCGAGAGTACGATTGAGAGTGGTTAGGCCATATAGTCCACCACGCTGGCCTAATGCGGGTTGGCGGACTTTTACATACCAAAGAAATTTATACAAATCGCTATGGTATGCAGGTTTCCTCACGATGTTTTCCTTCACCGTTATAGTGCGAGGTGATTGACTATCAATACACACATGACTCCGAAAAGTCAGAGGTGTGCCCTGGGATTTGAACCCGCGACCACCGTGAACATGTAGGCAGCCGCGTCTGGTCCGTTTACCAACAGGCCACCACGCACTAAGCTAATTTGTCAACACTCAATTGTTATGTTTACTAGTAAAAATACATGTATATAGTACAATATTTATGTTTCGTACAATTGTAAGCATAATGTTAGTGTTGCTTAATAATAAAATAAAATAAAATTAGCAACAGGTAATTCTCATAAAAAATACCTACGTTTTCTAATAAATATTGGAGAATCCTACACTAGTACCTGTATGAATGCGAAAAGCATTGTAACGAGTGGCCTTAACGCTAATGATCGACACGCGTCACTGACCAACAGTTATGACAAGCCAGCGCCGTGGAATGAACATCGTTGTAAATGTATCAGTGTGGACACACGTCTTATACACATAGATACTTATATCATTCATACGATAGATGTGGAATATATGGCAAATAGAACCATTGGAAACCAATTTTGAGCAGTTCTACTCTCTAGGTCCGAAGATATTCATCAGGTCTTCATTATTTTTTAATGGAATCAAATAGCAAGTATTCCGCATCAAACTAAAGAGGAATCACGTCAATCGGATCATAAATTTTAGTGTAAACGGTGTATATTAAAAAAACCCACTGAATTGAACACTTCCTTCTGAAGTCGGTTAAAAATATTAACGAGTCAACCATGTCTCTGGTAGTTTAAATAAGCAGTAGGTACGTACTTTCGTTTTACAACTTTGAATATAATTGACAGCCTCCGTGGCATAGTTGGATAGACGCTGGCTGTGAAACGAAAGGTCGCGGATGAGATCTCCGCATCGAGACAAATATTTGTGAGGCCCACAAGTATTTGTATCTTGTTGTTTGTAAGACCGCAGTCTCTCGTAGCTTCTGAAACCCACGAGGCAAGACTTAATTGATCTTAATGTGGGGTCCGGACTATGTATGTGACTGTAGGGTGTATTTATTTATTATTATTTAAATATAAACATATTACTTCTACTATTTTCTTGCTCAATTTTCGCCATGAGATCTGGCTTTACCACCCGATATTATAAAATCAGTGTTTTCATAATATCTGTTTCTTCAGAAGAAGAATAATATCTGCTAAAATTATACCATTCATGTGTTGGCTGGTCATTGGACGTCAGTGGAGCTATGGAGAGGCGCTCCTTTACATAAAAATCTAGATAAATTCTAAATATTTTATCGTAACTAACCTTGCTCAAAATTACAATAATGTTTATTTTAAAGTGACTATTCCATTACTGTTTACAGCATTTCGACATGATACCATGGTCGTGGCAACAAGCCGAGACGGTATGCTTGCCTCCAGTAGATTAGTTATATGAATTATATGGAAATTATTTTCGTAATTCCGTGCATTACTTTATTAACGTTTATTACGTGTGAAGCCGGACAATTAATACAATTATTTATTTCATTAGGCAATTGTTTACACCGATACAATTTTATATAGCAAACCAAAAATGTGTGATTGAATCAAATTATAATCAAACTAAAATATTTTCATTCTATCATATTGGTTTTTACTTGTGAATGGTTTCGTACGACTGCGATATATTCCTTATATACTTGCACAATAAAAGTGCCAGAAAACCATAGGATACGGATTCGATTCTCGAAACGTAATTATATTTATGTACATGATGAATACTAATTATCATTTGTATCGAGCCATATCCGATGTCGGAAAACATAACATAAAAATAAAATTTTATATAAATTATTTTCAATAAATAAAGATTAATGCTGGGATACATGCTAAATGTTTTAATAATAAAAATACCGCATAGTTTCTAATAACTTTAGCATACGACGTAACACAAGTATTTCTTAACAATCTCGGTCCTACTATGAACGCAAAATTCCTAAATAAACCCAGGTCGCTACCAGGAAACGATATCAACAACTGATATCTACACGACCCGGAATCTGAGATCTACAAACTAGCCAGCTGGAGGTATTTGGAGTAACGGTACTGGTCACTGAGGAGGCATGTGAGGTGCCAAGTGTCACACCGCTGAGGTCAGAGGATAGCGGGTTCATACATAACAGTTTTTATTTCAGAAACCTTGGTTTGTATGCTAGTGGTTTTCAGCACATTCATAACAGTGCAGCTGGCTTGGAAAGCGGCTGCGAAATATGAGGGGTCAATCTGTGTACTAAGTGCGTGGTGGCCTCGTGGTATCGGACCAGACTCGGCTGCCTACATGTTCACGGTGGTCGCGGGTTCAAATCCCAGGGCACACCTCTGACTTTTCGGAGTTATGTGTGTATTGATAATCAATTACCACGCACTTTAACGGTGAAGGAAAACATCGTGAGGAAACCTGCATACCGTAGCGATTTTAAAGAATTTCTATGGTATGTAAAAGTCCGCCAACCCGCACTAGGCCAGCGTGATGGACTATATGGCCTAACCACTCTCAATCGTATTCTCGATTGTAGAGGAGGCCCGTGCCCTGCAGTGGGTCGTATATGGGCTGATACAATACAATACAAAAATCTGTGTACTGAGGCTTGTGTAACATAAAAATATTTGATTTGGGAAGGGAGTTATGGGAGTTTAAAGTGACTAGTAGTTTTTGATAACCGTAATACATGATTTTGTACCTTTTTGGAGAACTGTGTGACTGTTGGGTATTTTTAAAAATAATGATCATGTCTTCAAAATTACGTATTATATTTTATAGTCAATTATAGTCAGCCAAATCGTGACATTAATGACTTTATATGTCTTAAAATTCATACTTTGCAAAGAGACTCTAGCCTCGATTAGCTTCCTCGCAATTTGGTAGCTAATTGCATTAATAACTTTGTCACGTTTTTAAAAGGACGTTTTGTATATATTATACCTTCAACTACAATGTGTGTGACCCATGATTGCCAAAATTCACACAGGAATTACACTGAACACCGATTGTAGATGAGTTTTGGAGGAAGATTTCAAGAAAATTGGGAAAAATTAAAAATGTAAGGCATGTTATAAATACTACTTATATCGGTTTGAAAAATAAATATAAATATTACAATTTGATTAATTGCATTGTGCGTGGCCAAACTAAGACAAACCCAAAGAATCGCCGAGCTTCGGTCCTCAATGTCATTTAAATGCAGGCCGCTTATTATAATTATACTTCAACTATCTATAATAACTTTTTAGACCTTTACTCCTTAGATATAAAACTGAACAATGCAGTCAGTCTAGTCAACATAGACACGAACGTGACTTGATAAGCATACCGAGGCAAATATAGGGGGATGTCGTGATAGACGATTTTTTAGCATCTAAACAAACCAATTGATGCAAATATATTAGCATAGCTTACTATTTTAACCAAATTGCATGTGCATTTGTTAGATAGTCGAGAGGCTACGGGTTCAAACTTTGCTCTGAGTCAAATACTATTTGATTTGAAGACTTTGTCTCTGCAGTCTAAGGACCAATGAAAATAAAATAGGACGATTTTAAATCTATACTGAACCACAATTAATATAGTCCATCAAGATCGCTATAGATATAGACAATGTAATGCGAACGCGGTGCGGTGCTATGCGAAGTTTAATAACTTCGGAGGGGTAATGCTCTTATTTATGGGCAGAAGTCACACAGAGACTTGCTCGTCTCTTCATTCTCGCTAATAAAATACTTAACTATATAACATAACAAAGTCACTTCCCATCGTCCCTATGAAAACACATCTTTGAAACTACGCAGTTTTCATCAATAAGTAGAGTGATTAAATTGACGAAGATTTATGTATAGTTTTTTTTCCATAGGTAGTTCAGTAAAAAAATGTTTGCTGAGCTGAACCTGCTTAAAGCTGAGCCGGACCGCCAGTAAATTTATTAAGTCAAAATGAGTATACATATTTCTTTTTGAAGTCAGTTAAAACTGAATAACAGAATCATACGATAGACCTCTGCAATCCAGTTGCGTTGACCGTGACTCACTGTTTGGGCGTGTTTGGGTTTTGTTTTTGCGTAATAGTAGCTAGTTTATTAATATTCGTGTGGTCAGGTCAAGGTTCGTTGCAGAATTAGGAGATTATTAGGACGGGATAGCACAGGACCTCGGGTGTGGTCCTAATTGTCCACCTAGACCATTGAAAGGGGTTTAAACTTTATCCCTTACTTTCTACGCTATTCCAGTGTGTGTTGAGAACTTCTCTTCAATATTTATGAATTCTTATGAAGATGTCTGAGGTTTGCAGGTGTCATCACGATGTTTTCCTTCACCGGTAAAGTTGGCAATAACCTGAGAGCGATGAGTAACTACAAATACCAATATACGTGTATTCAAAAATATATAGCAGTGTGCCGTGGGCTTGAGCGTTTGTTCCTTGATTTGTATATTTCTGATATTTTGCAATAAATTATAGCAGAATATTACAAATTTGAAAAAAGTAGCACGTGAAATAATAGTTAGTCCACCGATATTTATGGCCTTTTAATTCATTCGAATGAGCCAATATTAACTTTAGTCTAAGGCTTTAGAATTGAGTCGATTACGGTGACTATTAATTTGACTATAATATTGAATAATTTAACTACAATACGATGGTTGTCTAGCTCTTTATGCAATTTCGTATTTATTAATAAAGTCATCAATACATCGCTATTCAAAATGATCGAGTCAATTCTAAAGCCTTGGATTAAAGTTAATCCTTCGCACATCCGAGTATATTAATAAGGCCTTTAGTGTATAAAAATCTCAATAATTGCTTTCTAGGAATATTATAATATTATAATTATACTCTTCGATACTATTTAGATTTATTGACGACAAAAGATCTGAATATAAACTCTTTACTCTTCGTACTAACTAGTAACTACACCCAAAAGGCAAAACATACTTTTGAATATTCGTTATCTAGATTTTATTGACGAAAAACATCGAAAGTAAAAACATTTTTATTTTTCGTATAGCCACCGCAATGTCACACGTCCGGCCCAGCTAATTGCATATGATTTCTTTCCGTACATGGCACGCGGAAGACTGGTCTTGTCTCTTGGTCATTATTTTTATTAATGACATTGAATTTCACTTTCACCCGGCGAAAGTGTTACACGCTGGGCTATGCATTTTTATCGTTTAGTTTGTATCATTACGTAAATTAAAGTTAACGTGGTCGTGAATTACGTTCCTGAGTCATAAGTTAGTTGTTTTAAGTATGCAATTAGTGTAATGAGTAATAACTAAGTACATAGTTAATAAATAACTTAATAAGGTCTGTAACGTGTGTTGAATTAATAAAAAAATTTTTTTATTAGTACATACGTTTTTTATAAATTAATGTAATTTATCAGAAAAATGTACTTTTACGTCTATAAATAATTTATTTGATAAAGAAAGACTTTATATAATCTTAATATAATCCTTCGGATAATTTATTCCTAGTGGCAGACCTGTCATGGATTGAAATAAAATTAACGTTATGATTTTCCTTATCATTTACAATAAAAAAATAAAAACTCACCAACAAAAACAGCCAGCAACAAAACACATCCCGCTAACACAATCGACTTCATATTTAAAAATATAAAATTCACACTTTCACCAAAACACTATGACACTTGCATTACTAAGTACTATTATTTATTCCGATGAAAAATCGTTTCACTATAAAACACTCATTTCGTTTGTAACACAAAATTACTGGCCACTAAGCAAAAAAATTATTGTTTATAATCTGTGCACGTAATTATTGCCGCCAATTTTTTATAGCTGTACTTGGCGCGCGCCAAACAAACACGTTCGAAAGTCAAACGCAAACTGCGAGTTGAGTGGCCAGCGAGACAGGTGGGCGAAACCCGCAAGGCAAAAGTGAGGTATAACCCGGACAAATTGAGAATAAATTAATTATCACTGCGGTGGTTTAATCCTACGTTAAGTTGTTTGAATCGGGTAATATCATAAAGTCTAGGAGCTAGTCAAAATGCTTTGCAGATGTTGCGTGTTTTTTTTTAACCATTGCAAAATTCTTTATGAAAGGAAAACTTCAATTACCTACCCAAAAAATATTTATTTTAGGGTAGTTAATCGTACCAGCAGTTTGGAAAATAAATATTAGACATTTTAGGACATCTGTGCAGATTTGTGACATAAGAAAAGTATAAGGAGATATGTTTGTTAACTCAATCATATTTCTTGGTTCCCAAAATACAGGCTTGCCTACTTTGGGGCCAATAGATTTGTGAATGATTGTACATCTCTAATTTATATGAATAAAAGTTATTATTATTATTATTATTATAGAAGATTCTATTGACTCAATTATTGGAATTGACAGGACGCTTTTTCACGGTAGAGTTAATTTCCAATATAAGACATATACAAAATCATAAAAATCGTGGTTTAGAAACGGTAAAGCCACGCTCTGGTCCGTCACGACTCAGCATGAATGGGGAGATACCATTGTCTCGACGAGATCGACGAGATCGATGTCTAGATCGACGTGAATCGAAAGCTTTTCTGGTGCGTTTCTTTCGGTGTGTGAGATTTGCCCGTTTTCTTTCCTGTTCTTTTCCCTTCCCGCTCCCCTCCCGATCTGATGAGCTGTCAACACATCCATGATACAGCGTTGTGGATGTTTATAGACGGCAGTGATCATTTACCTTCAGGTGACCTGTTTGCTCGTTTGCTAGACCTATGCAATAAAAAAATTACAAGATGTAATAAACAAAAACACTAGCAATTAAACTATATTTAGAGCCTGTGCGTGCCAAACTACGCAACCGATACGAGCATTGGAAAACTGATCGAGAATCAACATTGAACTTTTACTACTCTGTCGCCATTGGACACACGCACAAACAAACACAACTATTTTGTGCACATTACGTGTGGCAACGCACGCGTTTATAAACAATTATCTTCAGTTATTCTGAAGGTTTTTATAATACTACTAACAGCCCGCCCCAGCTTCGCCTGGGTGCAGATATATTTTGATTCCACTCCACAACAGATACATGTAATTTTTCGTTCAAACTGGGACATTCTGTATAAGTAATATATACATACAAACATTCCTCTTAGATAACTGTATCTCTTAAAAAAATGTATCAAAATCCGTTGTGTAGTTTTAAAGATTTGAGCATACATAGGGACAGACAGACAGCGGGAAGCGACTTTCTTTTATACTATGTTATGATAATGGTACAGTATATAGATAATAATAAAGTAAGTAATCACTATTTACGTCTGGAAACGTAGATGATTTAGGAAAGTCCTTTCCCCTTGCGAAGTTGCGTTACTGGAGGGTATAAATTAAGTATAATTATCATTTGATTGCCTCGATGGCGCAGTTGTACTATGGTACGATTACAAGGCTGAGGTCTCGAGTTCGAATTGCTGGTCGGGCAACATCTATAAATCCATCCATCCATACTTACAAACTTCCACAATTACAATATTAGTATGGAAGTAAGAATTTCACTGCTTTTCTTTTTTTTTACTACTATGAGTGAAGAAACGAGCATGCCATTCGCCTGATGTTAAACTATACGACCGATCATGAACAGTAGGAAAACCTAACAACACCATGCATTACAAAGCAATGCTTGGCATTACTCTGCGCACGCCACCCTAAGACATTAGTTGTTCTCATTATGTCCAGTAGTTGCACTGGCTGCAATGCCCTTCAAACCGGAACACAACAGTGCATATACACTGCTGTTTGACGAGATACATAGAATTGCGGTGGTACCAACCCAGGCAGCCTTTTACACGAGAGACTTACCATCAGTAAATTTTCAATAGAATCAATCAATTCAATAGACTCGGAGACAAACTTCTCTACTTGAAGGGAATCATGATGGTAAAATAGCCAACCACAAATACGACTTAAGATATATTTTAAAGTAATTCTCATAGCTAAACCGAATTGCATTACCGTTTGTGGAGCACATAAACGGATGTCTACAATTAAATATAATGTTGCAGAATTACGACGAATAATAAACTAACCTACTGATATACTAATGCGTGATATTTGATTTAGTCGTATTATATCGGTTGGAAAACTGCATCAAGTCAGCATTGACCCCTGCGACAGCCGATTTTATTTTTGAAACCGGTTTTGTAATAAAAAGTTACTTCTATCGGTGCTGGTGGTAGGTCTCTGATATGTGAGAGGCCGCCCGGGTACCACCTCAATGTCTATTTTTCCCGCCAAACAGCAGTGTAAATGTACTGTTGTGATCTGGTTTGAAGGACATTGTAGCCAGAGTAACTACTGGACATAATGAGACTTAACATCTTATATCTCAGGATGGCGAGCGCAGTGGATTGCTTTGTAATTCATGTTGTTTGGTTTTGCTACTGGAAGAGGATGAACCTCCCCCGTATTTAGCGGGTTTAAACCCCTTTTCGGGGTTCAAAAAGTAGACTGGTTTTTTTGCAACACACGAATTAACGGGACTATTCCTCACCTGCGGGAACACACGATATAATTTTTTTTTTTTTGAAAATGAAAATAATTTATTGAATCCATTAAAATGTTCAACATTATTTAGATTCAGTATTTTTTTTTTCTACCACCCGGTTCGGAAAGCGGTTTTCACTAGAGAAGAACGGGCAAGAAACTCTAGTGTTGCTCTTTTCAAAACCAGTTTACAATATCGTGATTATTACAAAAATTACAAGTTGGTCCAAATCAGAGCAGTTCATTAATAATTTGTTATAATTTGCAAGTGAAATATATTTTATATCGATGATTCTATATCTACAACAACAAATAGACACATGATTCCAAATAGTCAGTATGCCCTGGGATAAGATAAGGACGGTGGGTGCGAGTTAACCACCGTCCTCGGAGCTCATATCCGGCCCGTTACAACAAACCACCCCGCACTGCGCCTATTCTTAATCTTAGTTCATCTTTACTAGTACTACATGCCAGAACTCTAGTATTGTTTCTGATATTTTTACCTCAAAATAATAATTTTCAACATTAATTTCATTGTTATCGAAACAAGTCGCATTAACTATACTTAAACTTATTACTCACGTTTGTATAAACTTTCCACATTGAGCACTAATTATAGTCCCGGGCTGCTTTATGAGATTTTCCAAACTGAAATACTTACGCAAGTGAAATGCTTGGCCACGGAATCCAACTGAAGACCCCAAGGCTTAAAGCCCATGCAAGCTAGAAGCTATCATTAAACTAAGAGGGTGACTCATATTGTGCAGTGAAAATAATTCGTTTTAGACGGATAACAACTATATTTACTATTGTTTACCAACGGAACTTATAGGAATTTGCTGTTACAGAATTACTTAGTTCAATTTTCACTAATATAGCAGTCCTACCAACATTAAGAACAAAAATTCAACATTTTGAAGACGCAAATCTATGCCAGCGCTCCCTCTTCTACATTATACTCTAACAAAAATTCAAAATAACTAATATTATCATAAAAACATATCACCTTATCCTCGTTTACCAGCCCCGCCAAAACAAACAGAAATTTACAAATTCAAAATTGCAGCCACCGCGACCTTTAGCACCCAGAAACCGTTTTTATAATTGACGGACGTAACACCAACAGTCAACCTTCTGTTGCGGCATTGTAGAAATAATTGTTCATGGGATATGAGAAATGTTTTGGAAATCGTGTTTTTGCATACACATGGATTAAATGTTGAGCAATGTAAATTGAGCGTTATTTTTAGATGTTTCTCAAAGCGAGCAATAACACGATCTCGCGGATGCTCGAAGCTTTCAAGGAAGGCAATCAAAGACCCTGTGACAATGAGAGAATAGAAAATTATCATGTAGGTAATACATGAAAGCGTCTTGGACAAAATTGTCTGTGGATAAAACCGTGTCGTTAAAAATGGACTTTAATTATCGGGATACAGAAACCGTAGACTTGCATCAATGTAAATGAAACCGTGTGTAAATAATTAATTACTGTTATAAGAATACACACCACACATTAATTCACACCACACAATATTTGTGTCAATGGAGGATCGAACCTACGGTCTTTCCTTGTACAACCGCCTCATAACCGACTGCGCCAAGGTAAGTATCAATGAAATCAATATTATTATCATTCCAGTTATTACATGAAAAAGTAGTATTATTTACAGAGGTAATAGGACAATTAAAAAAAAAAACAATGTATATTTTTTTTAGATTATTTAAATAATAAACTATGAAATTGTGGGAAAGAAACGCCATCTACTGGCTACTTTTAAAACCATTTGTACCACTGCTTAGCCAGCATTAACACCAATCAGGTACTACTATTGTATCAAAAGATGGCGTTGTTTCCACTAAAATCACCACGTTCGTATTGCCATTAAATAAAACACAATATAGTTTTCAAAGAAATAACCTAATAAATAGAAATAATTATTTCGACCAAATTGAAAACTAAAAATAATATTTTATTGTAATTTTATTTCCACTCTAATTATTTTTAAATTACTGGCTGAGAATGTCATGCCAAATAGTGACTTTTCAAATTTCAAGTTGACTTTGAAACAAAATTGCAGGTATTCTTTTCAAGTGTGTCGTGAAAGGAAAACATAAATCAGCTGATAATTTTCTTTGCGAAAAATAAAATATTTTTGCATAATTATCTAAGGCTGTCGATGACGCCATCGATATAATTCAACAAACGATCCGAAGGTTGTTCGCCATCGTAGTTTTTTCGTCGTTGTTGGCAGTGAACGGAACGAAGTGTCGTCGTATAGATCGCTCGCTCGCTGGCTGAAAATAGTGAACCAAAGTATGAGTTTTCGAAATATGTTCGAATAAAAAGTGAATAAGTGTGTGACTGTCATCCGGCAAGATGGTTGATGACGTGAGAAATATTAACGAAACCGCTGAAAGTAAAGGTATATGTGCAATTATAGTTGAAAATGTGCCGTTCTAGTGATAAAAATGTGATTGAAAAAATCGTCTAACCCTAATCGTGTCGTGGCCCCACGTCGCGGGTTCGTGCCGCTTTCGAGAATGTCCTCAGTGAGATATCACCGTTGCAATTCAGTGTTTTGTTTTTTACCTCTATTTGGATGTATTTTATCGCGTCGTGGTATGTTCTAAAATTAGAAAAACGCTTGCCAGACGGTGCGCAGTCACAAGAATGCGACCGAAAATATTGGACCCCCCCTAACGTCATAACGTCCAACATATTTCAGTTTTTGGTCGAAATACGCTATTTTATTTGTATTTATGATGTTTTTGGGTAGTTTCTAGATGTTTCCGATGGTTTATCTGTGCGGAATGATGCATATTTGTTCATTTATTGACCGTGTGATACTCTTTGAGTCATAATGTACAATTATGCTGTTTGACGTACACCGATGTAGTTTGCGGAGATATTTTTGCACATTATGTGCATACGACTTTCTAGTTGGTTATCTTATCAACTTTATCTGTACATTTTATGTGCACAACGCAGTGGCTGTGAAATAAAAAGCCGATCGGAGCCATTTCAGCGAAATTGCACGTAATCTATGTGTGATAAAGAGATAAAACGTGTCGATGTTATATTGCGCGGTGTACGTATGCAATTATTACCTAATAAACAAGAAAATCATGTATAAAACATACAGCCTTGGTAGGAAAAACACCAATTTGTCACACAAAACAGCATGGTCTTTTTTGGCATCACATTATCAATCTAAAATATTGTCACTTCAAAGTGATGAAACTACACAATATACTACATACTTAAATACATAGTTTAGTCCAGTTTCTATATTGATGTTAAATTACATAGACAAAAAAAAGCACTTATAACATTATACACAGAGTCAGACATACAATTCACTAATGCAAACAAAATCACAATTATCAAACGATGTACATCCAAGTACAGAAACCATTGTTTCTTCTTACCAAACTAAAAAGAAAATATAAAACAGTATATTCATACATCCATATCAACAATTAAATACAGCTATTAAAACTAAAACTGTCACATAAAAATTTGCCTTACCATTGGCTCACAATATCCCTTACGTTAAGGTTAATGACCTTAGTTACACTCGAATGAGCATTTGCCAATATAATGATAATGTATTTGTTTTGTATCAGTCATTAATATACTAAACTAATAGGTACCGTTTGACGTATCATGCTTTTTAAGTTTAATCTACTTCATACAGACGTAACTCACACAATTTCAATAGCATTTTCCATAAAACCATAATCCCATGTTCTTACGGAAAATGTTATTCTAATTGTGCGAATTACACCTGTACGAAGTTGAAAAGCATAAAATGGCAAATGGTACTGTTAGTTTAGTTGGATTATAGTAATGTTTGTATTCTATATCTAGAATTAGGGTTCTATATTAAACAAAATTACGTATACATATTGATGAAGCCCAGAATATACAAGATCTTAACTGAAATAAGAGTTAAAGGGTTACCTCAGAAAAGAGATTACTTTAAAAAAAATTATATCGTTTCAAATGAACTGGTGATGAAACATACAAGACGGTTTTGCTTTTTTTGAGAAGTCTAAACAAATGTTTAGCAACTTCTTCAGCAAATGCTGGGCATGGTATTTCTCCATATTTTTTAAAATGAAAATTCTACACAACTTTCTTTAATTGTTGTATTACAATATACTAATTATTTTAATAGGTTCCTGAAACTAAATTATGCAACAAGAATCACAATAATATGTCCTTTTTTGCTGAATTAATGTCCCCCTGCCCCTAATACAAGTAACATATATAAAATCCCTTATTACCAGACAACAAATATTAAGGAAATTACATTTTATGTCACCAAGTTTATAAAATTGTTACACACCCAAAACAGTAGTTACTAAACAATATTATATTTTGAATTGATCAATAAACAATGGCACACACAACAATAAAAACACAATATTATAACAAATTAACAATTCAAATAAAAATTAACTTTTTCCTTTTATAATAAAATAATACATTTAATTCTGTGATTGTAATATTACACTTTATTTTGATTATATAATATTCACTAACACACTACAAATTGTATATACAATTTAAATACACTTGTTTCTTATTTACCTCTTAAAATTCCTATGTATCTCTGTAATAGTAATATAAATACCTATTTAGATGATTGGACTGCAGCCACCAGTAATGGTGCAATGCAGATTGTGGCAAATGCATTAGACTAACTAGTTTGCTACTTCATGTATACAGATCCTTACTTTTTAGATTGCTATCAAATTCTACCACTTTAATAGGATTTTTATATTATGTTACATTTTCATTTTCATCATATTTATTATTGTTTTATTTTAAATGGTGTTGATTGTATAGTTTGTCACAATATTTAAACAAATCCACAGCTGTATCTTGGTCTTACTACTCCAAACTATTTAAGTAGGTATTTATTTATTAATAGAAATCAGGGATGTACAAGGTTTATTCAAATGTAACTTTTATCCTCAAAACTTATGTTTCATAGTGAAAATTATACATGAAATTGTTTATACCCATATATTAAGAAAGGAATATGTACAGATTTAGGAACCACTAAAGAATTTCTATAGTTTTTGACATTATTATGTTTACATTTATAAAAAACCAGCAGGTTATTTACCTTGTAAATTGAAAGAATTTTGCCTCAATTTATAAAACTGTCATCTGCTTAAAATTAATCCTATTGAGATAATAAAATAATCAAATGTTTACCAACCTTGAAACTGAAGCTATGACATTCAGTTCAAGGCCTTTGTGTATATGCTACCAGTTTTATCAAGTTTATTGAAACTGTAAAATATGTAGTCAGGATTTTTTGCCTTATTTATGCTTCACTGATGGGCAAAGACTAGCCATCGTTTTTCATCGGTTAGATTAATGTATTAATTCTGTAGATTATTGTTCAACATTTTTGTGATGTTGCCAGCTTTTCTATTTTACATATTTTGGTCATCCGTAATTTCATATAGTTAAAGGTCAAATTCGTAATAAATAAATAAATGACAGAATGACATAGTCCAGCCCATATTTGCCCCGTTGCATGGCATGGGCATTCTCAATTGTATAGACAATCAGGGATACTATTGAGAGAGGTTGGGCCATATTCTGCCATGCTCGCCTAGTGTGTTGGCAGAAATAATATAAATTATAAATGGTCATAGAAGGACATAGAAATTCTTAAAAATCTTTATGGCATGCAGGTTTCCTCATTGTTTTCTTTCATTGGTAAAGATATCATATTAAATATGTTTAAGTAATAATGTCAAGTCATTCTTAGCCAATAATGAAGTCAATATGAGTTAGCATATTGCTAGTTTCTACAATGCAGCTTTTATCAGCACATTTTTACATCCACATCGTCAATTTGATAAACGCAAGATAGATAGTGTGGAATTGTTGTCATATTCTGTGTTACCTGTGTGGCATTTATTTTGAAACACACTTATAACATTACTTTAATATTATCCTTATGTTGTTTTTAGACATGTGCTATTTCAATGCAGCAGATTTGTCTTTCTCAATTCAATATATAATTTATTTATAGATTTGCTTCAGGATCATTAGTCCTTGGTTTTAAAATAACTAGCTTTATGCGCAGTGTGTATTTGCGTCTTGTATTTATTTTCTATTTAGTTTTCATATTGATACCTTTATGTCTGGTATTATATTCGCAATGATATAAAATTTCTGACAAGTTACATTCTTGATTTTAAACAGTAGGTACCTATTAATATAATGTTTGTTTTTCATGAGTTAGCCTCAGTTCTATTCAATTTAATAGTTAAATTACAATAACAATTTTTATATTTTGTTAAACATATATAAGAGAGAACCTCGCTACTTTACCAATTCACTAACAATTTGCAACAAGAAACTAAAAGTTGTTTATTATCCACATTCTAAGATTTCCTACGTTATGGGAGAGTGTATACAAAAGCTTGTGCAAAATCTGAGATCCGGCTGAACTATCTGTAGATTTAACAAATTTTTATCCATATACAGATAACCTTCACCACATACAAACCAAAAACATTCTGCTTAGCCCCTACACTATTAGTTGTCTTATAACAACACCTGTTGAAGACAAAATGAATATGTAGTATCAATAACTTTACTTTTACAAACTATATGTTTATTAATAAATTATAATTTGATCTATCAATGGAATGGGCAAATTAAATAAGTAGAAAAATCTTTAGTTTCTCAGAATATTTTAAGTTTATACTGCCAGGTCGCCAAATTACAGGATCTGTGTAGCCATATAATTTTACAAGAATATTACAAATGTTTTCAGCATATAAATCTGCATTGATCCCACCAAATCTAGGCCATGGTTGACTGGATTTGTCTGATTCAGTTTTATCAGCTAAGTATACATTGTGATTACCGTAAGAAGTGATTGGACATTTTCTCGGTGTTTAGATGCCCCAGTTTCATCTTTTTTTGGTTTACTTTTTCTTTTATTGTGTAATTTTCGGTATTTTTAAATTATTAGTATTAGCGTTCGGAGTATTTTATACAATTTAGATGGAGAAGAGTGATATGTGAGTAACTAGTTTAATATGCCATTTGCAGTGAGTCTTTTCTATTTGTTCGGTTTATTCCTAATTGTAAGTACTAAAGTATTTTAGGCAACATTTAGGTAGAAAATTCTATCTCCACTATATAATATTCTCCTGAGTTACAGCAATTACATACCATGAGGTACATTTAGGTAGGCAGCGACTCTGTTGTGCTGGACCCCTGGCACTGCGGAGGTCTATGGGCAGCGGTGGCCGCTTTCCATCACGCGGGCCGCTAGCTCGTCTGCCTATAACAGCTATAAAAAAAAAAAAAATTAGACTCGGAAACATTCAAACTTGAAACAAGCTATTAGGTTTGGCTAATGCCTGTTTATATGATTGTTAACATCATAATGTTTAGCCACTCCCATAATCTAAGGTTAATATTTTGTTTTGTGACCAACAATATTTTAATTAGCTCCATAAAGAAGTTAAAGTCCCAATCGAAAGACACAAATCTTACACAATGATATATCGAATTCCAAAAGCGAAGGCTTCTTCGAATTTGTGTAGGCGCAAAATGCCACGACCAAATCGGCAGCGTGTGACTAATTATTTTATATGTAAATTAACATTCATTCACTCGGTTCGTCTGGGGAATGTCGGAATGCAAATATGCAGTGTCAGAACTCAGATGAGATGTTAGCATGTTGATTGTTGTGTTCGAAAGGGTTTTGCTTGTCTTCATTGTGTGAGATGTAGATCTTTACCATATATATACGCTTTTTAACGGGCTAATAGAGATGACTGTTTATGTGGTTGTAATAGAAACTTTTCATATTTAACATTTATTATCTAGTTCGTTTGGTTTGCTATTAAATCGTGATATTTTTGTTAAATTATTTTTTTGTGTGTGTGTTTTTTTTATTTAGATATGTGTAGTAGACTACTGTTGCAATTGCCATCCATCGTCACGTTTGGAAGAGATGACTTGAAGCCATAAAACCGTCCGTTATAAAATTATTAATAATGTCTTTCTTTGTCAAATTGGTTTATAACGAAGTATTTATATTATTCAGTCTATATATCACGAGGCTTAGGATCTGAGGAGATCATATTTAAATCTATCAATTGCCTTTGCTTGGTGATAAAAACTATTGTTGGAATTCGTTTCTTTCTCTTCACAATACGGAAATCACGTAAAGTTTGGCAATGGCTACAGTCGTAAAGTGCTGTCACGTCAAAACCTATTAAAATCTTACGCGGAAATTGCCACTAGTCATACAATCGATTGTATCTTCCGTCCTAGGTCTAGATAAGGACATTACAGTTCCCTTAAATAATGTGGAATTGCTGGGGTTATCCATGTCATGCTCTGATGTATGGGCTGATCATGATCAATAATACACCTGACATACAACAGTCACATACATGCATAGTCCTGACCTCACATTAAGATCAATTAAGTCTTGTGTCTTGGGTATCAGTAGCTACGAGAGACTTTTCGGTCTCACAAAAACCCAGACCCGAGACAAATACTTGCGTGCCTCACAAACATTTGTCTCGGTGCGGGGATCAAACCCGCGGCCGCTCGTTTCACAGGCGGTGTCTAACCAACTGCGCCACGGCGACAGTCATAAATCAATAATTTGGAATAGTTTATATCTTACTGAGACTGTCTCGACCTCACACCCGCCACTGCCTACTCGCTGCTAACTCCTGTAAACCAGGATCTACAGCACGCATTTTAACTCCACCGAGCATTGAAGCTCGTCTAGTGTCTTCTTGTGTTTCATATTTTTAGGACAGAATTCGGTGTACCAATATAACGACAGCCTCCGTGGCGTTGTGTTAGACGCCGGCTGTGAAACGAAAAGCCGCGGGTTCGATCCCCGCAACGAGACAAATGTTTGTGTGAACCGTGAGTATTTGTCTTGGGTCTGGGTGTTTGTGAGACCGAAATGTTTTGTAGTTCCTGATACCCACGACATAAGACTCGATCTTAGTGTGGGGTCAAGGCTATGTATGTGACTGATGTGTGTATTTATTTATTTAATCTAATAGATTATCAACTCATGTGAAGTGGTAACACTTAACAGCCAGGTTAAAGACCTCCCACGTGGTGGAAAAGTCGCCATTGTGACTCCATTGCGTGACTTGGATTCGCGATCAATCATATGCGGCGACTTTATAATCCTGTATGATTAATGTATGATCTACATTTATGTATTTTACATTGTATTGAACTTGACAATTATTTATAAAAATAGCGTTACGAGAGTACTTACTGGTCCTTGTACAATTTAAGTAATAACATAAATATTCTTCTGAAGTTTTTGGATGTTGGAATTTATTTTTATGCTTTGTAATAGTTATGCGATGTTTTGCTTTTATACTAGGACTGTTTTCCAGATTTTTTGTGTTACGCTTACATATTTGCCTAGTCACTCCTGTTACATACAATATGAGCGCTAAATTGCATAACTCAAATATCTATATACTTAAGTTCGAATACTCAAACGCCATTTAAATATAAGGTTCCACTAAACTACCCGCGTCCTACTCAACCAGTACATTTAAGCGGGACTTGCGTAGTTAAGTAGAACATAATATTTAAGTAGCTTTTGAGTATTCGGGCGTTTGTCTGATGTTTCAACAGTTTTTGTTTACGAAAGAAACAATGACATGATATGAAAATTCGAAGCCAGTCTCCGCGCATTCAATACATCTCTACAACTTGAGAGATATACTCTACGTTTAGAAAACATCCATAAAAATAATTTCACTCGGCATATGTAAGCCAAACTTTCATGTCCACTGGTGTATATGTGTATGTGAATCATAGCTGTGATTTCACAGTTTGCTCAAACGTTGGGCGCCATTTTTGGACAGCTCAATGAACTTTATGCATGAGACCGGAGGATGTATTGTATATGAAGTGATTTGATGATTGTTCAAGATGAGCAAATATTTGGCGTCTGTGTGGTAAAAGTGCGTTAGGTAAGTTAGACATTATTGGATGACTATTTAAATTCGAAGTTAGTTAAGTAGCGTCAGTCCTTTTTTTAATTTCCTACCTATTTAAACGTTCGTCTAAAATCATAAATATCTGCAAGTTAATAAAATGTCGAAAATTATCTCCAGCGAAATGTTTTAGATCAGCGCATAAAACCCCATTTTTATTGAGAAATTTGCTATAGGCGGCCAGTCGCAAACACACGATGATTTATCACTTAAAATATGCGTATTGCGTATATTATATTAGTGTTTGCCTGCTCCACCTATGTGTAAGGTAAAGGTTCATGGGATATTGAAAAAAGTGGCCTAACCATGTGTCAAATGGCGAAACACGAACAGCCTTTTAAATTGAAAAAATCATTGGTAATACAATTGTCAAATATTCAACAAGTTACCCAACCGCGATCGCGTGTCACACATCAATCCGTCAAAATGTTTTAAATTCGATACCTTGGGCGTCGTTTCTTGATTTCCGTTCAATTTATCTCCTTTCATTCATTGAGTTGATGTGTTCCACCTACGTACGTATTTTCGAGCCATTCATTTTGATACGAATCTTAAATGGAAAATAAATGGTAACATAATTTTAAGACGGTCCCTCGTGAAACCTTCTGTCGTTGGCTTTTGGCAATGACGACGCTTTTTACAAACCTTGTGGGTAGTTGGCATTTTGACTTTCGATTAGTCCTTTAAAAAATCGGGCTGAATTAGACGAACGTGGTGGACTAAAGCTAAGATCGTTTTGTGTTATTTCCCGTTTTAATCGTTCAGCACATTGTGACATCCCATATTATTATCACAGAAGTTTTATTTTATATTTTTGCTTTATTAATATCAATAATAGAGAAACCTATCAAAGGATAGATTCTACCCTACCCGTTATTTTAACTGTATTATAAATTAATCAATCAATTTAATGTGGGTGGTTCACGAAATAAACCTTTTAAAATTAACCTTGGATTAATTAAGTTTGCCTTCCAAAAGTGTTCTCAACGCCATTTGGAATAACGCTTTCCTATGTTTTCCTAAATCATATTTTATTACATGATTAATTCGGTTTAGCGTAGGATGAATAAAGCGTCAGTTCTATAAAGTTTACGAACGCGTTTACCAGAGTTGTAAACGCTGCCTTTTTCATACAGCTTTTGTACTACCGAAAAGGTCTTCATTGTTTCTAAAATTCTATGACACAAGATAAGTGACTTTCAATAGTGTTGTATTTGTTTACATACATTCACTAACTCACGACTTTTTTCCAAAAGGGGTAGGCAGAGTCGCCACCATGACACCCACATTTCGCCTTGTATGTTCACTCCCATGATGTGATAGGGGGCGAGCCTATCGCAATTTTTATATTTAGTTTGTTTAAAAAACAATCTGAGCGTAATGTATAAAACATCAATTCCCAATGGCTTGACGTATGGTGTTAAAATTGCCAAGTTCCCTTTAACGTCGAAATTCCCTGCGGATTGGTCGCGTGTAATATATCTGTCTGGAGCTAATACCCAGTGGAGTGCTTCCTTCACCTTAAGCCGGGAGTGGTATGCGCTGTGTTTACTAAAAGAAATATCTCCTAGGACTTGAGTGATATGGAAGCTTTTTAATGTTTTTTTTTTCATTGCTGGATGGGGAAATTATTCTGGTCTATGCTTTTAAATTATTTTGTTTGTAAAAAGGTTGTATGGATTCGCATTAAGTATTGATGCTCTGTAATTAGATGGAATTTTAGATAAATGTATTTTTTTAGCGACCTTGATCTTGCTCAACTAAAATGAATGAGTAAAGTCTAGGGCATACTCTTACATTTTGGTTTAATTTATAATAATTTAGTGTGAGTGAATTATTTCTGACCTAGTTAACGAAATTTTCATTAATTTCAATCGGATTTAACATTGTTTCACCGTTTATATATCATTTGTGGTCGAAGTCAGACATCTAGCGTGCGGCGTATCAAAAAGAGTAACTATTTTCATATAAACCATTTATGGTTCATATACACCTATTAATGAAATTATATCAATTTACGACAAACACTTCGTAGAAGTTATAATAGTTAATATCTAAACAAGGCGTTTATTATATTTTTCGTCAAAAACCAATCGCAGTAATGGACGAATAAATGCATATTTATTCCGCAGGACTTTGAGTACAATAATGGAAAATTCTATTCATTGAAAGACAAAGCAGCAGACCGGGCTCTGTGGTGTACCTTAGGAGAGGCCTATGTCCAGCAGTGGACTGTAACGGACTGATGAATGATGATGATGAAAGACAAAGTAACCAGCGCAGCCTATGTAAAGGGCAATGTATTCGAGAAACAATGTTAACTACCAAGGGATGATTTATTAAGGCCTCTTAGTTTGTAGACTATTGGGTCAATTTTGCGGGATTAGGTACATCGCTTTTTCTTCTTACGGACATCCTAAAATCATTCCACATAACAGTACAACCGCCTACTTCAAATCCTCACTGTTTCCTTGAGCTAGCAACATCAAATATTCATTCTGTCTCAAGCACAAGGCATGCTCGTCTCGGCACATGCCGTCCAAAAACCGACACAAACAAGTGCAGAGCGTTTTAAAAGTGCTACTCTCACTGTAGCTAGTTTTAGTTTTCGAGTAGTATAAGTATAATTATTATAAATTGGTCATGGAGCAACAGTTTTACTGCTTTGTTTCGTTTTGGAAGTTGGATAGGATAGGCATAACGTGGGTGTCCTGATAGCGCGTCTGCCTATCCCTTCTGGGAAAAAGGCGTGAGTTTATGTATGTATAGGGATTTGCCAGTCAGCCCGATTTGGCGATAGGCTTGCCCCCTATCACAATGTGGGACGAAATACATAAGGTGAAACGTGGGTGTCTAGGTTGCTACCAAGGGAACCTCTGCCTACCCTTCCGGGAAAAAAGGCTTGAGCTTATGTGTGTATGTATTTATGTAAATTTTGTAGGTGTCTAGAGCAATGATTTTATCAGACATTTCATAAAAAACGCTAACGTTTACATATCATAGAGACAGTAGCCTTTCCATAACCTTATACATTAACATATATGTTTTTATATACTGATGACTGCGCGATACGTGTCGCCCACGGTTTGTTTCAACAGGTGTGACTGACACAAGAGGATTTTTTACATTTTATACGCCTACGTGATTCAATATGTCGCCACTTCGATTGAATATAACTTAATAACACCATGTTTTTATATTATAATTATCATAGTCATATTTCGTCGTAATATTGCATATCTGTGCTGTGACTTTGCAACCCTTGACTATACAAAACGATGAGGTTTTTATTTTGGTTGGTAATTTTACGTAAATTCCAAGATAAATTACTGGTTTTGGTCAATTTTACTCAGTTTATTGTCAGTTTCAATTGTTACTTGTATAAGTATTCATTTAATTTAAATTACTTGGGGAATTCAGGAAATAATTTGACACCTCCGTTGTTCATTTTGGTATAGTTCATTTTAAGGTCACCCCTTAAAATTTAAAATGTTCTTGCTAATCCTACGCAAGTCTATAAAAATTATAATACACCGTATATTCCGATAAGGTATTTTATTTGGCTTTCTAAATTTTTTACTATCAAAAGCTGAATTTAATAAATTTTCTTACGATATTTTTTTCAACTTCCCGTTGCTATGTTCGTTAGAGTGTATGCGCCAGTAATTTCTCAGTTCTAGGCCACAAATATTTACTTTCCAATGCATTCAGTTTATATTTATACCATTGAGCTGGTGTTTTTCATTGGATTAAACTAAACGACGGAGTTTTCATACACACTCAACGAATGTGCAAAATATTTTGTTTGAATGTTTGCCTATTCATTTGGTGGTTAAAAATATGTAAAAAGATTGTTAATAGCCCGATTCAATATGCTATTAAAGCGGTGATACTTAAACCAGACTGTACTGTACTGTATTAGCCCAGATACGTCCCACTGCAGTTCACGAGCCTTCTCTACAATCATGAGTACGATTGAGAGTGGTTAGGCCATATAGTCCACCACGTTAGCCTAGACCGGGTTGGCGGACTTTACATACCATAGAAATTCTTGCAAATCGCTATGTTATGCAGGTTTCCTCACGGTGTTTTCCCCCACCGTTACAGTGCGTGGTAATTGAATATTAATATACACATGACTCCAAAAAGTAAGGGGTTGGCCCTGAGATTTAAACCCGCGACCACCGTGAACATAACAGAGTAATATGTTCAAAAATGTTTCTCTGACCCACAAGCATTTCTTTTATGTCCTGAGTGTTGTCAGAACGGAACGTCTTTCAAAGTTTCTGATACTAACAAAACTTATGCCTTATGCAGTCAGTATAGTATGATTAGAATATATTTATTATTATTGATTACTAGGCTACTGTGAATATAAAAATAGCCTGCGTGACAAAATAAACGTAGGCAAGCGTTATCTGAATCGTCGATAATTCGATTCAAGCCAACACTTGGCCGCGCCAGTGTAAACATTGGCATGAACTCTCGTTACATAATCTTATTGAATCCATCTCCGTTATCAATACGTTGATAAGGAATGTGGTCGCTTGTGCCGGCTTGGCGCTAGATTGGCTTCATTCAGTCTTATTATTTTTGGGTGGGAATGTAAATATTGGTATATTTTTGTATTTAGATTAGTAGTTAAAATTGAGTAACATGAATCAAGGGCAAATACAAAAATATTTATTTTGTTTTTTATATATTTGATAATTGTTCAGAGATATCATTGACATTGATTGAACCCACGACCTTTTGTCTACACAATCTAAATTGCCTACTACATAGTTGCGCCATAAACAAAGATATGTTAAAAAATAAGTATCAAATTAATTTAGCCAATGACACAACCACATACAACATACTGCAACAAGGCTGCAAATTTCACTCGCGTACGTCAAGTCAGTACGTCACCGTGAGTCACTAGCGTACTTAGTGTAAGTCACTGACGTATTGTAGTCACTAGCGTAGTACAAGTCACTAGTGTATTGTGAGTCACCAGCGTACCGCGAATACGCCCACAGTGTCGTACTAATCTCGTACTTAGTGTTGACGGGATTTAGATTATGTGGAGAATTTTATTGTTATTGGTAGCACTTTCTAGATTATAGTGATGTTGTGTCAATCAATGTCACGTCGATTACTTGAATTGAGCTTATTTAAGTAATACATCATATAGCTTAGTGTTAGAGCTAATATTTTTAATGTTTCGAATTGAATACAAGAAAAAATAATTTAGTGAGTTTTTTTTTTATTTCTTTAGAGCGCGAATTGTTGAAGTAGCGGGGGAAGACCTTTGCCCAGCAGTGGGATGAAATACGTTACTAAAAAAGATTATTGGAGTGTGTCATTTTACATTTACCATTTTTTTATTTAGCAAAATTGCGGCTAACGTAGCTAGGCTATACTACCTGCTTTAGAATGATCAATAGGTCGCACACCCTAACTTATGATTACAATTTCTACTTGATTAATGGAGCCTCGACACAATTGAGGCTTCATTAAACTTTTGTTGCTGCTTTCCTCGTTCGACTTAAGGCTATACACACGGTGCCAGGGTCCACCTACCTTCCTAGCACTTAGTCTACTCCATTCCGCCCTATCATTAACATCCTCAGTTCCAACAATCAGTAATGTTGTGCCAAAATTTTCTTGCCAACCTTGAAAACGCCACCTACCCTCAACAAATCCAGATGACATATCTATTAAAATACACCGACACCAAATAACAAATGCACTTAAAAGGCCGACGTGTGGTTGCGCTACAAAGCCAATAAGGTGAATAAGTGTTGAATGATTCGTAATAGAATTATTTACAATGAGTAACCGTCCCACACATTGTCGATTCAGGAAACGTAACGCGATCGTGATTGCGATTGTCTGCGCATTATTATAATGCCATATGGATTATACGTGCGAAATTGAATTAGGACTCTACTAACTTTTCTTTAATGTATCAGCCCCTATAATAGTGCATTGCTGAGCGAGACTGTCCTATACTATTGGGAGAACATTTATTTAGGCCATAATCGACAACTTTAACTGTAACCCAGTGTGCTTTAGAGCTTTGAGTTCTTATCTCCGACTTCTAATTTATCTCTATGGTTCTTGTTGTAGTTTGTGGTATGTTTGTTACGTATTTATTATTTTTGGGTGTTATCATCAATTGTACCTTGTTTCTTCTCATGTGTTAAGGGAACATCCAAGAAAATAAAAATGTTTTGAATAAAGCAGCATACTTATGATTTTCATAATTAATAAAATTAGCTTACGCTAAACGGTTTAAAGCCTAACATCCCCCGCTCTTATGTTATAAAATTAGAGATGATCTAATTTTCTTAAGACACGACAAAACAAAACACAGCCGCGATTTTTATATTAGTAAATTATAAGCAAAGAAGATATACTTGTAATAACATTGAATCACAATCACAAGAATTTCTACGGAAAGTAAGAGTGGCATAATATAAAATATTACACAGATATAATAAATATGCAAATGAGAATAAAACTAGTCTAGTTGTTTTAGTTTATCTTCAAGATCTCTTTTATATGCGAGCGATATATTTTATGAGTGTCGGAGAGTATTAAAAGCAAGATATGGGACTTTTGTAATATATTGTTTGTATTATCTTGAATTAAAATCTGCTATAATCCATCAGAAGTATATTAACTTCGTAATGTTGCATTCTGTACAATTCGAAAACTATGAAAAAATATTTTCCGCGGTCATTCCAAGGTTCGATCTTTGTAACTAAATCTATACGGTTTTAAGATCAAGTTTTGTCAATAATTTTCTTCACAAAATTATTCTAAATACGTTTGATAAATGAGATCTCGGAGTCGCTATAGATGATAGCAGGTTATTCCTATGCGCCTTGACAGCAACCACCATTGACGATGATGGAAAACATGTAGTAAACCATGCGTCGAGATTTTGGTTCACTCTGGATCTAGTTGATCACTGTCTCTCGCTAGAGATCACTTTAATTAGACACCACTGCGTTTATCATTGGGTACGTTGTTATGCTTGACAAACGTGGGATATAAACTAATACAGATTAAGTAGCGAATGCAACTCGTCCAACGCACTCTAAAACCGTCGTCACCTAACGGTATAAGAAGACTCATCAATCGCAATGAGTTTATCGGCTCACAAAGTGGTTGGATAGTTGCTATCTGATTCGGAAATGCTTGGCAAGCTATTTCATATATTTTTTAGTCAGGCTCCGTGGTGAAGTGGAAAATAACCCAATTGTGAAATAAGTTGAGTCGTTTGTGTGAAGATCAAATTTCGTGCCTCGGTGTCGTGTGACCTCCAATTTTCTCGTATTTTTTTCGTGGCGCAGCCATCAAGCAATCTAGTTAGGAAGGGTAAGGAAGTGATGTATAACCAGTTGTTGCTTCATCTGAAAAGTGCTGCGATTAGCATACGTTTCAATTTATAAAACGATTTAACAAACACGAATCTTAGTACATAGGCTCAACTCGTGCCTTTTGGGAATATAGATTGGGCAATATTGTCAATTTTAAATACTGATTAGTTCAAATCCACAATACAAAATAGATACGAAACATCAATGACAACACTATTGCGCACAGGACTTGCAACGGTATTAATTGCAGACTCGCTTTATCAGCCATGAAGCAATAATCGTCCAACTAATTGCACGTTGAAAAATTCTAGCTATTAGTTGACAATTAGGTACTATGGCAGTTTCTGTGAATTCGGTGTACTATGATATTTAAGTTTGATGATGATGATATTGGTTCTTGGTACTTGTAATTCGTCATAATGTACCCTATTTTTGCCACTGGCCGCCCTTCATTTTAAAGATATATTTCGTTTCATTTTATTATCAGAATCTGCTAACCATAAAGATTCAATGATGCGTGAAATGTTGTCATTGTTACATGTTCCCATATCTATTGGCTTCATTAAACACGCAAAAATATATTCGTGGCTGATCGAGTAGAAAATCGCCAACTGAAATTTCACTTTTATGATCCTCAGACTTCATTAGTTTCTAAATTTCTTTAATATTAAATTTAGATTGTATTGTAATATATCAGATTCGCTTGAGTCCACATAAAATATTTACTTATACAGCCCCGCTACCCAAATACTAATAAATCTTGGCTTTCAATTTTCAACTACAATATGCAAATCAGTCCTTGTAATACTCCGATAGCAATTGTATTCAAGCCTATACCAATTATTTTAAAATGAATTCAATTTTAATGTTACTTTTCTTCCCTCTTTGTCTCTCAATGTCTTAATGACCCTAAGCTTTTAAACTCCCGTTAATTTATTACTGGAAACATAGTCTATAAAAAAACAGATTATGCAGTGTTAAATTTTCAGACGCCATGTTCTCACCAACGCCATCTATCTAAATTCTAAAGGGAGGCGATGCAATTTATACAGTGTCAACCCTGATGCCGAGCATTTATCGCCGTGGAACTTTCCAATTAATTACTTAATGTCTTGTCCCTTGTAGGGTAGATGGAGATAAGACTATCTCGATCTATATTATTTGACGCTGTTTTGTATAGGAGGGAATATTGTGTTTAGAAAGTGTTGGTTCTGTGGAAAGCTTTTGAATATTGTTTCAATTGTAACTGTTTTTGGATTCTGTTCAGTGTTAGATTTATTAAGATCAGTCTGGTTATAAAAGGCGCCAAACTATATTTGTTGATAGATATTTGACAGATGCGTGATGATAGTTTGCGTAGATATTTTGTGGGTCGTGTGTAGGCTCAAGCCTATTTTTATCCTGTGAAAATGCAGTTACTTAGGACATCCCTCTAAATTTCACATGTCTGAAACGGCAATTACATTATAGCTGCGAGAAATCTTGAATTTTACTAAATTGTCTTGACCATAATCACTAATTTAGTTTGCTATCTAGTTACTGTCATTCATTGTGAGCCATATGGGTCACATAATCCAAATGCCCTCTGTCAGCAGTCGTCGGTATCTCAAGGAGACGTGACGTCACGCCGGCAAGCTGTCATTGCATTAATTAAACCACTATCTGCAATGCACTTCAACTCGATTGTATTTGGGTGTGTTTCTTGAACACATTCATATGCAAATTTAGAGTTGCAAGCTTTAGTTAACTTGAAATATTTGTTTCGTAGTCAAACTGGAGGTCTTTTTCGGCTTTGATTGAGTGTAATTAACTTTTCTGTTAGTTTAAATTATAATAAGTTTTTTAAAAATATCTAGGAATTTGACTACTTTCCCACTCTCATTCGTATATGTAAATAATTTAATAATACGTAATGCATTCCTTATTATAAGGTCTAATTGATGCTATCCATTCCAAATTTCACTTAAATATCGTTACATATTAAATCACATAAACAGTGACAAACATGAATTTAGTCAGTTAACAATTTCGCATTTATAATTAACTGCGATGTAGAGAATATTTTATAAGATCGCCCACTTGTAATGTGACCGTGTGTATAAGGTTAGCGGCTTTTGATAGAAACCCTTGGCGCCGTCCGCCCACTACCCATCTTTGTTAGAGATTTTCTTTGAGATAATGTATTAAAAAATGTACAGATTAATATTAGAGGTCATCAGTGACTCCAGCGAAAATATTGTTCGTATATGAACATTTCTTTACTGCTTCTTTGGTATTCTTAAAAACAATATTACCGAACGTCGAAAACTATTACTAACGGTGCTTCAAATTGACAGCCCGTAGAAGACTAATCGTTTTAAGTCAAAATACACAATCTTACTAACACCTAAGTCATGACATTGAATATTCTATTTGGTAATTTTCAGCCAGACAGTTCATTGTACTGTAGCAGTAGATTTCTTTTTATGTTGCTCGACAACGTGACACCACTATACGTAATGGTAAGTGCACTGCTGTTCAGATAAGGGTAGTGACTGGCGTGATATGATTATCCTTCACTGGCCAATAGAATTTTGCTGGTATGTACGATGGCTAAGCTTGGAACGTGATAGGTTTTCCTCGATCTCTATTGCAGATATTTCGTTTTCTTTACAATACTTCATCTCTGTTATAGTAGTCCATTGAAAAGTTACATTTGGGGTTGCGTTTTTCAGAGAACGCAATTTTGTTTTTTGGATGTGTAGAGGGGGTTATGGAATTAAGCTTATACGAACCCCCATACACATAAAAAATTAAATTGCTTCCCCTGATGGACTCACGCTAGGGTCCAAAAATGTAACATTTCAATAAACGACGGTGATAATCCTATAACAAGCTTTGCTTATAATTTCTACTTGAAGTAAAAAGAAAAGCCTGTATAGCGTCATTATTATTTTATTTATTTATTATTATTAAATATTTATTTCAGAATAGAATTCCATATATTATGTCGAATAGCGATAGATTAGCTCTAATGTTAGTCTGTACATTATTTATACACCATTTTACTAACAATCAGAAACAGCAATACCTTTTGCCAGTCAGTATAAAAAATTGCCCGTCAAGCCACATCAAATTCAGGCATCCCAGACCCAAATTCACTGACCTTAGCTATTCTACGATAATGTCCAAATTGCACCTCTTTTTCAACACTCCGGCGTATGAACACAATTTGTAGCAACCGAATGTCGTCCACGGTTCTGTTATTTTTCACAAAGAAACCTCGAAACATTGCAAATCTGCAGTGGTAACAAAAAAATCTTCATTGTGGTCGTGTTTGGAAAAAGTGGATCGCACCGAATTACTTGTCGTATTTACATTGCTGCTTTTACTATATTTAGCGCCTGTTTTACCGTCTTGGTGTTGGTATTAATTTGTTAAATTAAGCTACTTAATTGTGATTATTCCCACGTTTTTGTGACTGTTGGTTGAATAAGCGAAATTGACCCTTATGTTCTATGTATTACTCTTAGAGCTATATGTTACGTTTATATGATAAGTCTTACTAGTAATAACTGCAAAAACTGCCAATGTAGTGCCTTGAATCCGATAATTCTTTGATACAACCCAAATTTTTGAATTGGTTATTCCGAAATCTATAACTCGAAAACATCCCTCTCTTTGATTGTTAGGTTATGGTACGCCTGTTTTAATACGAGAGCCGGTACCTAGCTAGCTAGATTAATCCAGCTAGAATATTCAAATAACACTGCGTTTTCTGACAAACCTTAATGAATGTGTCAACTTGATTAGAACCGGGAGCGACAAGCGTAGTTACTGCGCTTGCAAATCCACGTTAAGCTTGTCTTCAAAATTAATAATTTCTATCAACGTAAGACATGCTAATCGTTTGATAAATACAATAACAAGTAATTAGTATATCACATTTTTAAACCAAAATCTACATTTAGCATTTGTCTACATTTATGTATCTACACTAGCGATTTCCAAAAGACAATCTTATATTTTTCTGTTACTTCGTTACTTTTTCAAATTGGTGACTATATGGCATTTTTTCTTCACTTAACCTTACACTTAACGTGAGATCCGCGATCATAAATCTAGTAGTCAGTACATACTTACATATCAATGTAAAGAATCTTCTTTAGCTCCCATCAGATCCTATATTTATACATAGAAATGTAAATTGTAAACTAGAATAAAATCCGCATGCCATTGTTGAAGTAATTGCCTATGCATACGCAATTCTTTCACATCAACACTGTCTAGAATATAAATAGATTCGCTCAAGTGATCTAAATGAGCCTGTCCTATTAACACAACGGATATAAAAAAATATCAGACCCGACCACCGACTAATTTCACGCTTTATTTAAATGTAATTGAATTGAATTCGTAATTTAGATGTACCTTTATAATTCGATGTTTATCAGATCGTTGTGACGTCATGTTATTGTGTGGGGGTTTACCTGGTAGACTTTTTTCACGGAAAATAACAGTAGTGTAGGTATGAATTGGTATGTGCAGTACATGTAAGAAAAAGACGTTCGAAAGGTATCTTTAATCTTGTCGCAATTATGCCGGCCTGCTTGAGCAGAATGTTAATTAGATCACAGACGCCAATCTACTTACATGAATTTTCATTACGACGTCTAAACCTTGCGTATGTTAATTTTTCTCCGGTTACAATATCCTCTCATTATTTGTGATGAAATGTACTAAGATCCCTTTCCAGTGCCCCAGCGGGGGCAAACACGGTTGTATTGTCTATATCAATAGCTTTTAGCCCATGATGATTACACATGTTACGGTAACAATATCACTGCCCTCTCATTAGCTGTGTCATTACACGACATACAAGCCGTATAGATTTGTGTCCATCTATCTATACTTACATATTGCATCGTCCACCGCACTGACCTATTGCGGCCTGTAAAATAAAGCGTTTCATCAGACTAATTAATGTCTAGTTAAGTGACAAAATCTTGTAGCTATCCATAAGATTACTATGATCGAGAACAATATTCGTGATGATGTTTTACTAACAATGTTTTGCAATCAAGGCTTATCAATATGTTTCTATATTTAGTCGTGGCCATTATTTTTTGCTTACCCAAAATTAGGTAGTACAATCATATGAACCTAACAGGTGATTGTTTCAATGTTTTGAATACAAATAATCAGTACTTCACTAATCTGCCATGACCTACCTCAATCACACACAACTTAATCCGGCTTAACTTCAACAACATACATAAGTCATTCATTTATTTTGTCTAGTGCCAGAATTGTAAGTGCGTCAGCTGACATCTACATGTGTAGTATTAATTCTGATTCATATTCATAGTTTGTAATGATGATTTAGATAATTGTAAATTCGATATGTAGAGACTATTTAGTTGTCTTACCTATATCTAGATGTATTAAATTCTATTGTTATACTGTTGTAAGACTTTTGGCCATCATTTTCCTTGCTAGGACTGGCACTATTATAGAGTATCGATTCCTTCCTTATTTTGATAGGAATCTGTTACGAAATTAGATCTTTGTGTATTCAGTAGGTATTCGTTTTTTGTAACTCGAATTTCAGTGCTTCGTACACATAACCGGCAGCGACTGGATGCATAAAGCAGCACACCAGGCCCTGTGGCGTACCTTGGGAGAGGCCTATGTCCAGCAGTCGACTGCAACGAGCTGGTGATGATGATGATGACACATTACCAGTTATAATCATGATCCTTTGATTTTTCGGTGTTAGGTGTATTACAGTTCGTCCTCACAATCGTCAATGATGGCTACTGCGCTTTCGCCTATTTGGCACAATCATTGCTTCCTTTAAGGCCACAGTGTGGACTGGTTTATAGGAATGGAAATGTTACTCTAAACGTCCACTTCATCTGTAATGTGGATTGCTAACGTGATAGTATCAACAGATTAATAACATAATATCCCTCACACTTGCTAATTGAACTTTGGATTAATGCTATCGCTAGATGGAATAATTGTAGTGAATAGGTAGTCATCAGCGCGTTCGCGGCCGAGTTTGCATTCCTTTCTAATGACTTGTTGCTATTTATCAACTATATCTACTGGTTTGTTTTGTTGGGGCGTGGATTTGAATGCTGTTTTTGTTAGGTTCATTTGTGTAAGTGTTAGCTTGTGGCTGAAGTGGTGTGATGTGGATATTTTGTTTATTAGACTTATTTGTAGAGTATACGATTAATTATTATCGTGTATCTTTTACTCAGTCAATGCTTGTGTTTTGATGAGCGTTAGTAGGTTGCCGCCTGGTATCACCGTCTCTATTTTGGATTTAATTCTAAATATTTTACTGTTTTAAAAATGTTTCTTAAGCAAACTCGATCCAAAATAATCATTCCGACCGATTTAAAAACTAACATCATCCTTTCACGTGAAAAAAAAATCAAAATAACCCCTAAAAATTTGACAACAATTTCCTATAAAACTATGAATTACTATGTCACGATCCATCTGACTCCCCTAAAACGTGAACCCTCCACAAATTCGCCCATACACATCGATCAGTGGCGTCGCGTGACTCACACATTACTAATTGGGTCAAACTGGCCCAGCTTGGACGGTTGGGTTACTTTTAAATTGAACACGCTTGGTGAACTTGTAAGGGTTTCCTGGGCCCGTTGTTGACCATAATTTCTTACGTAAGAATTGAGTTAAAAATTATGGTTTTGTTTTACAGCTGTTATGTTTTAAAGATGTTAATAATGTATAATTTTGCTGTTGCTTGTAATTTCGTCAATAAATTTGCCCTGGGCTGGAAACTCCCTATTTCCCCCGTTGCTTTCATTGCCCAATACGGCAATTTTCACACCATCTCGCCAAATACTTTCAATATATTTCCATTTGTGACAATTTTGTATTTGAAGGATTATTTTAACATTTATGCATTACGAGCGTTTGCTCAGGGAATAAGACAAAAAATAAATTTTGCCGACTGTGAAACGAGAGGCCGCGGGTTCGATCCCCGCACCAACACAAATGTTTGTGTGGCCCACAAATATTTGTGTCGGGTCTGGGTGTTTGTGAGACCGAAAAGTCTCTCGTAGCTTCTGATACCCACAACACAAGACTCGATCTTAGTGTGGGGTCAGACCATGTATGTCACTGTTAGGTGTATTTAGTATTATAAGCTTTTTAGGAAATCAGAATTTTAGCTAGTAGTGTTAGACTACCAATGGGAAATCCAATTCTAGTACTTGTTTAGTAAAAATAACTTTCATTCACATGCCATTTGTCTGGTTGCTTTACGAGCAGTAAACCGGCAATGTCCGGAGAAAGGGTCGGCCCATTGTGTTGTCTTAATGAACGCCAGTTGGACTCGTCTTCACGCTTTTACGCTAACACTGTAATCTTTTGGGGTCGTCTGTTGAAACTCTATGGATTTTGGCAGTTTTAAATTTCGTTGGTCTAGTAAAGCCTTCGCGTGTTAAAAATTCTCGTTCCGTTGATTTTCCCCGTGTCTTATACGGGGACAAACGGGGATTTTTTTCTCGATGTCCACTTCTATAAAACCTCAATCAATTAAAGACAAGCAAACACGCTTGAGTAACAGTAATATATCAGTCTTTTGTCATGCGTTTTCGAAACCACGTGGGAATTTGATCTCGTCACTCAGGCTAGAAACAAGCATTTGTGACTTATACAAACATTTGTCTCGGCGCAGGAATCGCAGTGGCCTCACGCACCATAACCTGTCTACTGCCAACTGCTCCACATAGGCTTTCAAATATACCTTCAATTGAAGTGGAAACGCGTGCCCTGTGGACGTATAGGAACTAAGGACTAATTGTCTCCCAATCTCGATCCTTGGAGTTCCTTACCCAGCAGTATATACTTATCTCTCTCTCTTCAGATACAGCAAGTCCACTGCTGAACATAGCCCTCCCCAATGATCTCCACGTCGACTTATTTAGTATAAAAATATTCACCAACATTTTCTTCCCCAGAGGCCATAGACCGAGCTCGGCTAGCGCGCGAGCGGCGAGAGGCAGAGCAACGCAAGCGACTGGACGAGCTGCGCGCGCACGCGGCGGCTGCGCAGGCTCAGCGGGAGAAACGAGACGAGGACCGCCGCAAGCGCCAGGCGGAGCAGCGAGCCAGAGACGACGACAGGAGACTCCAGGTAACTAGCTAACACGAGATATACTGCACTATAGGAAGTAGTCAGAGGCAGTAGGGTTTGTTGAATTGCCCTGATCACATTAGAACTTGTCTGAGGCGGAAGGGTTCATGGAAGTGCTCTAATCACTCTGGAGGTATTAGTTTATTGCAGTGGCGAAGGGTGATTTTTTTAAAAAGGGAAGCCGAAGCTCAATACGCGAAATAAGTGTGTTTATACCTACTGGTCCTACATAGGGAAGACAATGCGACTGATACTTGATAGTAAACATAGTGCAGTCCGGATTGAGTAGATCAACTTATCGTGAGATGCTTCAGAGAATTAGCCCGAAACGCGACACATTTACATAATATGTACGTGTATCCTTATATCCGGACGTTTGAAAATATCCAACCACCAGCAAATTATTCCTCCGACAATCTCACTCACCAAACGAAACGATTGCGTTTCGTATGATGGCATCTACGTACTGCGGTCGTCGTAATTTCCATTACAGCATAATAATACTATTAATATTTATGTACATTTTGTAATTTAAAACATTAAAAACTAAATGCGTGAACCAGCTAATACTCGTATACTGTCAAAATGTTAATACAACACTTACAAATGCAGTGATATCTACACAAATACACAAATAAACACACGAAATGCTGAAGAGCCGCAGCATGCCTCCTGCTTTTTTAACGGAAATTGAACCTTAAATCATTATAAGTTTAAGGTACACTTTTGCGTGATTTGTTGCAAACTACACAACCATGTCACACCAATGCGTAACATGCAGCCGACGCGGGCGGTCGGCGCACGGGCCGCGCCATTGTTATTCAATAAGCCGAACAATTTTGGCAGTAATTCGCCAGAGGTCGCAACGCGGCGCAATCTAATTACATGTTTGCTATGCGCCTCCGCAGTAATATTTACCTATGTGGCCGACAGATGTCGTTGAATAAAATGAGTTTAGATATTACATAAATAATTTTGAAAAATTTGCTTGTTTATAGTGTAATGATAAATTACAAAAGGTAAGCCGCAGGGAATCGAGTTATATGGAGCCTTCGCCACTGGTCTATTGAGAAGGCAGAGCTGGGTTGACCAGGCGTGTTCAATTTATACATTCACAGTGGCACATTGGTAACGAACCGGCGGGGATCTGCCGAATCGTGACTTAAACCCTAGGACATGCTTAATTTTCAGGGGTTACATAAATATTGATACTTAATTACTACGCACTTGAACCACGATTGGAAACCTCGTGAGGAAACTTGCATACGATAAAGATCTTCATTATAGTACTTACAGTTTGTGAAGTCCGGTAATCAATATATCCAACTTTGACTTTTGCTCTAGTGGTATGTTTGGCGTCATCGACTTCACCTTTTGGACTATCTATACTTAATTATACTTTTGGGGCTTTACCTCCTGTGCCATTCACATTCTCATAGGGATACAATTATCATGTGTCATCAATTAACTAACACAACTACACCACGAACAGTGAATTTTACCGACACAAGAAGTTACACGCGATTGATCGACTTTTAAATGTAATAAATCAACTCAAAGCGGGCAGCGATAATTGGAGATGACAGACGTTTTACAAGTACTCTCGGCAGATGATTTGTAATGGACCATATTAACACGACATCGTGATTAAACGATGGAAAAACATATCTCTTATCGTGTCAAATGTTTTTTTCGCACGATAAATCGAGATTTCTAGTTTGGGTTGATCGTATCAGTAGGTTTAGTATCAGGTTTTCTCTTCAGGCAGACTCTTCTTACGATTTTTTCTGAAAGGCTAATTTACAAAATGTACAAAAAACACCTGCAACAAACGAATAAGCCATACAGAAATATTACTCAATATTAATAACTTAAATTAATAAATGACACAACAAACGGCAAGTTTCTTCCTCCTATAGGTAGCGAAAACACAAACCGAAAATCTCGAAGAGACAGGCCCGCATTGAGTTGGAGAAACGTGTCAATAGAAACCCCACGAATGCTCACTCAGAAACCCACTTAGAAATTTCCATTCGAATGCACATTGCACAAGTGTCAAGTGTAGAAAGGAGCTTCGCCAAACATTTGTACATATTAAGCAAACGAAGCAGACTATACAGAAAGTGTGTTTGAGTGGATGCAACACTCAAATACTCGAGCAGGGGTGTAACCAGATTTTAGACAGTGGGGACTCTAATGAGTGCTTCGTTCCTGTGGTTGTAATTGCACATTATCATCATACTTGTAATTTTAGATAAAGCTAGGATTTTTCAGGTTAAAAAATTACCTGTGATACTCTCTGGTCTATGAACTATCTTTTTGCGAAAAATCTTGCTCTTCCCTTGCGGGGAAAAAAGTCAATCAAAATAAGAATACACACTCGCTTTTGAAACATTAGAATAGATTAATACAGAAGTAGGTATTGTAGATGTGATCATACAGAATTCAAGTATAAACTTTAATGTCTTGCACATAACCCATACTCTTATTGTTTTTTGAAGGACATTGTTTTACACGACAAAGACTATAACTGTCTCATATAATCAAGGATTTATATACGTCTACATGAAGATTAATGTCAGGCATCAAGCCAAGAAATAAGAAAATTTCTAGATACCCTAGCCAGCTATTATCCAAAGATGGCTAGATGGATATCAAGAATCTTCAATAACTGCTTATGTTAACATGTATCACATTATTAACATACTTTAAATAAATTACCATATTGTACCATACCAATTATGCTAAATAACTCGTCAGTATAAACGACAGTTTCCGTATTGGCCATGTAACACTACCCTTGAACTGACCATGTCAATGGGGGGCAAGATTATGTGGGTCATGGGCTCCGCCCGCATATGCACCCGGCGATGCGGATCTGCGCTGCACTTTCTCTCTATAAAATAATAACGCTAGCGGTGCAAATTAGAAACTGTTTAAAGCAGCCGCCATGGAAAATAATATAGTAACAAGTAATAATAAGTTGACGTGTTTTAGCGTTCAAGGTACGCTGGATACGATACGGTTAATGGAAATTCATAATTCACGTTATGGATTCAGTGTTAGGTAATTGTTACGGGGAATGAATACTGGAGTAAGAAGTGGGGTTTGTGAACAGTTTTACTGACAGGTGAATATTATTCTGACACGGTGAAATAGCACCTGATGATGTGTGTACTAGTGCTGTTCATATAGACTAATGAGTAGTTGGTTGAATATATAACTACTAGTTGATCCATGATCCGATAGCGTGGCAGGTCTTACACCTTTGCAATCGTTGTATGTGTGTGGATACGTCCTACCACCAACGAGTTATACAGCACCATAAGATCCTCAGAGAATTTTGGTTTGGAATTCGTTTTTGGCATATATAGGAAAGAGGCTGGGTGAACCATCGCTTGCACTGGTCTCATCACTACCTGTCTCTTTCAACATACATGAGTTTGTTATACATTTGTAGTTATTCAATTGTCTGTAACACAAAAGATCTCGATCAGACCAGTCACTTACGTCACAATATCACAATGTTCGACACAGTTTCAGCAATTCAATCAGACGCCGGTAAAAGTAAAAGCCGCCGCGGGGGTGGGTAAGAGGAGGGGAGTAAGGGGGAGGTGTTAGCCGAAACATGCTAATTGCCGCACGTAACCGAGAAGGTTCTAATCGATTCTGCAGACAATCTGCACTGTTGCAACGCGTTGGCACGTCATCCATCATGCTTGCAGGAAATACAGTTTAACTGAGTACTCATATTGAATGTAAATTTTAAGTCCAATATAATAATAAATAAATACACATACAGTCACATATGTACATAGTCATGACCCCACACTAAGATCGAGTCTTGTTTCAGTCTTGTTATCAGGAACTACGAGACATCGGTCTCACAAAACCCAGACCGGACACAAATACCTGTGGATCACACAAAAATTTGTTTCGGTATGGGGATTGCACCCGTGGCCTCTCGTTTCACAGCCGGCGTCTAACTAACTGCGCCACGGAGGATAAATTTCTATTAAAGACACCTCGGTGCTATCAGAACTTCGAAGGGTTGGAGTTACCGGTAGCGAAAGAGTGAAAGAGCAAGTGTAGGAAACTCGGGCGCAGAAATATAACTCGCTTGAAACTTCAAAATGCAAAAATATTTTCTGAATTTACTATTTTAATATTTTCTATGGGATGTTTAGCCGTACAGTTATAATAGAGCCACGTTCGTTGGAATATAAATGGAAATACGGTTTTAGTGATTGAAAACGAGAAATATAGTAACTAGTCTAGCCTTCAGAATTAAAAAGCCTGAGTAGGGTTGCCAACTATTCTTTTAAGTAAAATGACACTAAATAAAAAAAAAATCCTGTGTATTTATCGTATTCCCCTTGTACGAGCAAGACTCTGGGACATGAAAGGTTAATGACCTCAGGTGTCAGCCGATTTTGTAATTAGATTAATATTTTTTTGAAAAAGGAAATAACAAAAAACGTCCTTGTATTTGTCTACTGAATAAAAAACGTTCAAATAAAATTGTGTGAAAAATACGTCCAAATTTATCGACATTTTAATGTCGTGACTACTCCGCAGTCGCCAACGCTGTATAGATTTTTTTTCTGCAGCAGTTCTTTTACAATGTGTGTGTAGTAAGTTACTTATTATTATTATGAGTCTATTACGTCCCACTGCAGGGCAAAGGCCTCTCTTCCCCCCTTCCATACATACCGGTCAAGGGCTTTATATGACCACCAATAGGCGTCTAATTCATCTCGCCATCTGCGTCTAGGCCTTCCACGTGATCGAGGGCCCTTCGGAACCCATTCTGTGGTGGTATTCGCCCACACTTTATCTGGCATTATCAAGTTACTTATTGATTAATATAAATAAGGTGACGTGTAATTGATTCACTTGATGGCAACCGTTATGCATGTCAATAGCACTACGCAGAACTGTGTATAACCACTGTATTGCTTACTGAATGTTACACTTATAAAATGTTTAAATCTTTGTATTTGTCAACCCTACGCGCGGTTGATCGCGCACAATTTCCCGGCAATTATTGACAAGAAGCTGGTCGTCTGGTCGTTCCTAATTCTATTACTGCAGCTCAGAAGCTCGGCTCGAACGCTGTTCGGAATGTCATCAGGTTTTTCCAGCGGATATATCCGGAGGTATTTTATAACACATAGGTACATACGTAACCTCACGCCTTTTTCCCAGAAGGGGGTAGGTAGAGGCACCACCATGACACTCACGTATCGCCTTGTATTTTCCGCCCCACGATGCGATAGGGGGCGAATGATGTGATAGGGGAAGGGGGGGTTATTTTATGAATGCTCATTTTATAAATATGCTGGAAAATGATGCAGGAAAAGCATTGATGTCGGTCAGAAAGCGAGTTGTTAAGTTTTTAGCGAAATCATTTCAAATCATGGCTCAGATTGTTGTTGGCCTGACAGCGTGCAAAAAAGAAACGGGCAGTGAAAAAATATGCTGATAATAATAATTATTAAAATGCACTTTAAAATAAGCGGCTATTAGCAAAATTAGCGCATGATCTAATAATACAGCGTGTTTTTTTTTCAAAAGCATCGGGTTCGATTACTCGCTACGCATTTTGATTTATCAAAAATCTCAACATGCAGTTTGTTTTTATCAAAATCGGGCTCGCAACTCCTTGACCGATTTTTCGATATTCCTCATAGTTTCGGATTAGTCCATCCACGCCCATTTAAAAAAATCACTGCATATTGAATATTGCAAAAAAATGAATAGGTCCCAGGTCAATCAATTGTTAGTAAATAATTGAATAATTGATTAATATTGATGCAGAATTATGTTTCCTAGACATGCTGAGGCCAGCATATACTGAGAATAAGTCATTCACATGTTTACAAATATATGAATCATGTGTGTGTAGTTTCCTATGTAATGTGATAATTATCTTGACGTACATATGACGCACGAGCTAAAACTATTTCAATATTACCACGATTGCATATTAAATACAAGAAATCTTCAACGTGCATAACATTTCAATTACTAGGGCTTGAGTATTGTTAGACCATGTTGTACCTTAAACTCATGCATTTGTGTCATGAGGTATATAAAAAATATATTACATTTTAAGATGAGTTGCCGCGTGTTAACCTGATTTGGCAAAGTAATTAATTACTATACTACATCTGATGTTGGTAAATGCAATACCAGGTAGACAGAGCTATGACAGCCGACGATCATCTACATACATACTTACAAAAACTCACGCCCTCTTCTCAGAAGGGGTAGGCAGAGGTGCTACCAGGACACCCACCACCGGCCTTCTATGTTCCGTCCCATGATGTGATTTAGCGGCGAGTCTGTATGTTTATCAGGTACAAATTCCTGACTCCGGGCCGATAATGAATAGAAAAATCCAATATCACGCACCGGAAATCTAACCCGAGACCTCTGCGTTTCAATCATACCGTAGCACAACTGCGCCACCGAGGCAGTCGAGGCAGTAGTCTTGTCATATAACTCAACTCTTTTCCTGATTTTCTGATACATTACGATTAATTACCATTATGAAATCTCGCTTAATCTTACCATACTTCATAAAACCCATTTTGATCGGAAAGCACTCCTTACGCAGCTTAATACCTCAACAGCTGAAGCTATTTCTGTCCGTAAATAAACTGAAAGTATCGAATCTAATCTCCGTGGCGTAACCGAGTTTTCTAGTAATAACAAAATACATAAGCAATTCATTATAACGCCGATGCGATCTATAGCTAGTCGAAAGTCCCGACCGCTGTAGAGGTTTGTCAATGTGAAATGAACTTAATGTCAGTTTAAATAGGGTATAGACCGCCGTACTTTGTTGTTTTAGTATTTATTTGTAATGTTTTTGGTGTACAATAAAGAATAAATTAATAATATTTTTACTGTTGTTAAATTAAGTATAAACAAATTAAGCAATTAAAACTTTCCAATATAATATTCGGGAATGTGGGTGCACGTTTACTAGTCAGTAAACGTGGGCATATAGCAATGTGCATAAATTAATTAAAAGCACGAAATTAACTAACCCTTTTAAAAATTTGGACACCTTTTTTTCTGATTACATCGTTTAATTCCCTTTGTAAAAATCCAATTGGATTTCTTAACCAGGGAATTGGACCCATTTCTTAACGATTTACCGCATACATCAATACGATAATTTTTTTTTTATATTATAGGGGGCACACGAGCATACGGCTCACCTGATGGTAAGTGATCACTGCCACCCATGAACATCTACAACACCATAGGGCATGGAGGTGCGTTGCCGGCCTTTAAGATGGCCTTTAAATAAAAATAAATCCCTCTTTACAAGGAAAATGTATAACAAAAAATCACGCGAACACCAAAATTCCATGAAACACGCCACATAATTGTTTTCTCACATTTCTTCTCTCGTGACGCGCGTTACATAACTCGTCCTTGCTTAGATGATGTCACTCGCTCGTACGTATGTACATTCCGATGATTGTTTAACATACATTATAATGGTGATGCTCTTAAATATTACTCAAGTTTACCCATTTTGTTTGCCATTTTCGACGTTTCGAACAATAAATTACATACATGTACATAAACACACGCCTTTTTCCCAGAAGGGGTAGGCAGAGGTGCTACCAGAACACCCACGTTTCGCCTTGTATATTCCGTCCCATGATGTGATAGGGGACGAGCCTATCGCCATATCGGGCACAAATTCCTGACTCCGGGATGATAATGAATAGAAAAATCCAATATCACTTTGCCCGACCCGGGATTCGAACCCGAGACCTCAGCTTTGCAATCGTACCGTAGTACCACTACGCCACCGAGGCAGAAATTAAATATGAATATATACGAGGACAACCAACGATCGACAGGACCTAAAGATTCTGGAATGGAGGCTATGTACTGGCAAGCGCAGTGCCGGACTTCCACCGACCATATTGCTAGATGGTGCTATGGAGATTGCAGTAAGTACGCTGGATGTAAACTAGTTACGACAGACGCTGTGGAAATCCTTAGGAGAGGTCCTTAGCAATGGACTTCCAATAACTAGAAATAACTTTGATGATAAAATAAAAAACCAGTTAAGGAGGGTTGAGAAAGACATTAGCTCTTAAAAGGTCAAAATAGACATGTTCCAACAAGGAAATTTTTTGTTCTACCAAAAGTTTACTAGTCACAATAAAAACTGATTTAATTTTACCATAAATAATTATCTTTGTCTGCAAACAGTATTATAATATATTTGAATCCCCGTGAAAGTGTAGAAAGCACGTTATCAATGTAGGTGACCTGGTCATTAATTGCATAACGCGTTCTATTGTGGATGATGAGGTCATGCGCCGTGCGGTGCGCGTGCGCGTGCGCAAGTGCGTATTGTGCCACTAAATCTCGCTCGGATAGTCTGCTATCAGTCACTTGTCACTGGCGAGATCATTGTCTGAGATTTTTAATGTAGTAAGATTAGAAAAGAACTTTCTCTGTTTTAAGGATTATGGATTTGAAGGTGAACGAAAGTAAGAAAGCTGACCCCATCATCATGTGGGATTCATAGCTTGGAAGAGAGAGAGAGAGAGAGAGGATTGGAAGGTTAACAAACTGTCTGTTTTTTTTGTGTTTAGAGTCTTTATAATTTTGACCATCACAGTGACCCCTTAAAATCGCTATCTATCTATTACCTGCAACTCTTGTCTTAGGTCTTCTATCCAGCTTTTGTGCGAACGGTAATACTATTAAAATATAACTATAATTCTTACAGATTTTATCGCGAATTTAATTTAATTTTTACATTTTTTAACAGTCCGTCCCGTGACCACGAAAGCTGTGAAGGGATCGAAACGTCGGGAAGTAAAAAAAAAAATTTAAACAAATTTGCGATAAAATCCGTAAGAATTATTTTTATTTCAATGTGTAATATTTGCGTAAACCTAGGAAACCATTATTTTAATACTATTACTCTATATACAACAAAACAGTCAAAGTGAAAACATTCTCATTATAATGATAGGAGTTTAGGAAACGATACTTTAATCGAAACTCCGTAAAGAATTTCCAAAGCAACGGAAAGACGTTCATTACCAATGCAATCTTTGTAAAGTTTTTTTCATCCGGCCAAGGTTTCCGCTCTCGGGCTTTGTGAAAATGTGCTTCGATAGCTTTTATGTTAAATACTGATACGAAATCTCACGGAAAATTCCGATCGGGTTTCAATAACCTAATCGTACTTTGGATGAAGATTCGATATTTTCTTTCTTTACATGTATGTATGTACTTGGCTCTATCGTACGTACAGATTGTGACATTTTTTAATTTTACGAGCAGCCTCTTACCCTAATTCATCGCTTACGGGCGATAAACGAATCCCGATTGCCATATACTTTGAATTTGTCATACTCTGTTGAGTTATTCCAGTAAACTTCTCAAATATGATATTTTAACATTCACTCCAGTTTATTTATTACTTTCGATGAATGAGAATATTTAATTATTTGATTTAATTAGCTCCGCTTAATATTTCGTCTACTTATGTGGAACGTTTGTGTTGTGTGCAAATGTTTGTCTAAGCTCCAAAATTGAATTACTTCCCATCTTATTGATCTTCTGTTCGATAGCGATCCGGAAGAATTTATATATACAAAAGTCCGTTAACCCACACTAGGTCAGCGTGGTTGACTATACGGCCCAGCCCATCTCCATCGTGCTCTCGATTGTAGAGGAGGCCCGTACCTTGCAATAGGACGTATATGAGCTGATACAGATAGAGATAGTTTTGATCTAATCCTACCAGATCTTATGACGAGTTATGACTATCACCAATTTCCTACACCGGACTTGCGTGGGTTTCGACCACGTTAGGCATTCGGCGTCGTCTATTAGCCAACGTGATTTGTGAAATTCATCGTAATCTCGAAAGTGGGACGTGCTGTAATGTCTCTTTAACTAATGGATTCTTTCACCACGTGCAAGTAGCTCGGCTAAACGGCCATTGCGAATTACTGTGGTGCCAGTTTGGAGATGTTTCTGATTCAGGAGGGATGAGTGAGGAAGAGAGATGGGAAGAAATAGATGATGGGGTGCGATAGTTGATCCTGTCAGAACTTGGAATAATATAAGATTTTATATTGCTAGTTAATAAATACTATTGTTAGATATCGACGATTCATTTGGTATTATGGGTTTCGTAAGGGTCACACAGACCTTGCCCATTAGAACGTTTTTTCATCAGTCGGTGATGGTCTATGTTATTTTACACAATTGATACTTTTTTTATACGTTTATATCATTATCATGGTATACTACATTGTAGTAATCAGATACCTTAATATTCGAGGTAATTTAGTAAGCCTTTAAATGATTATTTTAGAAATTTAACCTTTTCGGTGTCACGAGTGCAGTGACTTGTTCGTTCATTCAATATTTTTATCACCTTAGTGCAACCTTTTCTGAGGGTTAAGCCATTGTGGTGTCGTTTATAGATAAATACCGCAGTGCTAACCTTTTATAACTATAAATAGAAGTAGCTGCTACTGTATAGTGGCGATTTACAACTATGATCAGTTTTCTGCCAATTTGCACATCATCCTGGACGTGTGGTTATTTATGGATTTATTTCGAAGACAATTTTAATATTATAAACTATTATGCGGGATATATTTGGCCCAAATGGTACTTCTACTAAAGGATCATTTCATTCATATATTTTAAAATTTAGAAGTGTGTTTGACCCTCTTGTAGACGGTAAGGGGATAAAGGATTGCCATGATTTTTACGCGGAGGTGATTTATGGGCCTGGAGAGTGGTATAAACTACGTTTACCCCAAAAATACTTGTTTAAGTATTGTTTAGATATATTTTAAACCTATAAGAGTGAGGGTGAATATAAAAGTTATTTCGGAATGATATTGCAACATGGACTGTGACCATACAAATATGTATACAATAAATAAGGTTTTACGTTCAATATTAAGTTAAAAGTAAATCCATACATGAAGTCCAGCCATCACACGCACTTCACGATAAACTAAGGCCCAAGATCCATGCAAGAAATAGCACCTTGCGAACATTGACACGTAATGGAAACGCGTCAAATGCCCACGACACGGAAGAAGGTGAAATGACCGCTCTGAATGGACATGTGACCTTATAATGTTATTGAAAGGAGTTGAATGCAACCGGGTCGGGAATGCGCCTTGAGGAATCGTAGCTTCTATGCGACTTGCGTCTGGCAAAGTGTTCCTTGTAAAAGGAATTTCTTAGGACTATGTGATGACGTTGAGATAGGCTGGGATATGTTGCTGGTGCTGTTAGAAAATATTTGAATTTAAATGATCTATTTAGTAATTAGGGTTAGTATTAACGGTGATAATTTCTTGATTTTTTAAGGGGTTTGATGTGTATATTGTTGGTTTTTGTAGTAAAAAGTATTGTCAATTGTACAAATTATTTTATGCTTCTTTTTATTTGCATTATTCTAAATGATGTCCTTCTGCGGGATCGATTCCCACGTCAAAGAATTGTAATTTCTAAGAGCAATTGCCAGGTAAAACCGGTCGTAAAATTACATAATATGTTTTTGTAACCAAATTAAGTACTTAGGTATCTTTACTATCTATTATTTATTTTAATTTTACTTTATTTTATTTTAACAATTACGCCACTGACTGTCTCGGTGACGAAGTTGTACTACGGTACGATTAAAAAGCTGGGGTCTCGGGTTCAAATCCCGGGTCGGGCAAAGTGATATTGGATTTTTCTATTCATTATCAGCCTGGAGTCAAGAATTTGTGCCCGATATGGCGATAGGCTCGCCCCTATCACATACGGAACGTACAAAGCGAAATGTGGGTGTCTCCTGGTAGCACCTCTGCCTACCCCTTCCAGAAAGACGCGTGAATATATGTATGTATTTTTTTAATTTATAAAAATCTTTATTGTACACCAATAAATACGTGTTAATAAGAAAACAGTGATTAAAGAGTAAAAACGACAGTCATCACTCATGGCAATATCGTATAGAAAACCATACATAAATAGTCACGCCTTAAAAACAGAAAACCACGTACTTACAAAATTCCTCGTTATGAAAATATTTCCTCTAAACTATGAGAGTTGCGCCCGAGTCCTGAGTCCTGAAGGAAGCGCGCGTTATTTCGGTCCCGGCTCACGTCGAGTTAGTTTTAAAAATATTTTTAACGCACGTCGCGGCGTCTTCGGTATTTCTGAATACCGCTTTAATTCCGTCAGTGGCTTGTAAAGTGTTGGTTAGTTCCGTGTTGGGAAATTATAGACTGCATCAAAATCTGTTTAATAATGTAGGCTTATTGGGAAGATATGCGTGTTTGATAAAATCAGTGAAATTGAATAGTGCTATTGGACTGTGTGAAGTGTATATTTTACACAAAAATATTTGTGTAAAATGCGTGCACCACCTCTGAAACGGGCAAGTTGATGTATTCGAAAATGGATTGAATTATATTTGTAGTCTTGGTTTAGAAAATGGACTGATTAATACGGGAAGTCGGGACTAAATATAAAAATAAGTTTATTTGCCAAATTGTAGCTACTAAAAAATTAAGTGGTGTATTTAACTGGTGTATAAATTCAGATATTATATTAAAGTATATGTGGTTTTATTCGTAATGAAATGAAAGTGATTATAAATAAAGAAATCGCCGCGAATTTCAAATACTAATTTATGAATTGAAAGAATTATGTTAAGATAGCTGCTACTCAGTTTAGTTACGATCAGATTTTTAATATTAACTCGCACATATTATAACTATGTAAAACCACATAGATATAGTAAAACTACTAAGTATAATTCAACACACACTCATTAATAACTCACGTAATGCGGAGCTCCTTTGCGCCATGACCGATGACGCAGCGACTCCGAGAGCGCTTGTCGGACGGACGTCAGGCAACTTGGATCTAGATTCTAGGCTCAAGTGACGCTCTAGACTCCAGGCATTGGCCGCGAGCCAACTGTTGTGCATTTCACCAAGCTCTGCACCAAATACTAGATTTGTTCTTAAATAGTTTCCAGATTGGCGTGGACGGTAAAGTGGGTTTGATTATTGTTAGTTCTGTACTGGTAGATTGAGGACTGAATTCGGTATTTAATTGTTGGGGATTGAATACGATTTAAATTCAAAGGATTTTGATCTTTATCGGATAAATGAAGCCAATGTTTACCAGTGAATTTCCTGTCTCTATTCTAATTATGAATTATCATTTACACTATAAAGATTCTTATGTATATAACTGCACTGTTGTTACATTTGTTTAGATTATACATAATTAATCAGATTGTACGAGGCATAAAAAATCACACTACCGCTTCCAATTTGACGTTTTATAAACATAATTATATTAACAAATAGCTTCTTAAAATTCACACTAATTAATAGCCACGTGCTAACGATTTCCCATACGTATGTTTACATCCGCCTATTTAACAAAATATTTCACAAATCTTGCACAAATCTTAATTTTTCACCGTACGAAATGTTATATAGCGTAGTAAGATGTATAATGGGATGATCGGAGTCGTTCACCCGGCGCGTAGGTGGCGGGAATATGCCGGCCTGGTATTCAAACTATTTGTATATACTAGCACGTAATGCATGTTTCACTTTTGCGATTATATTTGTTAATGTACGTGTGTTTTGGAATAAAAGCGCTATCTCTGTTTGTCTTTTATCGATCCGTGTCAATTGTTAGTCCACTGTCGATTATAGGCCTCTATAAAAAGTCCAAAATATTGTAGTAAAACATTTGTTTTGTGTATTTTTCGGCGGACCCGCCCCGTGACCGCGAAAGCTGTAAAGTAATTGAAATGTCGGAAAGGTAAACAAGATTTAACCAAATCCGCGAAAAAATCCGTAAATATTACTTTTATTTCTATGTTTCATTCGTGTACATTTTAGATACCAATTAGGTCCAAAATATGTTTAAACGGGGTTCTTCAGTCTCAGGAATCACCATCTTACCTCTTTTCTAAATACACCTCATTTTTTATACCCTATCAAATGCAGGCAACGAATATGCAATCCAAAATGTTACGTAGCAGGGTGCAGACAAGCGTCATCATTTAGCATTAGGTGATAACATTCTGTACCTTACACATAGCCCTCCTGCAAAGGTCTATTTCTAGTTTGTAGTCCAATAAATTCAAATAATTCTGATTAACTAACTTTGTAAAATCAAAAACACGTTTGTGATTTCAGAGACCAGACTGTCTCTTCTTAGTTGCCTTCAAAATCCATCCATCCATACATCAGCCAAAGGAAGTCCACTGCTGAACATAGGCCTCTCCTAATGATTTCCACAGTGACCTGTTGGAGGCAGCCTGCATCCAGCGACGTCCCGCGACCTTTACCAGGTCGCCTGACCACCTAGTGGGTGGACTTCCCACGCTGTGCTTTCCGCTTCGTGGCCTCCATTCGAGAACTTTTTGGCCCCATCGGCCATCAGTTCTCCGTGCTATGTGTCGGTTACTTTAGTTCTCCTACGGATCTCCTCATTTCTGATTCGATCTCGTAGGGAAACCCTGAGCATAGCCCTCTCCACAGCTCGTTGAGTGATTTTGAGCCTCCTAATAAGGCCCATAGTGAGAGGCCACGTCTCGATGCCGTATGTCATCACTGGTAACACACAACTATAAAATATGCCTTCAAAATATGTACAAGTAATTTATTGTTTAGTTAATTATAAAAATCGATAACACTAGACGCGTAGTGGGCAAGGAGCCAACTGCGAAACGAGACGTTGCGGGTTCGATCCCCGCACCGAACACATGTCTGCGGGTGTCACCGAAAACTCTTTCATACTTTCTGATACTAAATGAAATTTAAATTATTTGTATATCACAAGCTGAGATTTGTCACTACAATTTTGACGGGTGTGATAAAGTATATAATATTTATACACAGTGAAAGTATTTCACTTGCTTTTATCTCGTGAGTTGACAATTTGACGTTTGTGTATTCGTCCTTGATCTAGTTGGTCTTGCTTATATTGTCGTGAAACCATTATCTTATGTAATTTCCATCAAAACTGTTTAGATATAATATACGCATCACTGTTGTCTCATTTAATATTTCTTGCGGATTTGGCCAGATAATTCGGTCTCAAACAAATAATTAAAACAAACTGATAATTAAACTGCATGCCTCTTGCAATTATATGAACTTTTAATATTCGTTAACTTTTACCGTATTTGCCGTTGTATGTATGTTTATGTATTAAAAATAAATACACCCAACAGTCACATACATAGTCCCCACCCCACATTAAGATCAATGAAGTCTTGTGTCGTGGATATCAGACACTACGAGAGACTTTTCGGCCTCACAAACACTCAGACCCGAGACAAATACTTATAGGCCTCACGAACATTTGCCTCGGTGCGGGGATCGATCCCGCGGCCTCTCGTTTCACAGCCGGCGTCTAGCCAACTACGCCGCTGAGGCTGTGGAAAAAATAAACAAATAGAAACACATTGTGAAATACATGTACATTCAAATATAAATAGTTAATTCACAACCACGCTGTGTTGAGGTGTCTAGTTATTTTAATCATGTGACGTCACAGCCTGGCTAACAATTTCAATTGTTACAAAATCGCGTACACAACACGGCCTAAAGTTTTGATTTTCCCCTAGTCTATAATTGAAATATGTAACATTTAAAATACACAAATATATATTCATACGTTACTACTTATGGAGAAACGTACGAAACCTCTTTTACCCACTGATGGTAGGATATTAGCATCCGCCCGAATAGCGACCACCGCACACGATGGTAGAAAATCAAGTGTATCATGTTTCGAGTTCAGCCTGTGTATATTCGGTTTCATGCAATCTATCTTTGCACCATCTCTCACTGATGGGTACTTTTATTTGATTGACTGCACTTACCATCAGACGTATTGTGGTTACTTTGTTGTACGGGTATAACAAAAGTCGAAGCTGAAACGACAAATCGTGAGTTGACACATTTTTACTGTTTTTGGACAATGAGAAACATGATGGCAAAATATTTTCAGTGCTTTTGTATCTGTATCTGTATCAACCTTTAAACGTCCCACTGCAGGGCACGGGACTCTACAATCGAGAGTACGATTGAGAGTGGTTAGGCCATATAGTCATGCTTTTCATAATTACAGTATTTCAAAATCATCATTTTTTTTCCAGTTTTCTTTGCACTAAGCATATAAAGCGCTTTAACAAAAACCCAGCCCAATTTACGTCTAACATCAGTCCAAACAACACAAATAGCGCATAGTGAGTGATTGACACGCCGCACGCGGTAAAAACGCGAAACGGCGCAGTTTTGACGCGCGACACTGACACACTTGGCAATTTGTGATGCGCCTGCGCAACGCGAAAATATCGGGACAGCCCGCGTGGCATTGACCGTCTAGCGCAGATTTAGGGAACATTCCGGGAACGTCTGGCGTGATTCGTGATCATTGAGATTATCTTACAAGAAGGGATAAAGCGGACAAAATGTAAGAAGAATGAGGTACATGTACCGTTGTTTCTGTCTTCGACGCTGTCACCTTAACACAAAGTATCTTCTCTCATGCTCTAATGGAATAACGATTCTGTTTGGTACATATGTAATGCGTGCAGATTTTATTCGTGATGTCGGTATGCATGCCGCAGTGGTTTTTGGATATTTCGGCGCATAATTTTCAATTCAATATATTATGATTTTGTCACTTAAAGGTATCCAAAGACTCGCTGAGCATCAGTGCTCGGTTTATAGATATAAATGCCGCTGTTGATCCTGGCTGACGAGAGGTGCATCGACGGGTCAGATGGCAGTACAGTCTCTGAAACGTAGTGGGAATATTTGAATTGAATATTGATGACAATAACATCGGGCAAGCCACAAGCAACCTGACGGGTTACTCTATGATCCGAAACGAAACTCGAAACTTGGGACGTCGCACGTAAAACTACGAATGTGGTACTCCTAGGTACTCCACAAAATGTTCGAATCCTTTATCGTATGTCCTAACTATAGACTTTGTTAGGAGTGAATGATAAGTATCATAAAGAGCAGTGTTGATTTTAAGAAGTGGAAAATTAAAAACTTACTGCAGACGTCGAACGTCCGAACATTCGAGTATCGTTTCGGATCATAGAATAACCCCCTGCTCATGACGTCATTCGCGTTGTTAAAAATGCACATTTGGTAGCAAATGTTTTGCATCATAACACCTGACACATATTCGCGAATGCTTATCTTGTTTTTCTCCACTCCCAATCTCGAAATCAGACGATTTTATCTCTGAATGCGCCACAGTGTCTTCTGCTGTGTCCGGATTACCACGTCCGTTTGTTTACTGTGTTTTTGTGGGATTGTAGTGTTTGTGGGATAGTTGTGGACTGTACGGGATCGGATTGTACTTTGAATTAATGTCCAAGGTATTTTTTTTACGTTATAAGTATGTTATGCTTAAGTTTGTCCTTGAAACACATAATATCTCGACGTCAGTCACTTACGCAAATTATATGAGACAGTTCGCAGAATTTAGGTTTGTTTGATATGAGTAGACTACAATGTTTTTCAAAATTTTATACGTTAAGTAGTTTAGAACAGTGCCTACAACGCTATTAATCGTAGCTATTCATATCCAATGAGCACGCTTTGTAAATAATGTTTATTTCCATATTACTGCAGAATTCATGTTTCGTTAAAAAAATCATCGACATCATAATTCCATGTTTACTAATATTTCTAACAATGTGGTTTCTACACAATATATTGTTCAGAAGATGACTACTCATTCCTTAATAAGGAAGTTACGCTGTTTAGGTCTGACTAAGAATGGTTCGGTTTCCGTCACTTGGCTAAATAAATGTATTTTATTTTTTCACTTTACACATTTCTATTGTCAATATTGAATAATTTTCTAGGATGTTATAAAATATTTAAATCAATAAATGTTGCGATAGACAGGCAACGACCGCACTATTTCATCCGTATCCCTGGCTGCGCGCGTTGTAGATGGCTGGTTTATCGCTACATCTGGCAAACATCCAATCCCAAGCGGATAAAAAAAAAACATAAATATTCAATTATACATGTCGGATAAACAATTACAGCACTTTTACTTGACATTGTTGCTCTCGATATTGTCTTACAAGTTGGAACAATTCAGATGACCCAGCACTGTGGACGTCTCGACGACAACTGAAATCTACATAGGTACTAACGGGTTTATATACTCTGACACTGGTCACGTTGCAGATACCGACAGCCGATACACGTTAAAATACCTCTAAGTGTTTATCTTTAGCCGACATACGTATTTTATTTATATGACGAATGACAGTTACAAAAAGTAACTATGTGTATACAAATGCTATTAATTAATCCGCCCCGTAACTACGAATGGTGTAAAGTCTTCGATTCGAAACATTTAGTTTTAAGTAACGTATTTTTTTATTGACAGCCGTCGCCTTATAATAAATTACAATCGCGTTGCAGGTGGAGGAACGAAAACGCGCAATATGGGAGGCGTCGATATCCCGGCGCGAAGCGTTGCTGCAACGCGAACGCGATCGCGCCGAGCGGCTGGAACGCGCGCGGGCGGCCCGCTCGTCGCCTCGGCCGGCGTTCGCGTTCGGATCGTCCACACCGCGCTTGCTCGACCCGCTAGACTCGGCTGGGTTCTTCTGGGCCGCGCGCAGGTATGTATCACGCAACAGAACGTGTAACAGAACTTACAATATTACAATTTTTATTTGAGTGAATATTTTAGACCCGTGATACAGTTAAAATAATTTATTGTTAGTGTTTCTTTTTTTTATATTTTAAATATTTGTGAATTTATAAATCATTTTAACTGTATGTTTATAATTTGAGCTTCATTGCTCAATTATATTTTAGAGTTTGTTCCCTCAAGTAGTTGAAGAAACACGATAAATGCAGCTTTTCACATTTTGATTAGTGCATAAAATAGTTTTTTTTTATTTGCCTAAGTTAATTTAAAGTTAACTTTACTAGAATAAATTGTCGCTTTGCTTTTTGAGTTCAGTCTACAAACGAGGTGACGGGTGCAAGGGTTCCCCGGTTTTTAACAAGACTGTCTCGTGATGTTTTTTTTTCTTTTTCCATCATGTGCTAATTTGTTTTTTTTTTATTTCTCCCACCACCAGTACCAACCCCATAGATCAGATGAACTATTTTGATTCACTGTAAGCACCTTTTTTCTTTTTTTTTTCTGTTGTTTTTTTTTGTTTGTGTTGTCTTGTGTGGTACTAATTTTTGTATTGTTTTGCGTATGACTAACTTTTGTTTGTTTTTTTATTTCTTTTACCTTTTGATTGTATGTAGAGTATGTTTGAGTAAGTAGTTTGCATTGTTTTTCTAATTAGCTCGCATATGAGAACCTTTAAGCTTCGATTCTTGTAGAAAAAAGTTAATTTCACTTATTACAAAAGTATGTCTTGAAAGGTACTTACCGCTTGTTTATGGGCTTTGACGAGAAAATCTTAGCTTGGAATGACATAGCTCAAACGAAGACAGCGTTTACCATGTCTAACGACAAAATTTTAGTTCCCTATGCCATTGTTGTCATGTCATTGGTCTTTGCACTACATCCAAAACCACATGACTGGCTAGAAATCGTCAAAATCCAACTAACTATCAATTCATAATATACATTGACTAACCCTAATTGGGGTAGTATGGGTTACCTATAGTCTCATACCGCTTACATAATGTTAGAACTGGCCAACGCCTTAGTATACATTAATTCATGTTGATTATGGACTTTGAAGTTTAACAATTCTTTAAAAAAAATGTTTACTCTCTCAATCCTTATCAAAGGTTCTCATAACTGTTATGACGTATTGTATGAAATATTTTGTGTACATACACAAGGTCGTTTAGATATGTAATATAATAGTCGGTAAATAGATTATTTTATCTTTTGTAGTAGTTAGCTAATGTATAATTACGTAAAGTGTGTTTTAATAATAATATGCCTTTCACATTGGAGGTACAGTCGCCCGGATTTCCATCAACTATGAGAATTTATTTTAATCGTTTATATATCGTAAAGTATTAATGCTAATTTACAATACTAAGGCTTGTATCTTTAGGTAAAAAGATAATATGTAAAAATTCCAATTTCTATACCAGTCACACATTCACGTAATCCCGAAAATAAGTTACCTAAGTATGGAAGTTATTAAAAGTATCACACAATGTTGATACCGGAATTAAGAAATTAGCTTTTTATTTTTTATTTATTTTTTTATTTTATTTAAAAGGTTTGCCAACAATTGTTTACCCTAATTCTTACATAAATATCTGACTACAATTAAATAATAAATCATAAGAGCAACAATTAATTACAGGCAAACACCACATGCAAAACAAATAAGAATATACATCATGAACATCATAGTCTGAACCAATTAGCGTTACAATATAAAGTCAATGCAAATAACAGCAGCATAGTGGTTTGATGATATTACACAATATAATTAAATGAAACAATTATAACAAATGCAACTAAAAACAAGAATACAGTAAAAAAAAAATACTAGTACTACAACAAAGAAAAAAATACATAAAAATACAATAATTAAAAGAAACAGTAGCTATTTGTAGAGGCTTAAAGAATAACATAACATTAACACTTTAAAACGGCAAATCAGCAAGTGGAAGTAAGTAATATGTGGATTAGGTATTATTTTTAATCATACTAATACAACTAGAAAAGTAAAATAAAGCAAAACTAACCAAATAAAAGCAGCAAAAAGCTTTAATATCACATGTCACGAATTAATAATATAATTACTTAATCTGCAACACCATTTAGCACTCAACTCTACACGTGCTGTCGAATGTCTGAAACGCGCGACAAATGCGCTAATGTAAAAGCTCCTTTACTTTATACGTGTTCTCTTTGTGGTGTTATGTAAATATTTTTGTTGCATGATTTATTTATTAATCCATTAAGAACTGTGTTTAATTATGCCTTATTTGTAAGTGGAATTATAATTGTTTTCATTTTTTGTATTATTCCTATGTTAGGGCTGTGAATTGCATTGAATAACTAAATTCGCTTAATAAAGTATTTACATCTGACACATTCTTAAATAGTTAGCATACATTTTGAACCCAGTAAATGAAGTGTATAAGTGGTAGCTTCAGAGTTAGTTATGTGCTCTTGATTCGAACCTTACACCACCGACTCAATAGTATGTTCCGCTCTAAACCAATACGCATCTAACCATCACACAATCCACTATTTACTAATAAAATTAAAACAATACTACACAAAATTTCCTTAACAGGAAACCAATTTGCGTGAAGAAAGCGTGTCTGAAGAGTGCACAATGGTGTCTTTTATTTTCGCACCATTGAACTCTGACACACGGCCGTCTGGGGGGTCATGTGACGGGGGGCAATGAGGGGGGGGGTCAGGTATGTGGGTCACAGCCCCCGGCCGCATACCACCGGCAACGGAATGCAATGTAGACTTGATCTTGGTTTGATAATACTAGTCTATAATTGGATTATTAGATCCGATTTGAGAGGTTATGCAGTTGCTAGAATGTAGGGGTTGAGCGTGTCAGTTCGAAAATTCAGTTTAACAGCCTCCGTGGCGTAGTTGGTCAGACGCCGACTGTGAAACGAGAGGCCGCGGGTTCGATCCCCGCACCATCACAAATGTTTGTGTGGCCCACAAATATTTGTGTCGGGTCTGGGTATTTGTGAGACTGAAAAGTCTCTCGTAGTCTTCTGATACCCACGACACAAGACTTAATTGACCTTAATGAGGGGTCGGAACTATGTATGTGACTGTTGGGTGTATTTATTTATTTATTATTCAAAACATGGTCGTTATTAATAGTAGCGATTTGTGACGAACTCAAGCAGGTTTACTGCATTATAGGTAGTATGTTCAATCTTTGAATATGCAGCAAGTATGAATATAAATTGATTTCAGTTTTATAGTAATAATACCTAATGTGTGGCACTCTTTAAGCAGTCATTAAAATAATGTATGATCTTTGCGTTGATCACAGAACTGAATCCAAGACCGTATAGATATGAAACGACACGAGCTATCACTAAACCATCGCGGCAATTGCTTAGCTGCTAATGAGGTCAAATTGCATAGAAAACTTGCAGAGCTTTCAGCCTAGTTTAGCACAAACGATGAATGAAGCTCGTTTAAGAAATAATGGCTGCGAATGAATATAATGAGCCTTTCAACCCCCAGAAATTTAAACTAACCACCCACTTGGCCTTTGTGGAAACTTGGGGGTTGAAATAATAAATGACGCGACGTCGGTTTATCGCATCGTTGGTTAGTGGCGTTTATTGGTCTAGCAGTGAATGGCTGTAAATTGTAAGTAAGGGCGTGGATTCGATTTCTGGGTTAACAAACTTCCTGTGAAACTGTTTTTTTTTTATGTTACTTTTCTTCAGATTATACAGTACAAACATGTATGACGTGTGGCGCTGTTGCTTCAACGCTGGTAGTGAAACTAGAGGGCGCGGGTTTGATCCCCGCACCGAGCCCAATGTTAGTTCGCATTCGATTCAATACGATTTAGCGGCCTTCAAAAAACAAGTGTATTCCCACCTTAAAGGCTGGCAACGCATCTCAACGCCCTATGGTATTGCAGATGTTCATGGGCGGCGGTGATCACTTACCATCAGGTGAAATGTATGCTCATTTGCCCCTATAATATACTCGTATTAAAATATATATGTATATATATATATATATATATATTAATTAAATATCCATGCCATTGTATTCTAGTCAAAGTGAATAGCATGTTCCACCGCAATTAGTACATGTACAACAATGTTATTTCGGTGCGACCTTTCAAGGTTCTATGTAATGTATATGTATAGGGCGGCCGTGTCGGCTATCAGTTTATATGAATGTCTTAGTTTGTAGTTTGTCAGAATTTATGTTTGTTTGGTGTGAAAGAGGTAGCAAGTTCATGAAAACCTCCTCCCAAAATTGTTCACCTCAAATTGAAATTACCAACTAAAATTAGCCAATATACCAAAAATATTGTTACGTCTGTGTTACACTCAGATGTTTGAATTTAGTGTAAATAGTGGGTATATAAATGTGAAAATGTTGACGGTTATACACCGTTACATACTGAGTTCGTATTCGCACTCCAATCTACTTTGTGTGAATTATATGATTCGAATAACTTAATTTGGTAGCTACATACTTCGGCACCGGTTGAAGGTCCTAGCTGGCAATTTGACATAGAATGATAACATCTGTCTTCTATTTGTCTTTGTGCAACATTTACAGGGGTTTGGAGCACGATGACAAACAAATAAATACACCCTACAGCCACATACATAGATCAAGTCTGACCCCACATTAAAATCAAGTCTTGTATCGTGGATATCATAAAGTAAAGGAGAGACTCTTAGGTTTCACAAACACCCAGAACCGAAACGAATACCCGCGGATCACACAAACATTTGTCTGTGCGGAGATCGAACCCGCGGCCTCTCGTTTCACAGCCGCCGTCTAACCAACTGCGCCACGGAGGCTGTCAACAAGAACAATTATCAAAACTGTTGATGACAACCAAAACCGCCAGAAAATCAAGTTCACGCAAACAAATAAAATGTAATGTAGGTGCGGTTGCGTGAATTACGTGTGATAGCCGTAAATCACGTAGGATTATACGGGGCTACGGAACGGATTATGTATCGCCCGCTGTGTTTTATCACACCGTTGATAGTTGAGCAGATATTACAAGCTTTCGGTGTTTTTTAACAGCATAGGTCCGGCAAACGAGCAAGCAGGTCACCTGATGGTGAGTTATCACTGCCGCCCATGAACATCAACAACGCTTGGAGCATGGTTGTGTTGGAACAGAAAAGGGGTATTGGGCATCGGCAGTCAGTTTTTAGTCTGCCTTTTTTAACGACATTTTTATATTTATTATATGTATGTATAGATAATAAGCAATAGAACATCTGCGAGAAACTAATAATTGTGAAAATTATGTTGGTCGACTTATGAATACGTAACACACTAATATACAACTGCAACTGACTGCTTTTATCTTATGAAGTGATTTCGTTAATTTCTTAAAGCGTGTAAAGACTTATCACTGCGTGATTTTTGAGTTACGAAAACCTTGGTCAGAATTTCTATTCGATCAAGAGATTATTTCACTCAAATCTGATCTTAACCCTCTAGGAACAATGGGTACTCCGTAATCTTTAATCAAAGATACCAAACCCTCACATACTAAGTTTATCAAAAGAAATCTCGAGATTTCCCCTCTTATAACCTTCTAGATAACCATACATAGTAAGGACTATGAGCCCACGCTAGTCTCGAGGATTAATTTAAAGTGCAAATGTTTAATATTAATAGCACTTGCGCGGTAAGCCATTACCATACCATTATGTTCGCAATACGGAAGCCTACTTGACTTGTCTCGTGTCCGTTATCCCGCAACTTGGGGTTGGGGAGCACTGCGAGCGGGTTTGAAACGCTGTTCAATCCGCTTATGAAAGAGGACACTTTTTGAGTTTGGTGTTTTAGTACCACCTGTTGAGACTATTAGGAGGTATGGTATTTAAAATAGTAATTAAAAATAAATACATCCAACAGTCAGATACATAGTCCTGACCCCACATTAAGCTCAATTAAGGCTTGTGTCGTGGGTATCAGAAGCTACGAGAGACTTTTCGGTCTCACCAACACCCAGACCCGAGGCAAATACTTGTGGGCCTCACAAACATTTTTTTCGGTGCGGGGATCGAACTCACGGCCTCTCGTTGCACATGCGGCGTCTAACCAACTGCGCCACGGAGGCTGTCATTGTAATTGTTTTTTTTTCTGTTGAAAATTCAAGATTTAGTAAACTCGTAAACTTATTTTAATGCGGTTTTCGAAACAATTTCCCAGGCGGACGAAGTGGAATAGCACTATAAAACAGATAGCCTCTACCGAATTTATGGAACTGTTTAAATTTTATTAACTTAACCCTGAAGGCTGGTACTAAAATAATCGTTAAATTCTAGCCTAATTTCAAATACCGTGTATATTTTACGAAGAGAATTAGTGCGTTTCAATTAAAGTACCTAGAGTTTACTTTGTTATATATCATTCTTCCTTCCTTCCTAGCGTCGTTTTCAATCCTGAGGATCGAGACCTCTCACCAGCTTCTGTCGTATGATGTCACGCCATCTATCTCGACTGTTGGCAACCTGTATAGCTTTGTAAATGGTGGTTTTATGTGTGGGTTATATATCACTGTTTAAAGTTTTAAATTAGCAAATGTTGCACATATTTACAGTTGTGATAGTTCCTTTGCTAGTTCCTTTTCTCAACATCCTTATATTACACTTACGGCTTCGGCACAATACAATTTTTGTGCATGTCGCAGGAAGGTTTGCATGATTTTATTTTTGTAATCGTTTATTCTTAAATAATTTTAATAAAAATCATTACTTAACCAATTTAAGCTAAAAAATGTTTTATCGGCGTTTTATTACAAAATCAAAACCACTGCTTCTAAATCAGTGCTATCATCAAGTTTTGCTGCTTGCATATAAATCAGGATCAAAATATCTTTTTTTTTCTTTTTTTTTTTTATTCTGGCACGGCATGACGACTGCACTGCACCTGATGTTAAGCGCAAATGCCGTCCAGACAGAGTATCGAATGGCATCAGACGGCGGTCCCATGCCATTCGACACAATTAATTATTATTATCTTAAATCTAATAACCTTGCATATACTATAATACCCGCTAATCGCCAACACTGCGTCCACACCCCACAACCCGCAAACCACGGCCGCTTCCGCCGCGGTCCGCTGACCCGGTGACTTCACCGTCCTTCCTATAATTACGCCATAGACCCGCCATTGTCTCTGCAACAATGCCCTTCTGCCGCCTGCCGTTTGTCCCCGGCTCACACTTTGACAGCGTTGTGCAATTTTAAACGATGCGGTAATTGAACTGTCTTTGAAATGACGAGTCTGACGGGAAAACGAGTCTGAGGCTTAATGTATGATTATTGAAAAGAGCAACACTAGAGTTTCTTGCCCGTTCTTCTCTAGTGAAAACCACGTTCCGAACCGGGCTGTAGAAAAAAAAAATTGCATCTAAATAATTTTGAACATTTTAATAGATTCAATAAATGAATTTCATTTTCATGTTCATTACAATAATATTTTTAAGTGGATAGATACATACTGTAAGTAGTTGAAGCGATAGTACAAATAAATTAGCTGGATAGGTGTGACACATTACTGTATGACAAAATATCAACAGTAACAGATTTGCTGTTGCGTTTAAAAGAGATTACAGGAGAGAAATATTTCATATTTACAAAATATGTTATTCTTTCTTTCCCGTGTCTTCTAACATATTCTTCGTAACGATCTCGGGGCTTCGGTTCAGCTTGCATACCTAAACCTGTGGTTTTCTTGACACGTATCCAAGCCGTAGATATACATTGTATATCAAGACTGCTACCGAAAACGAAGCCAGGTGGTAGTTTTAGTGACTACAAACACGATGCAACTAAAAATTTTGCAAAAAAAACGTGACGATTTGTTTTTGTAATGTTTTAAATATCATTGTGTTAGGGTGGTAAATCCATAGGTTTTGCTAAAATTATAATGTAAAGCCTTGCGTACTATAGCGTCTTAAAAAATAAAAGATTGTACATTATTTTTTTAGGAAAATGTATGTATTTACCATTCACATACAATGATAGGAAAAAAATGAGAAAAAGAAATCGTCGCTTTTTTGCAAAAATTTTAGTTGCATTGTTGCAAAGTCGCTAAAACTACCACCTGGCTTCGTTTTCGGTAGCAGTCTTGATATACCCTGTATATTAGTACCATAAAACAAGAAATATATAATATATTGAATGCATTTCCACATTAAGTAAACAATAGCAATCTTATAATATTCTGAACACAGTGCTTCTTGTGCATAATTCGCTTCTGGCATATTGTTAAGTTTTTGCGCACCAAATCGCTTTCTAAACACGCAATGTCGATTTTTTCGCTTTTAATGTTACACTTAAGTGATTTGTTCTGTAAATCTTTAATAATGCTACCATTTTGTACATTTCTATGGCCTTCTGCATTAGATGTTACGAATATATCGTACAAAAATTAATTGCATAACATTTTTGTTACTTGAATCTATTAAAATATTTTTTAAAATCTGAAATCATTACCCATTGCTATAACATATTAGTAACAATTTATTTATAATCTCGTTCCATTAAATTCTAAATTCAAAATTCAATTTATTCGCAACCCTAACACAACACACCAAACAACACGTCCAACATACAACATTAATATCGTAATTTTCCAGGGCCGCATCAACGACCAATGTGATGTTCGCCTCTGCGCCGCTCACGAGGCGCGCCTCGGCGTTGCAGCTCGACTCCTCAGACACTGACAACAAAGGTATTGTGTGACGTAGTGGATGTAGGGGTGTCGCGTTGTAGACGGCTAGTGTCAGGGTTGCCAGTGTGGAGATTTTTTAAAAATTATTTGTCTTAGTAGGAATGAAACTTTTGTGTTGATGAGCTGATTTATTTATTTACCTAGTTCGATGAGAGATATTAGTATAGAACAAAAATGAAGAAAAATGTTATTTTGTATGTTTCACAAGTAAAATATAGAATTATTAGTAAGTTGTGGCTGCTAAGATATGATCATTCCTTTTTAGTAGCACGTACGATACTTAACCTTTACAAATTATATGCTCTATCTCGGAAATTTCACATGTAATATTACTGTACAAATGCATAAGTTGAACCAATCGATCAATTAAGAATAGAATTTTCTGTATCGATATTAGACAACTTTATCCATCCTCATCTTCAAACGTAACGCGTGGCAACCCTGAACGTAATTGGTTTTGGATGTTCGAGACCCTAGGTGTCGCTTGTCGCTTTCACGCCGCATACAGAGTATGAAATGTAAATAGCGTCGTAGATTCGAAATGGGTTGCAGGTGCAAACAAACGGTTTTCGGTAGCATGCGGAAGTACTTAGTTATTTTTAGTATAAGTTCAATTTTAACAGGTTAGAAAGGCGAAAATTTTGAAGAAGTAAAAAATTGTATAAATTGTAAATGTGTACATTTGATATTATTTTTTTGATGTTTAAAATTAATTTACTTTCCGGCTGCGCAAGGACTAGTGATGTTCTCGAGTTACTGTAAGTTGTTTTGATGTATTTTATAACTGACTAGAGAGCAAAAACATGGATAATTTACAACGATTTTGTCGCCATAAATATTATTTATTATTAACGTAAATATAGACGTTATTGATTTACATGAACAAACATTTTGCTGTACTTTTTTCGTTTAAAAATTTATCTAAATTGATCCCAGACTTTTGTAAATAGCTTTACTGTTACACCAATGTTTTTGCTCTTCAGTGGTTTCGTAGTTAGAAATTCTTGTACAAACAAATCCTAATTATATCGAGCCATAGGTGATATATATTATATGGTCACGATTATCTTACGTTAAGGTGATTTGTACAAATACATTGAAATATTATATATTTCCACTCAAAAATAAGGATAATATCGTATTGATGATACATACCGTAGATTTACTACTACTATTCTCGGATAAAAATCCTCTGTTGTCGGATCTGTACTATAAATGTAGTTTGTGAAACAAGAGGCCGTGGGTTCGATCTCCGCACAAAGACACAACATTTAGTTTGAGTTTCGGTGTTGTAAGACCGAACGAGTATAGTATATGAAATGCCCGACTAAACTTGTATCATACTATTGAATCAGGACTGTGTGTACGACAGGTGTATTTACGTCTAATGGTAAATGAATCGAGCTAACTATCTTTCGCTGGTTGACACTATTCAACCTGAATTGGGTTTTACGAAGGCTCCTTACCGCTTTGTCCAATGGCCGTTATCTGAATATAACAACAACAAGATCGAACAAGTAATGAAGGATAAAAGTGCATTGTCTTCCAGTCGCGCCGAACCGTCAAGCGCCAGATTATTAATGCTATAGAATAATTTGCACAGTATGATTGCCTCGGTGGCGCAGTTGTACTCTGGTACAATTACAATGCTTATGCCTAGGGTTCGAATCCCATGTCGGGAAAAGTTATATTGAATTTTATATTCAATATCAGCCCGGAGTTAGGATTGTGCTCGATATGGCGACAGGCTCGCTTCCTATCACATCATGGGAACACAACGCCACACAACGCGAATCGTGGGTGTCCTGGTAGCACCTCTGCCTACCTTCTGGTAAAATGGCGTGAGTTGATGTATGTATGAACTAAACCTATTCCAGACGAACCGGACCGTCAGCCGCCGCCCGCCTGGTCGTCGGTGGCGCGGCGCCGCACGGACCTGGTGCCCACGGTGCCGCTGGGCCGCGCGCCAGGTAGGGCCCACTCCATGACGCGGCTGGACCGCCTGCCGCCCGCCCGTCCCCTCACCTCCGCCTCGCCGTCCATGCATCACCTCAACAGGACGCGTAAGACTCTGACGATACTCGCTTGGGTGCTTCGCTTCCTGCCCCCGCTGGTAGCTGGGTTTGGTGGAATATACCTTCGTCACTTGTTACCTATGTGTATTGTTTATACCATCAGTGAATACTGAGGGTTTTAAGTATCATTTCTCTATATCCCCCTTCACAAGGTACCTATAGGTGGCTGAGGTTTCAACTCATTACTTATCCTACATTTATCCCCGTCACGAAGTATCGACAGGTAGATACTGGAGTTTCAACTCATCACTTCTATATAGCTCCCTTTGCGAGGTGTCGACCAGTGGGTGCTATGGGTTTAACTCATTATTTATCCCCCCATATTACCCCCTTCTCGAGGTATACTGGAAGATCCGTAAATAGAGAATTGTCTGTTCTCGTTTACCCCAAAGTGTGGTAATATAAGCTATATAACCTCCTTCACAAGCTGACAATCAGTTGATGATTGAGTTATTCTATGGTTTTCGTTTACCCAAATTTTTCTTTTTTTTTTGTTACCCCAAATCCAATTCAAGCTAATCCTTTCTTTTTTTTTCAATATCCTTTTGGAACAAATGTATGTATATATATAAATGTCATAACAAAGTCATTAAAAAAACTAAAACTCAAAATAATCACATTGAAATTAACAATCGGGACACCAGCAGTATGAACCGTTGCTTTAAGCTTCAAGCGGTTTGCATAAGCGTTTGAGCTTTGCTAATTGTTATGAGCTTAATTTGTAAATAATTGGGGAAATGCGGGATCTCTTGTGGCTAAAACGGGGCGAATATGTCGCTTTTGATATGGTTTTTGCGTGTGGAAAATCTTTGATTGTCTGAAAACTTGGTTGATAATTACTCGTGTGGATTTTCAGTGTTAATACGAATTTCTTTGTGTTTGGGTATTTTTATGAAGTTTCAGGTCTGTTTTATACGATTTCTAGGTATAAGCCTAATGAATTAATCTATTTGTAATTAATACTACAGGTATTAAGCAAAATATTTTAGTACAACTGTGTACTATATTTTGTTTGGAACAATATTGTTGTACATTGAATTTTATGTAATGCAACAGTTATTCAAGGGCTCTTGATTATGTATTACTTTTCCTTCCGATTTGTTAGTTTTTGAACTCTGGTAAATAAAACATTTTTCTAATAAATATTGATATAGGATAAGTACTTGCGATATAACAAAAAAACGAAAATACAAAACATATTTTAAACGAAATAGGAATCAGTTTTAATGACTGATTTGTTTTTTTTTTTTATTAAGAAAAGCATTGTAATCATAATTAAAATTCTTTATCAATATTCCTTTACTATTATTTTTAATTTCAAAATTTATCTAATTAATTTGCCGAAATTTTATTTTGTTTTTATAATTCAGTTTCGTTATCCCTCATCCAGTTCATTTCATTATACCAATACACAGCTAGGATGAAAATCACGGTCTGGAGGTGAAGGCATTTGGCGGCGGCGGACGACGTATCATACATAATCATTTACATTATTTAAAATTCATCCCTTTACGGAATCATAAAGAAATGTATTGTTGGTGCAGTGATAATAGTTACCAATGCAACAAAAAGTTAAGACAAATGTTGGTGTAGCCTACAAATATTTGTGCCAAGTTTGGGTGTTATAAGAACAGCGTTTGGCAGACTCGAGACAAATGTTGGTGTAGCCTATAAATATTTGTGTCAAGTTTGGGTGTGGTAAGAAAAAAGTGTCGTAGTTTCTGATAGCCATTACACTTGCATTTTAATGTGGGGTCAGGACTATGTTTGTTGAGCCTGTTGGAAAATTATTATTATTGCGCCAACAATAGATTTCCAATTCAAATGGTGTGCTGCAGTCATTGGGGTATAATATTGGAGTGAACATTGCGAACAAAATCAAGGTTTACGCACAGATTCAGACGCACACGCTAGCTGCTAGCTAGATGGAAACTAGTGACATCTCGTAAGGATAACATACTTGATAGACTCTATCTTAGTGTGCGGTCAGGACTATGTATGTGACTGTTGGGTTCATTTATTTATTATTGATGGTTTTTGTTCGCAATGTCCCCCTGAAAAATATCTTAATGGCTGCAGTTCTATGAATAACATTCATAATTCTCACAATTGGTTTTTCACGGGGACCATATTATATATGGTTGGCCAGTGCTGTCTACTCTAGACAGTGGTATGCTGGAACAGTGTAAATAAGCGAGGTAACACACAGAGCCCCGGTCCGGCGAGACGACTCCAGGTTCGAGGCCGGGCAGTGCACTGTCCACGGCGGCGGGCGGTGCGCCCGGCGTGGTGCGGAGGCCCAGTTCCGCGCCAAGGAAACCGAGGCCCGCCTCCATCGCCGGCACTGGAGTAAACACGCCGCGAGGTGAGGCGGATATTAATTACCGGGGTAGTTAGGTGTTGGTATTGGATGCTTTAGACAGTGTTTAACGGAAACTTTGTTTTTCGTGTCTCTGACCAATATTCATTGAATAATATACAAAATTAAAAGGGACAAAATTGACCAATTTTGTATTCATTAAGTTGCTTGAAGGAATACTTTTGTGTTGTATGAAACATCGGACATTAACTGCAAAATTGATCTTAAAAATTATGAACAGCTGAGTGATTTCTCGGGTCAATGACCTCCTGGTCCTGTAAGGTGTATCGTATGGTTGAAATTGCTCTAGCTAATGCGCCCTCTGCATAGTTATAGATTCAAATATCGTAGTTGACACGAATAACATCGTTTTGGTTAAACACTGTACGATTTGGATAGGCTTTCTGGTAGGGTGAAATATCAGTTTTGTTTTATATTAAAATGATTACGCTGCAATAGAATTTATAGGTTTTTGAATCGTAATATAGCCAGAAGCAACAAGCGTGTAGGAGCTGAGTAATATGGTACATATCATTGTGTTACGTATATCATATACTTGAATATATAAGCGCAATTCATTAATACAAGCTTATGTCCATGTGCTGCTGCTTGGTTGTTGTAAATAAGCTAATCTAATATGATTAATATTTCATATGTAATATGTGTGTATTTTATTCCGTAGCTTATCGAATGTGTCTTCACCGCGTGGTACTACGTGAGATTCGATGTTTTGAATGCATTCTTTTATATAATTACGAATTTAAATAGTCTACATTTTAAATTTATATATTTTTTTTATATTTTATATATTCCAATTTCCTTTTTATTTTTGATAGCCTGGTTGAGGGTAGTTGTAATAATTGGCAATTTTTAATACGCTAGATTTAAAATTGTAGTTTATTTGTATCAATTGGCATGTTTTTTTATTTATTTATCTAGAAATTTTATAAGCTATTCTTACAATAAATGATATAATTTTTATTTGTTAAAAAATCCGTATTGTAGTATATAATTTAATACATATATCGATATAAAGCTATCTAGAGCGGTACAGTTACAAACATCTGGAAATCTACACATTGCAATTCTACCACTCTCAATCGTACTCTCGATTGTAGAGGAGGCCCGTGCCCTGCAGTGGGACGTATATGGGCTCATACAGTACAGTACACATTGACGTATGAACATAGGCACACATTGGGGTATGAAGATACAATTATGGTATTAATTTGCACATTATGGCAAAAACTACACATGTGGGTATAAAGTAGGTAGACATGTACTGACGTGTGTGTAGCGGGCGAGGTCGGGTATAAAGTAGGTAGACATGTACTGACGTGTGTGCAGCGGGCGAGGGCGGGTATAAAGTAGGTAGACATGTACTGACGTGTGTATAGCGGGAGAGGGCGGGTATAAAGTAGGTAGACATGTACTGACGTGTGTGTGCAGAGCGGGCGAGGGCGGGTATAAAGTAGGTAGACATGTACTGACGTGTGTGTGCAGAGCGGGCGAGGTCGGGTATAAAGTAGGTAGACATGTACTGACGTGTGTGCAGCGGGCGAGGGCGGGTATAAAGTAGGTAGACATGTACTGACGTGTGTATAGCGGGAGAGGGCGGGTATAAAGTAGGTAGACATGTACTGACGTGTGTGTGCAGAGCGGGCGAGGGCGGGTATAAAGTAGGTAGACATGTACTGACGTGTGTGCAGCGGGCGTGGGCGAGGTGGGCGGCAGCGGGGCGAGCAGCGCGGCCACGACGCCGTGCATGTCGCGCGATGGCTCGGTGGGCGCCGGCGCGGCGGGGGGCGCGGCCGGCCCGGGCGACGCGCCGCGCCGCGCACACACGGCGCCGCGCCGCCCGCGACCCGTGTCGCTGCACGCGCACTCGCCTAAACCAGGTCGGGGTATAACCATAAACATACTGTTGTCATTGAAATTTAACTAATTGTCACGGATTTTATCGTCAATTATACAAGGAGCGCAGAAAAATGACGCACTCGCTCAGTTGGATACAAGGGCATAATATTAATATGATAATAAAGAAATAATATTTGAAAAATACCTGTCCGTTTCGGAGTTATGACCTTATAAAGTTTTAACAATTACCACCACCTTTTTGAATAAAACCGGTTGGGATGGGTAAAGCACAAGATTTTTACATATACGTATTTTTTTGTTTCGGCGTTTAGTAAATAGTTAACAAAATATACAATGAAAACCGTTTTGAATAGCAACAACACTTTCATAGACTTCGCCTTAACATTTGTTACAAAGGTACACAGGTAAATGTTCAATGTTAAATACCTGTTGCCTAACTATGTACACTATGTGGCATGGTAATCATGTACTTTTAATCAGCAATTATAAAGAAGTGTCCCTACGTATCTGTTGTTGAGTTGACCGTTGAGTTGTAAGGTTCAACCTATTTGGCGTAATACGTTAAGGGGAAGCACGTGTGTTGTTAATTGTTAATTTCTCGGCATCTTTGCTATTATCAGACTACGCTATGAAAATGCATTTTAATCTAGACGCAATCACGATTTACTAAAATGTATATCAGCAAGTGCGCTATTTTTTTGCACACCCTGTATAATAGTAATAACAAGCCCGCATAATAATGTCGACCTGCAAAAAATATTCATTTAGTTATGAGACTATAAAATTAAAAAATCATTTAGAAATTGAGAATATGATCGCTAGTAAATTTGCGAGTTAAAAGTATGTGATGAACGAATAATGTGTGTTTGTTGCAGCGATTCCAGCGACGCCGGGAGACGGCAAACCGCCTGTACACAGAAAGCCAAAGCCATCCAAAGAACACGATAAGGTAATATTTTCAAACAATATTTTTGATTTATGATTCATGCTATACCCGGTACATAAGTTATTAATATTATAACCCTTTCAGACCTGGTGTACACAATTGTACACATATAATATAAAAATAAATGTAAGTATTAATTTTACATTATTTGCAACTAAAAACGGTTGTGTTCGTTCGTTCATTAGTTCCAACGCCATCTCTTGGCGTTTAATGACAGTTTTTGGCAAGTTATGACCAGTAGCCGACCGAAGTTTGCATTGTGCAGCTAAAAAAAATCAGGCCTGAAAGGGTTAAGTGAATTTTTAACATAATAAACAAAAAATATGTGTAATCCAACTCGTGTAAATGCGTTGGTATTTTCCATATATTCATACTTTCCATATACAGTGTCATTATTATTTTTTTCTTTATACGGTATCATTATATTCACGATACCTCAAAATGCACAATACCTCAAAATTGACAAACTCATGCTTTTCGATGCTTTTAGTCTATTACTAACGTTTTGAAACTAGGTTATGTTTTGATTGTAGTTGCAACTCCTGAGTGAATATCTATTTATAGCAAGTATTAAGCGTATACCATACCTGCATACCATAGCGATTTGTATAAGTTTCTATGGTATGTAAAAGTCCGCCAACCCGCACTAGGCCAGCGTGGTGGACTATATGGCCTAACCATTCTCAATTCTACTCTCGATTGTAGAGTAGGCCCGTGCCCTGCAGTGGGTCTTATATGGGCTGATACAATAAAACAATTAAGCGTATATCCTTTTATCTAGTATGTAGTAAAAAGTAGTAATATTATATTTGTATATTATACAGAGCGGTCGCGGCAAGTCGTGGAGCGCGTCGCCGGGCCGCGCGCTGTCGCCCGCGCACAACAAGGACAACGCGCACGACAAGGACAAGGTATGTACGACCCACCATCTCGTCTGTAACAGCTACTACCAAAAACGATGGTCGATATGTCGTGCGATGTTTCGTATTGAAGCCTAGTGATGTCATTTTTACTCATAAAGGTGATTGAAAGCCTTTGAGTATAGTTTTCGACGATACGACAGTAGAAACGAAGTCACTGGCAGTAGATTTCAATATGAAAAATCGTACGATATATCCAATATCGTTTTTGGAAGTACCACCCCCTTAGTAGCTACTCTTTCAATTTTTTATTGTATTAATCAAAAGGTAATCCATATCAAAAATCTAGTAAACAAAGAATTTTGTAAATCCGTTCAGAATTACACAAGTTAGAAACGTTTTAAATCTTGCAGTTAGAGTTAAAAAAAGGGATGCAAAACAAAACTAGTGACGTCACTAGTCTTAACATGCATTACAGTTCGCGCGTGTGAAAGAGACGGAAAGATGTCCGAACTACGCACCCTCTCTTTTTTTAAAATACGAATATTGCCTTATCTTAGAAGCAACTTTAATACTATTTTGAGTATTGACAGTTTTTTTTACGATATTTGTGTTTGTAAGCAAAATAACAAGAAAAGTCGGTCATAGTCCTATTGATAGGCCGACAAGTCTTTCGTAGTTTTTGATACTTACGACACAAAATTTTTATGCTAGTTTCAGGTAAGTATATGTATGTGTAAAATCTATGGTATGTAAGTCCGCCAACCTGCACTAGGCCAGCGTGGCTTAACACTCTCAATTCTACTCTCGATTGTAGAGTAGGCCCGTGCCCTGCAGTGGGGCGTATATGGGCTGATACAATACAAAAAAAAAAATGTATGTGACCGTTGGATGTGTTTATTTATTAATGATGTTGTCGTGGCATGTAGCCGGCGGTGTCGTCGGTGTCGGCGGTGTCGTCGGTGTCGTCGGTGTCGGCCGACAAGAGTCAGGTGAGCGCGGCCGAGGTGACGCAGAAACTCGAGGCGCTGCAGGTGCAGGAGAGAGACGCGCGGGAACTACTGCAGGTACACCACTATACTATACTGCTTGATTGTTACTATAACGCCTTAATACGCAAACGCCATTAAAAGATTAAGTTGCACTTAACTACCCACGCCCCACTTAGTATGTTTAAGCGGGACTTTCATAGTTAAGTGCAACATAATATTTAATTGGCGTTTGAGTATTCGGACGTAAGTTGTTCAAATTAGTAGTCTTCGCTTTAAGTCTTGATTAAGTGCCAATATGGTATAATGTAACCATGCTATGTATAGACTTATCGAGTAAAGTATCTTTATGTTATTTACCATAGAAAGCTGCCTTTTCGACAGCAAATCATACATTCAGCTGATGACGTCATGAGAGATCCTTAGGCTCCCCATACATTTTACATATTCATCCTCTATTCCAATAAGATTCTCAAGTAGAAAATGTATTATTTTTTGTATAGGGTTATTTTGAGAAATAATATATAAGGCACTAGCGGCCCGGCCCAGCTTCGCCTGGGTGCTAAGATGTTTAGACTCCACTCCACACCAGAAATATCTTATTCACGTTCAAACTTTTGTACTCCTGAACTCAACCTAAGTACCTACTATCCCTTTTCCTATCGTATCCCATCCCATCTCATCTGGCTCCTTTTCTTTCTGTTACATCCCGTCCCATTATTTCCCATCGAATGCAATCCGGATCCGACCGGTTTCATCGCGTTCGTCCCACTTTATCCCATTTCATCCCTTAATGCCTAAATAGGCAAGTTGTAAATTTTTTGTAATTGCTTTTATTTTGTAGATAGGCCTTATATAAACACGAAAATACGACGAATATCATTTAAAAAATACGCAAACACAAATACTTTGCAAAATTCCTGCTAAAACTTTCCGCTCAGCCAAAATTCTGACTACGAAATTGATTTTTTAAAGTATAATGAACTACTTATTTTAAATTTAATTAATTTTATAGCGTCAACAACACGTGGTAATTATACTGTTAAAATGTAGCTTATATGACACGTTCGTAGATTTACCATAGCAGCGCCATCTATTGATTACTTACTCAACCCAGTCGAAAGGTATCGACATCTGTTAGAATCATTTGGAGTTAACAGATGATTGTGACTGTCAAATAATAACAGACAAATAATTAGCAATAAATTAAAATTGCGACTATAGTTTGAGATTTAAACTATCCTATCTCTCAAGTTGGATCGAACTGCACATGGTGTGAAAATTTTATTATAATCGGTTAAGTAGTTTAGGAGTCCATTGAGGACAAACATTGTGACACGAGATTTATATATATTAAGATAATAATAGCACTAAAATTGTAACAGAACAAAACGGAAAGAAAGAAAGGAGATGAAGAGAGATGTCGCCCAGCAGTGGGCCATAAATGAACAATAATAATATGTTTAATAAAATTTTCCAGACAAACGAGAACAAAGATTCAGTGGAAATAAATGAAGAAACGAAACCCGAACAGTTGGACGCAAGCGAAGAGAAGCCCAGCGAGAATCAGAAGCCAGTAGAAGTACAGAAGCCTGTCGAGAAGAGAGACATCAGAGAAGTTAGGGAAGTGAAAGAAGTGAGAGAAGTTAGAGAGGAGAAGAGGGAGGAACGCAAGGAGCCCTCGCAAGAGAAGACTGAAGAAAACGAGATGACCGGTATTGATACTTTTATTTTTACAACACAAATTATTAATCAAATGTTGAGAGATTTTGATGCGTTATTTTTTTATTCAAATACAAATTTATGTAGGTAGGCACTCTGCTGGCCAAGTTTGTTTTCCAAGTTTTTAGTGGTACATAGATTAAATTTGCGTTTTGAGGACTTATGTTTCAGAAACTTCACAATTTTATAGAAATTAGATAGTAGGCAGTATTTTCTTATGTTAATTGTGTATAAATAACATGAGAAAAATACACGAAAAATAGAAAATAAAAAAATAGGGAGCATTTGGCGCTCTGTAGTCTCTGCCAACCCCAATGGGACATAGGCGTGAGTTAATGTATGTACATATGTATTAAGTTATAGGGGCATGTTCGTTTATGCATCATACAAATGTATTATATGTGTCTCTTACAGCGTCCATGACGGGTCGGCGCATCACGACGGAGGAGGAGGCTAAGGCGGCGCTCGCGGAGAGGCGGAGGCGCGCGCGAGAGGAACTCGAGAGGCAGGCCGACCTCGAGAGGCAGAGGTACATGACACACTAATATATAAATACCAGTTTAAAATGATCGTGATTATTATTATCACAAATGAAAGAGAGGATGAGTCTTTCGCCTGACCGGCACGAATTTTATTCCCATGTGATTCATGGGATATGAATATGCTCACTGTAATTTTCTCTAATTGAAAATATTCAAAAGTTTAATACCTTTTTTTTCCGTTGACGTTGTTGTGCTTTGACATCATATTACAAATGAGCAAGGAATATTGTAGAATTTTCGCTAAACTTCATATGTGCCCCATAATAGATAAAGTAACCTGCATGACTTCAATTTTATTGAACTTCCCAGACTGCAACGCGAAGCAGAAGAAGAAGCGGAACGGCAGCGGCTGGAGGAAGAGCGACAGCGCCGCGAAGAAGAAGAGGCGCGCGAACTGGCGCAGCTGCAGCGACGCATGGAGGAGGAGAAACTGAGGAAAGCTATCGAGGTGAAAACTTGTCGCTAACGTTAATCACCATTATCATCTGTCCGTTGCTATCCACTGACCAGAGACCGGTCTTCTGCTTGATGCATCTAGTCGCAACCCTCTTGTGCAAGTCGTCCTGCCATCTGCCCAGAGGAAATATAAATAGATAGAAAATTAAATGAAGCATGCGTTCAAGATTACGTACAATGTTATCCAACCTGCATCCCGCAAAAATGTTTACGTCCTTCATAGATAAAATTAACATAGGTTGAGATTTTATCCACATTGTAATTATAATGTAAATACTCTACTTGGCATACGATGTGACAAGTAAGTTACTAGTCAGGGTGATCATAGGATTACTGTTGCTTAAACGTCGTGAAAGAGTAACTTTAACTGACGATTAGCCTTCGTGTCGCTCTACTTGAAGGTGGTGAACGAAGCCCAAAAGCTTAGTACTAAAACGAATCTAAACCCACTTCATTAACTTTTTCCAGGCACAACAACAACTAGAACGCGAAGAAGCAGAAAGAAAGGTTCGCGAAGAGGCCGAGCGTCAAGCGCGACTTCGCGAAGATGAAGAGAAGCGCAAAGCGGCAGAAGAAGCGGAGCGCCTGCGCAGAGAAGAAGCGGAGAAGGAGGAGAAGGAGAGACTGCTGCGGAAGCAGCGCGTAGAAGCCATCATGGCGAGGACTAGGCTTAGGAAGGTAAGATATCATCAGTTGTATATGTAGGGAATTATTTATATTTATCATATATGGCAAAAAATGGAATACATAAAGCACTAAATTTTAATATGAAAAAAAAAGTTTAGTTTGGTTAAAGGGAGATAAAAGTATTGATTAGAGAATATGTGTGAGTGTTAGCTTAATATTCCTCTTTCGTTTTGCCTTGTTCCTCTTGTATTAAGATGCTGCCAGGCGCCTCGAGGGTTAAAGTAATATTGATGTTCATCGGCGGCGGTAGGTGAACAGCTTGTTCAATTTTGGATATTTTATAAAACAAAAACAAATTTTATTAAATACATTTTAGTTTAATCAATAATGAAAAATGTAATTCCAGCAAGCGGAAGAACAGAAACAGCAAGATAAGCCCGCGTCAGTGTCCGCGGCCGCAGCGCCCGCGCCCGCAGACTCGGCCCCGGCAGACTCCGCCCCCGCGCACGAGGCGGCCGCGCCCGTCGCACCCCGCGCGGAGCCGCCGCCCCCCGCGCCCGCCGCACACTCCGTCCAGGAACTTGACACACACACTACGCAAGACAACGGAAATGTCAACACGGGAGATCTATTGGGATTTAACACTAGTCAGGTACTATATACTAAACTTGTGCCATTTTCTTCTATATCGTGAATTTACATATTAGAATATGTAGTATATATATTTTTCAGCTGTAATTTGAAGGTAAATAAGAAAGGTTGAGGTGGTGTTAGGTATCAATAAAATTATTATAAAAAAATATGTATAATGTAGGTTTTGGGTGGACATTTTCTTCTTCAATTAAGAATATTTTAAGGTTTAATCTATCTGTACTTTAAGATATCGCTGAGTTGGCTTCACTACACTTGCTATCAGTAACAGTCTCGTTGCAATGTAAAAAAATAATCTAATATTATCAATACAAAATCAAAATATTATCTTATCACAAAGATATTTGAATGATTAAGGTAAAGAAGTGATCAACCATAAGTTTTTTTCAGCAACTCCAAATAATATGCTCATGTGGAATAATTTTGCAGGTGGAAGAAACACAAGCAACGCAAGTAACGCAAGTGTCGCAGGAGTCAGTAACAGTGACGAGTTCAGAGCAAGTGGTCACCACCACCAACACTAGCAACACGACCACCAACAACGGTAACCTCACCGCCGACCTGCTGGGACTGTCCCAACAAAATAACGTTAGTATTACATCTTGATTCCCTCTCTCTCTCTCTTTAGCTACTGGAAGTCCACTGATGGGCTTCCTCGAAGATTTCCGTAGAGACCTGTTAGAATTAGTCTGGGACCAGTGACTTTCTGCAGCCTTAGCTAGGTCTTCAATCACTCAGGAGAACATCCAAGGCTCTGTTTATTATAATTGTAAGTTATATTCTGTAAGTAAGAGACCAAACAGAAAAACGTCTGTGAAATAAACTGAAGGTTGACTCATGTTACCTCTTACACTTCAGTACTGTGAAACAAATATAGCAATTTCTGTTCTATCCATAACATAATCCACATATGACTTGGATTTTGTAATGGCTGTCAGGATTAACTTCGTAACCTATAAGTGACATTAAGACTAGTAACCCCTGTGCCTAAACCCTCCGACCTGTTAAAATCGGAGATTAAGTCATTATAATGTATTTCAATTACAGACTGAGGACACTAAGAGCCACGAGCAGGTGACTTCAAAACAGCAAACAATCGACAACGCGCCGCCCAACCAACACACCAACAACGGCAACGTGCACGCGCCAACGTCCAACATTGGCCACGTGTCGGCCAGCTTCCTCCACTCCGAGCGAGCCGCCAGCGACGCCAACACACAACCCAACCACGACATGCCCAACTTGTTGGACGACGACTTCACCACGCACAACGGTCACGGTCACTCGCACCCCCTCACACTGCAGAACGCCATCTAAACAAAGGTTGGACCCAATTCTTTGCGTATATATTGGCTGTTGGCACCAAGGGGTGGACGTATAGCTTAAGGTTTCCTGATTTGCGCTACGCACCGTATGTAAATATAAGGTTAAATGCAATTTCAAATGCACTTTCAGTATTGATTTCAGCGCTCGATTACATTGTACTGTGCTTTATTGAACATCAGTTACAATGCTTTAAGACTTTATTTTAATGAATAACATCAGAACATGATGATAAGGCATAATTGGTAGTAAAAGTAAAAATCAATGAGCTTGGGCACAGTACAAATCTATAAAAATACCAAAAAAAAAAACTTATCTATTACCTTCAGTATTGCACTAGCGATTATATATTTAAAGGGAGAAAAAAGAAAATGGTGCCTTTAAATTATTTTTGTATTGAATTTGCTTTTTGGTGCTATATGATTAGATTTTTTTCCGTGAAAAAATTAACTGATAGTCGACTGATAGCGAGAAGTCCGCGTCACTAGAATAATGTCATAGCTTTTGTATGCACAGTTTATAGCCGCTGAGTATCATTTATGATTAGAAACTGGATATGATACATAATAATTAATTTCCTGTAGTAAGAGAAAATTGGCATTTAGATAGGGCCTATGAAAGTTAAATATAAAATTTGAATTTACAAAAAGGACATAATGAAAATCGAAACTGTAAATACTGCACCGCGCTTACGAACCACAGTTCACACAATGTTCTGCGTTAAACGGAACGGAATCAACAGATAAGAAGTTTGCAATGGCACCCTGCCATAGACAAACACAGCCAATATACATGCATTGAAAATGGTGTGATTCCACCGCCATTAATGTCTAACAAAGGAGATCCTGTAATCTGACCCACTGACAATAAAATAAAGATGTTAAACTACACAAATAAAGTTATGAAATCGACAAAATACACAATTTAATAACTTCTATAATATTAAATATAAAAAAGATCAACAACAATATAAGAAATAAATCAACTAATTCTTAACCCATTACCCCTGGGTAAAAATATTTCCATAATTGTGGGCCAAAAATCCAGAACATATTACAGTGTCTTCTTAAAGAATGGATTTGTATTCCATAGTCTATGGTACGATGAAAGTTTGTATGAGGCATAGACAATGGCGGGCGGAGATTAATGATAAGACGTTAATGTAATGCATTTATATCATCAATTTGTTAACAATACGAAATAGCTTAATACTGTATGAACGCAAGTGGATTTTTTAAACGCTGTTTAGATTATTATAGCATTAAAAAACCAAGAATGGAAAATGTTTTGGACCAAGCAAAAAAAGAAAGACAATGCAATAATTATTGCTATTTTTTTAATCGTCTGAATTAAGACAAGAATGAAATATTGTTCTAATTTATAACGCGATTCAAATGTCTTAAATGGTTTTATAAGACATTGTTAGTTACCAGTCACGGTTATTATTCCTGAAATGTCCTGTAATAAATTCAATGTTAATTCCTGTGGTATACAACTACTGGGTTTGGGAGCGCTTTGGGTTTTAGTACACCCTATTGACCTAGAGAATGTCTGTGGATATAAAAATTTATCAATATCAAAACTTGTCACTATCTAAAGGTCGTAACTACTTTTGTGCTGTGCAATAAACACCTTTAGTTCTATTGGGATAAGAATTGCCAATCTATAACAGCGTTTAAAAATGAACCACAGAAAGCTTGACAGTGCTGAGATGGATTCACATACATTTAGTGTTATGATCGGTTTGGAATCACATGCTATTTCAATAAGGATCAATGGCTGTCTAACTGTTTTTAGCCCTAGTAACAGATTTTAGAACTATTCAAAGAAAGAAGAACTTATTTCAATACATTAGAAAAAACAATTAAAAAATTAAAAGAAAATAATTTAGAGACATCGCAAAAATGAATTCCAATAACTATGACTCAAAGGCAATTGTTAATAAATTAATTCATAATGCCTTGTGCCAGCGTACATTAATGTGAGGTCATTTGTTTGAGGCCCAAGTTGGACATTCCAATTTGTGTGAAAATGTCAGTACTGTGACTTTGTTGTTCCTGGTATTGTATCGTTTCTATAAAGATACTAGTCACGCGGCTGATTGTCATCATAATATATATTTTTTTGAGTATAAATTCATATTTTGCCGAATATAAATAATTTTGTGATAACAAGTGTGATGATTCCAAACGGTCTTGTGTTATAAGATGCTGTGTGATTATGTTTACATCGTGTACATTAAAATAACGTGTAAATTTTAATTTATTATGTTTAATTATTGTGGAAAATAATGTTATATTTATGGCGGAATTGCGAGCGCGGAGATTTTCGGATTCGACTTGACGGTTTATCGCGTCTTCATAAGGATCAAATTGGCTTAATTTGTTTCACTAAAATCCATGGAAAATATTTTTAGTGATGATAGACCTTTCGAAATCATAATGTTGATGTTTTTTGCAATCCTAAGCGTAAAAAGCAAAAGTAATTGGTTATGTATGAAAATACATAAAACTGTACTAAAGATACTAAAATGTTATTCTATTACTAATAAGACGTCGAAATTGGGATAAGATAAAATCGATTTGTCTAAGTAAAAATGTTAAGACATCATAGGTCACTGAACGTTAGGAGATGAATTTATGAAGAAATTGTGTGTCGCGACTGATACGGCGGCTTCGAATTTTCCATATAAGGAAATACTTTGAAATGAGAACTTAACCCCAATTAATTGCGGGGTAAGGAAGTAAGGGGCTAGTAAACATTTTATCTCGATTTTAATGTCGAAAAAATATGTTAATGGAATTATCTGCAACAATACAATCTGCGAAAAAACCGGTCGCGATTTTCATCAGATTCTAAACGAGACGATAGATGCTGAGAATAATGGAATGGATTTTTCCCTCTAATATTTAATATTGCGTCAAAACGAATACATAGATAGTTCTCCTTTGTAATGTGAGCCTACTATTTAATTATAAGAGTTAGCCACAAGGGATATAATTAATTATCGGATAGTCGCTTGCGGAGGTAACACCTTTCGCTTAGAACATCCAGTTCGCATTATAGAACTTGTTCAATTCATTGTTTCATAAATCGCATCACAGATCATAAAACTAGACAAATACGACGAGCATAGACACTAGTGTGTCAGATTGTCTGTGGTGCGATTTATAAAAAAATAACTACATAATGCTATGCTTATAAAATAATAAACGAGAATAATTTATTTAACGACATGCATAAACATTTTTTTGTATAATGTAATTGTAATAAGTAGTTAGCGTTGAAAAAAATAATAATTCATTTTTATTAATTATCATATTCACTTTAATATTACTCCATATTATACTTTGTTTTTTTTTTTTCGTATCTTTCGTGTATCACTGGATTTTCCGGGCGTTCCGTGCCCGGTGTACTTTTTTGATTCCATAATTGTGGATTTTTTTCTATGTTTAGCCTTTAACCAATTTGTAGTTGTTATAACAAATTATCATAATGATAAGCGAACGTTTACTGCTTGTCAACACGTCGTGGGAACTTGGGTTCCTTATTTGTATATTCCATATACTTTCACATTATGAATAGTAGTTTTTTCAATTGCGCCGAATTTTGAACACGTTGATATACGACATAACAGGTAGACGAAAATGGGATGACTCATTAGAAAATCTTCTATCTGCGTCGAACAAACTTACGTGCGAGTCATAGTAGATAATTAAAATAGTACGAGTCATTATTTTGAGTCTTGCGTCATAGAATGTCGATGGAGGCTAAATACTGCAACTACCCGATAGTAATGTGTTCAAAATTCGGTGGGCGGCGTTGACGTTTGCTGTCACCTGTCAGTTTGACACGTGTCAATAAACGTCACCGCTGCAAAGCCTATATCTAACGATTTTCGCTTGTAGGTAACAATTTACGATTTTTTTATGTTTTTATTTTATTTGCTAATTCACCATTTTTCACCGTTAGAAAAATGAATCATGTAGTTGAGTATACGAAACGGCCTTATTATTTTCTTTTCTATGACATTGTTTACTTTGAATTGTGTTCTGTCAGTCGGTAATATTCTTGGCCACACCATGAATTAAAAAGTGTGTACTAAAGGAGTAAAAGTCCAAAAAGTTCTTGTTAATTTTTATAGAAATCTAGATATGAACGTTTACTATTTAAAAACGAAAGACTATCACCGACTGTACAGAATGTAAAGAATGAATGAATTTGGTACAACTGTAGTATTTATTACAACACTATTGTGACGGGTCGCCAGACGGTTGAAACAAACGGACGAACTTGGCTAAATTATGTATCTGTCTTTATAAAATCGGCTGTAAACCTATTTCCTAAATTAAATTATATTCAATGACATTAATCTTTTATTTGTGAGGGTATCTGAAGATACAATATTTTGAGATTCAAAATGGCGGCCTGTCAGTGCGCCTGCGCATAGTGTGTGTGTGCGTGTGCGTGTGATTGCGAGTCAGACACACATATATCAACAAATTGTATGTAATGTATTTATGTATATCACACATTGAGACATGGCTTCTATGTACGTTCTATTATTATGTTAGCGATCCATGGGTTTATTATAAAAAGAAGTTTTAATAAAAAAATATATGAATTTCATGTTTTGTGTGTTTTATTTATTGTCCTAGTATTTTTATTATTTAAGATATTGCTAATTGAAAACATAAAATTATGGATATACGAATAAATAACTAAATCTGCCTATAAAAATATCAGATGATAAAGGTAATGGTTACGCCTGGCACTTGGTGATTTATATTGTCTGCCTACTATCGTTAGAAATTGGCGGGAATACGTTCTGTCAAAATATGAAATATTTTTTACTCTTGTCACGTTTTATTTTATCGGACATGTTAGTATCATTTGATTACGAGTATAAATGTTTGCTGTTTATATTATGAAAACATTAAAAATATTTTTTTAAAATATATTATGTTTCAATTTTATTTGTAGTTCCAAAATTCGCCACGGGCTAATAGATTTTTTTTATTGCTTAAGTCCGGCAAAGGAGCAAACAGGTCACCTGATGGTAAGTGATCACTGCCGCCCATAAACATCTTCTAGGCTAGATCATGGATGTGTTGCCGGCCCAATTGGGAAGGGAGAGGTCAGAGGAAAGGAAAAAGGATGGGAATAGGAAAGGGGTATTGGGCATCCGGCAACCTCATTCACCGAACGAAACGCGACAGCTAAGCTGGCGATTTCCTGTGAGACAGTGGTACCACCCCGGATGAGCCTGCCCATTCCTGCTGAGTCATGACTATTGACAACGTAGCTCTGCCACTTCCAAAAATTAAAACATATTTTAGATGAAATATATACATTGTATATACACACGCACCGAGACAAATATTTATGTGATACATGGGTATTTGTTTCGGGTCTGGGTGTAAGTGAGACCGAAAATCCTCGTAATTCCTGATACCCACGACACAAGACTATTGATTTTAATATGCGATCAGGATTGTGTATGTGACTGTTGGGTGTATTATTATTAATTATTACTACGATTTAAAATGGTAAAATAAAATCAAAATGAACATGAAGAAACCCGCAATAAAAACCAAAACAAGTAGTTTTATTTGAATACCAAATTGAGTTTGTAATTTTATTTATAAGAAGAGGGATGGATGTAAAAACTATGTGCGGGTACTTCCTGCTTTGTTCTTTAATGGAAGTAAAACTGGTGGTACCTAGTGTAAAACCGTGTGACACGGTTAGTGAATTACCGTATCTGATCGCAGACTTAGTTAAGTGAACATGTGAACTTTAAAATTGTGGGAGTTGTGATTATTTCGCAATTTCGGTTCATTAATTCGTTACAATGTCGCATTTTACGCAATGTAAGTACATTTTTTATATTTTCTATCATAGTGTAAGTAGTAGGAAGGTTGAGAGCATATGTTTTTTTATAGGTATAAAATTTAGAATATATAAAATGTAGAGAGCGCTGTCATTCATTTGCATCTTCAAAACGTAGATATTTTTTTGTTCGCAATGTTGGTAGCACGGCTATATTAGTGAAAATTGAACTAATGATTTAAAAACAAATTGCTTTAATTTCCGTTGGTAGCCGAAAGTATATTTAGTTATTATCCTAGTCAAACGATTTTGGGTGGAAATAAATAGCCATAAACATTTTTATTTTTCAAATGATTCGTGTATGTTGGAAAACCTGTCAAATATCTGCCTATAGAAGGGCAGAAAAAAGTGGCCAGGCTACACCTAAATTATCTACGTTTTGGAGTACCAGCGCTCCCTCCATAAAATACTTTAAATCTTCGTCAGTGTCAGTGATCTAAGGCTTTGAGTTTTTCTCTCAAGGAAACAAATCGCCAAAATCAAAATCCAATGATACAATTCGTAACTGCCTTTATTTCATATTGTAAGGAATACATACATTGTCACATTTTGCCAGCCTTAACAAAATGTCCAATATCTAGATTTAACAGAGTAGTAATTATTTCAACCTAATTATGAAATTTTTCATAAATACATTTTACTTGTGAGGCAGAGGCGTAAATAAAACATTGTTAGCTTTCAAACACATTATATAATTTGGTTTATCATTTAATATACATCTACAATATACACGTGTAATTGAATCTTATTGAACTACTATTATTTATACGAAATTTTAACAATGTCAAACTATTGTGGAAACTTTATTTCATAGAGTAATTTGTTGTATTTAATGCGAAGTTTTGCATAGACATTTAAGTAGATATAATACTTTTCTATTGACTGGCGGCCTTATTCATAGAGAGTTGAAAACCTATTTTAAGTAACGAATGTTTTGTCTTCTGCACTCAAACAGTATTCAAAAGCCCTTCGAAAGGGACAAAACATTCGATAACTAAAATAGGTTTTAAAACTGTCTATGAATAAGGTCGTTAACATTTAATTTCATAACTATACTACTAAAGAATTTAATTTGCATGATTCCAATGTTTAAAATAAAATATATGTCATCATTTTTACGGTAATAGAATTTGAATATTCAACAGGATATATATTCTTAAGCAAACAGATACAAGCATGTTTAACATCGATATAATATTTTAATAATTAGGAGCATACTAACAATGAAACAAGTGTCCATTACACATTTATTGACTAGAATTTCTTAGTACCAAGGTGAAAATAACGCTAAAATGAGCCTTAAATATTAATTGGCAAGAAAATCTTAAAGTAAGGATATGTCATAGTCGAAGTGAAGTCTTTCAGTAGTCAGACGTGACCCGAAGACGCTTAGTTAGGGACCTCTGCCTCGGAGCTTGACTCTGAAAAAAATAAAAAATATTTATTATTTTGACAGCCTCTGTGGCGCAGTTGGTTAGACGCCGGCTGTGAAACGAGCGGCCGCGGGTTCGATCGCACCGAGACATGCGTGTGTGAGGCCCACAAGTATTTGTCTCTAGTCTGGGTGTTTGTAAGTCCAAAAAGTTTCTCGTAGTGTCTGATACCTACGACACAAGACTTAATTAATCTTAATGTCGGGTCAGAACTGTGGATGTGACTGTTGGGTGTATTTATTTATTATAAACGGACTTGAACAGGCCGTAAAAAAGACCTTAAAGCCTCATAATTTAATTGTCTCTGTTGAAGTTAATGTGATTTTGAATCCGAGATTGTCTGCAACCATCACTAAACCGCCATTTTAGTGTTGGTATCAATGGACTGCGATCTAACAATACCCAAACCCTCTCCAAATGTTTGTGGATCATGCAAACATTTGTCTCAGTGATCAGAGTGTGTATCGAATTTACAGCGTCTCTTTTCACAGCTAGTATTCACTGCGCTGCGAAACTGTTTCCTAGATATTATACCAAGCAAATCATTTTACGGATGATTTCATTCTATCAAATATTAACCTCGGCTCATTAAAGTTTCCCAAAACCAGAAATGTTAAGTTAAAATAGAACAAAGTTCTGTTGTAAGATACCCGTAAGTAATTATTTCAAAGGTGAAATTTTAAATGATAATTAGCAATTTTCATCCTTTGCGCTCCTTAAAGGGTTAATTCATGCTCTCATTGCCTATTCATTGTCTTTTTTTTTTGAGGATCTTACAATTCCCGCAAGATTCGTGGTTATGGTATATCGTGCGACTTGTAGACCTATGGAACGGCATAAAGTCTGTTGTGCTGTGAGGCCTATAACTAGACATAAAATCATAAAATCAACTGTTCTACACCTTATAATATATTAATATATATACATATGTAGATAAAGGACGTAATGTATGTTATAGCGTATTCAGTTTGGATAAGACTATTTGAGCTACTAACTCTGTCTCTCTCTCTCTCTCTTCAGCCACAGGAAGTCCACGGCTGAACAAAGGCCTCACCCAAGGGTCTCCACATTGACCTGTTGGAAGCTACTAACTATTTAAGCATTTATTTAAACCTATCAAGTTATATAAAAAATCGTTTTGACATAGTGCCTCTAAGGAAACATTATCCCTATGAAGACACGCTAGCCTTGGCTTTCAATTCAAATTGTGCGCAATTTATTACAAAGTTTCTCATTCAAACTCAAAGTGACCATTATAGACACAGGTCGCAATCTACGCAAGGTCGACGTTAACATGCAAATGTCCTTATTTTAATGTCTATATTACATATCTTTGGGACGGCTCCTAGCTATTTTGACTTGAATTAATTGGAAAGTCCAATTTTGATTTGGTTGGACTTACCAATTAATTACAAAGCAAGTTATTGTGGTGGTAAACTGGATAAAAAATATTTCCCCAATATCACTGGTCAAAATGTTATTTTTTGGGGTCTTTGCACAGTTTTAACGCGTCGACGATGCGTGCTCAGGGCCCTGCAGATGAGCAAAGGTTCACTCATTGCGTCTAAATTACGTTTCAAGCGTGTTAGAGCGCGACTTTCGCACGTCCTCTGTGCGTAAAAAATACCCCATGTGCAAAAGTTCTTATATGCCTACGCTATTAGCTCATTTATCATTCTTAAACCTAAGAAGTTTTCACCTTCAACAGATTTCTTGCCGCGCATCCCAAAGAAGCCCATCTGTCCCTTCCTCTTGGGGAACGGTCCGCTGAGCAGGAACTTGATCTCCTGCGCGCCGCTGTTCTTCAGGTCCTTCTTGCCGCGCACGCCGATGAACTTGCCGCGGAAGCTCACGTCGTACGGCCTCTTCGCCTGGATCGACTTCTTCCCGCGAACGCCAAAGAACTGATGATAATTAGCCGCGCGTTTATCAACCTCATTAGTAATCCTCTCATTGTCCTCGCTCGTCTCGTTCACTTCGGCTTCAACTGAGCTAGGACGCTCAAGTTTCTGCAAATACTCGTTCAATATCTCGTTCAGAATCGGAAACTCTGGATCGTTTGTGTTTTCATTGGATGTATAATCTATCTGGCCGATCAAAGACCCGTCTCTTTTGAGTACATATTCATAGTTTTGAGGGTAGTAGTCGCTGTCGGGGATGAAAGCGTCCTTCTTGCCTCTTACTCCCATGAATCCCATGGGAGCTCGCTTGAGGTAGGTCTCAGGGCTCTCCATGAAATCGTAGAAGCTCTTCTTGCCTTTAACGCCGACGAAGAACTGCGGCTTGCGTTTGTAGAACTGCTCGGCGGTGTCCTCCGCGTACTTCTTGCCGCGCATCCCCACGAACCCTTGCGGGACGCGCTTGTACATCTCTTGGGAGGAGATCATTGACACCAGCTGCAGACTGAGTAGGAGGAAGCAAGCTCTGACACCCATTGTGAATTCTGTAATTAAAAAAGGTTTTATACCTTTAAATTGCTGAAGTTTAATGGTTTCATTGAAATAGTAATTTTTTTACGGATTTTGTCGCGATTTGGTTTAATTTTTACTTTTTGTAACTTTGGAAAGCTGTAAAGTGATCGGAACGTCGGTAAGTTCAGAAATGTAAAAATGGTTTAATTTTTAATCGCGTTAAATTCGTCAAAATTGGTTTTATTTTAATACTACTGAAGTCTTTTAAACATGCTCCTCGACAAAACTGCTATACCTTACAGTAAGAGTGGTTACAGTATAAATGTCAAATATTTAGATCTAATAAATATGGATTACCATCTGAGGAAATTCGTGTATCAAGCTTTGTCGGGAAAATAAGACGAAAATACGATTTGAAATATTTGACGTGCTGTTCTGTACATATTAGAATAATTTATAGAAATTGAGCGTTATTTCCTAAACTCACTTTTTAACCGACTTTTAAAAAAGGAGGAGGTTTTTTTAACTACATACATAAGCCTACGCCTGTATCCTCGACGGGGTATGCAGGGATTCTAATTATCTACAAGTGTCACACTATTCATGAAGCTTATTTCTCTCCCAAACTATGATAGATATGTATAGGTATCTATACTGTACTGTATCAGCCCAAATACGTCCTACTGCAGGGCACGACTACAGACTCGATTGTACAGACAATCGAGAGTACGATGGAGAGGAATCTAAAAACTATTAACTACCACTCTATCGATAATATGGTTTATCGTATTGGTCACCTGTTTCTGTTACGAAGCAATGAAATTCGAACTCAAAACCCAGTTGACAGGTGCCTGACCTGTGTCCTGGGTTTTGAGTCCACGTTAGCAGGACTGGTATACGAGCCCAGCACGACGATAGATTTTTTTTTATTGCTGTTATAGGCAGACGAGCTAGCGGGCCGCCTGATGAAAAGTGGCCACCGCTGCCCATAGACCTTCGCAGTGCCAGGGGTCCAGCATAACAAAGTCGCTGCCTAACTTAAGGAGAGTACTTTCTTAAAGCGTCGTTTGAAGAAGGACAGCAGGCAACTCTCCCCTTATCACATTAATCATCTTCAATCAAACCAGTCCTTAACGCTTTGAAGAAATAGGGCTTGTTAACGTTCTATAGTAAACAATGAAGGTTTACTATGATCGCTAGGAACAGCTATTAGTCCAGTAGTTACCGTCATATTAGCCGGGGTAATAGGCAAACAGAGGCTGCCTAAATATCACAGTGGTCCGATTGCACAGGGTCCCGCGGGAGGCGCCGTGTTCCGCTCAATATAGCTTCACTCGCCTCTGTTTCACTGACATGGGGACGAACTGTAATGATTCATGAATCATGCGGGTTCTACTACGTCATTGGTAATTATTGACTGTTTACATACATACGTAAACATCACGCCTTTTTCTCTGAAGGTAGGCAGAGGTGCAACTATGCCCAAGTTTCGCATTATGTGTTCCGTCCTATGATGTGATAAGGGGCGAGCCTATTGCCATATTGGACACAAATTCCTGACTCCGGACTGATAATGAATAGAAAAACCCATATCACTTTGCCCGACCCGGGAGTCAAACCCGAGACATCAGCTTTGTAATCATAACGTAGTACAACTACGCCACTGAGTCAGTGGATTGAATGTTTTATTTCGACTTTAATAAATAGTTCGCCTTTGTTATGATTACTTTTATCTAATGCGATGTTGTAAGGTTTTTTTTATTTTTTTTATCAGCCCATATACGTCCCACTGCTGGGCACGGGCCTACTCTACAATCGAGAGAATCGATTGAGAGTGGTTAGGCCATATAGCCCACCACGCTGGCCTAGTGCGGGTTGGCGGACTTACATACTGTAGAAATTCTTTAAAATCGCTACGGTTTGCAGGTTTCCTCACGATGATTTTCTTCACCGTTAAAGTGCATGGTGATTGACTATCAATACACACATGACTCCGAAAAGTCAGAGGTGTGCCCTAAGATTTGAACCCGCGACCACCGTGAACATGTAGGCAGCCGAGTTTGGTCCGTTACCAACAGGCCACCATGCAGTTCAAGTAAGTGTAAGGTTTACATTTGTTTAATTGTTCATAAATCGTTTTAATTGAAATTTATATTTATGTTTTGCCAACTGTACATGTTGTGATTTCATTTGTTTATTTTTGTTTTTTCAGTAGTTTAATTACTTAGTTTATTAACTAAGTAATTGGTCTATCTTTATATTTATATCTATAAAACTTGCATAGAAACGTCGATTTGTTTACCGCTACTTCTCGTATAATCGGTAGTGCCTATATCGAAAAAGCAATTAAATATACAATTTAATAAAGTAAATGTAGAATTTTGACGATTCTGCCATCATTAGAACTAGACAGGCCCTCTTTTTATATAATCCAATCTATTTATTACATTAGGCCATATCATTTTCAACCAAAATATCCTCTAAATACTGATTATCCTTACTTTTATTTCCTGTACGAGACACACGTAAAGTCAACAGGACAGCGCGAGGAAGTTCTGTATCACGCCATAACAGTAATTCCTTGTGAACCGCTTTATGAAAGAAACCACATTAATTACATTCGCGAATATTTATGTCTAACCGTGTCGCATTTATTTACTAAATAAATACGTTTTTACGTGTGTATGTCTTATTGTAGATATACAGGTTGTAATCAGAATGTGAACGAAAATGAGGCTTCAAGCTAGGTTGTTTTAGTTACTGCAGAAACGATGCAATTAAAATTTTAGAAAAATGGTGACTTTTTTTCATCTTTCCTCTTTAAAAATAAAGAAGATGCATTAATATTTTAGCAAAAACTATGTATTGAGCACCCAAACACTATGACTCGTAAAATTATAAAAAAAAATCGTCGATTTTCACGAAATTTTTAGTTGCATTGTGTGTGAAGTCACTAAATTATTTTGTTCAAAGTACTTTATAAAAGCATTATTAAACTTTGTCCGCTTTAGTATCTGGATGGGCCTAAAACTCATCATGTCATACATAAATATTGTCGCGAACTAACATAATCTAGGTCCCACTTTTAAACTGACGCCAACTTTATCAATGTGGCGTGTATGAAACTACACGTCAACACTCGTTTTTAAATTGTGTCACATTATCATTACTTTAGTATCGTGAGTGCACGATGTATGTATGTCACAATTAAATTCTCTATTATAATATTAGCTTTTGTCCGCAATTTCGTCGGCGTGATGTTCTTGCTTAACAATAATTAGTTTCTTATATCAAGATGAGAGCCTCCGTGGCCCAGTTGGTTAGACACCGACTGTGAAACGAGAGGCTGCGAGATCGATCCCACCGAGACAATGGCTTGTGTGAATCACAAGTATTTGTTTCGGGTCTGGGTGTTTGTGAGACCGAAAAGACTCTCTTAGTTTCTAATATCCACGACACTCTACTGGATCTTAATGTGGGGTCAGGACTGTGTATGTGATTGTTGGGTGTATTTATTTATTAATTATTTTTGTTTTAATATGATAAAAGTTCTAAGAGTCTTGAGTCTAAGAGATTCTTATTCTGTTTACTTTTAAAGACTTGTAGCGATCTAGATTTATTTTTAGCCGCACGTAGAATTCAAGATCAAACAAATAGCTTAATGCGAATAAATGGTGTTCTACGCAAGGGTGGAATTTCGCTTTTCATCCATTAATTCCCATATGGAATGGAAAAGCAAGAATTAAACCGCGTAATTCTAGCGTACACCCGCCGAACTGTCGCCGATAAAGTACGCAAAGAGTAGTAACTTGTCGCCGTGTGTTTGGTTTAGAAATTTCGACTTTACCGGAAAGCTAAGCTGAGTTTAACTTGAAGTTTAAGTTTACCCGCCATCCGTGTCGAGGGTGCACTTGAGAAGATTTTGGTGTTGCACGGCAAGGCTTAGGTTTAAATTGCTCCAAGTTATTAAAATCATATTGTTTTAAAACACACGCCTGGGTTCCGATGGTTTTAGAGTAGTTACACAAAACATGCAACGCATGGACTACTTAACAAATAACTTTAGATCATTAAAGTGAAAATTATTACATTATTCACAGATTTAAACACCAAATTTTCTGTACAAAACACTACAGAACTTCGTAACCTCAAATTCCACGCACCAGACCATTTTTTCCACCCATGAATATTGTAGCAAGGTTACCAACCGCCAGAATTGACCCGCACCTCACTAGAAAATAATTAAACAACCTATGACATCGTACCACGCTTTTTCCAACCACTTAGCGTGAGAGAGAGGTATATTGTTTCGCATGAGAGGGAAAAGGACAGGAGACGGCCTAATGAGCGCCTGTGTCATCCCTCGTCACCGCTTAAAAGCCATTTAAAAGATGTGTGCAGACAAGTTTCTTGTGAGCAATCCACATGTGTAATGGCTTGTTGAGAAGCCACACTTTAGACTCGCGGTTAATATGACAGGGCGAAGAATGAAGCAAATGGTATGCCCAATTTTCATCCACCGTTGGGCCTTTTGAGGACTAATAATGCATAATTAATGTCTTTATTTCGGTTTTAATACGATATTTTCAATGCTTGACATAATAATATGTAGACTTAAATTCGACCTAATTCACCAGACTGTTTGATATTTTCAATTTGGTTCTCAGCCACTGTTATATTTCGGATTTTGCTGTTTCAAATTAATGCTGTAAATCAGACAGTTCTTCCTTTGCTTCTGTATCAGCCTATTTACGTCCCACTGCAGGGCACAGGCCGCCTCTACAATCGAGATTACGATTGAGAGGGGCTAGGCCATATATGTATAGTCCATCACGTTGTTATTTTGCAAAAACTCGTCATTATCTCTAAAAATATTCAATTAATTACTTACTAATAATTCCACACTAAATTGAGCACCAACTACTAAAATATCAATCTTAACTAACTATTTTGCATATCCCAAACGCTGTCATGTCTATAAATCTTACGCTCACAATCTCTTACTTTTTAACCGACAAACAACCGCAAACCGAAATCCTCGCTAACAACAAACGAAAAGCAAGTGCATCGAGTCCCAGAGACCGCAGAGCGCCGAAAATTCACCGTCCATTAGGGGAGGGTGGGAGGAAATATTGCATTCCCTCGGTGTCGACCGAGGCGCCCCGCAGGTATGCCTGCTGCAACCGGCTAGTGTAGCGTGCGTGGCGACTCTCCGTATTGGCGGACCGAGGTATGTTGGCCGTGAGGAAAGTTGATACATTACTAGCGATGATTTAGTATAGCATTGGGGTTAGCTATCTATGCACATTAAGTAAAATGGAATAAAAAAAAAACCACTAAAATCACAGCAATGTTAAAACTTATACATTTTAATTAATTACTCAATACCTTTATTGCACACTACATGTTATAAAGATGTTACAATTTTATACGTATGCACAATGTGGGCCCTGCTGGGCATGGCAAAAATTTAAGAGAGGAGGAAGCCATAGTATTCATAATAGCAAATTTATAATATTAAACCTTTATAATGTGTACAAATTTGCATTAAATATTTATTTATGTTTTGGATGTTATTATTATGCTAATTTATATAATATATTAATATATGTACACACATACATATTATACATACATTTTATATATTTCAAAGTTGATACTATTTGACAATTATTTGACTAACTTTCTTTAGATTGATAAGTAGTTTTGTAGTAGTGTAGTCATTTATTTCAGTAATAAAATCGTATGTAAAATAATTTAAATCAATTCCTTACTTCGTTTCGAAAAGAAAAATGAATAAATATAATGTATTGCCATGTAGTTTTTTGCTTGCCAAATAAAACTAAATAATGAACCAAATATCACAAAATTCTCCATAACATTAATCCTCAGAAACCAATACCATATAAAATTATTCACACATCCAGAAATAAATCAAAGAGAGGTAAAAGCGTGGCCACATCGACGCGTATTATTCCCCGATTTCCAATACACGTTCTGATAGCTTTTAATGGCGTCTCTCCTCGGGTTTTTTTCGCATTTTCACGGCTGGTTTCACGTCCGGTAAAGACATTATAGCCCTCCATGAACCACTCGGATGGAAACACCAAAAGCTCGCGCTAAAAGTTACCATTGTGTCTAAAATTATATTTAGAACTATTTTTTGTATGTAATCTCGTGAATATTGTAAAATTTCCACAGAGTCGTCTGATTATAAATTGATCGGTAACCAATATAATAAATAATGTGCATCAGTCCATATACGTCCCAGTGCAGGGCACGAGCCTTCTCTACAATCGAGAGTAAGTTTGAAAGGGGTTAGGCCGTATAGTCCACACGCTGGCCTAGCGCGGTTTGGCGGAGTTTACATACCATAGAAATTCTTTAAAATCGCTATGGTATACAGGTTTCCTCACGATGTTCTTCTTTATCGTTATAGTGCGTGGTGATTGACTATCAATACACACATAACTGCGAAAAGTCAGAGGTGTACCCTGGGATTTGAACCCGCGACCACCATGAAAAAGTTCGCAGTCCTGTCTGGTCCGTTACCAACAGAACACCACGCACTTCATATTATAATAAATAATATTGCTCCGAAATTGGCAATACGTAACGAACGAAAGCGTAAACGGAGCAAAATAGTTTAACACTCCGAAATAAAATATTAGATTAAAACCAAACTTGGTATTAATAAAAAAATGCCTCATAAAATATAAGATATCGTATTTTTTATATCCTAAGTTAACTCTAAACCATATTTGAATGAGCGAACATGAGATGAATTAATGCGTGGAATCTGCATGCAACATGCATATATTAATATTCACTTCCACTAGACCTGGCGTCAACACACAGCGGTCGTTAAATTATAATTCTTTTCTGCAATATGTGTCATAAAATATCTTATCTCTATGCCTCATCGGATTAGGACGAGGCTGTATAGAAGGAAATGTTGATCAGGCTATAGCTTTGGCGTAATGCAAAAATATCTTAATTTTGATATTGTTTCTTAATTCGCTTTTCAGTTTTGTTGATACGGATGCTTTACTAACATGACTTAATGTTCTTTTACACCTAATTTGTATGAACTTGATAAAAGTGAAATAATAGGAAATACAGAGAACTTAGAAATATATTCTTTTAGAGGTTTTATTTGGCAGGCAGCGATTTCATTTTTCCTTTTAGCAAATACTCGTCTGATTATGCAGACGAAAATCGTTCTGTTTTTTCGATAATCTTAAACGCCATGTTCACGACAAGAGTTTCTCGCGGCGAGAATTGTACGCGATTATCACCTGACATAACCGCCATAGATTATCGTGTTGTGACAAACGTTTACACGATGCAACTTTTTTATATCCTTACGATAATCGCATCATCGAGGCGAGAAACTCTCCCCGTGTAAATGGATCTTTACTGCCATATTCAGAAAGTCTACACCGTTTTATAGAAAGAAACACGCGTGTGCCACTTAAAAAGCATGATTTGATTGTGGGACATTACGCTTCCGACCCTGAATATTAGATGAACAGCACACGCGGGAAATACGCCGCGTTATAAAACTATGGAATGTGAGGCGTCGTGAATGTTTCATTAACAACCTTGTATGAAGTGTTTCAAAACGAGGGTTTTTTTTTTTTTTTTTTTTTTTTTTTTTTATTTGGTTCACAAAACTGGCTACAATCTTAAAACAAACTTATAAAATACTATATCTAATTACTATTTCTAGACTATATCCTACTCGATGTGAACACAGCATGTTTAATAAAGTCACAAAGTGTTTTATCTCGTGTTACATAATGTTGCTACACCAATAAAATACTGATATTACGTATATATAAACTATTGGAAAAACAATACATAAAGAAAGATAAAAATTAAAACTAAGTTATAACACAAAAAAAAAAAATTACAGCCCATACATCACACGCACTGTTTTTTTAAAAGAGGCTAAAGAACTGTGACGAAAAATGTCAATATCTCCACGAATATGGTTGCACGCAGAGCACATTCGATACAAAGGAGAATGCTGGCCGAGATTCGTTTTTACATTGGGAAGATAGAAACATAATCGGTTACTCAATCGACTGCTACCACGGGGTACAACTACATGCACACGTTCAAGATATTCGGGAACGTCAATAAAATTATGTATAACCTTATATAAAAACATGATGTCAGCTATTTTACGCCGTGTGTTCAAAGGTTCTATTTTATAGAAGGAAAGACGTTGTTCATATGATCGAAATTGTGAGCATTTGTTATCGGTATACGTCAGATGATACAAAAAGCGTTTCTGTACGCGTTCGATGCGGTCGATGTGCACTTGATAAACCGGGTTCCACACATTACTACAATATTCCAAAATGGGACGAACAATTGAATTATAAATTATTGTAGTAAGATGCGACTGCTTAAAAATTTTCATTTGTCGATTGATGAAACCAGAAAGTCTTGAAGCTCTAGCTATAATGTCATCTATATGGTATCTAAAAGATAATGAACTGTCTAAGATGACTCCTAGATCCCGTACAGTGGTTACTTTAGATAAAGGAATATTGTTTATGTAATAAGTTGTCAACTGAGGTTGCTTTTTCCTTGTAAAATTAATATAATAACATTTTTCTAAATTCAAAACCATGTGGTTATCGGCACACCACCTTTGAACACTATTTAAATCAGTTTGGAGGGCTGCTATATCTGACTGATTATATATCGCTCGGTAAATTTTCAGATCATCGGCGTATAGTTTGAATTTAGATTTGATAAAAAAATTAATATCGTTTATGTAAAGAAGAAAAAAAAGAGGTCCAAGATGAGAGCCTTGAGGCACTCCTGACGGAACCGTGCAAATTTGAGATTTGAAGCCGCGAACACTAACTAATTGCGAACGATGACATATATACGATTCACACCATCTAAGTAATGTCCCATGAATTCCCATATCCTCAAGTTTATTTAGAAGACAACTATGGTTAACCAAATCAAATGCTTTTCTAAAGTCAGTATACACCGCGTGTACCTCACCGCCTTTATCAACTGTATCCAAAACATCTGATACGTATTCCATTAAGTTTGTATTGGTAGACTTATGGGGTAAAAAGCCATGTTGATTACAGTCAATAAATGGTTTGAAGTGCGCTAGAAGTTTCCTATAGACTATTGTTTCTAAGACTTTGCTAAATGCGGATAAAATAGATATTGGGCGGTATTGAGCAATGTCGTCCAATTTACCGCCTTTATGAATCGGAGTCAGATACGCTATTTTCCACTGCATAGGAAAAGTCCCGGTCTTTAACGAGCGATTGAAAATGATTGTTAGGGGCTTGCTTAAATTAATTGCACACTTTTTTAGGACTATTGGTGGAATCGAATCGGGACCGGGCCCTTTATTTACATCTAAGTGTTTCAGTACTTTTATTACTTCGCTTTCTTCAACTGCGCAGTTACTGTATGGAGTACCGTAAGACACATTAATGAAATGCATTGGATAATGTTTGGTCGAGATGAGATTATTATTGTTAGAGTAAGTACTTTGAAAGTGTTTGGAGAACAGGTCACAAATTTCTTGTCCACCCTTCGCCTTGATGTCTTTTAATTTCATTAAGTTCGGCAAGGAAGAACTGTTTTTTGATTTATCTTTAAATATGTTCCAGAAATACTTTGGGCAACGTTTCAAGTCTTCGGCAGCTTCTTTCTTGAATTTATCGTAACATTGACTAATCATCAAATCACAACGTTTACGAGTAATATCATATTGTAGTTTGTCCATTAAGTTACCATATTTTTTGAATTTTGCGTGATATTTTGCCTTATCTTGTAGCGCTTTCAATAATGGTCGTGAAAACCAGAAAGGATAGCGATCATTACGACGTTTGCGGAGTGGAGTGTGGTGATTAATAATAGGCTTAAGAGTATTATAAAAATTATTTAGCATTAAATCCACGGAGTATGTGCAATGAAGTATTGCAGGCCAATCGACTGATACCAATTCAGCATTAACAGCATCATAATTAGTTTTATTAAAATTAGGCGACTTATCAAATGAAGGTTTCATTCTGGTGCTTACAGACTTTTCAATAATAACGTCTAGGGGAGGATGGTGTGAGTCAGGAGTGACAAAGAAATTTGAAGCGGCAGCTACTGTTATGTTAGCTGAATCATTACTAATCACCAAATCCAATATTTTATTATTAATATTTAATAATTTGTTAAATTGTTGAAAGTTACAATACGCCAAGGCATCTAAAAACATATTTGTGACATGACTCAATGATGATCCCTGAGTGGTAGCGTTAGAATGTCTATCCCAGTCAATATCACCCATATTAAAATCTCCTACTACGAGGAAAAGAGGTTCAATAGCATTACTTGACTTGCTGTGTTGAATGTTATCCTTTAAAACAGTCATATTTCTAACAAAAGTATCTATATAATCGTTACTGACAGGAGGGGGTACGTATAGGGCACAAATATTAAGATATAACTTGCCTACTTTTAACGAAAGCCAGAGGTCTTCGCACGGAGTTTCCCATTGATTACATCGTAACACCTCGTGCTTCTTAAGAACACCAATGAGAACACCGCCGCCATCTTTTTTATTTTTATAAGTGCAAGTTGAAGATCTGTCACGTCGAAACACATTATAGCGATGGTCCAATAATTCGTAATCAAAGACTCCATTGTTTAGCCAGGATTCTGTTATGATTATAACATCGTAGTTATTTTTTAGCACGTTTAAATAAAATTCTTCCGTCTTAGTTCTTAAGCCTCTAACGTTCTGATAATATATAGTTAATTTGAATTTAAAAAAAAAAGGACAAGTAAGTAACATACATTTGACACGAATACTATAAAACAAAAAAAAACTTAATTAAGCTTTGTCAAACAATCTATACTTTTAATTATCATATGATCGGCCGTTATATCTTTACGTACAAAGATGCGTCCATTCCGCACCCACACGAACTTGTACCCCCTCTCTTTAGCAGCAGTTCTGGTGGCAGCATGTAGTTTTTTAAGTTCCGGAGACAAGTGCTCCGCTACGAAGATCGGAAGTTGCGGCCCAGGTAGTCCTATGTGGGTAGTGCTCAATTTGTTGTTATTGTGGTTTTTGTTGTACAATTTAACTGAAGCTAACAAGTTATCTCGTGTTCGTTGACAATTGAGTTTGACAACAATATTGCGGGGACGAATAGATTCACGATTCTGCTTTGCCACCCTGTGGAATGACATGATTTCAGCCTCATTCAAATCGTAAGTTGTAGTTTTACTAATGTTCTTTACTATAGCCAGCAAATTCTCATTTTTGCGTTCAGGCACATTCTGAATTTCAATATTCGTTTCCCTTGCGTGTTGCTCCAATAGTGCTATTTTCGCGTTGAGTTCAAGTGTCTTGCTTTGCAATGTGTTGTTTTGCGAAATTAATTCCGACGTGGTACATTTAAGTTCATCACTAAGTTTTATGTGATCATCATGACAATCGGATAGAAACTGGATCGATTTTAAAGCGTCATTTAATTCTTCTCGCATTACGGTGTATTTTGCACATAGGTCATTTACATCTCTTTGAACATGTGACAGCATGCTGTTGAATTTTTCGAATGTGGAATTTTGACTCTCAAATTTATCTCTCATTTCTGAACGAAGATTACGAATTTCATTCAAAATTCGGTCTTCCTTAATTCCAGGAGAAACCGCAGTGATCGGACTATCCTTGTAATGTTCTCCGTGTAATGGTGTATTCCTATTTTGGGATCCTGTTGAGCGGGGTGACAAGCAGCTAGGGCAAATCCATTTAGAGCGAGGTACAGTGGCATCGAAATGAATACACTCTAGATGGTAATGATGCAGGCAAGTTGAGTTCGTGCATTTGATACGTTTTTGTGTTATGAGGATGCTCGATTCACATTTCGAGCATTGTACCATTTTGCCCACAATATGCTCAGACACAAACTAATATAAGTTTGAATATTTTCAAACCAATTGCTGTGCACTCTAGCAATAAAACAGCTGTTCTTCAAAATCGCACACTAATAAATGCCCACATGAAGTACCGACACTGCTGACTGCGGAGCTGTTTCGACAGGCCGCACACTAATAAAGGCCCCGGTGCAGTTACGCGAGGGTAGGATCGCCTACTCCGAAGACGCTTCTCAGTGACTGATGATATTTTTAGATGCTATTTTCTTGAGAACGCAGCTGTATGTCTATTATTAATTAAGTATTTACCTTGTATATAACAAAAATAATGATAGAAACCACTGACACTATGATTTAGACAGTTTAGACTAAAAAATTCAATTAAAATCGGGAGCAATAAAAAACACGACCACACGGTGACAGACAGAGACAGACAACAACAGACAGGTTTAAGAAAGGTTAAGGGAAAATACTTAAAAACTGAGGTTATTGAGGTTCGTAAATTGGTTAGTATGGCTCACAGTATTTAGAAAATTTGATTATAGTTACTACTCGTATATTTTAAATTTTTATGCAAAAATACATACAAAAGTAATGCAAATAATAATTGCTTTTATAATAATTATTATATTGAAGAGATGTCGTGATATTTTTTAAAGATATGAACCCCATTTATTCATGGTTTTATCGAATTAAGTTTTGTCTGTCTGTCAATCTTTGAATGGTGCAAACATAAATTACGGATTATAAAGAAAGATTATAATTATAAAAAAAACATATGCTTAATATGTGAACTATAAAAATAATTATATCCTCTGACTCCTTGTTTCACATCCACTCAATTAACTAAGACACTATGACCTTAATATAATATCCAAAATAAATAACATAATATCAAAAAATAACTCCTTCATTCGTCCAATTAATAAAAAAAACAAATTGCCGTATAAAAATCATTATCCACAGTCGAAACGCGTAAAAGTGTGACAATTCCGCTCCGGGACACGTCAAAGCGAAAGGACCAATTGTTGCTTGAGCTACAATACAGTGGCTCTCATTAAAATCACCAATACAACCCCCTGTTAAACCTAAGGGTTGATTTCTATAACATTTTCGGTTTTGGACGACTGTGTCCTGACTTTTGAAGGCTATTATAAAGGATTCAAAGAGTGACATTTAAAAACTGGGCGATTAGAGATAAAAGGGTTTTGTGGCTAATGTTGAAAATATATTTATTAACTAAGGTCACAGAAAGGACTTGATGAAACAAAACAAGGAAAACCAAATCTATTTTAAATATCACATTCAGTAAGCTAGACGGTCATAAAATTTTAAGAAAAATCATTGTATTACATCGATAGACTCTATCTTTGAACCAACTTTATGGGAGTTAGAAGAAAAAGTAAGATTGTCCATTGACAGTACATTACAAAAATATACACATATTCCTCTGTTCTAAAAAAAAACAAATTGCATACTACCTAAATTTAATCTCCTATGTGCTGCTGTCGATAGTGAATTTTTTAGTCCTTGCTTATTGTTCACGTTGTATAAAGGATTCCTGTTTTAATGTGTTGTCTATAACTCGGTTAGTATGTTATGAAAACTGTATCAGCGTATATACTTACGTCTCACTGGAGGTCACTCTACAATCAAGAGTATGATTGAGAGCGGTTAGACCATATAGTCCACCATGCATGTAAGTAGTTTGCTATGAAATAAAATTAATAAATTGCAAAAAAATTGCCGGGTGGCTTTTTTATTGCCAGGAACAAAACAGTATGTGACATGTAGATTAAACAAAATTTCGACCACTGTTTGACCACTACATTTATTTTGATTAACGAATGTTTGCAACAACAATTCGGTAGGTTTGCAACCTGATCGAGTCCCAAAACCCATAAATCTCCTATAACGTTGTCCCACTCAACTTAATCCAACAAAAACGAACGAATATAATAAATGAGATGTTCTGATTGATAACTATTGTATTTTGAAACGTATGAATTCATTTCTGCGTTATTTCCGTTCTGCCCCAGTTTACATTGGGCGCCCCGGCCTGCCACGCAAAACTGTGTAAGTTAGTTTTGTTAATTTATATGTATGATAATGGGGGAAATTTCAGAAAAATACTTTCGTAAACATAAAAAATATGTTTATGTATATTGTATATTGTAGGTATATAATAAGTTTTAAAAACATAATTTAGACGAAAAATATTACAATCCATCTATACATACATTTGAAATCCTACAAAATTGACAATAAGCTATAAATGACAACTTTAATATTACTTTATTGAATATTTACTGCAATTTACAGTTCACATTTATAAAATATCATAAAATCTGTCAATATACAAAGTATAATATATGTAAGTTAGAAAGCCCGCAATTTGGCTCAAAAAATTCAACAATAAGTACGTTCATAAAAGCGAATCTTCAAAGCTTCAATGATTTCCGGTAACCAGGCCGTTTTACCTCGTCGTAAAAGACCAACCGGAAACCTGTGTCCGCCAAAATATTTTCAGCCAAAGCATTATTTTTTTGTCAAGAATACCTACTACGATTTAAATATTCCAATCCACGTATGCATTCTAATAAAACTCATAATAGCTCATAATGACCGACTTTCCATTGATTTATCATCTGTAATTTTATAATGCTAATATTAATAATGTTATATTATATTTTGCTAGTCTATTTTATTGTTCTGAATTTTCTGTTATAGTATTAATATAATATATTGTAACATAATAATTTACACACATTTGCAAGTACACGTAAAACAACTTCGACTTATTGTTTTCGTTACTACATTAAAATTAGTTTGTATACCAAAATTATTACATTACGCCAAAATGTAATATTTCGAACTTACATTACTGCCACTACATTAAATTAGCATTTATTAAAATAATAGTTTATCAGCAAAATTGAATATTTCAGACTTACACCACAATGCCGCGATGTATCCAAAGTTAACTACATTTGATCAGGCAGGTGATTGCACCGGTATCCGCATTCGCAAAAAGTTTTCATCACAAACAAAGCTTTGCGATGCCTGTTTGGGCACGAATTCCAATGGTCACGTTACTCGCTATGGCATACGTATTTTTGTTTTTTAAATAAATACTGTTTTGAACTGTGTGTTTTGATAGTTTTTATTCATGTGTCCCGCAGGAATTTAACGCAGTTCAGAAAATGTTAATGTGTTTCCTTTTTCATACATATTAATTATGCAGAAATAAAACAAGGGTTATTGAAGAAAAATAGGAGATAATAATTGAAAAGAAAGTCTACATTAAGAATTTCCGAGAACTTTGTATTTAACTGTAGAATAGTTTTTGACTGGATTAATTATTAATTTAACACTACTAATATAAAATCAAGGTTTCAATTTTAGGAAAAAATACGTACTGCTTTTGGGTGTATTTTTTAAACAGATTTCAAATAAATTTCAATTTGGTCTACATTTCGATTAGACACGGTACTTAAATCTGTATCGATTTTAATAACATTCGGCCGCAATTACATACGCGATATTCTAAGATACAAATATTTAACAATAGTTTCCCTACACCGGGAATGTAAATACGGTGTTACCGGGTTTTAGACCAATGCTAATATCCAACCCACAAGTCGTTTGCTAACCGTTCGATCGTTTTCAAATCTTCTCAAAAGTTTATTTCGCAAGTTTTAACCTCTCCGCTTCGATAAATCTGAGAATTATATTTATTTACCTTAGTGGTTTTTCGACATTATCAGATTAATACGTCTTTAATCTTTTTTAAGCATTTAAATGGAATTTAAATAAAATCCCATGTGGCCTGAAATCTTTTTAGAGGGCGAAGTGTGGAGGGAGAGGGAGGAGACCGTTGCCCAGCAGTGGGATGAGATAGGTTAAATAGAAATAAATAAATAAAAGGAAAAAAGTGTAAACTGTCATTATGTTCATTAAAAACGTGATACTTTATTACTTTTAAAATATTGTTCCCTAATTAATATAACGTTAATTGTTGATTTGCAAAACTCTTATGATTACACCGATTACTGTTTTTTGGTTTCAGCCTAATTATTTTCAATTTTGGCTTCAGCTGTCATAATTTGTCAACTTTTTTTTATTGCGATGAGTGACGAGACGAACATGTCATTCGCCTGATGGTAAGCTATACGACCGCTCATGGATAGTACCAAAACCAAACAACACCATGAATTACAAAGCAATGGATTCCACTGCGCTCGCTATCCTGAGACATAAGATGTTAAGTCCCAGTATGTCCAGTAGTTACTCTGGCTACAATGTTCTTCAAAGCGGAACACAACAGTGCACTTACACAGCTGTTTGGGGAGAAATAGACATTGCGGTGGTACCTACCCAGGCGGTTTCTTACATATGCTCTCATAAATGTAAGGTAGGTCTCTACCTACCACCAGTAAATTATTGGGAGAGCCTCTCTCACCTTCTAAAAATATGATCTATTTCATATCCACTGCAATGTAGTCTCGATTATGTCTGTACGAAAACACGAACGAGAAATTACACCTAAAAAATTTAACTTTTTTCACGTAAGTCTTAAAATTCACAATTATCTCTTTTCCAATATACCTGGGAACCTAAAACAATCCACTCGACCTCTTTCAAATCGGGAAAACAAACAAGATCCCCCATTGAACAATTCATTACTCGATAGATGAAGGGTATCGTTTTAGATCTGAAAATGACCCTTACGTAATAAACAATTTAAAATGGAGTGGGTGCTGGGTACGGCGACATCGAAAGGTCTCAATACCCGGTGGAGTTTAGGACAAACATTATTTGAACGGATTTTAATATTAGACATCTTTATGTCTTTACTCTTTCGTATCATCCAAATCTTTCATATACTCTGGTTCATTGTTTTTGAAGTAAAACTTCTTTAGGCACGCTTAACTGGGGTAAACTGGTGAATGCATGACAAGAGCGTTACGGAAGTCGTGTGACACGACAAGGCCAACGGAAGTTGAAAATTGTCAATGGGGATCCATGATTAATCATTGAAGGAGATATGTCGATTTGGTCCAAGTACGGACAAGAAATTAATGATCACTAAAAATCGCGCTCATTTTTTTAGGTTTACTTCCCATTTTATTTTCATCCTACACCATCGGAATAAGATTTATAAGAAAAATAAGGACATATATTTATTTTAAGTTTTTTTTTATTTTGCCTTGACCTATATTAACTGCTGTTTAATTAATAAATAAATAAATACACCCAATAGTCTCATACATGTCCTTACGTAGTCCTGACCCCATACTAATATCGAGTCTGGTGTCGAGGGTATCAGGAACTACCAGAAAGTTTTCGGTCTCACAAACACCCAGACCCGACACAAATACTGTGGTTCACACAAATATTTGTCTCGGTACGGGATCGAACCCGCGGCCTATGGTTTCACAGCCGGCGTCTAACCAACTACGCCACGGCGGCAACTGAGCAAAACTTGGCTAACTGATAATTATTAGCAGCTAAAAGGGCTTTGCCCTCAAATTTTATCAAACATATTTATCCTTATAAATTTCATTTAATAAACGATTTACGAATTTAAATAAAAATAAAAAAAAATAAAAAAAAAAGAATCCAGGGTCGGGCAAAGTGATATTGGATTTTTCTATTCATTATCAGCCCGGAGTCAAGAATTTGTCCCCGGTATGGCGATAAGCTCGCGCCCTACCACTTCATGGGACGGAACAAACAAGGTGAAACGTGGGTGTCCTGGTAGCACCTCTGCATTCCCCTTCTGGGAAAAAGCGTGTGTTTATGTATATATATAGCAGTAATTTCGTTAACACCTTAATAAATCTATGAACCGAGAGGCCGCTGAATCGCCCATCGCACCGAGACAAATGTTTGTGTGAACCACAAGTATTTGTTTCAAGTCGGGACGTTTGTGAGACCGAAAAGTCTCTCATAGTCTCTGATATACCCGACAGAAGATATAACATCTTATTGTGAGGTCAGAAATATGTCACAAAGTGTACATAAATAGTTGAGACTCACGATGAAAAGTCAAGAAAAACTTATTAAATAAAATATAAAGCTCAAGTTTAATAAAAGTCAAAGTTTGAAGCAATGTTTGCGACATAAACAGTAGGGGAAAGCTTTAAAGAAAATTGCAATAATGCGTCGCGATGCAGTCTGTAGAGGCACTCGAATGTGGGCCCTCCAATTACATTTAACTTCTTGTATTAAACTTGACGGCGCGGTGCGGCCATTTTTTGCGAAGCGAATGTTCGCGGAGTTTAAACGTGGATATTGGAGTTTGTGACCTGTCACGTTGTTAAATTTTATATTATTAAGGTTTTTGATGAATATTTTATATCATAACGTGAAAAACACTATCTGACACACAAAATCCTAGTGGAATTATTTTCCTTAGTATACATCGGTATTAATAAATTGAAAATGTATTTGTTTAGCTATTCATGGCAAATGGCAATATATGAACATCTAATAACAGGGGTCGCGGGTTCGGAGTAATGTGTTTATTGTTAATTAATCAATCAACATGCACTATAACGGTAAAGGAGAATATGGAGAGGAAACCAGCATACCATAGCGATTTATTTAAATTTCTATGGTATGTAAAAGTCTGCTAACCCGCCCTGGGCCAGCGTGGTGGACTACGTATATATGGCCTAACCACTCTCAATCGTACTTTCGATTGTAGAGGAGGCCCGTGCCCTACGGTGCGACGTATAAGGACTGATCTCGTACAGTACAGTAATATGTACTAAACTAAGTTCAAATCGCAGATTACCAGTTATTTTCGTAAAATATACATCTGAAGACTGCATGGAGAAATCACACTGTTTACCAGTGCCCAAAACTACACAGCCCATTTAAATAAAGTATAAACGCGGTACAGTTACACAATGTCACTACCAGTACTCACCACTCACTAATCTACCATAATAAAATGTCACAAAAACCCCACCGATAAAAGCACTTTACACCGTCCGCGCGGCCGAAAGCCGCATTATCAGACATGTTAAGCCTGCACACACTTCGATAAACTACGCATAGATTTTAATATGTATTATGTATGTAAAAATATCAACAATTTTATTATTAAAAATGAGGGTTATTTTAAAATGATTGGGGTAATTAAATATTTAATAATATTTTTTTTGCAATTATGTAATGTCGCCAACGATTTCCACAGTGACCTGTTGGAGGCACTGTGGAAATCATTGGGATAGGCCTGTTGAGCAGTGGACTTATTTTGGCTGAGGAATTTGTCCTTGGCATGGCAATAGAGATTTCCTTTGATAAGAGAACTGGGAGTAGAATTAGTTCGACGAAATGTGTGTGCCAAAACAGCAACTGTGACCAATATAATAACCCCATGGCTTGAAAGTGTGTAGTTAAATTTACCCTTAAAAATAATATTTTTCAAAAACCGTTTATTCTGAATTTTCCCATATGTTATAAAATAGAATAACGTGTCGTAAAATAAATAAATGTGTAGCCTGCGGGAGGTTGAATGAGGGCAAATCTTCCCTTTACCTTTAAGTCACCCCATTTGATAAGATTTGTCGCCAGATTCGTTGAAAGGCATAAAGTTCAACGATATAACATAAATCAAAATGATTTAAAATATCGGTTTCAGTTACTTAGAGCGTATGTTAGGACCCATGTTAATGTTAATCTATGTAAAAAGAAATGTATTACTATATACTTCTTCGACCACAAAATACTGTGTGTGTTTATAAAGATAATTATATATGAATGTTTATAATAGTAGGGGAGCCCACGATGCTAAATGGGGATTTACTCGAGCGTCGTAGAGACCTATTGGGATGCAAAGCTTAGATGATAAGAAGAAAAAAATGTTATATGATATATACCTTTACGTCGGTGGGGTAAGCGGCTATAGATTTTTAAATATGTAAAAAAAAACTGTTGCATGGACATCCTCGAGCGCGTCAGATATTGATAGCATCAATGCCCTACGTATTTTTAATAATGTACGTATGTTAATCTGATCGTTTGCATGATGCGGGTGGTTGTATTTAAGGGTAGAAAATGAAAAAAAAAAAATTTACTCGAGCGCGTCAGATTTTCTAAGGGAGTGTTAAGTGCACTAAAAAAAAGCTCTCATTCACTAATCTGACGATTTCGATGGGACGCAAACTCGCGGCCATTTTCATAATGTGCAAAAAAAAATCGCCACTTTGAAATACTCAAGCGCGTCAGATTAAGATATATATGGTTCATCTTTATGTTCTAAACGTACTGTCTCATAATCTGACGATTATCTAGAGGGATTCGCCTGATCTGACAAAAAAATATTTGAAAAACGGTTCATCTTAAAGGCCATCCCTGCAACTTCCCGCTAACTGACATTTTTGAGCTCAAAATATAATTTATGTGATATTTTGAGCTCGCTGAGTACAAAGAAATAATATTTCTATGCATTTGACCTCTCCCAGCTCGAAAGTCTGATAGAAGTTTCATAGAACACTATTTTTGGAATTTTCAAACCGCAATAATTTTTGAATGGATCAACCAATTTTCACGCGGTTGGCGGCATTCGACGCAGTTTATCATCCTCATAAGTAATTTTGCAATTTTAATTCATCGAACCAGAAATTTCGAAGTAATCCCGAAAAAACACTTTTTCGGGTTTCTTTCGTTCACGATATCTCTCGAACGAATCAACCGCTTTTGACCAGCTTGGTGGCGATCGACGTGGTTTTTCAAGCTCAAAGGTGGATTAGTTTTTGAAGTTGATCGATAAAGCCGGTTAAAAGTTATTCCAACGAAAAACACTTTAAAAAAAAAAAAATTTCTTATTTTTTTTGAGATGGCAACAGAAACCAGAGTGGGGACGGAGTGAGAGAGTAATAGATAGAGAAAGATGAGAGAGGAATAGAAACGCGGAGAAGGAAATGTAGGCATCACGCAGCTGCACGCATTTAACTTTATCGACGAATTTTTGTTATATCGGCTTGCGGAAATCGTCAGATTATATATTTTTCATTATTCTTGAATGATTTCCTTCAAAATAAAAAAAAAATTACCTACGCTCGAGAATGTCGAGATGACGATTTTTTTTTACAACTTTGTTGCCCTCCCCTTTTTTTACGTCACTCTCAAATTGTCAGATTAGTGGAATATACACTTTTTAGGATGTAATTAACTCACCCTACCTTAATCTGACGCGCTCGAGAATTTCTGATGGTCAATTTTTTTTTACTAATCTGATCCTGTATCCTTCACGGGCGGCCTTATATATGGGCCTCATGTTTTGTGGAGGTACTTAACCGGGTACAAGGTATCCTCCTGTATATTAATCTGACGCGCTGTAGTAAATCCCGAAATCCCCGCTTGGGCTCCCCTACTATAAACTGGAATCATTACCTACGACTAAGAAAAACAACAAAATATTTCCTATGATATCGATTGGAAGCAACGGCGTAACATTTCGACCTTTGATGTTATTACTTTATCAATCAATTGGATCAACGTTTAGAGTATTGCCATGATCCTGTGATACGGGATAGAATGTGATAAGGCAAACATTGACAAGAGAAATAATATAACAAATAAAACAAATAATATTTGATAATATCCTGGCTGTTCTTTAAAAGCTATGTTTATTTATTGTTCTCGAGTATATTTATTACAAAGTGATAAGGACTTAAAAGAAAAGATTGTACACTTTTCTTACAGGCTGGTAACATCGACGATTTGTTGTCGGTGTTCATAAACGGCGGTGACCAATTGCCATCAAGTAGCCCGCCTGTACCTTAGTCCTACCATTAGGCTCAGTGCTGTGACAATATGTGGATGGGATAAAAAAATAGTCAAGCCCGTACAGACCCCACTGGAGGGCACGAGTATCCCCTACAATCGAGAATTTTATCGAGGAAACTCAAGTCCCAGACCCCAATGCTGATCTGTTAATATTGAGTAACAAAAACAACAATTTGACTGTGGACAACATTTTGAAAATAAAATAACTTAACCTCCTACCTCGGGAAAGTCGAGAAGTGTCCGGAAAATGCTCGCTTATGCTTCTCTATAAAATCCTAGAATCCTCTTGACAAAATGTTATACAGCGTGTACGAGACAACGTATTGTCGCAAAATCCTTATTTTTTCTAGCAATATCATCGTAACACTTCACATTTAAAGCGTTGGTTTTATGTCCTTATAATCTGTACTGAAGTGTGGAGGTAATAAAAGGTACTTCACGCTAATGGACTGATAAGTGCAACGCATTATCATTATATTCGTATTACTTTAATCTGGTAATGTCAATATTAGATTAGTTCACAAGTTTTTAGCATTAATAACGTTACGCCAAAATATGACGGCTTATCTATGCAATCAATAGTATGGTCTGACAATACGCTGTCTGAAACTGTGCTTTTGTAAGCAAAAAATTTGCACAATCTGCTTATATTTATAACTTATCAGAGAATTAAATAATATGTTACATGCTCACTATGTGTATGGAATATTAATTTAATAAACCAGCGTACAATGACAGACCCACACGACAGACATAAACAGGCTGCACTCGCGCCAAGTGCGCGTTAAGTGAACTCGGCAATTAGCCAGACAGTAAAACAGTTGTCAACGCAGCTGTAAACCGGCGACAATCAACTTTATGCACTCCATTACTAAGTGAACTAACTGTGTTCTTTACTGTACACGTTTCTTTTATTGTTTTGCTCGGTAAGGTACGGCTTTAAGTAATTAGTTCCGTGAAAATAAATTGCATGCGCTTTGAAAATAATGAACTGGACTAAATCTGATGAATAAGGACTGGTTATATGCTTTCAGAAATGCGTGGTGGCCTGTTGATAACGGACCACACGGACACTTCTGACTTTTCGGAGTCATGTAGGTATTGATAGTCAATCACCACGCACTACAACGGAGAAGGATAATATCGTGAGGAACCTTGCATACAATAGCAATTTGATTTTTGTATGGTACGTAAAGTCCGCCAACCCGCACTAGGCCAGCGTGGTGGACTATATGGCCTAACCACTCTCAATCGTATTCTCGATTGTAGAGGAGGCCCGTGCCCTGCAGTGGGACGTACATATATAGGCTGATACATTACAGTACAGTATATGCTTTCACCTAATATTTTTATTGCTTTTAAAATGCAATAATTTAAATAAATATTTTAATATGATTAGAAGTGAAAGAATACCAAGCACGATTATTTTTATTTTCTATTTAAAATGATAACTTTATCGGCTATCGCATTTTTTTATTATTGCGTCCTGCAAAATTATATTTAAAGCACTAACTGTTTTACATAGAGCAATCGTATTACATTAATAAAGAACACCGTTAAGCCGGTCTTGACGAAGCTCCATCCAGCTTAACTGCAAGAATCAAAAGCCAAATTCCAAGCATCTAAATGCATTCCCAAAAACTACTCAAAACCTATTACAAAAAATTAATAACCCAGTTAACATTTACCCAAGTTAGTTTCAATTAGCTATCGAATCGCAATCCAAATGCAAAAGTTAATTCAGCCGAGCAGCTTGTTAAGAAATATAATCGACGTGGAACGCAACAATTCCTCGTTTTGTTCGAGTTCGCTCGCCCGCGCTGCTCAAGACTTCGCTCCAACGGTCTTATGATGCATTGCTATTGGTTTGTTTCAATTAAATGTATTTTATATTTCTCTGGTATGTTTAAGCGCCATGTGGCTTACTGAAGGTAGGTCTCACTTGTGTGAGAGGCCGCCTGGGTAGGGACCACCGCAATGTCTCCTGCCAAATAGTAATGTAAATGCACTGTTGTGTTCCGGTTTAAAGGACATCGTAGCCAGTGTAACTGGTAGTCATAATGAGACTGAACATCTTATGTCTCAGGATGGCGAGTGCAGTGGAATGCCAAGTATTGCCTTGTAATTCATAGTGTTGTTTGTGTCGTGTCGTCATTAATTGCATTAAAAAATGATCGCTTCTTACTATAGGTTTCGTAAGGAGGCTGAAGGTTGTTCGAAAGCCCATGTTATGCTCGGTATTTCCCTATGATAGTATGAGGTCGATTCAGGAATGATGAATTCAGTAAGAGAAAAAATTGCAAATCTAAATTACCCACTTTGCGCCTTGTGTGTTCCACCCCCAATATGATAGGGGGCGAGCCTATCGCCATATCGAACACAAATACCTGACTCCAGGCCAATAATTAATAGAAAAATACAAAATCACTTTGCCCGACCCGGGGTTCGAACCCGAGACCTCAGCGTTGTAACCGTAGTAAAACTACGCCACCGAGGCAGGCAGTATTTAAGCTTCAAATTAAACGATACTACAAGATATAAAAACCACTTAATTCAGAAGTATGTACTGGTTGTAAGATTTACTCAAGCAGACCAAGTCAAACAATAAGACATCCGATCCGCGACAAGTGCTCTCCGTTCAAGCAATAGCGAGGAAAGACTAAGTTTTAATATTTTATTTGATCTCATTCCAACATTTAATTGTAGTTTGAGTTAATTTTTTATCAGTATTTAATTAGTATTTTGACGTTTTTAATTTAAATTGTGTTAGTGTGTTCGTACTTTAAAAGTACTTAATCACTAAGTTGAAAGAGATCTAGTTTTTTTGACTGGTTGTTTGTTAGACCGAAAGGCACTCGTAGTGTCTGATACCAACGACACAAGACTTAATTGATCTTAATGTGGGGTCAGGACTATGTATGTGCCTGTTTGGTATATTTATTTAAATTAAGAAATTAAAATAAACGATATATGTCTTTGTTCCACACAATGTCCCTTTTCGTTTTCGCAGAAACGTTTTCAGTTCATATATTACGGCTAGTCGCCTGCCTGCCGCTTGTGCACATAAAAATATAAGATGGTACAAAAAACTCAATTTTCTAACATCGACATTACTTCTTTTAAAATAGGACTTATGTGTGACAAATGAAATATTGCTCCAATCTAAATATGCATCTCGGGTTCGAATCCCGGGTCGGGCCAAGTGATATTGGATTTTTCTATTCATTATCAGCCCGGAGTCAGAAATTTGTGCCCGATATGGCTATAGGCTATATATACAAGGTGAAAATATACAAGGCGAAACGTGAGTGTCCTGGGCCTCTGCCTACCCGTTCTGGGAAAAAGGCGTGAGATGTATATATGAAATATATGCATTGTATGTATGAGAAGTATGTATGAGATATGGCCTCAATAATGATCCATAAATCAATGTCGAAGTTAAAATGCTTATTCGCAATAATTATTATGGAGGCATGAAATATAGACGCACTAATATAACATTAATTTATTACATTTAGACTGCTGAAAATAAAACAAAGTTATTACTTTCATATCAATATCAGACAACACAAAAAATGGATACAAATTAATCCATTGCGTTACCAAAATTGTGATATAAATCATATATGTTAGTAACAAACAAATTTTAATAAATAAAATATTTATTTATTCTCATAAATTTTATTGGCATATTTGTTTTAAAATTAAATTGTGTCTACTAAATGTACAACTATTAACTGCTACGAGTATCTGGATTAGCCGCGTAGCAAACGGTACAGTGATATGCTACGTATTGCAGCGTAGCAGTTACAGCATGTAGCAAAGTGATTAATATTGTGTGCTACGTCGTAGCAGTAAGATTAATAAAGAAAATAGACGTTAGTAGATTATTTTTGTATCCTTATTTGTACTTCGTAGCAAAGAGTGTTGTGATCGTAGCATAATACACACAGATTTAAATATTGTTCCGTAGCTAATATCGGTAAATCAGCGTAGTGTCGTAGTTTGCACTAAATCATAAGCTAAGTGGACACCTACCGGTCACAGCCGCAACCAATCACATTTTTTTAAATTCTGTGTTGTTTATAATAATCATGTGTGTGTACGTTGCGACTGTGACAAATAAATCGTTTTTTCTTTCTTTCTTATAAGCTGCAAAAATAAAATACGTATTAAAATGTATTTTAAATTATCTTGTCTTGTGAAGGATGTCTAGGAATGATGAGTGTAACGTATGACGTTTTATCAGCGTTTCTGCTTTTTACATTGTAAAATTTGTTTCATTTTTTTAAGATTTTTGGAACTGAGTAAAGGTAATATGTGAATTAAGTTTACAATTACATATATTTTCATTTTTATCGTCATTATTAAAAACGTCTATAGTTTTCTCCTGCGATTTAAAAAGTTTATCAACAATTATCACAACCACACATATAAAAAAAGCAGAACGTCATGAGTTTCAATATCGACGTGATTCTTCAACATTTTCAAAATGAGCACACAATGTATATTTATTAAAACATCTCAAAATTAAGCCACATCACGCGCAGCCGAATTTATTAATACTGCCCAAACCCGCCTTATTACGTACAAAAATATTTCACCGCAAAATTGTATTAGGGGCGCTAGTGTCGTGAAAGTATTCAGCATTATGTTAATTAATGACATTACGCCGCTGTACCGCGACACTAATGCCTCATACGACACAGATTACTCGCGTCTCGGAATGACTAATAAATATCTTTTGTATGTTAGTCAAGTACAGCGCGTGGTGGCCTGTTGGTAACGGACCAGACGCGGCTGCCTACATGTTCACGGTGGTCGCGGGTTCAAATCCCAGGGCACACCTCTGACTTTTCGGAGTCATGTGTGTATTGATAGTCAATCACCACGCACTATAACGGTGAAGGAAAACATCGTGAGGAAACCTGCATACCATAGCGATTTGTATAAATTTCTATGGTATGTAAAAGTCCGCCAACCCACATTTGGCCAGCGTGGTGGACTATATGGCCTAACCACTCTCAATCGTACTCTCGATTGTAGAGGAGGCCCGTGCCCTGCAGTGGGTCGTATATGGGCTGATGCAATAATAAATGTTAGTCAAAGTAGGGTGTAAGAATATAATAAATACAAATATAGCCAACAATTACACATAGTCTTTACCCTACTCTGAGATAGGATTGTGTCGTTGCTATCAGAAACTACTACGTGGGTCTCTTATATGTGAGATGCCTGGGTAACACAGCAATGTCTATTTATCCCGCCAAAACAGCAGTATAAATGCGCTGTTGTGTTCCGGTTTGAAGGAAATAGTAGCCAGAACAACTACTGGATATAATGAGACTTAACATCTTAATATTTCACAGGATGGCGAGTGTAGTGGAATGCAATGCTTTGAAATCCATGGTGTTGTTTAATTTTACTACTGTCCATGAGCGGTCGAGACGAGTCTCGCCATTCATTACTTTAAAAACCTACGAAGAATTTTTCAGTGTCACAAGAACCAGATCTAAAGTAAATAAAAAGGTTTGACAACCGATAAGTGGGCGGCATCAAACATTATTTAACATTCAGCTTACTTTGTAATGTTATTTAATCTCAATAATTAATATAATAAATAAATAAAGTAAGCCTTTATTTTTGTTAAAATTTAACCTATTTGACAAATATTAAATTAAAAAAGTTGAAAAAAAAAGGTAAGAAATTAACTAAAATTAAATATACTCGTAATATTCTCGGCCTCCGGACGATCTCCCCTCTTCACAGCTTGTTATTCGACAAAGGCCTCCTCTTAGGCTTTCCATTTGTTTCTATCCTTTGCTGAACTTAGCAATTTCTGACCCGAAATCTCAAGAATAACTATTTTATAAACTCACTTAATTATCCATAAAAATCTCACCCAGGACTGACTGTTCTCAATCCATACACACCACTTCACTAAAAGTCCCTGTCTATAGAATTTCTACAACATTCTCCGGTACAGCCGCTGCTTGTTATTCATAAGGTGAAACTTTGCTAATCCGATATTGCAAGCAGCCCCGCCAGTAATGTTTGTAATGGGTAAAGTTATTTTTTCTGTTTGAACACGTTCGAATTACTCAAGACGAGTCGCAAACTCGGTTGTTGGGTAATATGTCAATCGAGTGTTGAGGTTTAACTTTGACTTATTTATTTTTGGTACTTTTATGAAGTGTGTATGAAGTGTGTGTGAAGTGTTTTATGAAGACTGCCTCGATGGCGTAGTTGTATTAAGGTATGATTGCAAAACTGAATTCTCGGGTTCGAATCCCGGGTCGGGCAAAGTGATATTGGATTTTTCTATTCATCGTCAGCCCGGAGTCAGGAATTTGTGCCCTATATGGCGATAGGCTCGCCCCCTATCACATCATGGGATGGAAAATACAAGGCGAAACGAGGGTGTCTAGTTTGCATCTGTGCCTACCCCTTCTGGGAAAAAGGCAAGTGCTTGTGTATGTATGTTATGAAGTGTGTTTGACGAGAATGACCAAAGGAGAATATTTTTCTAACATTTATGTTTCCCTAGTAAGAATTATTTATTTGTTTTATTCTTTTATAACATCGGCTCATAGCTATCCACTGTAGGACATAAAACTCTCTAATATTATCGATTTATTTGATTTATTGACACTTTATTGTCTCTAAAAAGTTATAAACAAAATTTGTATGTTGATTTAAGCTGAAACTCATACATATATTTATAATTCCTTATCCCACGGAAACACTACATTTAAAGGGATAAAAAGATCCTATATGTTAACGCAGGGTGTCTGCTATCTCCATACCAAATTTCATCGAAATCCGTTAAGCCATTTCTGAGTTCATCGCGCACAACCGCACAGACAAAAATTCTAAAAATCATTGTATTAGGTTCTATTACGCTAATACAGCTCCCCAAATTTTTCTCATTCATCTTCCATGTACAGACATCGATCGGTTGCAAGTTTATTATATGTATTGCATATTTGGCCTCCAAAAATAGTACATTAATTGCAACCGCTGTCAAAAATAGAATAATAAAATATCACATATTTATTAAAATACATTTTCCAATTAATTTACAAATTATAATTGCGTGTAATTATTTGATAATCACTTTCGCCATAAAAAACCGTTAATTGCCAACACGAAATAAATGGTGAGAGTGAACACCCACTAAGCTTGTCATTTAATAAGAACGTCCACGTTGGGAATAAGTTTGTTACCCGGCGAGATTGCAGCGGACGGCGGGCAGCTCCATTAGAATTAAAATAAAAACAATTTTATTACTCGCAAACGGTTGAGACATTCCCGTGTTAATGAGGCGCCTGAGGTAGCGAGCAATTTGTTTAGTATCCTTGAGTAAATGTGGGTACGAATTCTGCATGGGAAGTAGTACTTTGAATGAAAGTATTTTTGCTTGTAGGTATACTCGTAGATATGTGATGTAATTATTAGGACATAATACCGCATCGGTGGCGTAGTTGTACTGTACGGTTACAACGCAGAGGTCTCGGGTTCGAATCCCGGGTTGAGGATTTTTTGGTCGATATGGTGATAACCTAACCCCTAACCTCTCAATCATACTCTCAAATGTAGAGGAGGCTCGTGTCCTGTACAGTACAGATACAGTATGGTGATAGGCTCGCCCTCTATCAATCCGTGGAACGGAATACACAAAGCGAAACGTAGGTGTCCTGGTCTACCTACCCTTCTGAAGTAAAGGCGTGATATTTACGTATGTAATATATCTCAAGTAATGAATAATTCGTGGAAATTAAACGTTGATTCAGAATGTTACTTTAATAACTTATTCTCAAAGTCAACAGTATGCCACAAATACTTGTGTATAAACATTCGTGGGAAAATATGATTTAGCACTTGCCAAAGATTTCCTTCGGCACGTGAAATAACATTTGCAGTGAAAACAAAAACTTCCCTTCTTTGTACACATTCGTAGTGTTTTTGCACGATTCCAGTTTGATATTGTAATACATATGTTATTATCAAGTTTCGGTTTGTTTAATCTTAATATGTTCTGTAAAAATATGTTTAATGTAATTTTGGTATATGATGAGCTTTAATGGTGAAATGACTGCCTCGGTGCCGTAGTTGTATGATATGATTACAAAGCTGAGGTCTCGTGTTCGAATCCCGGGTCGGAAAAAGTGATATTGGATTTTTCTATTAATTATTATGGCGTAGTCGGGAATTTGTACCCAATATGGCGATACGCTCGCTCCGCTCGCCCGCCCTTAACTTGGGCGTGCGAAATTCCTATCGGCATAATCCAATTCTTTTAACGCAGAATATTATCTCATTAAAGCTCAAGTTTTGAACAGCTTACGCCACTTCATCATCACTCGTAGATACCAAGACAAAATGAAGACCGCAATTTGTTCCTAATCAATTTGCAATCGTTGTATCACAATTTATTATAAAAGTAACGTCAACAATTTTAAACCTTACCACGCAAATATCAAGGTTAAAAATCAAACTCTAACATACTTTACATACATACATACTTACATAAACACATATTTCACAAAAGGGGTAGGCAGAGGCGCTGACAGGACACTCACGTTTCGCCTCGTATTTCCGTCCCACGATATGATAGGCGACGAGCCTATCGCCATATCGGGCACAAACTGACTCCTGGTTGATAATGAATAGAAAATTCCAGTACCATTGCCCGGCCCGGGATTCGAACCAAAGACAGCTTTGCAATCACACCGTAGTACAACTGCGCCAGAGGCAGTATTACTTTACATATAAAACTGCAGAATCACTGGCATTTAGCGTTTACAAACGCGCCAATCGTCAGTCAATCAGAATGCTGTGGCTCGGATGGATTGAATGTGCCCCGTGAGTTATGACGTCGTGATAACACCGAATGAAATGCTACACCTTTGATTTATGGGGACATGTACTTATATTGAACGTACGGGTTTTATCAATTTTTTTATGGTTTTTATATGTATAAATTTATGGATATTTTGAGAAAAATATGTTTGAATTGAGATCTTCGACAGTAATTATAAAATGTATATCAAGACTGCTACCGAAACCAAAGCCAGGTGGTAGTTTTAGTGACTACAGATATGATGCAACTAAAAATTTTGCAAAAAAACCCCGACGACCTTTTTTGTAATGTGTTAGATATCATTGAGTTTGGGTGGTAAATCAATAGTTTTTGCTAAAATTATAATTTAAAGCCTTGCGTACTATTGCGTCTTTAAAACTAAAAGGATTTATGTTATTTTTTTAGGAAATGTATGTATTTACCACCCAAATACGATAATAAAAAAAAATACATATAAAATCGTCGCTTTTTTTTGCATAAAAATTTTGTTGCATTGTGTCTAAAATAACTAAATCTACCACCTGGCTCCGTTTTCGATAGCAGTCTTGATATACCCTGTATATAATTGATATTTATATTGGGTCAGGAATTTGTGTGTGACGGGTGTACCTATTTATTTATTTATTATTTTAGGCTTTCTAATAATTTATTTAGCAGTAATATAAAGTGTTATTTACGTGAGCACAAATATATTTTTCGTAAAGGATGTTTCGTATATAATATAATAAAAAAAAGCTAAAAGATTCTAGAATTTTTACCATGTCATTCTATTGTTTTTATAATAATATTTGTTGGTAAATTATCACTCACACGCGCGGATGTGAATCAATGAATGTTATCATTACGAATGACCGCACGCATAATGCACAGGTTGAGCATAAACTAAACATGATGTTTTGAATAGACATCTACATATATCTATATCAGCCAATATAGGTCTCACTGCAGGGCACAGGTCACCTCTACAATCGAGAGTACGATTTTTTATTTTATTTATTTATTAATAACAAAAGAACATACTTATGAGCTACTAGTGTCCTGCAAAACTATACAAACAGATTGACTGCAGGATCAAGTTTTACATTTAATAATACATAATAGGATTGAAAGGGGATATGCCGTATAGTCCACCACGGTGGCCTAGTGCGTGTTGGCGGACTTTTACATTAAAAAAAATCCGAATCGCTATCGTATTCAGGTTTCCTCGCAATGATTTCCTTCGCCGTTTTAAAATAAGAAGTTTGAATAGATAATACGTATGCGTAATTTTTTGTATTTATCGAGTTTTGGTACATAATCATTATAAATATCTCTTAAATACAATAAAATGCGAAACATCTGAAAAACAACCTTTAATGTAGAAAGTCAAGAAGCCAGAAGTTTAAATAGTCTGATTTTTTTTATTATTTCATTTCCTACTAATATTATCTAGAAGTCTAACGCAGGCCTTATTAATCTTCAATATTTAATTATTATAAAAAATAATTTACGTTTACATCATACGAGACACGAAATGAACGTGTCCACAGCGTGATCCTTCTATTATAGATGTTTTTTTCAAAACGTACCATCTGTCTTTCTTACATTTGAATAACAATGTACAGACCTACATCACGGCTGGCCTGACACGATAATGAAAAATTCACTCTTTGAATTTGTATAGGGTGTGTTACGACATTGTGACAAAAATGAACTAAAGTCATAATTTAAATTTAATACACATGAAAATCCATTTGATTTTTTACTGATTTTATATAAATAAATAATAATTACACCCAACAGTCATACGTAGTCCTGACCTACACTAAGATCAAGTCTTGTGTCAAGGGTATCAGGAACTACGAGAGACTTTTCGGTCTTACAAACACCCAGACCCGAGACAAATACCTGTGGATCACACAAATATTTGTGCCGGTGCAGGGATCGAACCCGCGGCCGCACGTTTCACAGCCAGCGTCATAACATACTTATGTACAGCCTGATACAGATCAGCCCATATGCGTCCCACTGCAGGGTACGAGCCTTCTCTAATATTGAGAACACGATTAAGAATGGTTAGGCCATACAGACAACCACACTGGGCTAGTGATTTTGTCTAAACTTGTTTTTTTTTAATTTCTAAAGCTCAAGTATATTTTTTAGTTATTGGCAATGAAAAAGGGAGTCTCCTTTTAAAATTATCAGCACAGCTAATAAAAATTGAACTGGAGGACACTCACAAAAATAGTTTTACCGTGTTAGAGAATTGTAAGAATTTTATTGAGGTTGGTAATAGTTTTAATTACTTAGAGGCTGAATATTTAAGACTTTAGCTGGGAAGTCTGTAGTAGGCGATGCTAAAGAATTTGGAATTTCAATAATCGATATATTTTTGACGAGAGGAAATCTGTTAAGTTCCTCTTTCGATACACCGGTGGAAAGCGAAAGGGGTATGCCAGATAAAATATTTCAGCTTGTTTGAAGTTTTAAGCCAAAGAATCACCTCAAATTATATTTCGCCATGTCCACGTCATTTTGAGGTAGGGGAAAAGAGTAATGTTTCGAAAGGTAGTAATTTGAGGTACATGTAAAGAGTTATATTTAAAAAGGAAAAATGTAGGTAAAGGCCAAGTAATATACAAAAATAACCTAAAATTTCGAACATAAATCACCGCGGTCCTATCAAACATCGACTCAGGGATACATTCACAATCCCGTAGATTAATACAGAAGGGCGGCTTATTAAAATTTTAATAACGATAAATCGTATGGTGCTGCGCGCCACACTTACCAAATGTCTTACCTAGCCACCGAAAATTATACAACTTTGACAATTTTAATCAAGCCTCCGGTATAAATTGTGCCGTTCCAGTGAAGCAAACTTATCCATTATCCGAGGCTTTGTTAATTTGCAATACATTATTCGGAAATATTCACCTGCATGGACCACTTTAGGAGAACTAAAGTAACAGATTAAGGGAATAGTAAGAAGTGGCAATGGGCGGGGCACATAGCAAGCTTTGTTAAAATTGTTTACAAAATAACTTTTATGTGGGTTAATGAGGTTTATTTACTGAAATTCGTGTATTGTCCGTTTTTGTAACAGTAAAATGATTTGTTCGTTTATTCAAAAGTCCAGCAGATTTTCCTTATAACATTTAGAAGGTAATAATTGATGAAGGTCGCGGGACGTCGCTGGCTGTAGGCTGCCTCTAACAGGTCAATGTGGAAATCGTTGGGGAGGCCTATGTTCAGCAGTGGACTTCATTTGGCTGATGGATGGATGGATCACCTTAATGTAGAATCTTTAAGATACTTTTTCGCCTACCCAGCATTCCTACACTTTTTATACCCAAGAAGTATACAAGCAAATAATGACTAATATCTCTTTCCTCTGTCCATTCTTTTTTCCTCCCGCTCCCTTTCTGATTTTAAGGGCCGGCAACACATCTATGAACCAAGCGTTGTCGATGGTCATGGGCGGCACTGAATTGAAAACTCCAACATCACTTTGCCCCACCCAGGATTCGAACCCCAGACCTCAGCTTTGCAATCATACAGTAATACAATCGCGCCACCGAGGCGCTTCATATCAGCCAATGGGGCATCCCAGATACATTCTACTTATATTCAGAAATTCTATTAAAAATTGTTCCCTGTCGCATGAACTCTTTTTACAGCAAAATATTAAATTCTTTATACAATATAATCCCTAGGTTAACATTCAATATTACTTTGCAAACAACGAGGACCAAATTTCAAACGCCACTCAGTAAAATGAACCTTATTTAACAGTTAAAAATTATTATATGGCTTTTTTATTCTAGAATTTTCCTTTTTTGCATTAAAGACATAGAACCAATATATTCCTCAGCCTGAAAGTAGCAATACTATAGGTGGTAGTTACCATAAGTAGCCACTGAAAACTAGCGCTGTGTAATGGCTTGGGATTCAACTGTTTGCTGAGATGGCCACCTAATTGGCACAATGTGAGCGTGTTATATTGCATAATATATCCGATATTTGTAATAAATAAATAAATACACCCAACAGTCATACACATAGTCTTGACCCCACACTAAGATCGAGTCTTGTGTCGTGGGTATCAGGAGCTACGAGAGACTTTTCGGTCTCACAAACACCCAGACTCGAAACAAATACTTGTAGTTTACACAAACATTTGTCTTGATGCGGGCATCGAACCCGCGGCCTCTCGTTTCATAGCCGGCGTCCAACCAAATGTGCTACTGAGGCTGTGGACAAAATCTAAACTATGTTTGTTATTTAATTGTTATTGTTTAAGTGTCTTTTTTCTCTATTTCCTGCCTATGTCAATATTTTATTCGTATTTTCAGTGCGTTCCATGTTATGTCAATAAATAGTTTTACTTTTTTTCTTCTTTCTTTCATTAAGAGAAAGACCTAATAACGCAGTGTCGTGTTGTATGGTGTCTTTGGTTTTAACCATAGGGATAAGTAGAGCCACTGTTTTATGAAATAGATAATTATTACAGATATGGCTCACAAAAAAAAAATCATCGCCATCCACGAACGCTCACAATATATTTTGGGTTATAGTATGCACTATGCTGATCATTAAGAAACGATTATGGAAAAGTAACATGAATGAATTATTAAAGTTGATTGGCTTTTGGTCGTTTCGCTGTCAAAATAAGTATATACCAAAAACGTTGATATTTCACATCATCCCAGTTCCTAAACATAATTATAAAAATACATTTACAAGCTACATTTCCGTTTATGAACGTTGTTAACGCCTAATTCCATTGCCGTTTTATTTTTGGAGTTAAGCGTGTGAATCCATGTGTTATTTCCAGCGCAACGATTTCGTTGTCAGCTGCATCGGTGCGACTAAAAACTTCGCATTTAAAATTACGTGCTGTGTACTTGCTTGGCCGTAAATAAATATTTAGTGTTTCGGTATTTAAAACTTTTGTTTATGTCATATGTAAGTGGAATTTATCGAAGTCATGTATGTATTGATAGTCAATCACCACGCACTATAACGGTGAAGGAAGCATCGTGAGAAATTCTCGCAAATCAAATTTACTAGAATTCAGATGTTAAGTAAAGTCCGCCAACCCGCACTAGGCCAACGTGGTGCACTATATGGTTTAGCCCCTCTCAATCGTACTCTCGATTGTAGAGGAGGCCCGTGACCTGCAGTGGGACGTATATACATGATACATATATAGAAGCGGAATTATCGCAATCGATATTTACATAAAAGGAAAGCAAATGATGAAATTTATTACGGTTTATTTCAATTATTATTAGCCACTAGTCATAAAAAATGCAATGAAACGTATAAACTAAAAAACGTATAGAAAAAATTTACAATCCAATTAATCAGTACCTACACATCCTGTGCTCCACAAGATATACAAAATGACACATATCAGTCATGACCAACACGCAAGATAAGGAATCAATTACCCTACCCAGTAACCAAGCAAGGTGTTGGAGTGCCAACAAAATTTTTATTTACCCGGGGAGAAAATCTCAAAAACCTTTTGTGTGGCCTCTCGAAACAAAATGAGATCTGTGCTCGCGATAACACTCGAGCACTCCCCTCGAGTTTTGAATTTCATTAAGTGAAATCCAGGTTATTGGCGAGAGTTCTTAAGTTCACGTTGCGGTGATCATTCGAGATGCCTGCCGGATGATGTTCAGTTTGCTGCTTATTGGTAAACTGTAATGGATGTTGTTTTGTGTTTAAGTTATTGGTCAATAAGTCTAAGGAAGGATTGTTACTCTCAGCCCAGTCAAGGAGGGTCAACCCTCGTGGCGCAGTTGGTTAGATGCAGGCTGTGAAACGAGTGGCCGCGGGTTCGATCCCTGCACCGAAACAAGTATTTGTGTGAACCACAGATATTTGTTTCGGGTCTGGGTGTTTATGACCGAAAAGTTTCTGTTAATCACGACACAAGATTCGATCTTAGTGTGGTCAAGATTATGTATGTGCCTCTTAAATGTATTTATTAATTATTACTTATTGTTGCATTAAATCAATAGTTGAGATCCATGGGACAATAAATCTTCGTTAATATAATACAACTGTTTATTAAAGAGCTGTCCCGAGGCTTTTCAATATTTAGTCGGAAGTCTGAAGTGACCTGCATCTAGTGACTTCAAGCAACTTTTATTAAATCGCCAGTCCATCTTGTGGGTAGGTGTCCGATGTTACTCTTGACCATACTACTTAAAATCGTAGAGTTACTCTATTGATCACTATTCATAAGATTATTTAAATTCCCGACCGGTGCATTTAATTAGGTTTTCTTGAAATGTCAATTGAAATACAGTTGGAACTGTTAGGCGAATCGATTGATTGTATCGAAATCCCATCGCTATATTCATCATTGGAGATGATAACTAATACAGTGGGCTAACTGGAGGAAATAGTTTGCCTCGGCGACGCTCAGATTGCGACGTGCCAATCAAATGATCAAGTCTTAGGAGATTCGGTCGCGCCTGGCAATTATCTTAAGCACACCAACATTTATTTGTTGGTGTAGCTTCGATTGATATTTATTAAAATACTTTACTGTGTATTTTTCACTAGTTTGGTTATGATAACAGTATCATTTGGTAAAAAAATTAGTAAAAATAACGTGAATTTATGCAGCCTAATGTAAAATTCTGATAAGTATTAATTAATGATTGTTCGTCCAAGATCTTTTATGTAGCTTGATACAGATCTTAATAATAAAAAATATTAATCAGTGTATACTTTTGTAGAATTAATACAGATTCAAAAGGTATAATTTTTACTCGTATTTTTTTTATTACAAATCTGTATTACAAGCATCTATCAATCGTAACACCCAATCCCTTCAACAAAACGCCACAAGTTCATTTAATCCGGCTGACCGTCGTATTTTTGTGAAAGTTGGTACAAATCCTTCATCTTAGGCCGTGTTCCCTCGGGACGCGGGGATATAACGTACACGCGCTAATACGCGATCAACGTCATGTATGTCGCAGATTTATATTTCAGAGAGCTGAGGAGTTTATTTGGATGTTTTAGTTCTTGGTTGAGTAAACAGGATAGAGTTGTATGGAGCTTAGGGAACTGGTAATCTTACCATCGGGAGATAAAGCAGGAATCTAGGGACCAGTAGGTAAGTCATGACGAAATAGGAAGTTTATTAGAGAAAAGACCGTGGCGCAGTTGGTTAGGCGCGAATTGTGAAACCCGAGGCCGCGGGTTCGATTCCCGCACCGACACAAATGTATATGTGCTCCACAAGTATTTTTTTCGTGTCTGGGTGTTTGACGCCGAAAAGTCTCTCGTAGTTTCTGATACCCACGACACGAGACTCGATTTTAGTGTGATGTCAGGACTATGTATGTGACAGTTGGCTGTGTTTATTTATATTTATTAAATTTATTACATAAGGAATAAACCTATCCGAAGTAAATAATGTTTTTGTCTCTAAATCAACGCATAATTAACAAATAATTCATACGAACAAATCATAGCTTTAAAGTTTAAACATTCAACATAAAATGGCGAACAGTATCCAGCTAAGTCAGGTAGAAATATCTAACTTGTCGGCGCAACTCTGGTGTGAAACCGCGGCGCGTTGATAAGGAAGTTTTACTTGCGAACCTAAATCACTGGCGATTGGACAAATTGACGGTTAGTGCCGCTACATTGCACTTAGTTGGGGGAAACTTAAAACGTACATACATACATAAACATAACGCCTTTTTCCCAGAAGGGGTAGGCAGAGGTGGAACCAGGACACACACGTTTCGCCGTATGTGTTTCGTCCCACAATCTGATAGGGGGCAAGCCTATCGCCATCATCCATCAGCCAAAGGAAGTCTACTGTTGAACATACCAATGTGTTCTACAGTGACCTATTGGAGGCAGCCTGCATCCAGCGACGTCCCGTGACCTTTACTAAGTCGTCTGATCACCTTGTACGCTGCGCTTTCCGCTACGTGGCCTCCATTCGAGAACTTTTTGGCTCCATCGGCCATCAGTTCTCCGTCCTATGTGCCCCGCCCATTACCACTTCAACTTACTGATCCACTGGGTTATGTCTAGCATATCGCCATATCGATCACAAATTCCTGATTCCGGGAGTAATAATTGATAGAAAAATCCAATATCACTTTGCCCGACCCGGGATTCGAACCCAAGACTTTAGCTTTGTAATCATACCGTAGTACAACTACGACACCGAGGCAGTCAAACGTAATACTTATTTATTGGAAAAAAAAACTATCTGCCTACCTCTTCTGGGAAGGAGGCGAGATATTTATGTATTATGCGTGGAACGTAAGTGAAAAATATAAATGAACCGTGAGTATTTTATTGTGATACTGGCACAACAATGTGACTACAATTCATTTAATGGTTGTACCCAGAGAACAGATGAATATGGTGTTGTACCCTCAAAATATGTTGCAAATGCGGTGGTGCCATTTGTCATAGATGTCAAAGAAGATATGAGAGTCATTGGCCTTGCTATTGAGGAGCTGAAGACCGGGCGAAATGATGGACACTTAGCCGGAAGGCGGACCCTGGCAGCTGCCGGGATAACGCCTAAGCAGAATAAATGAAAGGTGGGGTCATTAGTGAGAATTCGAATATCCTACTATTAGCTATTGTGTCTCTAGCAATCAAATGCCAGTTATAATCGTCACCATATTTCCCACTAACCCTTGAAGAGCAGATGTTGCTTAGTCGACAGTCTGAAACCTGATGAAACTCCGAGAATGATCATAATTAAACGTTTTGTTTCCAAGTTTGCACAATCAACTTCAATATTCTGTAACAATTGTTGAATCCAAAGCCGTTCTCTTTTAAAAATCCATCGTCTTTGCAAATACTGTCCACTTGTTACGAATGAATTTTTCCACATTCCAGTAAAGTGTTTTAAAATATTTTCTTTTTAATAATTAACTAATCATTACTCTTAATGTTGCATTAAACTCATATCTCAATATAATAAGCTTTGTTTACGGGAAACGAAATGTTCAATAGCAAACAATGTTTCACTTTTCAACTGATATGGTATTGTAGATGCTTTTTTATGCAATACTTTCCTTGTCTGTAATTAGAATTGAAAACATAATTTATTACACTTGCTATAGGAACAACTATCTGAGTCTCAAATTAAAAGAAAGAAAAAGAGAGCGGAAAATAAAAAAATACATCAGAGACTTTGGTTCCACAAACACACATACCCGAAACAAATATTTGTGGATCGCACAAACATTTGCCTCGGTGCGTGGATTGAACCCGCAGCCTCTCGTTTCACAGCCGGCATCTAACCAACTGCGCCACGCTGGCTTTCAAATCATTATACATATCACTACATAGTATATAAAACAAGATTGCAGATGAGGCCAAAGAGTTCTCGAATGGAGGTCACGAAGCGGAAAGCGCAGCGTTGGACGTCCACCCACTAGGTGGTCAGATGACATGGTTAAGGTCGCGGGACGTCGCTGGATGCAGGCTGCGTCCAACTGGTCACTGAGGAAATCATTAGGAGAAGCCTATGTTCAGCAGTGGACTTCCTTTGGCTGATAGATTGGATTGGATATAAAACAAAGTCGCTTCTCGCTGTCTGTCTGTCCCTATGTATGCTCAGATCTACAAAACTACGCAACGAATTTCGATGCGTTTTTTTTTATTAGATAGAGTGATTCAAGAGGAAGGTTTATATGTAATACTTATACAGGTGTCCCAGTATCTGATGTGGAGTGGAATCAAAAAACATCTACCCAGGCGAAGCTGAGACGGGCCGCTAGTGTATTTTAAACAGTACAATAGCATTGTACTGTAATTAAATCAAGTGGGGCCTTCTCAGGCGTTATTATTCAATTTAAAACGTTCCTCCATAGTTTGGAGTGTGAAATTGCGCATTTGAACCCAACACAACGGCTCACTTTCATAATAAATTACAAGTTAAGCCACCGCGTATTTGTAAATGTTTGACATAGTGGAAAGACTTATAGCTTAGTTGATTACAGTCATTTCATGATGCAAATTGATCTGTATTATTTCAGCAAATATACGTCCCACTGGGCACGGGCCTCCTCTACAATCGAGAGAACGATTGTGGTTAGGCTATGTAGTCCACCACGCTGGCCTAGTACGGGTTGGTGTACTTTTACATACCATAGAAATTTATACAAGCCGCTATGGTATGCAGGTTTCCTCACGATGTTTTCCTTCACCGTTATAGTGCGTGGTGATTGACTATCAATACACACATGACTCCGAAAAGTCAGAGGTGTGCCCTGAGATTTGAACCCGTGACCACCGTGAACAGGTAGGCAGCCGCGTCTGGTCCGTTACCAACAGGCCACCACGCACTTCAATTTATCTGGGATAGTTATAACAAGGATAATAAAAACCACAAGATATTTCATGCATGAGAAAGCAGGATAAGTCATTACACCGAAATTTGCCATTTAGTAAATAAATCAGTTGCTTCAACGCGACAAAAAACTTATTTATTTATTTAAAACTTAATGAAATTAAATAGTACAGGTGGACTTATTGCCTAAGGGCATTTTCTTCCAGTTAACCAGTCAGTAAGTTAAGGTAGAGCACAAACACGGAAGCAGGTAAAAAAAAGTGTGCTTTTAAAAGTTTGTGTGAAATAAAATTAAACTGATACTTTATACAATTTTTACAATACATCTGGTCTCCGAAAATTCTGATTTATATTAATTTAAGCACCTACATACGTTTAACGTTAAACGAGTTTAAAGTTTTAAACTTCGTTTTTCATATTAAAAATGTAATTTGCACCAATTTTCGTGATATTCGTGATGAGGAGGTTAAAATACGTTATTATAGCAAATTTCACCGCGATCGGAGGTATGCGTTTTTCGGAAGTTCACCCAACTTTAATGACTAAATTTCCTAAAAACCCCCTAAAAATCTAATTACATCTTTAGTATTCTTGTAACACTCATACATACATACATAAACACACGCCTTTTTCCCCAGAAAGGGTAGGCAGAGGTGCTACCAGAACACCCACGTTTCGCCTTGTATATTCCGTCCCACGATGTGATAGGGGGCGAGCCTATCGCCATATCGGGCACAAATTCCTGACTCCGGGCTGATAATGAATAGAAAAATCCAATATCACTTTGCCCGACCTGGGATTCGAACCCGAGACCTCAGCTTTGCTATCATACCGTAGTACCACTACGCCACCGAGTTCTTGTAACACTCAAATCTCGTTAATTCATCACACAATGGATCTAGAGTGCGTATCTCGAGTAGAATCAGTATACAAAAGGCAGGGCTCGCCAACTATTGGCACAGCAAAGAGGTTTCAGTTCAGAGGTTGAAAACATTACCTTTTAGAGTACTCTGTCAACATTGGGTCCGTTGTCACTTGGATTAGTTCCGTCGGCGACGTCAGGTGTTCTCCTTTTATACTTTATTTAATTTCAACGTTTATTTACCGTTTTGTTTCGCTTTATTATTTTGTAAATAAATGTTGGGTGTTATTATTTTATTGGAATAGTGTTGCTGCAAAATATTAATTTAATTATTATAAATGAAAGTTGATTGATAAATCAAAGATATTATTGTCTTGTAAGATTGTGTTCAGCATTGCAGTTCTGATGGCTGATTATTATATTTAAAATTCTCCCGAAGGTCTAGGTTGTGTAAATTTCCTATTTTTTTTTTACTTTTTCGTGCAAACTTTGTTATATATACTCTAAAATAAACTTCAAACGAATTCTGCAATAACATAAACAAGTGCAGATATATTAAAATTAATGAAAACAATTAGCAAACTCATTATGAATCAACCATTCTCTTTTTTCCGTATTATGATTTTCTAATATAGATAACCTCTGACTTTTCGGAGTTATGTGTGTATTGATAATCAATCACCACGCACTTTAACGGTGAAGGAAAACATCGTGAGGAAACCTGCATACCGTAGCGATTTAAAAAAAATTGTGTCTGTATTGAGTTATTTCCTGGAAATAAATATTTTTATTTATATTAGATATTTATTATGAAATAGAAAAAACATACTGTTGAATTAAAAACCTCCTCCTTATTTTGAAGTCGGTTAAAAATTTATAAATTATACAGCCAAGATTAGGTCACTGAAAAACAATTTTCTTCTCTTGGTCAATATGCTTTTAAAACACAAGGAAGTGTCAATTTGTATTAATATAAGGGATGCTTAAGATGTTATAAGTGGTAAAATATTTTACCTTACCATATACATGTTTTTATTACGTTGTAGTAAGGGTGACTTTTGAATAGAACGTGCCTAAATAAATTCTATTATGGTTTAGAAGTTACAGTGAAAGAAAACACAGCAAGGAAACCTGCATATTCAATCCCCACAATAATATTATACATGTGTGTAGTTTACCAACTGCATTAGACCAGCGTGGTGGACTTAAAGGTCCTGTCCCTAAAGGGTTAAAGTCCCTAAAGGACTAAAGGTGAGGCTAAAAGGAGGTAAGAAGCCTTCATAAAATTATAAGACAAATAATTAAGAATATTGAAATGAAACTAATTCTTACGGATTTTATCGCGAATTTAATTTATTTTTTAACTCCCAAACGTTTCGATCTCTTTACCGCTTTAGTGCTCATGGGGGTGACTGAGGTATTAGTCATCCGCTCAGTGAATGCTACAATTTAACTACCCTTAAAAGAGCAATTATACGAGTAAAATTAAAAAGTTAACTGTAAATTGGTTAATTGGTTTGAATGTATTATGTAACTATCGAAAATAAATAATATTATGTGAATTTGAATATAAAATGTAATAGCTGGTTTATGGTATTGAATTAAGATGTGCGAGGCCTGCCACTCTCTTCGAATAACAACTATATTATTATTTTATTTCACGAACATTTTCGCAGACTCTAAATTTATTGTATCCGAATTTTATAAGTGTAATAAAATAGAATTCTCTGTAAAATATATATTATATAAGTAAAAGTATCACAGGAGAAATAGTGTACCTCATAATGTTTGGATTAAGTCCGCCATACGTTCGGATTTTTGAGTATCTTTCCGTGAAAAGAAGCCGGATGGAAATTATGATAACCTGGATATATTTCGACTATTACTCCTACTCTGCCGCCCGCAATAAGCCGAAATTACGGGGAAAATCTGAAGATTAACAATCTGTGGTGATTGTGAGACATAATCTATTGTTGAATTTTTATTTCAAAGGATTCTGGAAATATTATCTTTATTCAAAAGGTATTTTTAATAATAAGACATGAAAATTGGTATGAAATGAATGCTTAATGCGATATGGTTTCACATTGTACCATTTTTATTTTTATTTGTTATGTAATTCCTGTATAACTTGATACGTACAATAAAAAGTATAAATAAATTGACAGCCTCCGTGGTGAAGTTGGTTAGACGCCGGCTGTGAAACGTGAGGCCGCAGGTTCGATCCCCGCATCGAAACAAATGTTTGTGTGACCCACAGATATTTATTTTAGAATATTGCGCGCATACAAACATACATACATATGGGTCTAAAACTGATCCTGCTTCAAATAGGCTAAAAATAATAGTTGTAATTAAATTAATTAATGGAAAAAATTAGCACAAGTCTACAAAGAAACAAACCAAGTATTAAGGGCCCTAGTTCCTACGCATGTCACCTACATCCGGATCGGCAGAGCGTGAGTGAAACTCCGCGTCGGCGATCTCGCAAACATCAAGTTTATTTTAAGAATAAAGGACGCACGTAAATTGGGTTGATTTGTATGTTTAAACTTAAGGGACGAATTTTATGTGCTCGGGAACCTTATGAAGGTAGTTAGCCAACTTCTAAAGTAATGGGTTAGGCTTAAACTTGAACCAGAGTAGTTCAAGTATGTTTAAGATTCTAAAGTTAATTCTTCTGCTGTAAAGATTATTATCTGTAAATGTGACGTAAATTAATGTCAGAAAAGGTTTTATTACTTTATTGTTGTTATTGGATTGCCTCGGCAGCGTTGTTGTACTACGGTATGATTACAAAGCTAAGGTCTCGGGTTCGAATCCCGGGTGCAAGTAATATTGGACTTTTCTATTCATTACCAGCCCGGAGACGGGAATTTGTGCCCGATATGGCGATAGGTTCACCCCCTGTCATTTGTTAGACGGAACACATAAGGCGAAACGTTGGTGTCTTGATTGCACCTCTGCCTACCCCTTCTGGAAAAATGGTGATATGTTTATGTATGTAAGACTTTATTTGCGTTTTTTTAATTTAGTATCCATACTATCCTCAATTTCTGTAGCCATAAGAAAGCAACTGTATAACATAGAACTTCCCTGTGGATTTGCACGGTGTCCAATTAAAAGCGGCCTAGATTCAACAATTTTCTGCAAGCTTTTAATAATTACGCAAGCAATGGTTTTTTATTAAAAACCTATTGTAAAATTCAGTTTATAACCAATATTAATACACCGCACCCATAATTGCACATTTACGGAAACAAAATTAAAAAGTTAATAATCAAACACTAACAGCCTTATTCATAGACAGTTTTAAAACCAATTTTAGTTATCGAATGTTTTGTCTCCGCTCAAACTGAATTCAAACGTCATTCGAAAGGGACAAATCATTTGATAACTAAAATAGATTTTAAAATTGTCTATGAATAAAGCCATAAATTATTTCAACAACAAATTAAAACACCGCTTACAATCCATCACAGATTAAATACAAATTTATCTGTACAAACGGTGCACAGTAAACAAAGTAATTGAGGCTTTATTAAATCAAATAAGACTCAAAGCGTACCTTTACAGTCGTAAAAGAAAATACGTCATGTAACGAGATGACTTTACGGCGTGCTTTATACTTTATACCTCAACGCGAACTCAACAAAATATTTATCGTCTTTATGAGACCGCCGAGGGGCGTCCGACCAATAAAAACGTCTAAATTTGATAATTTCTCTTTTACTTTATTGTTTTGGTTTAATTATTTTGCGTATAAAATCTGGGGGTTACTTTATGATCCGAAACGAAACTCGAATGTTCGGACGTTCGACGTCTGCAGTACGTTTTTAATTTTCCACTTCTAAAAACCAACATTGGCTATGATACTATCATTCACTCCGAACTAAGTCTATAGTTAGGACGTACGATAGACGATTCGAACATTGTGTGCAGTACCTAGGCACATTCGTATAGTTTTACGTGCGACGTCCGAAGTTTCGAGTTTCGTTTCGGATCAGAGTAACTCCCAGTTTGAAATGTTTAACCTGATTTTATTACTGTGTATTTTTGATTGGGGCTTAGCTGTGGCCTGGCTGGGTACAAATCCTACATCTGCTGACTGCTATGAAACAAAATTTCGCGGTTTTGTCATTTGCGACTGGATGCCTATAGCAGCAAACCGAGCTCTGTGACGAACCTTGGGAGAGGCCTATGTTCAGCAGTGGACTGCAAGGGGCTGATGATGATGATGTTATTTGTATGATGATTAAATCCAACAGTTATTCTGAATACACCTAACCATACATTACAGTCTTGTGAAGCGTGTATCAGAAACTACGGGACACTTCGATCTCACAACACCATAATTCGATCGCTTGAATCATGTAAAAATATTATAAGAGTTAATTTAGTCACATAACAGCATCCGTTGCGCAGTTGGTTGAACACCGGCTGTAAAATGTGAGACCGCGGGTTCGATCCCGCACCGAGGCAAATATTTGTGTGAACCACAAGTATTTGTTTCAGGTCTGGGTGTTTGTAAGACCGAAAAGTCTCTCATAGTGCCTGATACCCACGACACAAGACTCAATCTTAGTGTGGGATCTATGTTTGTGGCTGTTGGGTGTACTTACATCTACCAAGTTAATAACTTAACTCAGCTTGGAAATCTAATTTAAATTTCTTACTCATTAAAAAAAATCTGCATTTACAACAATAATTGTACTAAGAATTTAATTAACAAAAAAAATATCCTCGTACTTGAAAGTAAATTAAAATTGACATCGTATTTACGGTGCTTAAACGTTTAGGACATTTTACCAACTTAATGAATAACAGAAATGGCTCCGGGGAGTCTTTTTAATGCATTAACTGTGTGAAACATTTTTACGCATTAGTTTTTTGAGCCCGCACTAGACCAGCGGGAACTATAAGGCCTAACCTCTCTCAATCGTGTTCTCCATTGTAGAGGAGACCCGGGTTCTGCAGTGGGGCGTATATGAGCTTCTACAGTACAGTACATTTTTTGAAAGTTATCTTAAAGGACCTTTTCTTTGAGAGGAAAGGTTACGATGTGGCTGGATAAGACTTCAATCCTTTTACGAAAAGATCATATCTGGACTCTGCGTTGTTTTTAGAAAACCTAGTAATATTATTCATTCTTTGAGATTAAATGCCTAGACAGGAATGGAAGGACTAACTAGACGTGGATCACGGATTTGACCCTAAGGCACATATTTAGGTTTTTAGCTCGATTTATTAATTATAATTTATTGCTTGAGGTCCGCCAACCCGCACTAGGCCAGCATGGTGTACTATATAGCCTAACCCCTCTCAATCGTACTCTCAATTATAGAGGAAGCTCGTGCCCTGCAGTGGGTCGTATATGGGCAGATATGGAAATTGATTAAGGTATTTTGAAAAATATTGCGAATCCTTAAGGAGAGTACTCTCTTTAAGCCTCGTTTGAAGAAGGACAGCTCATAGCTAGATTCCTATTTATTTTTTCTTAAATTGAAATAGCTAATTCGAATACCGTATTAAGAAGTCGTACAATGATACCTCAGCTACCTACTCGAATGATAGCAAAAAAATAAATATGTTTATCGTATGTAACAACTTGTGTTCGTAAATCTGCTTTACATATTTTTCCTGCATGTGATAATAAAAACGTATCGAGCGACGTAAATGCGATAATAAACTTAAATCCGTGCGAATAGTGTAACCCTCCACCGATTGAAGCGATTCCAAATATTCATGAGAGAGATGTGGCATTTCTACTTGGGGTTGCAAGCGATGAATAGTAGAATTCCATGAATGAAAGAAGGGAAAGTAAAACTATTTACTATCAAGACTATATCAAGACTGCTACTGAAAACGAAGCCAGGTGGTAGTTTTAGTGACTTTAGACACAATGCAACTTAATTTTTTACAAAAAAAGCGACGACTTTTTTTTGTAATTTTTCTCTTGTCATCGTATTTGGGTGGTACATACATACATTTTCCTAAAAAATAGTGTACACCGTTTTTTTAAGACGCTATAGTATAGGCTTTAAATTATAATTTTAACAAAAACAGTCAGTATGGCGCTCCTATAAAGAAAGAGTTTAATGACAATTTTCGATTAGTTTTTAATTATTCCATTATTATAAAAATTATGAAACAAATTTTTAATAATATAAAATGTTTTACATAACAATGTATTTCAACAATTTAAAATATTTGCATGTTACACATATATATTTTTTAAAGATCATGCGTTCTAGGATATTATTCACAACTAAATTTACTCTAAATAGTTTCAAAATTCGACCATGTGACCATGTGTGTGTATAAACTATCCATAAACAAATGACTTCCCACAATTTAATATCAGGTTCTGACGAATAAACCAAACTGATTCCTGAATTTTCTTTTGACTTAAAACCTTTCTGAAGATAAATCACAATAGTTTCAAAATTCTCGGGAAATTTCCAAAACCTGGCAACCCGGTATTTAACTCTATGAATGTCTGTACCGCGCGTATTGCCGCGATGCGACGGCGACGGTCCAAGCGACCGCGGTCAACGCGACCAGCTAACCCGTTCTCAATTTGTGCTGGATTACATTCGACTCGTATAACACTGTCCAATGTCCATCTTGTTTGACTGTATTGCTCTTTTGTGAGATGTTTGAGGGTTAATTTTGCATTTCTTGGACGGGTTAGTTGAACACTTTAATGAAATCGATTTTAAATGACACGAGCAGCTCGTTTGTCGGATGGTAACCATGACGCCTGCCTCTAAGCAAAAGTAATTACCGGTTACAAATTACAATGCACTTCAAACTGGAAAGTAACATTGCTTACACATTACTGCAAGTCGTGTTCACATCGAGTAGGATGTACACACATTTCTTATTTTTAGAAACAATGTTTCATTTGATGTTGGTTTTTGTGTATGTCCAGTTATGTGAAGCTAATAAAAAAAAAATTGCTGCACAAAGGAACCAAGCGAACTCTTGCATACGAGAGACCTGCCACCTAGTTAATATCTAGCCGTATGGCATATGGATCGTGATCTTCAAGATTTTATTATCAGGTCAGGACTGCCACTTTGATCTTTAGAAAAATATTCACGTCTTCTCCAGGATTAAACGTGTATTTCGTCTTGTGATGGGGAAAATGATGACTAACGTACATATATCTGGCTATAATGGTATCTCTGCCTACGCCATGGGGGTACAGGCGTGACATTATGCATGGATTTCATAAACACTTAATACGAAGGAAATAAAAACTTTATTTGTAAATTTGAATTATGGTTTTGCGAATAAAAATCCAGTAATAGCCCATTAGAATGTTAAAGTTTGACGATTTGAGCCGTTGTTAGTTTTTGAGCGTCGAAGTTTTGGCTCAGCAGGTCTTAATAACGCGATTTTTCCGGAACCAATTATTCGAAATGTTATTATGAGTTAACTGCCTTAAACGCCTTAATGGTAAGATGTATTTATTGTATTGTTTCGGCCCATATACGACCCACTGCAGGGCACGGGCCTCCTCTACAATCGAGAGTACGATTGAGAATGGTTAGGCCATATAGTCCACCACGCTGGCCTAATGCGGGTTGACGGACTTTTACATACCATAGAAGTTTATACAAATTGCTATGGTATGCAGGTTTCCTCACGATGCTTTCCTTCACCGTTATAGTGCGTGATGATTGACTATCAATACACACATGACTCCGAAAAGTCAGAGGTGTGCCCTGGGATTTGAACCCGCGACCACCGTGAACATGTAGGCAGCCGCGTCTGGTCCGTTTACCAACAGGCCACCACGCACTTACACACGTACATTTATTACCTATAGTTATTTGTTGCGCTTAAAAGAAAATACATACCTTCAAAAAATATTTAAATACAACTATAACATCTGTTTTTGGGTGCATTTTACAAATAGAGATTTCTTGTGAAATTGCAAATTAGAACGGAATTCTAAAGACATACAAAAATCTCCAAGTGGGAATAGAACCTACAAGCCGTAACAAAAAATAAACTTACTGATAGATTTGGCATTCACTCGTCCTTCTTATTTACAACAGCGAAGAACAAACCTAATCTTTGTCTAAGATCTTGATCACACAAACTTTTTTCTAAACAGCCGAGCTCTCAATTCTTCTCGAAATAAATCGACTTATTTGTGTACTAGATTCTTACCCATATACCGCGTATTGTACAGAAACAAACGAATCATACGGTTATTGCCAGTAACTTAATTAACAATTAATTAATTATTTTTTGTCAGATACCAACATAGTTCTTCAGTTACTTACTAACAAATTTATTTATTTAAAAAAGACACACCAACAACATATGCATTATTTTACCAAAATACTTACAATATAAGATTCTGATCCACATGCCTATTATAGGTGTGTACAAACATTCACAAATTGGATTATGTTGTCTGAAATAAATGACTACTATATATTACTAACACATAAAGTTTCCAACTTACTTTAAAACAGTTACTAATATTAATACCAACACTGACAGCTTGCCTCCAAATAATTCTGATACTGCTGAGATGAAGCGTAGAAACCTTTCAACCCACGTCTTTCAACACTGCTATCAACTGAATAACTAATTAATATCGTATACATATTACATACATACATAAACTCACGCCTTTATTCCCAGAAAGGGTAGGCACAGGTGCTACCAAGACACCCACGTTTCGCCTTATCTTTTTCGTCCCACAATGTGATAGGGTCTATCGCCATATTGGGCATAAATTCCTGACTCGAGCCTGATAATGAATAGAAAAATTCAATATCGTTTTACACAACCGGGGAATCGAACCCGAGACCGCAGCGTTGTAATTATACCGTAGTAAACTGCGCCAACGATTCAGTAATATCGTATACAATTTGAAATGCAATTTGAAATAGCGTTGTGGACGTTCATAGGTGGTAGTGATCACTTACCATCAGGTGACCTGATTGCCCGTTTGCCAAAACTATGCTATAAAAAAAACATTGTTGTAGTTTGGCAAAGCTACAATAACAATGATTCGACTCAACTGGAATGGTACAATGGTCTCACTGAAACTGAGATGCGGTGACAGCTTTGCGTTCACTCTTTTTAGAGCAAGAAACTGAAAAGCGTTAGCGTTACACTAAGAAATTAATAAATAAATTTGAATATTCGTATTATTAATATATTCATTGTAATCTTATTTTGATTTTTAAAATATTAATAATTACCTTAATGAATGTCACTAAACAATTTAACTTAAAATTATGTAGTATAATTTAATTTCATTCATGGAATAATTAAATATGTTTTTCAAAACAATTTTAAAATGTAATTGCATATTTCTTGGCTTCAAGTAGCAGTATAATTTTAAGTTTTAATTCTATCGCTAAATTTTAAATCAAATGGAGTGTCTGGCTCAACAGACAGTATTAGTTATGTCCCGTGTTCTCTGATAGGTTAAAAACACGTCGATTTTGTGTCGACCTCCGTCACTTCATCGTAACAAAAATTGCGCGTTACAAACTAAATTACAGATCCTACAATGTAAATTATTTTCACATTATAAAGGAACAAAGTAACTATTATAAGTTCTGTTGAATTAATATTCAAAACATGCCTCAACTCCCGAGTCCCAACTTATAGATCTCACATTGTTGTTATAATGTACCGGAATGCTAGAACAGATAGTTATTTTGTTGCTTCCTGTGGCATTTCTGCAGTGAGAGAAAGTCACCGAATTAATGTAAGCCTTCTTTAAGGATTTCAACTATTGGAAGTGGCCTGCATCCAGCAACTTACTACAAACTTTTTTTAAATTGCTTAGTTCCCTACTTATATCTTAACACTGAAGAGGTTAAAAAGGGTCTTTAATTGTGTGTGACTATCCAGACCTCACACCCACCACTGCAACTCCTGTAAGCCAGGAACAATAATGGCATGCATTGTAATGACACCGAGCATTGAAGCTCAGCGAGTCTCCGGGAATGTCTAACTTGTCTTTAACCCGCAACGAAGTCAATCTTTAATCGTATATGACAGACGTTTGCATATAACTCAGATATGCAATGAAAAATTACGCATGGTTTCACAAATAACCAGTTAGTCACGACGTTAAAAACCCAGATAATATCTGATATATTTATGTACGACATGACAAAATAACGTAAGGGCGATGTAGTCCAAATGAATTACAATCCATAGACACAAGTAGTGGTCAAAAGTTCATTTTCACATCCGATATTTAGATTTGCGTGTACTCCTCCAGACCAAAGTCAGTTCCATTTATAATTACTCTTATTACATCAACCTACATGCAGCATTTAATTCGACCTGTTTATTCTTTTTGCCTATTGACTGCCTCGGTGGCGTAGTGGTACTACGGTATGATTGCAAAGCTGAGGTCTCGAGTTCGAATCCCAGGTCGGGCAAAGTGATATTGGATTTTTCTATTCATTATTAGCCCGGAGTCAGGAATTTGTGCCCGATATGGCGATAGGCTCGCCCCCTATCACATCGTGGGACGGAATATACAAGGCGAAACGTGGGTGTTCTAGTAGCACCTCTGCCTACCCCTTCTGGGAAAAGGGCGTGTGGTTATGTATGTATGTATGTTTATTCTATTTAATAGTTTCCCCAATTCGTCTTACTGTATCCATATAAAGTTTTCTAATATCTTCTAGCCGAATAATATTTGCGTATAACTCGCCCACACTTCACAACAGCGTGTTTGTGTTTCTCAAAACAACAATGGGTGGCCAACAATAACATGAGTCAGTGTTATTGTGAGTTCTAATGTGATCTCTATTAATTCTTGAATAATTAACATTACACATGTTTTAAGACTGGGTCTATTATTTCCGTGAAGAAAGGTCTTGATGAAAACTTGAAATAGAGATTGAAGACTGCCTCGGTGGCGCAGTTGTACTACGGTACGATTACAACGATAAGGTTCGAATCCCGGGTCGGGTAAAGTGATATTGGATTTTTCTATTCACTATCAGGAGTTGGAATGGCGATAGGCTCGTCTATCACATCGTGGGACGGAACACACAAAACGATACATGTGCGTCTTGGTAGCACCACTGCGTACCCCTTCTGGGAAAAAGACGTGAGTTACCTATGAAAATCGAAAATTTCAATGTAGAATATGGTGTCACTTTTTGGCTTCAATTACAAAGGTAATTTTTAAAAGGTAATCTTATTTAAGATTATTATAACCACAGTATAGATGGTTCGGACTCGACCAATGTGATACCACAATTACATGGAAAACCGACGTACAGATTTGCTATAGCGTTTCATCATTATCAGCCTTTTATTTTTATTACCCACTGCTGATCGCATTTCGTTTGATGAAATTTTCAGAGACTAGTATTTTGAATGAATTATATTTTGAACTAGTATGTTGTATTTTGAATTACTTCTTCGTGTTTATATTTCTACGCAATTTCTAATTATTATTCGTTGTTGAAGGTTGCTAAATCTCGTCGGATGCAAGCTGATTCCAACAAGTTGCTGTACGTCTTTGAGAAAGGCGTATGTTCAAGCGAGAACTTCTTATGGCTGAGGTTTATACTATGGTTACTTTATTTAACCACTGTTGCTACATATATACTAATAAATTAAAAGTCATCCTCATGAATTCCTTAGTACTCCGGTACTTGTCAAGGATATGTCTAAAAGCTTTAACTGGACAGGAAATCGATTGCAATTAATATTTTATGTTAATTAAAGTTAAAGTGTCGATGTTGTCATCCTGATGGCAGTGTAATTCATTGAAATGTTATTGTTTATATTTCCAGTTGTTATTTTATTGATATTATTTTTTCCATAAATTAATGAATGTATGACGCAAAGCTATGCAAAGTATAAATATGTATTTCTGAAAAACAGCTTGTATCAGATTTCATAGAGTTGGAGAGCTACAAGTTACAACCATTTAAAAAAAAGGACTTCAAAAGGACCGATTTGGTGTCACGTTTCGTACATACCTAAAATTAATAATGCCTTTTTTTCTCATTCAATGTTGAAATTTAAAATAATAATCATAAAGCATCTATAATTTTTCTTGTGGTCAGATTTACATAGACGATGATCATTTTCGCTAATTATTTTATACTAAAAAATGTCAATAGCATAGCTTAGGCCGACTTGCTAGGAATTACTTTATAACAGAAATGAGTTCAGGCCTGAGCCCATCGCGCTGGAAATAACTAATAGATAACTACACCCAACAGTCACATACATAGTCCTGACCCCACATTAAGATCAATTAAATCATGTATCGTGGGTAACAGGAACTACGAGAGTCTTTTCGGTCTCTAAACCGCCTGTGAATCACTCAAATATATAAAAAAAACTAAAATACCAAAATATAAATCATCAAAATTCCAAAGAAACTAATTTAAATCCAAGTTTATTGATAAAAACGTTTGAGTAACGGTGTAAGATACGGCGAAACTCTTAAAACGTTAATGTCAAGTTGTTCAGTGTTCACGGTTTTGACATTACTCACGGCCGAACAGAACCCCGATTCCAGATAAAAGTTTCCCGCCGAGTTTAAATGTAAAACGGAGAGCATTCCGCCTTATACACCTGAGATATTAGTTTTTTCAAGTTCAACATAATTTATGGAGTTTGTAATTATTTATTCTAATCACACGGAGGATGAGGTTTTGGTTTGAGTTCGGTTTTGTTTTAGGTATAAAGTTACTTTGTCACATTTTGATGGTAGTTTTAAAATTGTTTTATTGTTTTACCCTGCTGACAAATTGAATCTTTTCTAAAACTGTTCAAAGCATTAAAAATATGGTCTCGTTAGTTAAAGACAGGTATCCGATCAAAGAAATTCATCTAATTTTAATCATTAAATCAAGGTTATTGTAATAATTATGCATTACAGAATATATCGTACTGGTTTACCAAGCATTTTCAAATAATTATCTTTAAGAAAACGCCTGCTTTAATTGACAACCTCAATTTTTAAATCGGTTTATAAATATAGTATTTTTCATAAGGGTAATTTATTGCCTCCGTTTATGTACTTTCATTTTATGCTTCCCGCATATTCTGACAATTTACATCATTATAACAATACAAGCAATTAAGATAGTTGGGCACAATGCCACGAGCCACGGCTCATTAGCACGGAATCTGACGCAGCTTCCTAGACGTCGCTGTAAAAATTAACATTTAAACCATCTCCAAATTGCACTTTATTCATTTTCGCACAATAATGGAAGATTGCTCGTAGTAGATCGTTGGGTATGTAAATTAAACAGCTTAGCTCGGGTTTTTTAAAATAATATAATAGTAATTTCTGTATTAAAAATCCATCATACATTTTTATAGATCGCTGGTTGCTAAACTAGGATATGACCTGTGTCTTAGGAAACCAGAGACTTCACATACATTGATTCGAAGGATTTTATCTTGCTTCTAGATTTATACAACACAAATTACATGTTAAATCAATAAGGCTTTTGATGTTTGCATCGGATTATCAAAGACAAAAAAAAATTAAAATAAATTGTAATAAAACGAAAAGTTATTCTTAAAAAAACAAAACAAACTAGGAGTTCCACTAAAGTTACAATAAAAATGATAATAATTGAAATTAAAATTAAATTATTAATTAAGCCCCCTATCACATCGTGGGACGGAATATACAAGGCGAAACGTGGGTGTTCTGGCTGCACCTCTGCCTACCCCTTCTGGGAAAAAGGCGTGTGTTTATGTATGTATGTAAAATTAAAGTTTAAAGTTTTATAGTTTAAAAAATGTTCGAACGTAAGCTGTTGTTTCGCTTGCCCAGGCAAGTGTCAATTAATTGTTTCTTAGATTTACGCGAATGCTACACACTGAAATAAAACGAATTCTTACGGATTTTATCGCGAATTTGATTTAATTTTTACATTTTTTTAACTTCCCGACGTTTCGATCACTTTACAGTTTTCGTGGTCACGGGGCGGACTGACCTGTGAGAATTCGTTTTATTTTAAAGTGTCAATTAGTTTTTTTTTATGTCTGCAAAATTCAATTAGACACAAATATAATTTGCATATTTTGTTTTATAATTTTACATTATTAATTATTCATTAAAAAATAATTGGAAATTTAAATTCTTTATTTTCATCGTTATTCATTGTTAATTGACACGTCGCGAACATTTTGCGGTGCACACAAAGTTGGGTGTCAAATACTCGTAATAAGCTTTCTGGCATACCTTGTATGGCTACCCTTAATTGTATTCGCTTCTTGAGTTTCTAAAATTTGTGTATGGGTCTAACCACTCTCAATGGTTAGACCCATACATAAATTTTAAGTCTGACCAAACTACTCTCAATTGTACTCTCGGTTATAGAGGAGGCTCGTGCCCTGCAGTGGGACAAGTATGGGCTGATATATGATGACTGTAGGGGTCAGCGCAATATGAATTTTTAGCCTTGTTAAAAAATGATTTGGATTAAAATTTGATAATAGCCTACATGTTGGGTACAGACCCACTTGACATCACCGATATTCGAAATTTTTGCAGCCAACCCTAAGGTATACAGAGTTGCTCCTATTTTACCTTGCATAAAAACAAAAAAAAAACGAAGAAAACACACTCACTATTATTCAATTTAGCCATAAATTTTTCCGTCTCGTAAATCAAAATATTAATGGCCGTAAATGAATGTAAGAAGAACCTATGTCGCGCATACAAGCGTTCGTTTTACACAAAAATTAAACATTCATTCCCTGGTACCGTGACATCTAATTTCCGAACGAAGTAAATTAGATTCCCGATTATGAGTCTAATAGGTTCGTGTGGCCGCGTGGGCCGCTCAAATTTCTTTTTATGTTTTAAGAGGTTTTCAGAAGAGTCGTATCGTCTTTTTAGGTGACCAATGACACATTTCTGAATATTTGGTTTGTTTGGTTAGAGTGGAAAGCGAGAAGTCTATGAAAACAACAGTTAATTATATATTTATTTTACTTCAATTACTCGAGACTATTAAGATGTAATATAAAACTTATTATTCAAGAGCGTGATAAAAGTGTATCGATAGTTAACAAGAAACAAAAAAAATCAAAATAACAAATGCAATAATGTGCACGGTTCCCTTGCATTACTTTCACTATTCCCCATAAAAATGGAAACATTGTGACAGCATTTATTAAATAAATAAACCCAACAGTCACATACATAGTCCTGACCCCACACTAAGATCAATTCTTGTGTCTCACAAACACCCATACCCGAGACAAATACTTGTGGGCCTCACAATCATTTGTCTCGGTGCGGGGATCGAACCCACAGCCTCTCGTTTCACAGCTAGCGTTTATCCCACTGCGCCACGGAGGCTGTCAATCATGTCAATGTCACCGTGAACTTTGAAAAAATAAATTGATTTGGGCAAAGATTTATATTACCAATCGCAGAAGAGGTCCTTAGTCCGTTCATAACAGTGGGACGAATATGGTTTGTCATATATTCAGGACAAAGGCTAGATTATTGGGCCACCACCTACAGGACGTGACAGCTTTATTACTTGGTATCAGTTTCCTTGGAGACCAACACCTACCCGGATTCTCGAGAGAAATGCATTCAATCATAAGACTATAAGACCAATAAATATCGCCCACTGCTGAGCTCCTGTTGGGAGTCCTCTATAACAGACAGTACGATTAAGATGGCTTAGGCCAAATTATCCTGTAAGTTATAACCAGTGTGAGGGATCAAACTGGTTGATAGAGTGAAAAACAGTGTGATAAGGGAGAAAGGTGGGTTGAAAGAGGATGTAGTAACTAAGATTGAGGAAGGAATGCTTCGCTGGTTTGGCCATATTGAAAGGATGGATGTACGGAGATTGACGAAAGAGATTGGTGCAAAAATGGATGGTAGAGTCGGTCGAGGAAGTCCCAGGCAGTCCTATAGAAACCAAATACAAGACCTGTTAAAGAAAGGCAATACGGAGTTCTCGAAACCGACGAGCGTGTATGAAGAGATTGATGACATTTGATGAAGCGAAAGAAGTATGTATGAACCCTAGCATTTTACGCTCTATAGTCTCTGCCTACTTCAATGGGACATAGGCGTGAGTTTATTTATGTATTATGTATATATATGTAATAACTAGCGTAAAAATTATGTCCTGCCAACTCCACGTGGGATAAGAAATAAAAATTAATGGCACTGCGAGCTACTCCGTCCATGCGTAATTATATTAACTATTGGCTCTAGTAAAAACATACGTGATGCATCAGTTCCGCCTGATTGGACTAGTGTCGTGAATCGTTAGGCTCTGGGTTCGAGTGTCGACATTCAGGTCCGGTAATTCGTTTAGTGTGAAATTTTACATTTAAATTTGTATCCATAGCGACTGGCTCACTATCACCTCTAGTGACGGAATTAGGCTCAAACATATTGTTTTTATACATATTTCACTAAAATTAGGTATATTCTTTTACTACCATCGGGCTGCCTCTTAAAGTCCCTGTCAAGAATAAAATCGCGAACCAAAGGGCAATAGTTAATGTTTTTTTTATAATGAGCAAAAGGAAAGTGTTTTGCTCGATCCAATAAATCTATACTAATCGCTTTAATATAATAATGAAATAAGTAAGGTTTTGATAATATATTTATCTTTATATCATGACAGTACTTTATATTTTACAGAACCGATGGCACTACAGCAAAATGGCGTCGTCAACTGAACTCGTTTCTTAAAATAGTAATAAACAATTAACTTTATCTCTGTGACCTAGATGCTTTCTTTAACTCTTGTCTAAAGTAACTACAATGCTCTATGGTAAGTGCATTACAAACCCAATACAGCATTCACTGTAAGAAAACTCTCACTGGTCGATATAGTTAAGCCGATCTGATTGTAAGATCTGCACAGACTAGTCCTAACACGCACCACACTTGTACAAGGCACTGTATCTGCATCAGCGTATATACGTCTCACGAGCACGGCTCTCCTCTACAACCGAGAGGGGTTAGGCCACATAGTCCACCACGCTGGCCTAGTGCTTAGGTCACTATGACGGAATTTTCCACTATTTTATATAGTGAATACTATCCGAGCGATTACTAATATCCTACAAACTATTTCCAACTCCTATTAATTTAACTGTTTGATTAATTTCGTTGTGCGTTAAAGATAACTTAGGCGTGCCTTGTCTGATCAAGCTTCAATGCTCGGTGTCATTAAAATGCGTGCTGTTGGTACCTACTGGCTTACAGGAGTTGCAGTGGCGGATGTGAGAGTAAAATAGTATTATTTTTCTTCCATGACGCAGTTGGATAGACGCCGGTTGTGAAAAGAAGCCGCGGGTTCGATTCCCGCAACGAGACAAATGTTTATTTGAACCACAATTATTTGTTTCGGGTCTGGGTGTTTGTGCAACCGAAAAGTCTCTCGTAGTTTCAGATACCCACGACACAAGATTCGATACTAGTGTGGGGTCAGAACTATGTACTTGACTGTTAGGTGTATTATTTATTATTGCAAGGGACGAGGCGAGCATGCCATTCGCCTGATGGTAAGCGATACGACCACTCATGGACAGTAGCAAATATAAACACCATGAATTAAAAAGTAATGCTTGACATTCCACACCGCTCGCTTTCCTGAGACACGGTGTTAAGTCTCATTATGTCCAGTAGTTGCTCTGGCTACAATGTCCACCAAACGCATGCATTTACACAGCTGTCTGGCGGGAGATATAGTCATTGCAGTGATACCTACCCAGGCGGCCTCCCACATTAGAGACCTACTACCCGTGAAAAAGTAATATAGTCTCTTGGACAATCAGCTGTAAAACTTTAGTACATTATTCCGACCTATCGCTGGTTGGTAACCTTCACATACCTATGAAATTCTTTGCAATACATTTTAAATTAAGTATAGGAATTTTCTCGCAAAGTTTTCGTTTGTTTAATTGGTCATTAATTAACTTTGGATATTTGACTAATGACTACGCATGCCATATAAAATATTCGTGTATTTATTTCTCTGTGACCAAAAGAAAAATATGAAAGAGAGTAAGCGTGATTAATCCTAACAGATGTATGTATTTATTCTGATTTTATTCCTTTGATAGTGTGGTAAGACTGAATTAGTCATTAGCAGTATGTAGACGTGTTAATATGGGTAGTCTACATTCTGTCGTATAATAATTGGCATTAACAACATGAACACTTGATTGATGCATAATTTTGGAACAAATAAATAAGGTCTATTTATTTATTTATTTCAAATGGTACACCAAACGTTGTGCGTGGTGGCCTGTTGGTAACGGACCTGATTCGGCTGCTTACATGTTCACGGTGGTCGCGGGTTCAAATCCCAGGGCACACCTCTGACTTTTCGGAGTTATGTGTGTATTGATAGTCAATCACCACGCACTTTAACGGTGAAGGAAAACATCGTGAGGAAACCTGCATACCGTAGCGATTTTAAAGCATTTCTACAGTATATAAGTCCGCCAACCCGCACTAGGCTAGCGTGGTGGACTATATGGCCTAACCACGCTCAATCGATTCTCTCGATTGTAGAGTAGGCCCGTGCCCAGCAGTGGGACGTATATGGGCTGATAAAAAAAAAAGAACACCAAACGTTAACGTTAACGTTGGTCATGTTATGCGCCGAAACGAAAATCACGTGGTCAGAAAAGCGATGAGCCTTTTTGAACACATAAGAGGCAGAGGTGGACCCTCTACCTGATGGACCAGTATGAGCAAAACCATAGACAAAAATAATGTTCTTGATCCGACAACCCAGGATAGAACAACTTGGCGCAGACGTATTAGGAGAGCCAACCCCACATAAAGTGGGAAAGAGCAAAGAAGAAGGAGCACACCAACAGCTTAATACATTAGATCCCTATTTTTTATTAAATAGTATAACTGTAATATTTCAATGTATGATAGGCCTATTATTGATTAATTAATTATTGATGTTATATTAGGATCGGTATTATGGTGAACAGTCAATAATCAGGCACTTAAATGGTGAAGGAAAATAAAGTGAGGATACCTGCAAACCATACAGATCTTAACGAAAATTTGTATATTGCGTGTAGTATCCGACCTACGGAAGCAACAACTACTTATAAACCTATTACTATTAATTAATTACGTGTTATTATATCTATAGATATGACTTTTACATAGTTTTGATAGAATATTTTAGTGATGTACGTTTTAAACAGCGATTTAGACCCATCTTTGAAATGATTTTTTATCGAAACAATTATTATATTTTTAGCTTAACATTGTCCTTGGTTGTTTTCCCAATTATGCTAAAATACGAGGGGCATTTTAGCAAAATTGCAATTTGCATGTCAACAGAAATACAGATGTTTTAAAAGGTAAAAAATGCCACAACCTGCTCTTAATCATACAGATTTCCAATTTGAGTCCCGAGATTTGAGCCAAGGATACTTCTTTTGCTGCCGAGTGGTCGCCCAGTGCGCCACGAAGGCTACATAACATCGAATTCTGTATAACTGCTGGTTCAAAGTAATTATTGATGTTATATTAGGATCAGTATTATGATGAAGAGTCAATAATCACGCACTTAAACGGTGAAGGAAAATAAAGAGAGGATACCTGCAAACCATAGAGATCCTAACAAAATCTCCTATGGTATATACATTTTGGACTATATAGCCTAACCCCTCTCAGTCGTACGATTGTAGAGGAGGTCCGCAGTGGGTCGTATATGGGCTGATATACTAAGCCAGCCTGATGGACCATGACCTAACTCTCTTACCCCTCTTAACCGAACTCTCGTTGTTGAGGATTCTTGCCTCCCAGTCTGTGGCTGTTGGGTGTATTTATTTGTTATTTCGGTGAAGGAAAACATCGTGAGGAAACCTGCACACCGTAGCGATTTTAAAAAAAATCTACGGTATGTAAGTCCGCCAACCCGCACTAGGCCAGCGTGGTGGACTATATGTTCTAACCACTCTCAATCGATTCTCTCAATTGTAGAGTAGGCCCGTGCCCAGCAGTGGGACGTATATGGGCTGATAAAAAAAAAAATATGATATTATCGCAATATAGGCTCGCCCCCTATCACATCGTGGGACGGATCATGCAAGGCGAAATGTGGGTATGGTGGCGCCTCTGCATACCCCTTCTGGGAAAAAGGCGTGAGTTTGTGTATGTATTTACTATCGTAATATCTGTTGCCTATATCCGAAGATCTTTAATAACAATACACTATCTGAATGGAAGTCGACAATTTATAGTTGTCAATGCGTTTTCTTCATTGTCCAAGACAATGGTCTAGCGTTAGCAATAAATCTGCCGTTCCGGTGTCTAGATTAAAGGTCGCTTTTTATAAAATATATTTTATATTGTATGAAATAACACCGCAGTATTACGATCTATTGCATCATATTGATAATTTTTTAAATACTGGTTATTTTCATAAACATTTATTTAATATTTAGTCTGTTTATGTATCTATATCAGCCTATATACGCCCCACTGCAAGGTCTCCCTTAAAAACAAGAGCAATATTAAAAGCGTTAGGATATATAGTCCACCACGCTATGTCTATTTACATAGTGTTTAGTTAAACCTCATTTCAATATAATTTTCGAATAAGTTTTCGAAAGGAAAATGTCTATCATCGAGTTACAAAATCCTGAGCCAAAGCACCATGTTTCATAGATAGGGGTAAAGAAGAGATTAAAACAGAAAATATTTTATATTAATGTATTATTTAAATACCGTAATGAGTTACTAAGCATCTCATAAAGCTACCACGAAATTCGTTGCATAATAAAAAGCTGAAAATAATTACACTCTCCGGTTAGAATTAAATTAGGCTGAAACCATCCGTCGGTTATTAAAAGCTTTCGGCTTGGCCCATAATCATTATGTATTCCTATTTATAGTAGTTTTGGTTTTTTTAATAAAAGATTATAATTTAACTTTCAACGGTCTTATTCATATACATTTTTCAAACCTATTTTATTCATCGAATGTTTTGTCCTTTTCGAACGACTTTTGATTTTTGTTTGAGCGAAGACGGATTACTATGAAATCTTTATCATCACTGCAACTAGACATGACGTAGACAAATAATTTGTCAAACAAAATGTCTTGCTATGACTAATTTTCTTCCGTTTTTAATTCATATGCAATTGGCAATTTTATGGTGGCTTTTTGGCAATGCACCGGACGCGGCCACCGATGCGACGGTCGCGGATTTGAATCCTAGGACACACCTATGACTTTTCTGTTTTATGTGTGTATTGATAGTCAGTTACCACTTTAAGGTTTAGAAAAATATCATGCGGAAACGGGAGTACCATACCGATCTTAACGAGAATTTGTATAGTGCGTGAAGTATCCGACCTACGGATAATAGCCTAGTCCTCTCAAATGCACTCTTAACTGTAGAGGTGCCACGTACCAGCAGGAAGCTATTATATAATACAGTATATAATACATATAATATATATGATTACAGTAATTCTTCCCCCGGTAAGCTTGTTCATTCTTACAGTCGCCGTACCTAAATAGCGACTCTTTCAACATGCAATTCAATTCAACATTTTTGTTTGTTGATTTACTTGCAAACTAACTCATTTGATAGTGAATAATAACCGCTAATCATAAATTTTGATATATTTTAGAGTTAAGTGGGTATAGTTATACTAGAAATTTATAAAAACTGGTAGAGATCAACAGGTATAAAGAACTCTTTCTTTAAAAATTTTTTTTTCGATGGCGTAAATAATTATAATAAAGCAAATATGGATGGATCCCTGTGCAAATATGGATCCCTGTAGATAAATCTGGACAACGATGTGTTTTTAATTATGAAACAACTATTAAGTCATTTTAAAAAATCATACCTACCCAGTTAAATGCGTTATTCTGTAATGGTTTCTTGAATTTACGCGAATGTTACAAATTGAAATAAAACGAATTCTTACGGATTTTATCGCGGATTTGATTTAATTTTTAAATTTTTTCGATTTCCCGACGATTCGATCACTTTACAGTTTTCGTGGTCACGGGGCGGACTGACGTATTAGTCACTGTTACAATACTTAGTGACTGTTACAATTTAACAACCCTTAATTTACAATTATTAAATTAAAAAGTTAATCGGATCTCAAAAACCAATTAACAATTAACTCTTTCTTCTAAAACTTCTTTAGAACCAGTAAATATCCTATTGCACTCCATAATAAATCATTATCCGAAATATAACATCATTATTTTAATAAGTTCGAGAGTAATAAGAGAAATCCGTAACGTAGCCCATTGTTTTATTTGCCCGTTATATTTAGTAGATTTACAAAATAACTTGTTTAATATGATTATAATGAGATGCAGTATACATTATTTTAATTGTATTGCAAAATATGAACAGACTGATGCTTATAAAAAACAGCTGCTGATAATTATTTTTTTATAATTTCGCTTAATATTCATATTTTGATAGCTATATAGAATTATTTTATTTATTTGTTTACTAAAAAGATTCCCCACAAGGAATACACATTACATTAATATAACAATCGTGTTTTCTCGGTTGCAGAAAATCACAATAAGCTCAACGAATTTTTCATTATTTTAATTAAATTTTGGCTTTTAAACGGTTTCTATGCGAAACGCCTATACATTTGCCATAAATAAACTAAATTTTAAAACTACGTACATACCTTTTAACACGCAGTTGAACAAAAAACACGAGTAACAGCTAAACACTCTTCATAACTTCGGGAGCAACTTTTTCAAATTTCCTCGCGTTCAACCCGCGCGGGAAAGTTGCAGACAACTGATAGAAACCGCGCCAAAACTGCGCTACTTACGCACTATTACGACCAATCACAGCGCCCCGACGCCTCCGCGCGAAACATAACCCACCAATCACGTCAAAGGGGAACACTCAAAAACTTAAATAGGTTTTTCATGTTGACACTTTTGAAAACGAGTTGGTATTATTGGAAAGATATGGCGGCCGATGATTGTAAGGCCTTTGGTGATTAACTAGAATCGTGGGATGTGAGATAACAATAAAAGCACCGCTTTTTGATATTATATTGTCCATTCAGAAACGCCTACTAATGTGTTATCTATTACAAGGATTATTAAGGATTAATTGTGCATTATGCCTAATAGGTAAAGGCGGCTACAAACTGCCAGCCCCAACATTATAACGGTTAAAAGGTTGATAAAAAAATACGATCTATGATATATATGTGCTACCGATTAGTGTTTTTTATTTTTCAAAATTATAGACACTAAAACGTACCTACCACTAGCTAATACACAGAAATTGACATTATTGGGTAATATTGTAGAGACTTAATTATAATGTTAATTATAAACAATAACTAGAACGGCCAGTGACCTTTGTAGCGACATTCTCTTGAATAAAACAATGCTACTATTTGCTATAATCCGACATTCAATATTCTCTTTGAATTAAATTAACTAGGTACCTAATAATTAATTTTAAACGTTGTGATTCCTCCTTTGATTACAGTTGGACAAAATTATAAAAGGTATAAATAGTTTAATTTGAATAAAAAAAAGACACACGTGAAATAATCAGGGCAAAGAAAGGCAGGTGTGATTAAAAAAAAATAAAGCTCAGTATCTAGTTTTTTTTTTTTGATTGTTAAGAACCTACGCAAACATTTGCTCAATGTCTGACTCTTTAGACTACTCTAAAGAAAAAAAAGAAACTGGCCCTAAATTTATACTCATATACCTACGTATATGAGTATACATTTAGGCCAGTGTCATTACAATGGTATTTCACCACACCAACGATATAACAAACGACGACACGATGCTCATCTGAAATTCATTCTCTTTTTTAATTATTAATGATTATTCTTCTCCATAAAATAAATATTTTTTTTTGGAATTTAAACTTCATAATAATTAATATAATTTCGAGCCGATATGTTATCTTTGATGATTAAGAAAGCCACAAAATGAAAAATCAAAGCTATTTTTTTACCAAACGCATTGGTTGAACTGTAAGTGTGTTCAATGGGTACTTTTGTTCAAATTATCCAGTGGAGACGATGCACATAACATGACCGCAGAAATTAACATTCACCTACAAAATGGACAGATTGGTAAATATCTTAAGTACATTACTGAATGTAAGCCGCTACTAAAGGTTGCTCTGAATATATTTTACTAGGATTTATACATCAATATTATATACGTAATCCTTGAAAGGGTAGGTAGAGTTGTCATTTGTACCACATGTAATTTGAAACATATATTTTCAGTCCAATATCCCTACTAATATTATAAATGCGAAAGTGTGTATGTATGTTCCGTTTTCACGCTAAAACGGCTGAACCAATTTTGATGAAATTTAACATAAGTAGACTGGGCCATGGAGACGGAAGTAGGCTACTTTTTATCCCGAAAAAAATGTATTGTTCCCGTGGGATAAGTCAGGAATTCAAATATACTTATTTGCTACTCTTTAAAATAAGAATGGATGGCACGGGACAGGAGAGAACAGGATTGCATGCTTTTTGTCACCGGACAGAATGATATAACGGAACGAGACGGGATGTGAAAAGCAATATAGTTGACGGCGGTCACATTGACTTTGAATATACAACAGTAAATACGAAAATAATATGTGTTTAATGTGTATGGGACTCAGAAACCAGCTGCATCCGGGAACCCGCCCCGCTAGTATTATATAATATGAGTCTATTACCATGACAGCAAAATATCTCGAGGATTTCATAAAAAAACTTTCTAAGCCGAAGAGTCTGACAAGGTGGATTGTCCAACTTCATCCCACGCACAAGCAGCCATCAGGATGTGGAATGATCTAACTTCCGAGGTTCTCCCGAAAGACAACATCAGGGAAATCCTAAAAAAAGGAGTGGAAAACTTCTTACAGGGTAGAACATGCGCGAGTGAACCCTCTGGGGTTGCAGACGTCCATATGATAAGGTAATTGCTTGGATAAACCATCAGGCGGATGTAAGCTTGTCTGCTACCTTGATGGCTTAAATAAAAACTCCGGTCTTTGAATAAAAGTCGGGACCTCACGGTTCTCAGCCCAAACATAGACAACCTCTGCGGTGCAGTTGGTTGTACGCCGGCTGTGAAATGAGAGGCCGCGGGTTCAATCCGCGCATCGAAATAAATATTTGTGTGAATTACAAGTATTTGTTTCCAGTTTGGGTGTTTGTGAGACTGAAAAGTCTCTCGTAGCTCCTGATGCCCACGACACAAGACTTCGTCTTAGTGTGCAGTCAAGACTATGTACATATGTGACTGTTGGATGTATTTATTTATTTTATTTATAGACACTTGATGAATTGGCTACTTCATTCAGCGTGAATGAGCAGGCTCGTCCGTGGTGGTACCACCGTCTCACAGAAGATCGACGTGAAGCGACAGCTTTGTTGTCACGTTTCGTTCAGTGAGTAAGACGGCTGGATGCCCAATACCCCTTTCCCTTCCCATCCTTTTTTCTTCCCGCTCCCCTCCCGATCTTATGGGCCGGCAACACATCCACGACCGATAGCGTTATGAATGTTCATGGGCAAAATGAAAATAATTTATTGAATCCATTAAAATGTTCAACTTTATTTAGATTCAGTCATGTTTTTTGTACCACCTGGTTCGGAAAGCGGTTATCACTAGAGAAGAACGGGCAAGAAACTCTAGTGTAGCTCTTTTCAAACCAGTTTACAATACCGTGATTATTACAAACGTTACAAGTTGGTTTAAATCAGAAAAGTGATCACTCACCATCAGGTGACCTGCTTGCTCGCTTGCCGGACTTATGCTATAAAAAAAACCACGTCGCGTGTTTATTTTGGGCGAGAACATTGCAACAGTCAGTTGCATCGTTCATTTTATTCCATTTGAACAAATAAAACATCGTCTGCAATAAAGTTGGTTCGTGACGTTTCCTGTTCGTTTTGCGGTGCGTTTTTATCTGGAAGTTTGTCGGGTGACTAATGTATAGTTGTAACGTTATGATTTATACTTGACTCACTGTCATGTTGTTGTAAATTACCACGCTGTTGTTTTAAGGGTTATTTAAGTGGTGTAGGTTTAATGGGGTAGTTAGGATTATTTTCGAAAGAGCACTATTTCAAAGAATTATTTAAATGAAACTATCTGTATCAGCCCATATAGATATATACCATATATATCGATATCATATTGAGAGTACGATTTAAAGTGGTTAATCCATATACGAGTAGTCCACCACGCTGGTTTAATGCGGGTTGGCGGACTTTACATACCATAGAAATTTATACAAATCGCTTTGGTATGCAGGTTTCCTCGCGATGTTTTCCTTCACCGTTATAGTACGTGGTGCTTGACTATCAATTCAAACATGACTCCGAAAAGTCATGGGTGTGCCCTGGGATTTGAATCCGCGACCACCGTGAACGTGTTAGCAGCCGCATTTGGTCCGTTTACCAACAGGCCACCACGCACGCTCGCCCGCATATGCACGATACAAGGCTTAACTGACCTTAATGTGGTTAGTATACATATGTGACTGCTGCATGTAATCACCTTTGGTAATTTCTTAAAATAAGAAAAGTGGCGCCACTGTATTTACTTTAAATTACAATTGGAATGATTGCCTCAACCTAGGTGGTAGCATTGTCTCGGAAAACAGATTTGAAGCGACGGCTTTGCTTTCGTATTTCCATCGGTGAGTGAGATTGCCGGAGACCCAATATCCCGTTCATCGATCCTTTGTCCTTCATCTTTCCCTCCCACTTTAAAAGCCAGCAACACACCTAAGGTCTAAAGGTAGCAGACCTCCATAGGCGACGGTTATCACTTACTATCAGGGGAACTGTTTATTGGCTTGCCGGGCATATGCAATAAAAAAAGTAACCGAAGCTTCTTCTCCGTGAAAAAAGGTTATAATCAAAATAAACACGCTCGTGTTTTGTCAGATAATCAGATATATTGGACATGCAAGACGAATTTAAACAAAACCATTGGCTCAATTTTTCAAATTTTGAAATCCGTTCATTCGATCGTTTCGTATAGTCAGCATTTATATACAGATACAACACTGTTCCGACGAGTTGTAAAAATAATTCTTTCAAAAAATCTTCCGTATATCTTAACGTTAACCTTAATATGCTTCATTATTTTTTGCTGAAGATAGGCTGGATTCACTTGCTGCAACAAACTTTTACTTACGTTACTACTGCGTACTCAGCGACCCAAAGTGGATTTTGACCTCCGAAACGAGAATCCTATGAAATAAAAAAAATCTATACGTATGGACCATCCTCTCGAATCACTCTATCTATTGACAAAAACTGCATTGAAATCCGATGCCTAGTTTGCAAGATGCAAGCTTTCATATGTATACAGGGTGAATTTTTTAAGTGGGTGTGGATTGCCAAATCCGAAACTACGAGATACAGCAAAAACTACTCAAAGGGGTCACGAGCCCGATTTTGATGCCAACTAATACTGCATAGGTACTTGTTTTTCTTTCAAATCAATATTCCTACCGAGGAATTGAACCTAGAACCTGATGATTGAATAAAGCATATGCTGTATTATTACACCTTTTGATAATGTTTCTAGGGAGGATATTTTCTGGGGAATAATGACATACGCGTTACGACAAACTAAGGGAGGAGGTTATTTTGTGCAAAATATTATTTTTCCTGAGATAGGGGTTGAGCTTATCCCCATAACGAGCACAAAATCCAGTCCTGTGCAAATCTAAAGAAGCTCGTCTAATAAAAATTCTAGTAAAAGCTACCTGTACAAGTTGTTACTAGACCATAGAGGCAGTAAAACACAAGGACTCATTATTACTCTACCATTTACCAGGTGTCCACCATTATCATCGTAGTAATTGACACTGGATGTGACAACGCGTCGTGGGTGCCCGCTCAACCGAGCCTCTATAATTGAACACTCATTATCTACTCCGATTGTGTTTTGATTGGACGATAGTGTAGCAAGTCTTCATTTTCTTCATTGTCTATGCGTTTACTAAATAATTTTGCGATTGTGAGTTCTGTTTTGAATATCTCGACCATTGAAGATTTTATTTTTCTTTACCCTAGTATTTTTAATTTTTATTCAAGTTTGGCCTCTCCTAATGATTTCTACAGTGACCTGTTGGAGGCAGCCTGCATCTAGCGACGTTCCGCGACCTTTACCCTAATCATTAGGCGAGGCCTATGTTCAGCAGTGGACTTCCTTTGGCTGATGGATTGGATTGGATTCAAGTTTGGCAATATGCAAACTGTATGTGATGGCAAGTGCAAGTAATGAAAAAAATGTTCAGAGTTCTCTAGATAGAGAATTGATAGGCAATAGACATTTATCTCTTGCTGTCCGACTCCATCATGCGGGCTAACACGTTAGGCCGCGACGGATGGATTAAGCATTATAGAAACGAAGTAATATAGGCGGATAAAGCATTCTTCAAGGAGAAATGGAGTACTTATTTACATATACTATGCCTACCAACATTAAGCCACATCCAAGCGTTTACTTTACCAAAAACATCAATAACATTTTAATTCGTATTTCGTGGCTATTTCCATAAATTATAATTAATAACAAACGACATGATACTTCGATTTGCTTCAAAAAGTAGGTAGCCCATACCTGACCCAAAAAATCCTATTCCAAATTACCGCAAAACAAATACAATACACCCCAAAACCTATAGTATACCGTCAACAAATAAAACAGGAAAGTGGGGTTATTTCGAGACAATACGTCCTGCAATCCGGCGTCCTGCAAACAACCCAACTATTTGTTGTCCACTGCAGCCACGAATTAATTCTACTGTGTAAACTTCACAGTGTAATTGCTACACTGTCTATAGCGCTCGCGGAAGCCCGCGGTTAGAATGCTCTGTTAACAATTATTTATATCTTATCTATAGATATTGGCGTGTCTGATCATCAACAAGCCACTATACACTTTTCACGGTTCACGGTGGTCGAAGGTGCAAATCCCAAGGCATACCTGACTTTGAGTCATATGTGTATTGATGGTGAATCACAACGAAATATAGCGGTAAAGGAAAACATCGTGAGGAAACCTGCATACATAGCAATTTGTAAGAACTTCTCTGGTATGCAAAGCGCACCAACCCGCACTAAGCCAGCGTGGTGGACTATACGGTCTAACCCTCTCAATCGTGCTCTCAATTGTTAAAAGATGCCCATGCCCTGCAGAAAGACTTATATGGGCTGATACAAAGTTATACTGGGTTGTTTGGTTTTGCTACTGTTCATGAGAGGTAGTATCATTTACCATCAGGCGAATGGCATGCTGGTCTCGCTATCATTGCAATAAAAAAATACAGACAGAAAATAAAAAAGCAAGAACAATAATGAGATAATATACCCGCTGAAGGAAAACATCGTGAGGAAACCTGCATACCGTAGCGATTTTAAAGAATTTCTACGGTATGTAAGTCCGCCAACCCGCACTAGGCCAGCGTTGTGGACTATATGGCTTAACCACTCTCAATCGTACTCTCGATTGTAGAGGAGGCCCGTGCGCTGCAGTGGGTCGTATATGGGCTGATACAAAAATATATATATATATATATATACCCGCTGTAGTTGAAATCCTTTCTCACCCCAACAGAATGTTTCGTGTTAACGGGACGTGTTCTTGTATCCTCAACTTAGTATGTATCCTTTGAGATGCATTAAGTAATGTAACTTGCTATTTAATTAAGTTTGTCTATAAGTTCCTAAAGTTATTTATTAGGTAAATATACTAGACTGTAACTATTCAGCCGTGGACTTGTGGGTTAGAACAATAATCAAAAATGTTGTATATTCTCGTCCCGTAACATTCTTTTTTCTTTCACCACGCAATATATCTAACTTCTGGAATTAATACCTTACCTCGGTGTTTGTCGATTCAATCCAAACCAATCCAATCCATCAGCCAAAGGAAGTCCACTGCTGAACATAGGCCTCTATGCCTAATGATTCTAGGCCTAATGATTTCCACAGTGATCTGTTGGAGGCAGCCTGCATCCAGCGACGTCCCGTTTGCTAAGACATGTCTTTCTTTAGACAAATCATACTAAAAATATTCATGACACAGTGTATTGTCTGTGTTCCTTCACTTCCTGATGTACAGATTACTGAATTACAAGTTAGATAGAGCTATCGCCAACGTCCATACCACGTTGAACACACCGGTTCTCGTCCGATCACCGAAGTTAAGCAACGTCGGGCGCGGTCAGTACTTGGATGGGGGGTGGCCGAGGTAAAGGGCTTTCATGATGAAAAGTAAGTAATCATACACGGTTACGCTACTTTCAGTGAAATTAGTCAAGTTTTTGTTCCTCTTGATAAATTTCGTTTGTGGGGATCGAATCCACGACCTTCAGGTTACACACGCAGCATATAGACGAATAAAGCGGTAATTAAATAGTTATAACATTTTCTTACACATATCTTCATACAGTCTTATTCATATACAGAATTAAAGCCTATTTTAGTAATTAGTTATCGAATGTTTTGTCCCTTTCGAATGACTTTTGAATTCAGTTTGAGCGAAGAAGACAAAACACTCGATAACTAAAAAAGATTTATAAACTGTCTATGAATAAGGGCGATTACGTTTACTCTGCCTTAATGTTAATATTACCCCATTTATTTTTTACCCCAATGATGTGATAATACTGTCACATATTCGTGGGCGGTGATTTATTAGTGGCTTTAAATAACCATTCTACACAAGAAACTTTTAATAAGAGTATACGCAAATACTTTCACAAAGTAAACCTGGCTAAAAATATTGTTATAATAACTTCTTCATTCTTATGTACTGAATAAAAAACTAAAGGTAAACAGTAAAGTAATACTGCTAGCCTTAAATGGTTTAGTCTTTCTATGTAATCTGAACTCCGCCAACCCGTTACAGGCCTAAGTGATTTTGGATCACTCTTTATCTGTATCTCTATCAGCCCATATACTTCCCACTGAAGGGCACGGGCCTCCTCTACAATCGAGAGTACGATTGAGAGGGGTTAGGCCATATAGACCACCACGCTGGCCTAGTGCGGGTTTACGGACTTTACATACCACAGATTTGTTTACAAACTGCTACGGCATGCAGGTTTCCTCACGATGTTTTCCTTCAACGTTATAACGCGTGGTGATTGACTATCAATACACACATGACTCTGAAAAGTTAGAGGTGTGCCCTGGGATTTGAACGCGCGACCACCGTGACCGTGTGGGTAGTCGCGTATGGTCTGTTACCAACAGGCCACGTACTCTTTACTGAACCTTTAATTGTAAAGTTTAATGGTATGTTATACTTATAAGTTAAAACATCGCAACAAAGGTTAGGTCAAAAGTACCATGAACCGACGAGAATGCATGAAGAGGTTGATGAAAGTGGATGAAGCGAAAGTATTATGTCAAAATCTAGAAAGTGGTGATCCATAGTATCTGCCCCAATGAAATACAGACGTGACGATTATACAGGGAACGCATGAAAATGGCGCACTCGCTCAGTTGAATACAAGGGCATAATATTAATATGATAATAAAGAAATAATATTTGGAAAATACCTATATTCGTTTTGGAGTTATGACCTTATAAAGTTTAAGAATTACCACCACCTTTTCGAATAAAAGCGGTTGGGATGGGTAAAGCACAAGATTTTATCTCATACGTATTTTTTAGCTTCGTCGTTTATTAAATAGTTAACGAAATAACAGTGAAAATCATTTTGAACAACAAAACTTTCATAGACTTCGACTTAACATTTGTTACAGAGGTACATTATAGGTATCTATTTGACGTAATACGTTAAGGGGAAGCACGTGTGTTGGTAATTGTAAATTTCTCGGCATCTTTGTTATTATCAGACTAAGCTATGAAAATGCATTTTAATTTAGACGTAATCACGATTTACTAAAATGTATATTAGCAAGTGTGCTATTTTTTGCGCATCCTGTATATGTATGTAACATATAGATATAGACTTTAGAGTATTAGTCACTTTATTAAGCACAATTCATAATCGGCATGCTTAGAACAATATAATAGGCAAACAAATTATAAACCATGTATAACTTACGTCAGAACTTAGACCCCAAACTGATGCGCAATGCATGCAGCTAAATCTAATTATCAAGTTTTCGATCATGTTAACGGAATAATCCTATTGCTTTTAGATTATGTTCATCGGCTAAGAAACTTTCGCCCGCAGCGCCGTATTCCTCACGTACGTAATTTGGCTTTATTTCCAACGAGCTTGCATTAAACTATTAAGCTTTAATACTAACTTTTATATCCAATATAACAAGGAAGTGAAGTACGGAAGGTGCTCTGAAGTTGATTGCTCACGATGTGCGTTCTCACTAGTCTCATTTATCGTAAGCCTTGGCATAAATAAAATTTGTAATTTTTAAGAAGGAAGTCAAGAACGAATTAAAATCACAATACCTATTTGTGTTGACCAGCGTTTGGCAAACTGTAGGTGGAATATTAAGTGGGAACTGAATAGATATAGAGGAGTCCTCCTCTCCCAAATGTTGAGCTACGATCAACAGAACCTACATTGGATATATCCAATTCACTGCGACAAAAGTAACTAAAATTGAAGTTGATGTAATGACAGCTGTAACGGCAAAAAATGGGAAAAAAAAATACACCCTTCGCACTAAAATTACAGTTTTTTAAGGTATTTAAATTTTTATTGCAATTAAATGCTTACCAATACTTTTATTCCTCGTTTACAGGCAAAATGTGAGTCTTGGCAGGTTTTGTTAAGTGGACCCGAGCCCGATCAACTTTGAGAATCACTATGTTAGTCACATGACTCAGTCGCAGGAAGTCATCAGAATTTCTAAATTGTCTCTCCCCGAAGAATTCATTATTGACCATGTTTTGTGTAAAAATCGAGCGATTATCGTGTGTGGTCAATGGATACTTTATTTATATAGCAAATTACTTATAAATTAATGCCAAATTATAACGAGTACTTTTCTAAGCCTGTCTTTATGAATACATAAATGTAACTTAAGATTCAACAGACAATTTATATCCTGACATGAGAAATATTTTTTATCATATTCGGCAGCCTTCGTTGCGCAATGGGTTAGATGCCGCGCCGCCGGCTGTGAAATGGAAGGACGCGATTGTGAAATTAAACCAATAGTGTGATCTTTGGAGTTTTGGTCGAGAAACGGAGCAAGGCGTGGGCGGTAACCCCCTAAATTGGCGACTAAAGAGCTTTGCTAAAGAGCCTAAAGCCATCTAGTGTCTTTTCTAAGCCCTTATGCTTAGTTTTCATAGTGAAAAGTTCACTATGAACTTATGAGCTTATACCATGCAACCTTACAAAACAAAAACTACTTGCATTAACCGTAAGATGGCACCACAGTCTATGCTTAGCCATACAATTTATCATAATAGCATTCAAAAACAAATAAAATGCTAACAACTCTTAAATAAATATATTTATAAAGTAAATTCAATAAAATAAAAGAAGAACCAACAGATACTTTTTTATGCTTGAAATAATTATCACTTTTGTAATCTGTGCTCTGTGTTGTAAAAGGAGGCGTCCTGTCAAATATAGGCGGCTTTATTTATTGTTATTGTTGGGATATAAGAACAAATAGTTTCGAAACAAGGCATTAATTTCAAACTACGTGTGTATTTCCGCTCAAGTGAGTATTTCATGCAATCTATTTCCCGTAGTTATCTAAAATTAACCACAAACAATTTGTAGGTTATGTTTTAAATATTTCATTCCGCTTTCGTAATGGAAACTCATGTCTCATGTGATTATGGTGAATTAAGGCTACAATTTAATTATAATCCATATCTATAAGATTATCAAATTAATATTTTCGCTTATTAATCGTGCCGGCATTCATTCCGCTTTCAATTTTTGGATTGAAAGTGCTGCGGTTTTTGACAACAGGTCGAATTGTTTGAATTTATAATATCGATTTATCGCAGTGGATCAATGTTTATACTTTTTTATATTAATTATTTGTGGAAAATGTTGTGCAAATCCATGAAAACATTTAACAAAAATCTTGCAGAATGTCGAAAGAGACCGAAGCGCCGTTGCCCGAAGGATGGGAAATGCGGACAAGCCGCTCCACCGGGATGACCTATTTCCTCAACACATACACTAAGAAGTCCCAGTGGGAACGTCCCGAAGCCCCTGCCGATCCTGGGGAGATCCGTTGCAGCCACATCCTGGTAAAACACGCTGAGAGTCGTCGACCATCGTCCTGGCGTGAAGAACATATCACTAGGACTAAAGAAGAAGCCATGGACATCCTTAAAGGCTACCGTAAACAAATAGTTTCAAATGATGCTTCATTTGTTGATGTTGCAACAAAATACTCTGATTGCTCATCAGCGAAACGTGGCGGAGACTTGGGCATGTTTGGTAGGGGTCAAATGCAACAGCCGTTTGAGGAGGAAGCGTTCAAGTTGAAGCTCGGACAGCTAAGCAAGCCTATTGAGACTGAATCTGGATACCATATTATTTTAAGAACAGTTTAATTATCCATTCTCTCACTAAGTACTAGGATACATAATTGTAAGAAATTATGTGTTTGCTTTGTTCATTTGAAATGCTTCAACTAAATTGTCTCTCGAGATATTTTTCTATGATACTATTAAAATAAGTATAGTATTCCTATCTATCTGTTTAGCCATTTACGACCTTATTCATAGAAAGTTTTAAATCCCATTTTAGTTATTGAATGTTTTGTCTTCTTCGCTCAAACTGAACTCAAAATTTTTTAGAAAAAGACAAAATGTTTGATAACTAATATAGGTTTAAAAACTGTCTACGAATAAGCCCATTAGTGTTCAAAATGTATACCAAAACTTCTATCAAGTCTTCTATTTTTGATACTGTAAGTTGTTTTTGTCAGTCCTTGTGTTAATATTACTTAAGTTTTGTATGAGAGGTAACTATTATTTGCATATTGTAACTATCATAAGATCATAAGATCCAAAATAATTATTTAATATTCTTTGCATACATAACTTTGTTTATTTAGTGTAAAAATGTGAAATCAGCAGCAAAAACCACAAGTCCAAAATATTCTTTAAAATAACCATAATTAATATTCAGGTTGTTGATGTTGATATTAAGTCTGATATTTAGAAAGAATTTTGGAAATAAAATTCTCAGTGAAATGGTCATATCTATCAAATTATTTGTGACATCAACCATTCGGGTAGTACAGAGACTTGGTCTTTCTGTCGCATTTTTCAATATCATTGTAATATTACATGCTTAGGATTAAAGTGATTGTAATTAAATGGATTTTAAATGAGGTGACACTTAGCTGTAATTATTATTAACCGAATTCATTTAATAACACCATCTCTTACTTTGTGTGTCTATATTAGTAGATGATTCTGATTCTATTGATTCTATACTTATTTTTTGTTATAAAAATGGAATAGTAATTAATATGTGACACTTGTCCAAATAAACAGCTAAAATTTTTTTTGCACAAAATATTTTGGCATGTCACCAGCAAAACTTGTGTTTTGATGTATTTTTAATACTAACAGCCTTATTCATAGTCAATTTATAAACCTATTTCAGTTATCAAATGTTTTGTCCTTTTACTACCTTTCAATTCAGTATGAATGAAGAAGACAAAATTTTCGACAAGTAAAATAGGTTTATGAAATGACAATGAATAAGGTGCTAAGCATGTAATGTATTTAATGGATGTTTTATGACATTTTCTTGATTTGTGTTTTATCAGTTGTTTGTGTTGTGCACCAATACATTTTGTATTGAAGAGTTGTGGGGTAAAATAAACACTTTTCACAATTTAATTGTTTTATTCTCAATAGCCTTAGTTCACCATAAAATGGCGGAATGAGACGCGTGTGCGACTAAATACATGACTAACATCAAACTAACATTATAGCACTAGTTTAACAATATCGTACCGTCAGTACTGTCTCTGCCAAACCCAGCCAATTTGACAGAGACATATTTTTTTGTTTTTTTTCTTCCAAATGTTTTGTATATGGCACTTACCCTAAATGATCTACATATTGAAATGGAAAAAATTTGGACTCAACAATGTCTTAAATAAAATGACTTGAACTTTACAAAGCCTTTGTCGCGTGGATGTCTTTGTCTTGGCTGTTCCTGATGAGGAGGATCGTGTCCAGGGTAGAGTCTTTGATGTTCTGCGGGGCGGGGGTCCAGATGGGCCCGATTATTGGCGGTGATCGCTTGCCTCCCCATACGCTGAATTTCACCTTCCTCTTACCGTCCTTTTTCAAGTTCACGTCCAAGTAGGGGTGGCCGGGTTTGAAGATTTTCGGCAGGGACTCAACGAAAGCCTTGAAGGGAAGTGCTTCGCGGATCGTTCGCTCGTCCAGCTTAGTGCTCAAAGCTAGTATTTTAATCGGATGGCGTTTGTCTACATTGGGAATGAACTGGAACCCAGCGACGTCGAACTTATCGTTTGCAGGCGAGTAGTTGGATACGATGCGAGTCAGTTCGGGGATCGAAGTGGAAAATATGATTTTAGAGCTCTTGCTTCCCGGTTTCAGGACCATTTGACCGCTGCGCTTGCCACCCCAGGGACTGAAGCGGACTCGTTTCGGCATAGTCGGCTCGCGGATAGACGACGCTCGTTTCCAAGTCCACATGTGCTCGATACTTGGCTTGTCTCGTTTACCACCCCAAGGACTGAAGCTTTTCTTTTCCATATTGTCCAGTAACTCGGTAGCATTCTCATCAGCATTTCCAGTGTATCCGATTAAAAACGGACTGCCGTTCTGATCTTCGTTGCGAAAATACAGAGTCTTGTCGCTGTCAACCAAGTTTGGTAGCCAATTTCTGTTCTTGCCTTCTTCTTTGTCTTCGGCAGTTCTTCTCTTCCTCTGCACTTCTTCTTCGTGGTTGTAGTACTGGTTGTCGTTGGCGGGTTCGGGCACGGTCTCGAAGTCGTTGCGCGTGGCCGGCATGTTGAAGTAATTTACATAGGGCAGCGGGTATTGGAGCACGGAGTCTAGTGGGTCGAGGATGGAGTCGGCGCCGGGCCCTCCGGTGTTGATGTACTGCAGGCTGACTGTCCCCAGCCAGGAGAGCGTGATCACGAGCCAGTGGTGCGACATGGTTCTGCGAACAATGGTAGGATTCAATATTTGATCAATCAGGCAAGATAGGCGGCCATTATATGTGTATATTTGAGATTTATTCATTTGTTTTGTTAACAAACTTTTGAGTCATCGTTATGTTCAAGTAAATGGGTGTTATTTTTCTATCAAAAATACCGATTGAAAAAATTTAAATTGCATTAGTTTTTAGTACAAAGCTATTCTAAATAATTTTATCATGTTTTCCTTTGGTGTTAAATAACCCCAAAGATATTTTAAGTTACATAAATTATACGTATTCTAAAATGACTTGGAAATAAATCCATCCATCAGCCAAAGCAAGTCCACTGGTGAACATAGGCTTCTCCCAATTATTTCCACAGTGACCTGTTGGAGGCAGCCTGCATCCAGCGACGTCCCGCGACCTTTACCAGGTCGTCTGACCACATTGTGGGTGGACGTCCTACGCTGCGCTTTCCGCTACGTGGCCTCCAATTGAGAACTTTTTGGCCCCATCAGCCATCAGTTCTCCGCGCTATGTGCCCCGCCCATTACCACTTCAACTTACTGATCCGCTGGGCTATGTCGGTTACTTTAGTTTTCCTACGGATCTCCTCATTCCTGATTCGATCTCGTAAGGATATCCCGAAACGAATTAATAGTTTAAGCTAGTTTGGGTATCTTTTCAAGCATACCTAAAAGGATTTATGTAGTTCGCACTAGTGACGTCACAGAAGTTTTACTGCGACGCAAGGAAGTTTTAAAAAGATTTTAAGCAGCCAGAAAGTGTCGGGAACTATCTAGCGTCACACATAACTTTTCTAAAGAGATTCGCTTTATCAAGTTTATATTTATGTTTAGGTACTCAAATATGTCCCACGGCAGCAAACGAACCTACGGCTGAAATAGGTTGGGCTTTAGTCTCCCACGCTGGCCTAGTGCGGGTGTGCCGTCTCTATATAACTTTGAAAATTTTGTGTAAATCTTAGGCCTTGTGCAGGACTCCTCACGATGCTTTTCTTCACCGTCGAAGTGCATAGTAATTGTCTAACATTCATTGATGACTACCGAATAGTGAGAGATACATATGTGCCGGTATTCGAACCCGTGATACACAGTGCTCACGACCAATATATTCAAACCCAGTTCTTTCCTAATAGTTAATACATAGGACTACCATTGAAATATGTGGGCTACTGTGCTTCCCTGCTTACCCTTTATGCAATAAAGTAGAATACAAATCAATATAAGCGCGCGGTGCCCCGTTGGTAACGGACCAGACGCGGCTGCCAACATGTTCACGGTGTCGCTTTTCAAGTCCCAAGGCACACCTCTGGCTTTTCTGAGTCACGTGTCTATTGATAGTCAATCACCACGCACCATAACGATGAAGGAAAACATCGTGAAGCAACTTATATCTTCTGCTTAGGGTGCCTCTTCAGCGTTGAATGTTGGCTTTCAGCTTAAAATTACATACGATATGTAGTCCGTCAACCCGCACTAGGCCAGTGCGGTGAACTATATGGCCTAACCCCTCTCAATCGCACTCTCGATTGTAGAGAAGGTCCGTGCCCTGCGTGCCTGAACATTCGCTGTTTAAATAAATAAATGTATATTATGTTTCAGTGGGTGACCCTAGAATGTCGCGAATTATATAAAATAAATCGTCACATATTTACGTAGACGTACGCATTAAGTGAAAGTAAAAATAAATATTGTACATCTATTCTATTAATAATGTTTCTTAGAAACTAAACAGATGGACCCATTCTAGTCGTAGATTTCTGATCGCTTAACGAGGGAATTTTATTGACAGCGTTGATGGGCCGAATTCAGAAAGATATATTAAGCTTTATATTATTTTGATTCGATTTATTTGTAAGCATTTAAAGCGCTGCAACATTGGTGCTTATTTGCAACCACTACATAGTATAAAACAAAGTCGCTTCCCGCTGTCTGTCTGTCCCTATGTATGCTCAAATCTTTAAAACTACGCAACGGATTTTGATTTGTTTTTTGTAAGAGATAGAGTGATTAAAGGGGGAGGTTTATATGTACAATACATATACAGGGTGTCCCTGTGTGTACGAAAAATAACATGTATCTGGTGTGGAGTAGGATCAAAAACCATCTGCTTCCAAGCGAAGCTGGGACGGGCCGCTAGTATTTATATAAACACTAAAGAGCTGTTATAGTGACCCACGTTATTGCAGCACCTTTCAGCGTCAGCCTGTGTATGTTCCGTTTCTCTTTCTCTGTCTCCCTCTTCAGCCACGGGACATTCTTGCTGAACATAGGCCTCCACCGTGGATCACCACATCGACATGTTGGAAGCGACCAGCATCCAGCGACCTTAACCAGGTCGTCTGTCCACGTTGTGGATCGGCGTCCCTTTTAGATCGGTATAATTATGAATTGTGTCGACCAGGGACAAATAACTAACTCTGGCCTGTCCTTAATGTATGTAGTTTCCATTGCAGTTATAATTAGTTGCATTATAATTGATGCTGAACTAGTATAAAAAACCCGAATGCAAAGGCATGCATCATTTGCTTCCAAACTTGGTAATGTTTTAATTAATTAAAAACCTAAGAGGAATGTTTTATGCTTTTGTACTGCATAATTAATTATCAAAAGGAAGCTCAACGTTTTTATTTAATCCCAAATGAATTGAATAACTAATATTCATTAATGGCAGTGTTCGTAAAAGTTAGCACTCAACAGGTTTTTTCCAGAAACTCGATTGAGATGGAACGATACCAGATACCCTTTATATTTTGTATTCTTTTAGAGATGGTCCCGCCCTCACACTCTGTTTATACTTTAATTTGAAAAATCAAATATGACTAGACTCTGGAAATAATGTTATACATATTTTATAATTTATATCCTTTTCTTTTTTTTGTTTTGTTTCTTTGTTTTCTTTCTTTCTATTAATTCATTAATTTACTATTGTAATTAAGTTTTTGTCTGTAATATACTGTAAATACACTGTTGTAACGCCCCCTGTACTTATATAATTCTAGTCTATCCGTGGAAAATGTTGTTGATTTATTTACCTATCCATTGTTAATATAACTTTATCTTGTGTACAATTCTGTAATATACAATTGTTTGATTTCCCTAATAAACAAAATAAAAAATAAAAATAGACTGGCGTTGAAATTTGTTTCAAGGCATTAGAGACATCTGCCTACGCATTCGGAGATACAAGCAAAGGCATATTATAATAACATACATACATAAACTCACGCCTTTTTTCCCAGAAGGGGTAAGCAGAAGTTCTCCTGGTAGTAACAAGGCACACATATTTCGCCTTATCTGTTTCGTCCCAGGATGTGATAGAGGGCGAGCCTATCGCCATATCGGGCACAAATTCCTGACTCCGGGCTGATAATGAATAGAAAAATCCAATATCACTTTGCCTGACCCGGGATTCGAACCCGAGACCTCACTTTTGTAATCATACCCTAGTACAACTACGCCACCGAGGCAGTATAATAAAATTGCAATATACTTAGAAGTGACCCTTAATTCCAACCTGGAAAGCTTACAAACGTACATCACTAATGGTCAGCATTATGTTATAAGTATACAAACGAAAACATATGAGAATAATGAAATAATTAGCAGGTGTCCCAACAATCCTTACGTCCAGACTTTAAGAGATTTGTTTGTGTACGACTAATTGCGGGTTGATGTTAATTAATGTTTTCTTTACCCGCTGTTGAAACTATTATTCCCACAGGTGACGCGTTGTTAATTATTTCAAGCTTGGGTTCATACATTTTACAATTTGTAGTTATAGTAGCTTGCGTTTGAGTTAAATTTAAACACGTCCTTTTTAAGTGTTGACAAAGATGGCCTCAACATCGTCTAAGAAAGCATTAGTTCGATGTTATTTATAAGTACCGAGGTTCTGGCAAACATACTTCTGAATTCTTGGTATACTGGTATAGCCTTAGGCAAGGCGTTGATTGCCAGCCAGAGTTAGAATTATATTAAACCTTCTACCTACATGAAAGTTAGGGTACAGTCCTGAAAGCCGAATACTATAGAAAGTTCTCTGTGAATATTTTTGATGACATTTTGATGAAATAGGTATTTCATTGCCAAAAAGTGAAAAAACTTATCTGACGATTGAAAAATCGGACCCAAAAAAGCTAACCAACTGGCGAGGCAAAGGAATTTTTCCAATAAAGCCATAGATATCGCCCGCGCAAACAAGGCTGTATGGCCGTGCATTCATAGCCCTTTTACGCGTTTTGTTTATGCATTTTCGGAAGTCAGTGCACGCCGCGCGTCCTATTGTTCTACTTTCAGATGAATTTACACCGGTGCAGAGCTGAAACCATTGTTTTGGAAAGGCACGCGACACTTTGACGTGCACAACGCAATAAAATTGTTGGAATTGTTTAAGATCTATTGTGGCTCGTCTTTTATATGTGCAAATGTCATGCATGTTCGCGATGAAAAGGCAATTTAGTTTTTGGGTTCGGCGAACATGGTGTGATATGATCTCTGCGATAGCTAGTGGTAACTCACTTGGTGACGACTGGAGTTCAAAACTAAAGGTCACAGATTCAAATACGAAGCAAACCACTGACATTTCGCTTCTACGTGTATATCCGTAACTAGCTTCTGCCCGAAAAATTCATCTGCGTGATTAATTTACATACATACATAAACACACGCCTTTTTCCCAGAAGGGGTAGGCAGAGGTGCTACCAGAACACCCACGTTTCGCCTAGTATATTTCGTCCCACGATGTGATAGGGGGCGAGCCTATCACCATATCGGGCACAAATTCCTGACACCGGGCTGATAATGAGTAGAATAGTCCAATATCACTTTGCCCGACCCGGTATTCGAACCCGCGACCTCAGCTTTGCAATCATACCGTAGTACCACTACGCCACCGAGGCAGTCAACAAAAAGTAACAAATATATCGGAATTCCTTCTTCATCCCACCGGTACACTTCATTTTTCGAGATAAAAAGCCTAAGTAGTAAGTGTTAATCCATGGTGTTAGCTACTTCCATACCAAATTTCATCGAAATCCGTTAAGCCGTTTCTGAATTGATCGCGCACAATCGCATAGACAAACGGACAAAAATTCCAAAAATAATGTTTTGGCTTCTATTACGTTCATACAGTCCCCCCAAAAGAGTTTTTCTTAATTATCTACCATGTACAGACATCGATCAGTTACAAATTTGTATGTATATATACTGGTTTTCTTTAAGGGCAAAGAAACAATCGTAATAGTTTTCCACAAAAATTATGAAAACAACCTACTTCTGCATTAATATTTTTTTGTAACATGGCTGAATAGTCGTGATTCCAACCGCTGTATTGTATTGTATTGTATTGTATCAGCGTCGTCGTCGTATATGGATACGACCCACTGCAGGGCACGGGCTTCCTCTAAAATCGAGAGTACGATTGAGAGTGGTTAGCCATATAGTCCGCCACGCTGGCCTAGTGCGGGTTGGCGGACTTACATACCGTAGAAATTCTTTTAAAATCGCTACGGTATGCAGGTTTCCTCACGATGTTTTCCTTCACCGTTATAGTGCCAACCTCTGTAATAGTGGGAAGGGCAGGCAAAAGATTCCTCTGTTATACGAACTATATTGTATAGGAACCGTGAGACGATATTTTTTATGTCTCGTATCCTTTTTATGTAACCGATATGACTCTACATTGTACGTTTAATAAACTGTAAGACAAAGCTTACAATTTATTCCTTCAGGAAGACCGAGGGGATTAAATCAGTTTATTATGTGTTTGAGCATTCAAACACATAATAAATATATGCATATATATCAGTAAATTAAGTATGTGTTTTAACCGATTTCAAAATAAGGAGGATGTTCTCAATTGGACTGTATTTTTTTTATAAAAGCCTCTGTGGCTCAGTTGGTAAGACGCCAGCTTTAAAACGAAAGGCCGTGGATTCGATGCCCGTACCGAGACCAATCGTTGTGCGATCCATTTGTATTTGTGTCGAGTTTAGTTATTTGAGTGACCGAAACGTCCCGACCGAATCGGGTAGCTTTTATCACCCACAAAATATATATTTTAGTGTGGGATAAGAATTTTGTATGCGAATTTTGGACGTATTAAGTTACAGGGCATGTTGATAATCCCCATTTTTACACGTTGCTGGCTCATATTATTTAAATGTAAGTAACTACCAAATGCAGCACTGTGCCACAACAATTATATTTTCTATAAAAGTGCGTGCTGGCATGTTGGTAATGCACCGGACACGATCTCCGAAACGGCGATCGGCGGGTTCGAATCTTAATGCATACCTATGAATTTTTGGTCATGTGTCAGTCAATTACTACGCACTTTAACTATGAAAGCGAACAACGCGAGGAAACCTGCATGCCACAGAGATTGTTAATCAACCTCCAATAGATCAGCGAGGTTTACTGTGGCCTATAACCCCTCTCAGTTGTAGTAGAAGCTTTTGGCATGCAGTGAGAAGTTGTTTGAGCTGAATTACTTATTATTAGAAGCGAAAAAATGATGATTTTTATTACTTATATACAAATATCTTCTGATATATCTCAAATCATATGTAAATCTATATACGTACGTTTGTCTTTATGTGTAAGATCACGCCCGTGTTCCTAAAAGGGTGAACAGAGATCACTAGTGTCATCTACTGTTTAGCAAATTTATTTTCGTCCTAACATGTGACAGGTGGCAAACTACCTCCACAGTAGGTTGAATTACCCACCACAAGACTTAAGTGATTTTAGTGTGGGGTCAGAACTATGTTTGTGACTGTTAGGTGTATTTATTTATTTTATTAACATTCATTAATTCTAAGTGTGGGCTACAAATTAGAGTTTTTCAAACAGAACAATTTACACAGTGAATTGTCCAACCTCAACATCGAAACCAGTACATTACAGTCCCTACCTACCACTAGATAAATCTAGTTCTAAGGGTCTTTACGGAATTATCTATCTTTGTAAGCGATTGGGTATATCATGATTTCTTAAAAGTCTGTGCTTCCGGCGGCGTCATGTGCCGGGTCGGTCACATCCCTGTAACATGGTTGGGGAGGCCCATGGCTGGCACATGCGTCATACTCGTGAACGAGTGCTGCTTGTGTGGACTGGTCTGTCCGATTTGCTTACATCGTAACCGATTAATAGATTACTTAAGGCTTTCACAATTATTCACGGCGTTGGAGAAACATAGTATACTGATTCTTCGTTCTGGGCTACTTCGTTTCACTCAGCCATATTAAAGATAGCGTAAACATGTTTGTATTAAAAATATATATTACTTGCATATTATAAAAAAATATTAATGAACTGCTCTGATTTAAACCAACTTGTAACTTTTTAATAATCACGATATTGTAAACTGGTTTTGAAAAGAGCATACTAGAGTTTCTTGCCCGTTCTTCTCTAGTGCAAATTGTTTTCCGAACCGGGTGGTAGATCAAAAAATGACTGAATCTACATAATGTTGAATATTATAATAGATTCAATAAATTATTTTTATTTTTATCTAAGGAAACGGGCTGTACTCAATATAATAACCCATTGCAAATTCATAAATTTCAATTATCTACGTGCAACGTGTATGAGCTGAGCCGGGAGGTCCTGGATTCTGATCCTGGATCCTAGGCCCGGGTAATTCAGATGGTGTGAATTTTCGGTTTGAAAATCCGAAATTATTAAGTTGCCAAGGACTGAAATTCTGGCGAAGTGTCAATGGCAGAAGAGACACTTGTGTCAACCCTTTCAGCTGTAAAGCGTGAATTTTAAACATGTAAATGCATTACTAAAATACCCATTTAATTTTCGTTCCACTCGAACGAAACGCAATTACGGAATTACTTATTAGAAAATCAATTCAATATTGCTGTACATTTTTCGTTAATTGTATCGAGTGTAAATTTATTGTATTACAACGTAAACTAGACTCAGGTGATGTTCTTTAAAATAATTGAGTTATTGATAGGCACAGATACAGTTATCGTGTTGGGCGAAAATATCCGCCATGTTTGTTCAAAAGTTTAAAATATTTCGACTGCGCTCTTTTCTATTTGATGACGCAACGAGTAAGTTCTGTTTCAATATTATTTTTCAGATCCGGCCTTGTGTACGAATTGATAATATGAAAAACGTTTCGGTTTCAAAATATTAAATGTGATTCAAATTAAATATTAGAGATTAATAAAGATTATATTTTAGATAAGTTTTGCCGATTGATAACTAGGAGTTTAATTAAATTTAGAACGGTTTTTTTTTATTTATATGAACTGAGGTCCGCCAAGCCGCACTATGCCTACGTAGATTATGGCCTAAACCGTCTCAATCATATTATCGGTAGTAGAGGAGACCCGTGCACTTTATTAAACCGTTTATGAGCTGAATTTTTATGTTAGGTTTTTTTTCACAAATATAAAATTAATAGAAGGCGGCGTATATTTAATTGATGGATATATATTATGTTTCGAAAAGGCACACAATTTGTATTATAAATATTCAATTTCACTCTTTTAATTTTACATTAGCATTGATATGATTTTAATTGATTTGCATTATTAATTTCACTGTGTAATTTTTACTTGACTTCATAAATCAGATAAAGATATATTTAAAATTTGTCAATTTATTTACCTCTAAAATATTTTATTTTAAAAAGTAATAAAGTTAAGTAATTGAATTTAGTTCTTTATTTTACAAATATTTGCAATAATCTCCTAGATACGGCAAACCGTAATATTGACAGAAATAAATATTTCATTTTTTAATGTAATTCTCACAAAATCAACCAACAAAAATTCCATAACCAATCACAAAAAAGAATTGACTTTAATTTTTAAAATTGGAACGCGAAGGAAACTCGACCCAAAATTGAAATAAAACGAATTCTTACGGATTTTATCGCGAATTTAATTTAATTTTAACATTTTTTAATTTCCCGACGTTTCGATCACTATTTTAATGTGTAACGTTCACGTAAATCCAAGAAACCATTTTTGACCCAAAAATTTTGACATCTATGTCGAGTTACACTGAAATCTGCGATAGAGCCATTTAAAAAAAAATTAATTGTGTTACACTGTGATAATACTTTAACAAGTTGTGGACTTACCTCAGTTACACAGCATAGGTAATCTTCACAGATCACTAAGCACAAAGTTTGCCTGTATCTCGTGACAGTTTGGGATGCTGTGATCACTGTGGCCCGATGTCGCCGCTTATATACGCAGGGCGCGCGTACTGCCGGCAAACAAAGTTAACGTACTTTAATGTACGTATGTTTTGATGAAATATGGTTATGGTTGTATGTATGTGTTTTGTTTCGGAAATGCGTCTTAAAGATTGTTGAATATTTTGAAGGAATTAATATGATATAGGATTTATAGTTTTTAAATAATTCAAATTTATTTATAGTGCTCAATGCATGGTTTTCGTGCAAATATGTAGTTTTTTGGAATTGTAGATATCAGAAACTACGGAGAATAAATAATAAATAACGCCCAACAGTCACATATATAGTCCTGACCCCACATATAATCAATTAAGTCTTGTGTCGTGGGTATCAGGAACTACGAGAGACTTTTCGGAATTACACACCCAGACCCGAAACGAATATCTGTGGACCGCACAAACATTTGTCTCGATTCGGGGATCGAACTCGCAGCCTCTCATTTCACAATCGGCGCCCAACTAACTGCACCACGGATGTTTTCGAATATTTAAGTCCCATAATACTTAGACTAAACACAATTACTTACTGGTTTACAAGCACTGCACCATTGTGGCCATTGTGGAAGATTTTTATGATTAAAAACCAATATAGAGCTTTTAGTTAATGGATTTTTTAAAGACTATTCTGATGACATAATATTGTTAAGCGCTGGATGTCACATTTGTTTTTTTTTTTCATATATTTATTGGTTTCCAACTGCTAATCGTTTTTTCTTTCTGATTAATGTGGGTTGAAGACAAGTGACCCTAAGAGACTCGCCGAGCTCCGGAGCTCGGTGTCAATTCTTTGCTTGCCACTGATGATCCTGGCTGACAGGAGTTGCAAGAGTGGGTGTGTGGGCAGGAAAGAAGAAAGTAAAAAAAGCATTGGATGGCATTGGCACTGTACTCATGTCATCCCCCGAGATATTAGATGTGCTTTGGCCAGTGACCACAGGATATAATGTTCTATAAACCAGAACACAGCTGTTCCTGCACTGACAGCTGCTTGACAGCAGAAATAGACATAGAACGTGATTTACTGTCTCGTGTTCTTTCTAAAATTATTTTTTATACCCAATTTTTATTGCATTGTTTAGACATTTTAAACTGAAAGTTGGAACTGGATATTTTTTTGGAAATATCTGTTTTAGGAGGTCTATTCATTTGACCCGCTCCATTTAAGACGGGATGTTATCCTCTACCACCACCGAGGCATTTCACCTGACTGCTTTATCCGGTAAATGCAATACAATTCTAACATTTATTCTAATAAATTACATGATGCGTTTGAAATGGTTACGCCTCATTTTCTCTACGCCTGTTGTTTTCATAGCCTGTGATTTTGTGTCTCCACTTTGGGACAATATATAGCTTATTGCAGTATAATTATACAATCCTGGAACCCAAGTGCGCAATCCTCTTTAATATATTTTTCATACGAAAGTTTTTTTTTGCTGACCGTACAGCGATGGTGTGGCCAACTGTTGAATTGCAATGGCCACCTCTCGTCGTTTCAAGACAAAATGTCTTGTTTTGTTATCCCGAGTTCATTAGTTTCAAAGCGTCACCTTTGGATGAAGTTTTTTAAAACGCGACATTTTCTAGTTTCCTAGTTTGTGAATGATCTTTGATGTGAGACTGTATTAGATGGTCGTACTAATTATAGCATTATTTCAAGGAATATAAGTAATGTTAATGCATAGTTTGGTACTAAACCATTTTAGTAATAAAAGTTGTGTTATGTTTAAAATTTTTAATGTTTTATTTTTCGACTGCCTCTCTGACGCAGTTATCTTACGGTACGATTACAAAGCCTAGAGGTCTCGGATCCTAATCCTGGGTTGGGGAAACTAATATTGGATGTTTCTATTCATTATCAGCCCGGGGTCAATAATTTGTGCCCGATATGGCGATAGGCTCGCCTCTTATCACATCTTGGGACAGAACATACAAAGCGAAACGTGGGTGTCGTGGTAGGACCTCTGCTTACCCCTTCTAAAAAGGCATGAGTTTGTGTGTGTATTGTTCTTATATACGTATAAAAATAATAATATTTTTACGTCTCACTGCTAAGCACAGGTTTTCTCAACTTAAGATAATTTTGAGCTTTGTAGTCCACTACGCTGGCCTACTGCTTGTCGACTTATCAATTACCATCATTGAAATTCTGTTATTTTATCTATTGAATGTTATTTAAACACCGTTATGGATGGCATTGGGCAATAATTAACTAAAAATACACACATAACTCTCAACAAGCTTTGCTATGTGTCCTGAGTTTGAATCTATGACGTCGTGTTTGGTAATGTGGTCTTCGTTCAACTCAGCTATCGCACAATTGAATTAAAACACTATACATTTTAGCTAAAACACTATTATAAACATTTTCTTGTTTCTGAATCGATGTCACAACAAAAACAATCTACTGACAAAAAACTGTCCTGAGACTCGTATCGCGATGCCTCGTTCCACAGCCGGCTTCACAGCCACTGAGCCATATTAACTTATTATTTACTAGTTCGCCTTATTGCAGATGTTTTTTGATTCCATTTCACACCAGATATATTTTATTTTTCGTACAAACTGGAATACCTGTATATGTATTATATATAAACCTTCCTCTTGAATCACTCTATCTATTAAAAAAATCGCATCATAATCCGTTGCGTAGTTTTAAAGATCTAAGCATACATAGGGACAGACAGACAGCGGGAAGCGACTTTGTTTTATACTATGTAGCGATTTACTTAGTATGCATGCATATATAATATTTACTTACATAGTTTACGCGTCACTAGGAATGATATAAAGGTTATTAGGCAAAGAGCTTGTAGTACCTTTCTGTCTTCCCGCCTTGTGTTATTTTCTTAAACTTCCGGAATAAAATACACCTCATGGTGAATGATTAGTGCAGTCTTTAACCGACTTAAAAAAAATCAACGATTACAAGTACATTGAAATTGATATTATTTGTTACTTTTTAGTGCGTTTTTAAGTGTTATTACTGAACATTTGCATTTTATAATGTTTTCTATTATTTTCTTATTAACAGTCATTCTAGAACGAATGCTGCCCAAATTATTGTTTTTTTTCTTTACGCGGTTGTCTGTAAGAGACTGCTTGAGCCATAGGCACGTCATTTGTACTACTTTTATCATGTTCTTTACAATCTGTTTATCTCTGGTATACAATAAAGTATTAAATAAACAAATAACAAGTATTTACGGCGTCTTTCTGAAAAATTAACGTGTTTAAGCGTGATGGAGTTAAAAATAATCTGGATTGAAACAATTTTTTGGGATACTAAGCTGTTTTCATATTTTTCGTGACTTTTGGCGCCATCGCTTTGCTTACCCGCTTGGTCATACAAGCGTGAGCTGATATGAACACAGACAAAGAGTTTTGGGTATAGTAACGTAATAGTTAATATAGTACTCTCAAATCAGTTTTTCTCATTTATTCTCCATCTACAGACATCGATCGGTAACAAATTTATTATATGTATAGATAACGATTAAAAACTGCCATCTCTCGGTTGTAGAGAGTTACGTGCTTGTAGGCAATAAAATTACCTATGTCCTGATACATAACAGTAAATAACGAATAATCGCTATATATATATATATATATATATATATATATATATATAGCGATTATTCGCATGAACATTTACGTATATATATATATATATATATACGTAAATGTTCATGCGCAGTGTATCTTCACCATCAGACAAAGCATCGGTTTCTCAGCCTCGAGATATAAAGACAAAAGTAACATGTTTGTTAGAAAACAGGACGTGGTTGAAATTCTACCGCTGTTTGTAAAGATGCGATGGACTCGACACGTCAACAAACATATCAATCAAGATAATAATTGTACCTATGATCTTTGATTTGATATTTCTGTGGCTCGTCTCGTCATTCATCGCAATAAAAAGGGCTTAGTAGTTAGTTTTTTGGACTAGTTATGTAAAACAACAGCGTGGAGATCAAATTCATAACTGAAGCCTATTTACACACACACAAACTCACGCCTTTTTCCCAGAAGGGGTAGGCAGAGGTTCTCCTGGTAACCCGGCATCCGCGTTTCGCCTTATCTGTTTTGTCCCATGATGTGATAGGGGGCGAGCCTATCGCCATATCGGGCACAAATTCCTGACTCCGAGCTGATAATGAATAGAAAAATCCAATATCACTTTGCCCGACCCGGGATTCGACCCCGAGACCTCAGTTTTGTAATCATACCTTAGTACAACTACGCCACCGAGGCAGTCAAGCCCATTTACACGGGGAGTTTCTCGCCTCGATGATACGATTATCGTAAGGATATAAAAAAGTTGCATCGTGTAAACATTTGTCACAAGACATCTATGGCGGTTATCATGCGATAATCGCATACGATTCTCGCCGCGAAAAACTCAGTGTAAATGGGGCTATACGTCTATGGGGTTAGTATAAAACCATTTAATTTAGCATGTTATGGATATGTCATTACTCAACTTATGGCTCATTTTCTCATTATAAGGGTTGCGTTTTATTCGTCTTTTACTAAGGCATTAAGTTATATGACTATTCAAGAGTATGACGAAATTAAACGATATGTATTTTATTTACATACACTCTCTTTCTACCTAGCGTTTTTTCGCCGCCGATGTCAAAGTCCGATTTGCTACTGTCACAATTTAACCTTTTCTTTGACACCTTTGATTGTAATATTGACGAGTGTTTAATATTTTGCGTAATTTATAATAGTTTTAGGAACTGCACACTTATAATAACAGATGTACAAAATATTTTTGTATAAATAATTGACATTTTCAGGAAACCCTACGGCTTTCCGTAAATAATATCAAACAGTTTTACATTATGTTTTTATATAAATACCTAATTGGTATTATTACACAGGATTTATTTTTTATTTGAAGCTAAAAATTAAGTACTTTAATACCAAATCCAAAAATACATTCTGCACCAAAGCGTTCGGTGCTATAAGGCCGTACGTACAATGCGTGTTTGTCGATGCGCTGTTCTGTTGCAAGCAGTGTGCACTGTGCCGTAGCCGACGACAACAAACCTGCTCAAAGTGACCGACGTGTGTTCCACGCTTAAACGTACAACTTTGGCCCAAATTATTGACTACTATCAGCCCAATAAAAAACAAATTGTTTTAAAATACATACAAAAATAAAACCACGCTTTGTTTCCAGAAGGGGTAGGCACTAGGCAGAGGTGCTACCTGGACACCCACATTTCTCCTAGTATGTTCCGTCCCACGATGTGATAGGGGGCGAACCTATCGCCATATCGGGCACAAATTCCTGACTGATAATTTATAGAAAAATGCAATATCACTTTGCCCGTCCCGGGATTCGAACCCGAGACCTCAAGCTTTGCAATCATATCGTAGTACAACAGCGCGCCCGAGGCAATTTAACAACACTTAATAAATACAATACTTTATCGTAAACTAATACAAAAAATAAAACGAACGTTTAACTGAACGTTTCTACGTTAATGTGAATCCAATTACACACTGCTGAGCACGGGACTCCTCTACAATCGAGTTCGATTAAGAAGGGTTAGGCCATAGTCCACGCTAGGTTAATACTGTTTGGCGGACTTCATTTTTATGGAATTATTTGGTAATTTTAGAATACTAAATATTATTTCTTCCCCAATGCCACGCAATTGTGGGCGTCGGTGCAACATTTTAAACGATATTGTTTAGGTTATGACTGAATACCGGACAACCAGGCTTTTTATATTCCCGGACATATTCCATTCCATCGTTGGAATTTAAAAGTCACACAAAGTTCTAAATGTTGAACATTCATCAATTTAACTCTCGGTAATAACTCAAACTTGCTAACTCTAGGGCTTTACGAAATTGACAGAAATATTCTATTTCAGCCGTGACGGTCAGTTGTCGGATGAGATTATGAATCTCCGATAGAACCATATTTCTGTATTTTGTGATGATTATAATTTCTGTTGTTTTGCATACAACGTTTCCTATGTATCTACTTATTAATTTAATACGAATTAAAAATGAACTGAAATCATCCTTTTAGTATCATATATTCGGATATTCTTCGCTTCAGTAGTTCTACTACGGTATGATTACAAAGCTGAGGCCTTGGGTCCGAATCCCGGGTCGGGCAAAGTGACATTGGATTTTTTTTATTCATTGTCTGCCCGAAGAATATATCGAGCACCAGGAACTGCTCGATATATTTACTCCTAATTACAGACCCAGTAAGTGCCCAATACTGTTGGCTGTATTCATTTCAAAGTATAGGTGCTTAATAATCTTGGGAGTATTTACCTTAAGGTACAGGATGCTATAATATTGGCCAACATTGTACACTGCTCCAAAATGCAGGCGCGCCGTGTTTAACCCGTGGGTTGCTGGTTCGGTTATCACATAAAGCCTCTGCGGTGTGCACGGAGTTTTGAAACTCCTGTTATGGTCTAAATAAATATTCATTAAATATTAAACTTACTTTTACTTTTTACTTTTACTTTCCCTACGAGATCGAATCAGAAATGAGGAGATCCGTAGGAGAACTAAAGTAACCGACATAGCCCAGCGGATTAGCAAGTTGAAGTGGCAATGGGCGGGGCACATAGCACGGAGAACTGATGGCCGATGGGGCCAAAAAGTTCTCGAATGGAGGCCACGAAGCGGAAAGCGCAGCGTGGGACGTCCACCCACTAGGTGGTCAGACGACCTGGTAAAGGTCGCGGGACGTCGCTGGATGCAGGCTGCCTCCAACAGGTCACTGTGGAAATCATTGAGAGAGGCCTATGTTCAGCAGTGGACTTCCTTTGGCTGATGGATGGATGGATGGATGATTAAACTTAATATTATTATTATTTTATGGGAACAAATATTTGTTGGTTTGAGTGTGAATATCGTCGAGGTACATTTTCATGGTGAACATCTCAAACCGATAAGTGTATTTGAGGTTTAAACTTTTCAATTCAGAAATCGGTGCCAAAATCAGGGAATAATATGCAAAACAAAAATATACGTAAACTAATATGACGTGATGAGGAAAATGAATGAAAATGAAATTTTCAATTTTCATTTAATTCAGTGTGTGGCTGTTTTAGGCCGCCCGACACAATGCTTAACATGAATTTATTTTATTTTGTATTTTAATTTATCTGCCTCGGTGGCACAGTAGCACTACAGTACAATTACGCCACTGTGGTCTCGGGCTCGAATCCGAGGCGGGCAAACAGATATTGGATTTTTCTATTGAGGATCAGAAAAAGGCGCGAGTATATTTATGTAACCACTGCCTTTTCCGTAAAGGAAAAGTCTTATATAAAAGTTGGACCATAAACCCGAAAATAAAACGGAATCTACGGCATAATGTATAATTGTGGAAAGGTCGCGACTGTTCGATCAGCAGACATATTGGCAAAACAATTAGATTACAGTAAACACCTGGGTCCGTTGAAGACGCCGGTTGATTGAATGAAAACAAACGTTATCTATTAGCTCAAGATGGCCGACTTTGCGCGCGAACCTTTTTGGTTAAGGACTCTGTGTATACGGCCTTCGGAAAATTAAAAAAATAATAAAGTTGTTTTCTTTTTTATTTTATATTAAAAATAGTAATCTGATATTTTTTAAGTTGATATGTCGTTTTTTGACGTAATGAAGTAATGAAATGCACCTAAACGTGAATGCAAGTTTTCAATTTCCAAATTGAGAACTTATTAGTGACATCCAATCATAATAAATGATCCCTCATGTAATATAATTTCCCTTTACGAGATATGCATATGTGAACAATGTACACAATGACTCCTACGAGTCTTTAATTTAATGCTTATATGTCTATCGAATATAGACATGCTACACTTCGTTTCATAAAAGGTTTTTCTACGCATTGCCCTGAACTTACGTAAAGTCATCGCAGAATGTTGCGTCACCTGTTTGCATAATGGTTTTTGCAATTCATACAATCTAGGTTGGTTTAGATTTTAGAGAGGAAAACTCACACAATTATTATATATATAATTAAGAACTTCGCAGTTTATAATATATGGAATATGCTACGAAACCAATAAATTATACTACCAATGCCTTAAGCATAGACAAAATAAAAACCTACATATTTTAATTATTGAATATTTTGTCTCCTTCGCTCAAACTGAATTAAAAAGTCGTTCGAAAGGGACTATACATTTGTTGACTAATATAGTTTTTAAAACTGTCTATGAATAAGGGCGGTAGTGTTTATATTTTTGGACATAAAGATTTTTTTAGTAAATCGGTCGAGTAGAAAAACAAAAGACTAAAATGTGAAGTGTGACCAATCCTTAACTCAATTTCTGAATGCTTTTCATTGATACCTAGTAGGCGTACTTTTGATCTCACTTTTTGCATTCATGTATCTAAATGCTTAGTTATTAGATAGTTGGTATATTTTTAATAGATTTTGTAGTTTGAGCACTACTCTTCTACTACTAGTTGATTGAAGAATGCAAATTCTATTTATACTATATTAAACAAGTATTTTTATTCTATGTGTATGTACGGCATACTGATGGCCTTGCGGTTAGTATTAATAGATAACCAAAAGTAGCATCAGTAGTGACACCACAATAAGATACAACTTTTGACTCCATCCATCCATCCATCAGCCAAAGGAAGTCCACTGCTGAACATAGGCCTCTCCCAATGATTTCCACAGTGAGCTGTTGGAGGCAGCCTGCATCCAGCGACGTCCCGCGACCTTTACCAGGTCGTCTGACCACCTAGTGGGTGGACCTCCCACGCTGCGCTTTCCGCTACTTTTGACTCAAGTATCAGAAATTACAAGACACTTTTTGTTACCTCAAATAATTAGACCCGAAACGAATATAAATAAAAAATAGTAATTTAATTTAACCCTCTTCTAATCTAAGTAAAATCATAAAAAGCAAGGTAAAACGCAAGTCTATCGTTCAATATGAGAGCCGCAGCTTTGTGTCAACAAACGCTCATTGTGGGTCCGGCTGTATCTGCGCTTTATAGCAATATGCCTGACAAACCATCGCTATTGCATAGTGCTGTGTACCTAATTTCCTATTTAAGGGGGAACCATTTTTTACCTTTTTTAAACATCTATAGCTCTAATGGTTTCTTGGATTTACGCCGATGTTACACATTGAAATAAAACATATTCTTACGGATTTTATCGCGAATATAACTTAATTTTTACTTTTTTTTTTATTTATTAAATCTATAGCTTTGTTGATACACAAATAAACAAAATACGGGCATTTTAGAAAAGGAGTTTTTGGGAGTACAAGCAATTGTTAATAAATTATTAATAGATCTTAGATTTTAATTGCAGGCACAGTACCATAATATGTAGGTTTTGAGACAACTTTTAGGATGTCAAAATCAAGTTAAGACGAGTTTATAGCTTGGTGTCTCAAATTCCGAGGTGTAACTACTAAGATGACTGGACTATTAAGATTTCAGCCGCCATTGCCCAAAGCGTGAATGACAGCGACGTATGACGTCACACGCAGTTAAGGGGTAACAGTGCGACTCAAACGGCCGGCCCACATGCCATGCCGATCTATTACTATGATAATTTTACAGCTTCACTTGTTGCAGATAACGCGTGGCTGAAATATTATGGTGAGTTGTCTAGTCTGTCATTATTTGTCTTTGAACTGGAATTTTAATGAATCGGCGTGTCATTTGTTTAAAATTTCCATAAGCTCGTGTAATCAAGTGCATGGTCTATTGGAAACGGACAGAGGCTGCTGTATCGAGCAGCAATTGCGTATTTCAATCCCTGAGGACAGCTCTGAATTTTCAGTCATGTTTTATTGATAGTCAATTACTAACTTAACTATGAAAAAAAAGGTCGTAAGGAAACTTGCATACCATAGACATCTTTACAGAAGAATTGCTTTTATTGTTATTTAAAATATATTTATATATATATATATATATATATATATATATATATATATATATATATATATATATATAACCCTGCTTTACCCTCTCAATTCTAAACTCTAATTACTAATAACAATAATTTCAAAAAACTTAAAGATATTAAATCACTAACTATGTCGATGTCGAGGTTTCCTTGATGTGCGCATGTTATGCCGCCTTCAAAGACATAAGACTCATACAAATTATCATGCAATGATTTTTTTTATTATTATTATTTTTGTAGAAATTCAAGTTCTGCTCGGACGGTGACTGCCCGCTGTGGGCGTTGGCCAGTCTCCACGCGCTGAGCAGCCTCCCAGCGCCCATATTCAGAGACCTGGTGCAGTATGTCGTTGACGAACGTTCGGTGAGTACTTATTTACTAGTCTGTAGTATAGTCCAACAGGACTCTATGGAGATCGTTGGAGGTTGAGTTCAGCAGTGAGTTACCGATTGCTGGAGAGAGAGAGAGAGAAAGAGAGGTCATAATTACACTCTAAAGTCTAATATATCCAATGCAACAGTAGATAAATCATCATTGAAATAAAACGATTTTTTTCGGATTTTATCGCTAATTTGATTTAACTTTTACATCGGACATCAGTCCGCCCCGTGACCACGAAAGTTGTAAAGTGATCGAAACGTCGAGGAGTTAAAAAGTGTAAGAATTAAATCAAATTCGGGATGAAATCCGTAAGAATTTGTTTTATTGCAATGTGTAACATTCGCGTAAAAAGGAAACATTATGATGATAAATAATCAGTTCATAATTATTAAGATTTATTAGTAGGTCTCGTGTCACGGGTATCAGAAATTACGAGGGACTTTTCGGTCTCACAAACCAGATCCACAACAAATTGAAAGTATTTGTGAGTGGCGGAAACAATTGTCTCTGTGCGGGGATCGAACCCGCGGCATATCGATTTTCAGGCAGTGCGGCGCTTAACCAACTGCGCTACGGAGGCTGTAATTTACCCCGCTTAGCTACGGAATGAATTGGACAAAAAATATTTCCAACGCCGATTTGTTATTTGATTAATTCCGTTGCGGGATAGAAAAGATAGGAATTCTTAAAGATCAACTGAGCTTCAATGCTCGGTGTCTTTAAAATGCGTGCAGTTGATCCTGGCTAGCAGAAGTTGGAATCTCGGGTGTGAGGGCGGGATAGTCCCTACTACTAAGGGTTTTTAACGAAAGCAAAAGTATTCTGCAACATAAGAACCAACTGGAGTATTATTTTACAGACACCTACAGAAGATAACTTGATAATATCGAATACATCGATGTAAAATGAAACGAATGTCGCTAACCTTTCACAGTATGGTCACGTACGCCGCCATACACGACAAATTCGATTTAACGTACTTTTGTTTTAGTTGTAGCTTTCGACTGCCACGCCGCGTGGTTTTAGGAGTTTTAAATGTATGAAGATGCTTGAAATTGATAACAATTATTATACTGGGTGTTAGTGAAACGGATAATCATATTTAAATTTTAATATGTACTCGTCCCTTTTGTTCTTTTTTTTTTTACAAGATAATCGGGAAATTCTGCGTCGGCTGGTTATCTACCAACGTGACTTTGCCAGAATTGAGCTATGGCCACACCGCAAAATCCAAAAAAACAAAAACCGTGAAATGTTCCCGAAAATGAAGACAGACGATAGTACTAATGATGAGCTTGAAAACTGCTTATAAAACATTGTAAAAGTATGTTATTTTTCAGAATATTTTTTTTTCTGACCCATCATGAAGTCATCAGTCTTTGTTTTCTGGAGTGCGTCACTAACAATCTGTATACATAACGTTGAAGTCATTTAAATCACCAAAACATGGATGCTGGGTATATAAGCCACAGTATGGTGGTCAATACAAGCATTAGCCGTTTAGATCGCACTAACGGGGACCTTCCCGTAATTCAGTGTTTGCAAACCGCAGGTCCCACGTACGTAAAAACGGAGGTTTCCGGCCTTCACGAGGTTTTTAAACTTGTATATAGCTGATAGTTTTGTTTTTATTGCTCGTGAGGCAAGACAAGCGTGCTTAGACTCATAACGAGTAGTCTTTAACATACAAAATACCTACCACCAGCAAATGAAGCCTAAATTTTATTCACTAAACAAAACTTACAACACTGCTTCAGATCAATTGTTAATTATCTTCAGGTCCTGTGTGTTAGAGGCTCCCCTGGTAAAGATGACCCATTCGTACTGAAGTCCTGGCTGCAGCGTGGCTCTACCACTTACGAGTACTTTGACTTTATGTCCCTTTAGAAAGGCAATGTATAATTTAGTTTGACGTCATATAGCCTACAACCCTACAACCTTGTCGAGTCGACCCATTTATACTGCAGTCGTGGCTGCAACGTGGCTTTACTGTTTTAAATTTCAGCATCTACGATTTCGGGCATTAGTTGAAACCTTGCTTTAATTGCCCTCCATTGCGTAGTTGGTTAGACGCTGGCTGTTAAACGAGAGGCAGCGGGTTCGGTTCCCGCACCGAGACAAATGTTTGTGTGAACCACAGGTATTTATTTCGGGTCTGGGTGTTTGTGAAACCGAAAAGTCTCTCGTAGTTCCTGATACTCACAACGCAACACTCGATCTTAATGTGGGGTCAGGACTATGTATGTGGCTGTTGGGTGTATTTATATATTCTACTCGTATGTAATTATTATCATTTTTTGATGCGTGTAGTCTTGTCAACTCTCTTTTCGGGAGTAGTCACCTTACTGTGTATTAAACTCTATTTTAGTGCCTATAATATTGTTATTCTGGTAGCAAAGCGCTTTCACCCTCCGTGAAGTCAATTCAATTCTTTGAAACGTAACACTTTAACACCTGAACGTTGTATCGAAACAGTCTGACATGTTGTGCATATATTGTTGAAGGTATTAACGTATTTGTCTAAAGGAGCGACTTTTTGAAACATGAGGTTTTGATTTCGAATCCTAGATCCGAATTTTTTCTAGACCTTAAAATCGTATCAGAGAATGTCGATGGTTTATCGAATTATTATTGGTGTTTTTACTAGTTTTTTTAAAGAGTAAATCATGCTAGCCTTCTTAATACCGGATATACACAGCCTAAGCCCAAAATTTAGACACTTGCGTGTCACTGTAACGGATTTTCTGGCGTCATAAAAATCACTAATCTTCAGGCCAGGAATATATTTCATTCACCATGATTCATTCAGTAATTTCATTTATAACTCACATTATCGAAATCGATACTACAGTGACGTCAAATAAGGGGAAATTTCATTCAAAATCATGAAATATTAATTAACGTTTTAACATTGTAGGACGCCTGATTACAGGGCGCTCCCACGGGGTCGCAGAACACTCGAGTAATAATTCATTCATAATAACTCTATTATATTAAAAGTTCATCTAATTATAGGATGTATAAAATGTTTATGAAATGATTGAAGAGTATTCTGGGATGGCAAAGTGGTTATAACACATCGAATTTTAAATGCAGTGCAGTGGGAGCCCTTTTCAGGAACATGTTTACACTAGCTGATCTTAGGACGCAACATACTTGCCAGTCTTAATGAAGAAATTTGCAGATTGTGCCTTGTGTAACGCGGTATTCTACCTCTGACATAGGTACTCAAAGTACCTTTTAACATTCCGGCTACCCCTGGTACGCCGAAAATTTTAAAAATGGTTGACGCTCAAAATGTCTGTTAAAGATAATAAATAAATACACCCAACAGCCACATACATAGTTCTGACCCCACACTACGATCGGGTCTTGTGTCGTGGGTATCAGAAAATGGGAGAGACCCGAAACAAATACCTGTGGATCACACAAACATTCGTTTCGGTGCGAGGATCGAACCCGCGGTCTCGCGTTTCACAGGCGACGTCTAACCAACTGCGCCACGCAGGCTGTCTTCGAGATAGTCTTGTTTGAGCAGTGATCTTCAGGGAAAGGAATATGAAAGTTTAAGCCTTCGACATAATATTTCTTAGCCAAATAGTTGTACTGCGGTAGGATTACAAAGCTGATGTCTCAAATTCGAATCCCAGGTCAGGCAAAGTGATATTGGATTTTCCTATTTGTTATCAGCCCGGAGTCAGGAAATTATGCCAAATATGTAGATAGGTAGGCTCGCCCCCTATCACATGTGACGGAACACATAAAGCGAAACGCGGGTGTCCTGGTAACACCTCTGCCTACCACTTCTGGGAAAAAGTCGTAATCTTAATGTTATGTAAAAATTCATGGTTCACTTTATGGCAAGCAACTTGCCTGCCAAAACCCAAAGCAACACTCAGAAGATATCAAGCAACGCATAGCGCGACAAGTCTCAAGTGTGTAATTCGAAGTCTATCCAATAATGTGACCTTATAAAATCCCGACTTAGTGTGGGTTTTGAAAAAAAAATGACGTCACACGTGTCCATTATTATAAAAAGGTTTGTCCATTTGCGCTACAGTGGTAACAACGCCATTCCGTCGGATATGTATGTGGCTCTTTGTCGCTCTTTGCGCTGCGTAATTGAATGAGAACCGAGAGTATCGTTTCTGGCGTCCTATACGGCGCCATCTTGTTTTCTTGCTGCTAATTTGAGGTTGTAAATTGTTAACGTTGTTTTACAGGACGACAAGATTGCGGATGTGCTGAAAGAGACCAATTTGTGTGAGTAGTAAGCATATTTATGTAAAATTACTTTTTACAACGAGGTCGTCGTTTCTATAGGCAATGCATCTACAGGAAACTGCGAAGAAATGAAATAAACTGCACTGCACATAAAGGTTTTTTTTTATCAGCCCCTATACGTCCCACTGCTGGGCACGGGCCTACTCTACAATCGAGAGAATTGATTGAGAGTGGTTAGGCTATATAGTCCACCACGCTGGCCTAGTGCGGGTTGGCGGACTTACATACCCTAGAAATTCTTTAAAATCGCTACGGTATGCAGGTTTCCTCACGATGTTTTCCTTCACCGTTAAAGTGCGTGGTGATTGACTATCAATACACACATAACTCCGAAATTCAGAGGTGCGCCCTGGGATTTAAACCCGCGACCACCGTGAACATGTAGGTAGCCGAGTCTGGTCCGTTACCAACAGGCCACCACGCACTTCACACATAAAGGTTACGTGTCATATAATTTTTGAGGATCGTGTAATTATGAGCCAATTCCTTTTGCAACATAACTGAGGTCTTGATGCGCTGACCCCATTAACAAGACATGGATAGCTAAAAGCTGTTTCTTATGAATATCCTGTTTATCTTCAGCGTCTCGCGAGGAATGCGCGCGAGCAGCGGCAGTGATCCGCTGGGTGCTGCGGCAGTCGTGGTCTGGTTCCTGCCCCGGGGCGCAGGTCACCCGCGACCTGCTAGTGCTGGGCGTGCCACGGGCCCATGCCAATGCCCTGGCCGAGGCAGTTGACGAGCATCGAGAGGAGTACGAGGCTCAGGTCAGGGCCAATGGGTTCATGGGTGAGTGTTATTAGTAAAAATTGTCAGCGACTTCCATACATAGTGGTTGATCATAGTAAACCACGTAAGTGTTTCTAGTTAATGTTGTGTAGGTAACTATATCAAAACACTATCAGGCTAATATGTTTTTATTTAATAATTTATTTGCTTCACTGCGTTTACTCATTACTGTCATCCAGCGACCTTAACCTGGTCGTCCGTCCACCTTGTGAGTGGGCGTGCGATACTTCGCTGTTCGCTGGATGCAGGACGCTTCCAACAGGTCTATGTAGCGATCTATGGGGGAGACCTATGTTCAGCAGTGGACTTCCTGTGGCTGAAGAGAGAGAGGAAGCATATTGTCAAGCCCACTGTAGTCACCTTGTCGTGCTAGAGGAAGGGATAACGTAATACAGGTTGCAGGAAGTCACTGGATGCAGGCAGCTTCTAAAACGTCGCTCAGACAATCCTTAGAGGTGACCTACATTCAGCAGTAGTGAAGACTTTCAGTAGAAGAAAATGAGTATATTCAACAGTTTAGTTGTACTGAAAACCTCTGTAGCGCAGATGGTTAGAGCCAAGGTTACAGCTCTGGCTTCTGATCAGAACGCATAACTCTCTCACTCTCACTTCAGCCACAAGACTCCACTGCTAAACACAGGCCTCCCCCAATGATCTTCATATCAACCTGTTGGAAGCGGCCTGCATCCAACGACTTCCTGCAAGTAAACGCATAACACATCGTCATAAATGCCTCGGCACGCCTCTCAATAGCGGCAATGTATACAAAGATGGTACAAAAGACCATTCTTGAGGTTTTTCATACATAGCCATGTTGTGCGTTACGATCAAGAGGCCAAAGCTTAAGTCGCTGGTTTTGAAACGAGTGACCGCGGTTTCGATAAAAATATTTGTAACATACATTTTACCCGCGACGTACCCCTCTACTATATCTCTATGATCTTAAACTGTAAAGCCTTTTTTTCCAGTGAACAAAGTAACAGACGTGGCAGTAACCCCCGGCCCGGAAGGTACAGTGGACACGTACAAGATGACGCTACACGTGGACGATGTCTTCACCGGGGAACAGAACAGAAGAGAACTGCTCATAGAGAAGAGCCAGGCGAAACTCCTTCTGGAAGAACTCAAGACGGCTTACAAGAAGATGGTCGAGTTGGATGCTAGTTCTAATGCTAATTAATTTGTCCTTTTTTTATTGCTTTAAAATTGTGGATTCTAGATCATCTTATTTACTTGTACAGATGTTCCATTTCAGGAATTCTTTTGTCTATGATATGTGTAGAGTATATAAGCACCTATATGTGTTTTAGTAAGCGTATAATCGAAAAAATCATAATGGTTTCTTAGATTTACATGAATGTTACCTGCATATTGAAATAAAATAAATTCTTACGAATTTTATGGCGAATTTGAGTTAGATTTGAGAGAGAGATTTTCAAGTTCGCGATAAAATTCGTAAGAATGCGTTATATTTTAAAAAATATATATAGTATCCAATTGGCTAGAAACACGCGGACTCATGTGTACATATCACTTTTATTTGCGCTTCATGTCAATTCTAAAACCGTTAATAACGGAGTTTGTAAGAGGAAATCCCTCAAAAACATTGACATGCAAAAAATACCAAGTTGTAAGATCTCATGTAAAACCAAGTCGGTTAAGGTCGCATGAAGTCGCTGGATGCAGCCCCGCAGGCCGCTTTTAACCGGACCCTGTGGAAATCCATGAATAACTAGTTAAAGCAGTGAACACCCTGTAAACAAGATAATTATGTTATATGCATTCCAAAATTTCCAACTCCATTTGGTTATGTTACAAAATATATACATAGCGAGACAATATTTAAATTTATTTGTAAACATTGTCAAAAATATATTATGCTTACAGTCAATAACAGTGTATTTTTCATGTTTACCCCGTAAAATTAAGTGTGTTTTGACAACATTTAATTGAATAAAAATATACCTACATAAGATGTTTTTAACACTAAATCAATGTATGTGGTCGAGCCACGTTGTTATCAGCCTTAACTCAGCATGAATAGGCAGGCTCGTCTGGGGTGGTACCACTGTCTCACAGAAGATCGACGTGAAGCGACACTATGCTGTCGCGTTTCGTTCAGTGAGAGACTGCCGGATGCCCAATACCCCTTTCCCCTTCCTATCCTTTATCCTTCCCGCTCTCCTCCCGATCTGATGGGCCGACAACACATCCATGATCCAAGTGTTGTGCATGTTCATGAACGGCTTGTGACCTACTTGCTCGTTTGCCAGACCTATGCTACAAAAAAAAATTAGGCGTTTAGATTATCGAAAAACACTTGCCTATAAAAACTATATATAGGTATTGCTAAACTATACCAACCTCTTTGGAGTGAATAAAATTGATACCTGTACTCCATATTCTAAACTCTAACTAAAGTCGATTTATTAAACAATGTGTGTTTTATTGTATTTTAGTAATATATTTTATTGGCGACATACGCTGATGAACGCAGATGTTCACTGCCTCAGGTATTAGCACAACACAAAGTAAAGAACTAGTTGTCGTAATGAAAAAACTTAATACAATACAGTTATTAATAAACATCTTCATTATCCATACCTGAAAGCATTTACAGTACATTCTCACCACGAAGTATCATAAACAATATTAATCAATATTGTGACCTACCTTCCCCTCCCCTTGTTATTGCTCCCTCCCCTCCAACCCGCCCACAGATGTAGGATACCTACTACCTACTAAAAGTATAATAATATACAGGGAGCGCTGGTACATCGAAAACGTAGAATAAAAATGGTGGTGCCGGGCCAGCTCTTTCCGGCCTCCTATTGGCTAACATTTGACAGGCTGTACATGTACGAATTATTTGAAAAAGAAAAAAAATGTTTAGAACTATTGAATTCCACTCAAACTCGTTTTAGACGAATAATAATTTAATTTTGGCTACCAACGGAATTTGTAGAAAGTTTATAAATAATTAGTTAAATTTTCACTAAAATGGCAGTGGTACCAACATAACGAACAAAAAAATATCTACGTTTTTGAAGACGCAAATGTATGACAGTACCCTCTCCCGCTATTAGTTAAATAATTAAACCAATGTCTTTATCTTTCTTTATCATAATATTATGCCCCGTTGCACCGACTAACTTTTTACTTTTACTTTGTCAATATTTTTTTATTATGACTGTATCTTTTTCGAAGTTAAAGGTAAGTCGTCTAAGTTATTTTAAAGTATACATTTAACTAGGCCTGTCAAAGCAAAAATGAAGTAGTACGGAGACTATGTTTAATAGCAGAATTACAATGGATTAAATACGTTGGCATATCAATATATTTGCTTATCATAACAAATGTCCTGTTATTGATTTCACCTTATAGTTAGGCTAGTGCTGTACCGTAGGCTGCGTACTCGGCTAGTGCTGTAAAAAAGAAAATTGGAATGGTACGTTTTTCCCGTTTGACTGCGGGCACACAAAGAAGTCCTGCAACCGCAGCCTGCAGTTTGTGGCGAAATTTGGAACTTCAATTAAAGATTATAAAATATTTATTTAACGCATTGTTTGAGACATGTGTTCATAATGTAAACAACAAGCATTTGTTCTCGTAATCTAATATTATTAATATGTCCCATATAATAAAATGTGAAGAGAGAAAAACAGTTCCTAATATTTTGACAAAACGCATTCGAACGCCAAAAGATCGTAGATAATCTCTAACAGTGATTAAAATTTATACTGAATTGTACCTGTCATGCGGTGCCATAATCATTTATGGCCAACTTCACTCGAGAATCGAGATTCGAGACGCGGACTTATTTTTATTATTTTTATGTACACATTTGTAATTCTGTAACTGTAGATCGGCGGAAAATGATTTTAGATGTTGCTTTATGATATGGATAGATAATGTCCAACCGGTTCAACATTATACGAGTGTTAAATATTTATTTTTCGTAGTGCGACAGTGATTTTCTACAGCGCCAACTAATCTTGTAAAATGCATATTATTTGCACGATCTGCACTGATGTGATTACCCAAGATGATCTCCAGAGCATGTATGTTACTAGCTGTGGACACGTTTTCCACCATAAGTGTCTCAGACAGTGGACAGAAAGGTTTGTTTATGTTTTTATCATAAGAAATGATTTATACCTGACAGGTACCGCAAAGAGCGAAATGTCGGCCATTTAGAAACGAGATTAATTTATTGATTGATTGGATTAAGAATGACTCTCGCTCCAGTTGATATTTTTGCTATTACATCGAGTAGGAATCCGATATTGTTTTTTATAAATTGCGTTGTTTAATTATTATGTATTGTGTTGCTGTGCGAATTTATTGTGCTGTATTTTTGCACAGCTTTATAACTAGTTACTTACAGCTGTGTTATTAATTCGTGATTCATTAATATGTAACAAATAACGTAATATTTATATTATATAGCTTATGCGCAAAATAATACACTAATTATAATCTTATTAGATATTACCTTTAAATCCTAAAGAATGAAAATACTTCTCAAGAAATGTAGGTACATGTCATTCTAAGGATTAATTATAATTATCAATTTGTTGATTGAGAAAACAATAACTTAATTATTTGTGTAAAATATTCAAGTAAAACTCTCTTTATTTTTTACATATTCTTTTTTTTTTATTGTACAGCATAAGAAGAACTGACAGCCAATAGCCATACCATTTAAGGTGTTGACTGCCTCGGTGGTGTAGTTGTACTACGGTATGATTGCAAAGCTGAGGTCTCAGGCTTGAAGCCTGGGTCGGGCAAAGCAATATTGGAATTTTCAATCCATTGTCGACCCGGAGTCAGGAATTTGTGCCTGATATGGCGACAGACTTGCTCTCCTATATCATTGTGGGTGGAACATCAAGGCAAACTGTGGGTGTCATAATGGCTCCTCTGCCTACCCCTTCTGGGAAAAAGGCGTAAAGTTTATGTATGTTTTTAAGCTGTTGAACATTTTGGAATATAAAATAAACTGAGTCCCAGTGCAAATATTTAATTGAGCCAGCAGGATGTAAAATATTAAATGTCTCATGTCTACATCATATCGAACTTACAATAAATTAAATGTTTTTACAATGGGCAAGTTGGATAATTTTGAATAGGGCTTGTTTAGATGTTCTAATTAAACATGTGGTTATACTAAACTTGCCCAAAAAAAAACATACAAATCCTCAAACTGACCCCATTCTAAATAACCATTAACCAAACTTGATTCTACTCCATACTATTAACTTTTTTGTAATATTGTACTTTATATTTAATGCTTGATACTTTATTTTGACTGCCTCATTGGAGCTTTGTACTATGGTAGAATTGCAAAAGCTGAGGTTTCGGGTTCGAATCCCAGATCAGGCAAAGTGATATTGGATTTTTCTATTTATTATCAGCCCGGAGTCAAGAATTGGTGCCCTATATGGCGATAGGCTCGCCTTCTATCACATTATGGGACATATGGGACATATGTGGGACATAATACAAGGCCAAATGTGGGTGTCTTGGTTACACCTCTGCCTACCCCTTCTGGGAAAAAGGTGTGAATTTATGTATATTTAATGCTAACTCCCATAAACACATATACATCCAGATGTGTCTGACTTTACAACTGCCTCAGTGGCGCAGTTGTACTACAGTATGATTACTAACACATTTTAATCACAAAATTTCATATTAGAATTATTCACTGTTTTGTTTCTGTTTGTTTTATTTTATAACTTATTGTTCTTTTTATACATAAAATTGTAAGAAGTTAAATTGTATTGTTTAGTTAGATTGATTGTTTCTTTAGTTAATTTGTCCTGTTATGTAGACGTTGATGATTTGTTTTTCTTTTCTTTTCTTTTTTTTTTCATTTTTAAGTATTTTTTTTTCTTATGTTTGTCTGTTTAATTTATCTAAAGTGTTGTGTACTCCTTTAAGTGGTAGATACATCTGAATGTAACAGTGGAAAAATATTACTTCTGTTTTAATGTATATACTGTTGGAGAACCTGAATGCAATAAATAAATAAATAAATTACAACATAGATGTCTCAGGTTTGAATCTAGGGTTGGGCAAAGTTATATTGGATTTTTCTATTAATTATCAGCCTGGAGCTACGAATTTGTTCCCGATAAGGTGATAGGCTATAACATTGTAGTATAGAAAATACAAGGCGAAACATGGGTATCCTCTCTGTCTGTATGTCAGTATGTCTCTTCTAGGAAAAAGCATGAGTTTATGTATGTATGTGTTTGAAATTATAAATGTATTTTAATATTTCATTCAGATCTCCTTCGTGCCCACAATGCCGGACCAAAATTACCAGCAACTTGATGTTTCGTGTATACTTGACTCTGTCAGAGGAGACCAAACATGACAATTTAATTATGGAAGCACTGTTGGAGAATCAGGCCCAGCTCAATAAGATTATCAAGGAGAGAGATGCGGAATTAGCTAAAGTCAATGCCAAGTTGAATGATCGTGAGTGAGTGTTCCTTCGTTATTCTCTTTATTATTGGCCTGTATGGGTAGACAAGTATTTTGTGAGTCCAATGGTATGCATCATATTTGACAATACAACTTAGAAAATATTATAGTCAATAACTAGTCTGTTTAATAGCTATTAGTAATCTCCCACAGTGATAGATCAAGAGCCCGTGACTGCCAGACTTGTCATTTTATAAAAGCTGAAAGTTTGTCTGCGCATGCCTCTAACGGCATCACATATTAGGTATTATGAAGTTCCAAAGAAGAAACAGCATTTGATAGTTGCCTTTACAACATAAATAAAATTTATCTTTATTTATTTATACACTTCATTGTACACCACACAAATACAAATAAGCACTCAATTCAGAGCAAAATATAAATAATACAATATTGTTACAATATAGTGTAACAATCGGCGGTCTTATCGCCAAACGGCGAGGTCTGCCAGACAACCTTTAGACGGACTAGAGCGACTATAAATATGGAAGAAAGGGGTGATTACAATGAAAGAAATAATGTACAGAGGTTAAATAATCATTAAGTAATGATATTTAATACTATAATGCCTGCAAAATTGTTTTTATTATAGTTTGAAGATTTGCAATATTTCAGACTTTCGGCTTTTATAAAATGGCGAAAGTCTGGCGGCCACGATATTTTCCTTTATTAGATGTTAGTACTACCAAGTAGCAACACACCTTTCGTATAAACAGATAATAAAAGGCGCCAAGTACTTAGGACTTTTCTATAGTAAGGAACTAGTTTGATTTGAATGTTATATCTTTAGGAGAAAAATTATTTCCTAGCCCTGTTTTTTGCCTCGGTGGCGCAGTTGTACTACGGTACGATTACAGTGCTTAGGTCTTGGGTTCGAATCCCGGGTCGGGCAGTGATATTGGATTTTTCTATTCATTATCAGCCCAGAGTCAGGAATTTGTGTCCGATATGGCGATAGGTTCGTCCCCTATCATATCGTACGACAGAACAAACAAGGCGAAACGTGGGTGTCGTGGTAGCGCCTGTGCCTACCCCTCCTGGGAAAAGGCGTGAGTTTATGTTTGTACTTATGTGTTTTCCTTTACTATTAAAGTGAAACAATATCTTGCCAATACAAACGCAATAATTATCCTAGGGATAATCAGTCCTACTATGTGTCAATTTTGTTCAAGGAGAATGCTCCGGGAGTATGAAACGGTATTTGAAAAGAATGAGAGAAATATCGCGAAAATGAAAAAGCAACTGGCGGCCTCCAAGAAGCGAACCGACGAGTCCCTGAGACTGACTACAGAAAATAAGAAATTACGTGAGCGTTTGCGTGGTTCTGCGTAAGTCGAGTTATAAAAAGTATGTTTATTTTATATAATGCCTCGGTGGCGCTGTTGTAGTACGGTATGCTTACAGCGCTGAAGTCTCGGGTTCGAATCCCGGGTCCGGTATAGTGATGTTGTTTTTTTTTTATTCAATAGGTCCGGCAAACAAGCAAACAGGCCACCTGATGGTAAGTGATCACTGCCGCCCATGAACATCCACAACGCTTGGATCTTGGATGTGTTGCCGGATCATCAATCATCAAGCGGGAAGGAAAAAGGATGGGAAGAAAAAAGTGGAATTGGGCATCCGGCAATCTCACTCACCGAACAAAACGCGACAGCAAAGCTGTCGCTTCATGTATCTCATCTGTATTGATTTTTCTCTATTCATTATGAATCAGGAGGCTGGAGTCAGGAATGCTCGATATGGTAATAGGCTCGCCCCCTATCACATACTGGGACGGAACACAAAGCGAATTGGAAATGTTTTATTGGTGGTAAATTCATATTAAATATTTTTATTCACAGAAAGAAAACAAGATCTAAGTCTAAATCAGCACCGAGTGAAGAGCATGAATCTAAAAAGGCTGACAAACGTAAGCCAGCGAAGAAAAGACAGCACAAACAGTTTAAAAGCCTCAGGGTAAGTTCCCAATACTAATCGCTTTTCGCGTCATGCAGTCGCTTAAGGCAACAGAAATGGGGGGTCAAGCTATTCTCTGACACCAACTTCGAATGTTCGGACGTTTGACGTTCATGTGTAAGATAAAAATTATCTTCTTATAAATTCTTATAAATACTTTTGTCTATGTTTATCATTCACTCCGAACGTAGTCTATGGTTATTATTCGAACATTCTGTAGAGCAGGAGTGGCCAACAAGTCGATCGCGCGACCAATTTTTTAACCTATTAAATAAATATTCATGTATGTTGCTGGAACTCGCAAGAGTGCACGGCGGTATAAAAGCACATTGCATAAACGTCCCCCTTCTTACCTAATAAATAGGTCAATCGCGACTCAATTTTAAAATAAAAAGTAGATCTTATGTGCACAAAAGTTGGCCACACCTGTTGTAGAGTATTTATATTTAGGTACATACATTCGTACAATTTTACGTACTACGCTCGAACATTCGTCATCGTGTCAAAGAATAGAGTAACCTTTACCTATATCAGCTCATATGCGTCCCACTGCAGCGCACGAGCCTCCTCAACAATCGAGAGTACGATTGAGAGGGGTGAGGCCATATAGTTCACGCTGGCCTAGTGCGGGCTGGTGGACCTTACATGCCATAAAATCTGACAAATAACTATGGTATGCAGATTTTCTCACGATGTTATAGTGCCATCACTGTAACAGGATTATTAACTATTAATATATAAATGCGTGGTGGCATATAGACTGTATAGTTTCGGAACCAGATACAGCGGCTGAGACGGTGGTCGCAGGTGCAAATCCCCGGGCACATCTCTCACTTTTCAAGTCATGTGTGTATTTATTGTCAATTATCACCCGCTTTATCGATGAAAGAAAACATCGTGAGCATACCTCCATGTGGCAGGCTATGGTCTACAGTGGCAAAGCATCCATACAAGCAGATTATTTCGGGCTTCCCTTTTACACGTTTTCATTTACGTCTTTCCGTATTGTCTTTCGGTGTATTGGCTTCTCTTTTGAACAAAAAACCCTTCGCCAATGATGGCCTAAGCCCTCACAATCGAACTCGGTCGTAGCGGAGTCATGTGTTAGGAGCAGCCGATGATGAGCTGATACAGTACAGTTGAAGTATTATATACCATTATTTATTTCAGAAAAGCAAACGCAGGAAGGACAACAACTGCAACGAATTCAGCTGTTCAGACAGTATGTTGGATTCCAGCAGCTCGGATAGTGATTCCAGTGTGTAAAACCAATATATACGAAAAACGATATATCCTGCGATTTCACGTGTGATTATGATTCTGGGGGGTTACGACCCGAAACGAAACTCGAATGTTCGGACTTCGCCGTTTGAAATCAAGAAGCTTATACCCAAATGTAGATTTCATTCTATACATCAAACTGAATCGCAAAAACGTGACCTTGAAATGACTTCACTGGTAACAGCTGACTTTTTCTTTAGAGTGACAATGTTTTCTGTTTAAACCAGGACATAGTAAATTGAATTTTGTAATATGGAATCGAATCATATTGATATTTATCTATATACTTAATGTGGTTTGGATTCACAACGGCAACTGAGAATTAGCCGCTAGAAATAATTTTAAACTTAAGAAAAGTTAACGTGAGTCAGGTGCCGTGGCAAGTGTACCGACGGGGTAAGGGAAACAAAACAAAAATATAAACTACTACAAAATACTTGCATATTCTACAGCGCGGTATAGGATTTTTTATATATTAGTGTAGCTGCACTTATATATAACATTACTTATATACACTTATATACACACCTTTTATTCTCCATAGGAACAAATAAAACAAATATGTTTCAAAGAGCTGAGTTCCAACCGTTGATTGGAGCAAGCTTATTGTCCTGTAAATATTAACAGCCATTTATTATACTGTCCCACGGATGGTCTTAGTGGTTTTTAGGTTTTAGTTCACCACGCTGGCCTAGTGGAAGTTGGCAGATTTCATATACCTTCGAAATTCTTGTTAAGAATTATCAGGTTTCCTCACAAAAAATCCTTTACCGTTATATCAAATTTACCAGTCAATCAATATTTATTGTCAATATTGACAGAGTGTATTACACATTTCGACAAGTTATGGATGTGCGTAACTCGTGTGATTTTATTAATTGAAAATTCAGACATGGCAATCCCTGGTCCATTTTTTCAATATTAATATATTGCCCATCCTGGAATTTGAATCCAGGACATCACAGTTCTTAGCCCATGTAGGTTACAATTAGACCAATGCTATAAGTTAAAGAATGATTGAGATAGAGGATCCCACAGAAGTTAATATTTTTAGTATTTAAGAAAATGTTAGTAATGCAATCTGCATATGGGTATAAGCTTTTTGTTTGAAGTATATTATAAGTTGTCCATTCTAAAAATCAACACTATTTTTAATTATACTTAATTACTTATTAACTCCGAACTAAGTCTATAGTTAGGACATACGATAGAGGGTACGAGGATTTTGTGGAGTACCTAGGCACATTCGTACAGTTTTACATGCGACGTCCGAACATTCGAGTTTCGTTTCTGATCATAGAATAACCCCCTTTGTTTTCACTCGTGTCCTCTGTTGAGCGATTGAACAGTGTTCACAAGCGTCGCATAGAGAATATTCATTGTTAACATAGTAAAAACTCATATAACATACTCACTCGAAATAGATTTTAATTTGAAAAAGCACGATTTATCGTATATCGTTTTTCGTAGCAGCCCCCCAAAATTGCATCGATTTTAATAGATGTTTTGATTGGTAAGTTAAAAAGAAGTCGCAGTCATTTTGTTAGAGAAAAAAATAGCAAGATCAAGTCATAAATTATTTTAAATTGCGACCTCAAAATACACGTGTTTCCCTCCCTCATGTCAACACTTCTATTAATATTAAACATTAGCGACCTTTTTACTCGCAGTTTATAAACCCATTTTAGTTATGGAATGTTTTGTCTTTGCTCAAACAGAATAAGACAAAACATTTGATAAATAAAATTGGTTTACAAACTGTCTATAAATGACTGCCTCGGTGGCGTAGTTGTACTACGGTATGGTTGCAAAACTGAGGTCTCGGGTTCGAATCCCGGGTCGGGTAAAGTGATATTGGATTTTTCTATTCATTATCAGCCCGGAGTCAGGAATTTGTGCCCTATATGGCGATAGGCTCGCCCCCTATCACATCGTGGAACATACAAGGCGAAATGTGGGTGTCCTGGTCTGGCCTGGCCTGGCACCTCTGCCTACCCCTTCTGGGAAAAAGGCATGAGTTTATATATGTATGTATGTATGTATGTATGTCTATGAATAAGGCCGTTGGTATGTATAATTGTAAACTATAGATTAGCATCTTGTTCCCTCAACTCTCAACCAACTAGTTTAACTCAAGGGATACGCACAATTAATTTATTATTTTGTCGGTCAAATATGCTCTGTATGATTATTTTTTATCAGCTGTAATGAAGTAGAAAACTCGAGATTATAATTCAATTAAAGGAATATAATTTATAGACTAGTCATTTAGTTATTTTCCATCGGTTAACATCAAAGTAAGAGAAATATGGGAACCTATCGCTGACTAGAAATATTGCAAGCGAGCTTCTATTATATATTATATCTATAGGTGAATTTAAAGTCCACACCGCACTTACTTTTTGTGCCACTCAGCGACATCTGCTAGCAAAATTTTATTTTTATTTAGTACATGTGTTAGTATATGTTAAGTTGTGTTGTCTAACATGTGGAAACAATCTATAACATTATAATTTGTAATACTATTATTTGTTATACTTTGTTTGTTTGTGTTATTCAACAAATAGTAATAAATAGCTACAAATTATAGTGCAGCCGGCGAGTCATGGCCGGCATGAAATTCGCCCAAATGAATTTCCTTTCGTTTCGTTGTCGCTATTATAATTTAGTATCTTATGAAAACATTAACTATATTTGGTTCTTTTAAACAAATGTATTCTTATTCGTCAGTTTTTGTATTCAAGTATTTGCTTCCTGAGTGTACGTGCGCAAACATTGTTCTGTTGCTATGTTCACGGCGGCCATGACTCGTCGGCCGTACTGTACAGATTGTTACCTAATGTTACCGTGTTGCACAATGATGCTCCACAGAAGGTAACTATTGTGTGAATGTAACATAAGATACAAGGCAATAAAATGAAAAAGGTTTTTTTTAATTCAATTTTTATACAGGGTATATCCAGATAAGTTAAAAATTACAAAAAAAAATCGCTTTTATTAGCGAAATGTTAGTTGCATTGTGTCTCTTTCGTGAATGAAACTACCACCTGGCTTAGTTTTCGCAGTCTTGATATACCCTGTATAAACTGGCAATAACATCGAATACAATAGAGATAATTTTAATGTGGGTAGATGTTTTTTACAGCCTCCCTGGCACCGTTGGTTAGACGCCGGCTGTGAAACGAGAGGCCGCGGACTCGATCCCCGCACCGAGACAAATGTTTGTGTGGCCCACAAGTATTTGTCTCGGGTCTGGGTGTTTGTGAGACCTTTGTCTCTCGTAGTTTCAGATACCCACGACACAAGACTTAATTGATCTTAATGTGGGGTCAGGACTATGTATGTGACTGTTGGGTGTATTTATTTATTTAGTTTTGAGTGTGTTATTTGTAGTGACAGCCTCCGTGGCGCAGTTGTTAAGACGCGCGCTGTGATACGAACGACGCGGCCGCGTGTTCGAGCCCTGCACTGAGGCCAATGTTTGTCCGGTCCACAAGCGTTTGTTTCAAGTTTGAGTGTTTGAAAACGAAAAGTCTGTCGTAGTTTCTGGTACCTACGACACCAGGTGGCCAGATTTCAACCTTATGGCCGCCACACACGTAAGGATATATGTAACTATAATAATAATAATATAATAATAATCATTTTATTTCAGGTATCAAAGACCCATAGTACATAATAATTACATAATCAGTCACAAGTATGTAATAACTGTGCAAATATGAGTTTGCACCAGTCTCGAATCGAAAATTTGTATGAAGTTTACGCAGTTGCAAGTGCGTGGTGGCCTGTTGGTAACGGACCAGACGCGGCTGCCTACATGATTACGGTGGTCGCGGGTTCAAATCCCAGGGCACACCTCTGACTTTTCGGAGTCATGTGTGTATTGATAGTCAATCACCACGCACTATAACGGTGAAGGAAAACATCGTGAGGAAACCTGCATACCATAGCGATTTGTATAAATTTCTATGGTATGTGAAAGTCCGCCAACCCGCACTAGGCCAGCGTGGTGGACTATATGGCCTAACCACTCTCAATCGTACTCTCGATTGTAGAGTAGGCCGTGCCCTGCAGTGGGTCGTATATGGGCTGCACCACGTACGCAGTTATTTGTCCACACACGTTCTATTACTCGTGCAAACGCAGACTTGCACACTTATAAAGTTACGTGTGTGGCGGCCATTAGGGTGTGCTCAAGTGTCATATGTGCGAGGGTTGGATCTATTTATTTATATGTGCATTTCAACTAGGTATGTGTTATATAAATCATTCCTTACGTGACAATTAGAGTAGAAACCACGACTGGAATGTAAGAATTTGTATCAATTCCAGTTGTGAGGCAAATTTACTGCGTATTCATAATATTTTTCAGTAGGGTAGGCATCTAGTTAATAAAATATAAGTTTATACTTTGATTAAAGACACAAAATACATGATATTCCCATCAGTATGTACCTGATTAAATTTTATTTGCGAAAGTAACAAAAGCTTTATTATTTTCATGAAAAACATTGAATTTTGAATCTCTTGCCTTAGACGTATGTATATTTTAATAGACTTGTAATAAATCTTTACTTTGTTTTCTTATTATTTATTCGGCGTATTAAGTAGTTTGCTAATTATGTACTGTGACCTTTAATGTACATTTTATTTAATCTATTTTGACATACTATTTTTTATGAATTTTCTTTATTTTTTTCATTCATTTTTGCATGCCAATGCAAAAATAATGTTTTTTTCATATTTCCGATTCCTATTAACAAATCACTAACCTGCTTATGTATATACAGGGTTATTTTTCAGACTGCACCATTTTTTGTAATGAACTTAAGATAAACACATAATCGAAATATTCAAATTCACGCATAACAAGTCATTTATTTCCATTACATAATATTTTAATCAATGTTCATATTATACTCAACATCCGGTACAAGCACGGTCGCCGGTCATTTTTATACAAAGACGCGCGTGTGTAGTTAATAGTTATGTGTGTAGATTATCAATGGGCTTATTATGGTAGTGCGTATCGTCTAAATATATTGTTTTGTGAGGATAACAATTATGGAATATTTTGAAAAAAATAGTCATTTATTTTACTAATGGACTTTATTCACGAAAAAACCTCCTGTTAAATTTATACATTCAGAACTAAATTACTTGTATAATGTATACCTTCCACCTTTTGTCCCGTCGTCTAGACTCTAGGAACAAAAGTTCTACATTACATTGATTAATAAATTAATAATATAGAATATTTTTGGTTGTTGTGGGGAGCTAAAGTCCTGAAATAAAAATTAACGAGTTATGTCCTTCTCGAAATAAATTATGGTATTTATTTAAAAAAAAAATTTTGTAAAATCTTTTAGAGTTTCCCACGGCTTCTATATTATAGGTCGATTAATTAAGAATATTATATGTGTCTATATTAGTAGTTATCTTTAGTGAGTGTGGTTAGCCGCCGCATCTTGTGTGTTTCTATTCTGTGAAGCATTTTGAACACGTTGACTGTGTCGCTAAACTCTACAACATACGGTTGCGACTTGCGCGTACTAAACACGATTAGACTTCAGACTAACAAGTAAAGGATTAAACAGAAAGGGTATACTAAACCGAAAGGGGAGCATTCGTACAAAAATAGTCTTCATTCTGCAGAAAGTAGGAAACAGCTGATTTTATTTACACCGTATTTGACAGCCTCAGTGGCGTAGTTGGTTAGACGTCGGTTGTGAAACGAGAGGCCGTGGGTTCTATCCCCGCACCGAGACAAATGTTTGTGTGATCCACGAGTATTTGTGTCGGGTCTAGGTGTTTGTGAGACCGAAAAGTCTCTCGTAGTTCCTGATACCCACGTCACAAGACTCGATCTTAGTGCGGGGTCAGGACTATGTATGTGATAGTTGGGTGTATTTATTATTATTATTTCGCGATTTTAGGGTTGGCTCTATTATAAAAGTTCTTCATTAAGATGACTGCATTCCCTTTTCAGCTTAGTATGCTTTTTCTGCCAGACCCTGCAGTCTGGCGCGTGATTACCGAAGACATGTTTGCGCGGTTGCCATATTAATAATTTATTATGTGAACCAAAGTGTATAAAGACGTAATGTAATGTCTAGTTGTTATTGAATCTCGATGTGCATTGATGTAAGTGGACTGCATCAGATGCAGTGTCTATGGTAATGGGTAATGATGTTAACAATGTTAATATCAACGATGGAACAGTATTACTACGGCTCGTGTGATTGTAAACTGCATCAGATGCAGTATACGCTTTTATTGTAAAATTAGGTACATCAGTACCTACTACTAGTCATAAGTTTTTTACTGTATTGTGCAAAGCATTGTGTCAAATTAAATGATGAAACAGTGTTTAGTTTTTAATTTTTGTTATAATTCTACGGTACGATTACAACACTGAGGTCTCGATTTGAATCCCTGATCAGGCAAGGTATTATTGGATGTTACTATTCATTTTATCAGCCTTGAGCATTGGTTTAAAAACTAATGATAGGGCCTTCAGTACATTTGGAGTATTTATAAGATGGCCGTGAAAATCGTGCCATCTGTTAGATTTTTTTCATAACTATGTAAGAGTAATATTTTAATAAATTAATTAACTTATTGTAATAAATTTTGTTTTAACTGTTATATATCGTTTTACTAAACTCTTTGTCAAAATACAAATAAGTGTTATCGAAATCGTAACGCTGCAATGGAGATGTACTGGTGGTCTGCGACGCCACTTACGTCGTAAGACTTTACGCACTCTTCTATATATTCATGTCAATGGCCCTGAGTTAGTAATTTGTGTCCGATATGGCGATAGACTCGCCCCCAATCACATCGTGGGACGGAACACGCAAGGCGGATCGTGGATTTCCTGGATTACTAGGACACTCAGATATAACTCTGCCTACGCTTTCTTTAAAAAAGGCGTGAGTTTATGTATGTATGAAATTATTAATGACATTTAGACTACTCGTGTATAGTAAATTTAAGATTGGTATCATAGATTTCGTCCCGAAAGGATTAAACTGTTTAAGCCTTAAACTTTAAGGCGATGAAAGCTGTACAATGCGGTTATTGCGGGCAAAAAATCGATATTTTACTTTTATTTGATAAACAGTAAGGTATTTAAGTTATAATGAAAAAAATAAACTAACACGTTTTACCTCAAGTCTTTTTATTTACAAGGATGAAATCACATTTAAAAGAAACATAGGTACTAAATACAAAATAGTAATACAGATAACTATTTAGAAATTTATAGGTACATCATTGTAGTAGAGGACCCGTGGAAGATTGACCTTCACCCATCTGATAACCAGATGAGACGTATTTTGTATAAAATATTATTGACTAGCGGCCCGGCCCGGGTGCAGATAATTTTTGAGTCCAGTCTATATCAACATCATATTATTTTGAGTACTGTTTTATATATGTCTCAATGTGACCGCTGTCGACTATATTGCTTTTCCCGACCCTTTGTTCTGTTCCGTCGCATTCTGGTCCATGATGAAGAGCATGCAATCCTGTCCTCTCTTGTACCGTGCCGTCCATTCGAGTTTGAAAAGTAGCAAATATGTAGGTATATCAGAATTACCTAACTGATCCCACGGGAAGACATTATTTTTAATAATGCTCATTTTCCAAAATTATTGCCCGCCATTATATTTCGATTAAAATATAGATCTGAAATATATATTTTCATAGAAATTGCTTCAACGGTCTCGAAAGTCGCTCTTAGTGTGGGCGAGTCGCAGAGTCGCAGGGGCGACCGGCGATTCAGTGCGTACGTTCCTATACAAACTATAGTAAGTCAGAGTGGCCAGCGACCGGCCCACAGTGCGCAATGAGTCTTAACCATAGGTCTTAACTAGTGCCTGCTAATCGATAATCGTTCCATTTTTTTAAAACGATAAATATCGGTATTAAAATCGATAAAAAACCGAGAAACAATAAAGAAATATTTTAACTTTAAGCAACGCTTTACAAGAAGTAGCAACACATACGGTGTTGCTACTTGCTATGCTATGCGCCATGTCATGGGTTTCTGCCAATATCATATTATTTTGTCTTTTGACTCAATAATTCCAAAGGTTACAACAGCTTTAATTTGCACTATTAATATCTTTTGAGGTTTTTCGATACTTACGGTTTGATTTTTGTGACGACATTCCTCATAAGAAACATATAATTTTCCCTATTAGCCTTTACATTAATTAAATTATCAAACATTAAGCTACTAATATTATAAAGGCGAAAGTTTGTGTGTTTGTTACTGTTTACCGGTAAACGTCTGAACCAATTTTGTTGAAATTCGGTATGAAAGTACAATAGCTGATATCCTGGATTAACGTATAGGCTACTTTTTATTCTAAAAAAATGTAGCGTTCCCGTGGGATGAGCGATGAATTCAAATATGTATATGTTTGGTCTTTCAAAATCAAAGTCAGATACGTAAACGAGTGAGTCAAATACGTAAACGATTTTTATAGCTTATTTAACGAGGGTGGTGGTAGTACAAAATCATCACGGCTATGGCTTGCGACCTATGGGAGTAGTACAGTGTTGTGAACGCGGTGTAACCGCAAGCATCACCACTTTTTATACAATGTTAAAAAATCCGGTGATCATCGGGTTTTATCGAAAAATATTTCGATTTATTTTTATTTAACGTAATACATTTTTGTGAATTAAAGATTTATTTTAATCTCCGATCTTGCAACAAAGATACTACCCAATACTATTTTACGTTTCTTTTCTTTTGTTCTTTTTATAATAATTAGTAACGCTACTATTGCAGCTTCTTCGAAGACCTTTGCGCAGGAATGTATAAGAAACACTACGCTCGGCTTTGTTTCCTGGCCCTGGTCGCCTATGTTTTGGTCGCCCGACAACTCAGTCGCCGGTCGACACTGCGGTATGGCAGTTTGTCTTGGCAAAAAAAAGTGGCGTGGTGACAGTATACCAACTGCTACTACTACCTAAAAAAAATCCACAATGTTTTTTTTAGTACCCTAAAAAAACATTGTGGTTTTTTTTACACTGACACGGTATAATGACTGCACTGCACCTGATGGTAAGCGCAAATGCCGTCCAGACAGAGTATCGAATGGCATCAGACGGCGGTCCCATGCCATTCGACACAATTATGCCGGCCTGCTGAGATGCTTCTTCACACTACGGCGGAACGACCCAGGATTATAGGAAGGAGGGAAGCACGTGTGACGGCAAACAATTATTCCACAGCTTCACAGTGCGGCACAAAAAAGAATTTGCGAACTTTTTGGTTCGCGCCGAGATGGTTTGGATCATCAAGCTGTGGCTTCGTAAGCCTGCACGCGTGGTTATGTTAAGAAAAGGAGAGGAGGGGATCAAACTAAACAATTCCTCAGAGCATTCACCGTGATACAGACGGTAGAACACGCTTAGAGAGGTAACATCCCTCCGCAACTGTAGCGACTCTAAGTTACTCGTAACGTCTGCATCATTTACAATGCGGATGGCCCGCCGCTGCAATATACTATTAAGACCGTCGTTGCTATGTGCACAAATAATCTTTAACACGGATTTTTGTAAATTCTAGTGCGATTTTTGCTTGTTTTGTGATTTAAAATGAACGAAAGGCCCATTATCAACATAATATAAATTACAAATATTTATACATTTTACGCCGTGGTTTTGGGTTGCCACATCCACAGATTACTTAGTACAACCACATCAATAATAAGCCACACAAGCCACATCAATAATAAATTAGATCTGTAAGCGCCCTCATTACATCCGTACTATTTTTTGCCATCTTGTACCTATATTTTTTATAAATCAATTATGTAATAAACACACAAATTTTCGCCTTTATATTATTAGTAGGATATAGGATATTAGAATGACAATTGATATAACAATGAAATAATTAAAATCACATTACGGGCAAATGCAAATGTAATTTTTTACTCCAGCAACTCCAGCTAATTTGGTTGACAGTTTTGTCTTTGACGTCTGTGGTTTCAGCTGCCTACCCGTGTGTTTTACTCAAGTTCCACTCGGTGCCCTTGCCACGCGCACGACTGCGATTTTTCCCGTTCCACTTGTTCGAGCGTTATTAATCGTACACCCAAGTGGTACGAGTTCAGGGGCGTTATGAATGTTGACATGCTTCGGAACGACAACTACTAAAATTTTCGTAAACATGGTCCTATGTTTTATAGAACTATTGAATTAACGCGTTAACGATGTTAAATGGCGCTAAAAATAATTCTCTTCCACATTTACAATGCTAGGTAAATTGTCCCATTGAATTGAATTATATCGGATGATAAGCCCGAGAGGGTTTGCTAGAGTCGTATCCCAGGTTGGACTGCCTAGGTGGCGTAGTGGTACTACGGTACGATTGCAAAGCTGAGGTCTCGGGTTGGAATCCCGGGTCGGGTAAAGTGATATTGGATTTTTCTATTCATTATCAGCCCGGAGTCAGGAATTTGTGCCCGATATGGCGATAGGCTCACCCGCTATCACATCATAGGTTGGAATATACAAGGCGAAACGCGGGTGAGCTGATTACTACGATGAAAACCTCTGCCTACCTTTTCTGGGGAAAAGGCGTGATATTATGCATATATGTATTTTGGCGATATTGCGATACATGTTTCTTTTTTAACAACAATTACAATTATAGTTGCTTTCATAGTCTGTTAAATAATTTAGCATGCTGCTTTTAACGAGTTTTAAAAATATCACGTTTGATCGCTTTTTTACTCTTGACATGGGTCGGCTGAGCATCGCGTGAGCGTATGTCATGATGCTTGACGTCATTAGTGAAGTTTTCGCCGCGATCGTAACGATCTTGAGCGCCAAGTGGAACGACCAAATGAGTATTTTGAACATCGTGATCGCTTAGTGGAACACGGCCTTTATTTATTGGTCTGTACTCTGCGGTGTCGGCTGTCGTGTTTTGTGACACCTAAATTTTGTCTCATTTTGTTTGTACTTGAATCTTGAATTTGAATCGTAATGCCTGACGCTATTATTGTTTATATTTTATAATAAAACTGTTGCTATTTATATTGATTTTTATGGAGATGTGTTCAGTTATTATAACGCAGATAAATCTTCGATTTATATCATGTAGCATATAAACCTTCATAACGATTCAAAAGCATTGTGGGTATATGAAAAAATACCAATTGTGTCGATTGTAGAGGCAATTATCGAGTGTAAACTGTAAAGGACATTTTTCATTTCGTAAACAAGTTTACATGAAGATTGACAGGGTCAAGTAATAGTGTGATGATATTGTAAAGTGTTCTGTGAAGATGCATATTCTGTGTACGATATGCAGTGACTTGGTAAACCAGGCTGAGAGCATTTACGTGACGAAGTGTGGGCATATATTCCACTACCACTGTCTGGCTCAGTGGATAGAGAGGTATGTGGTTACTCAAGCTGCCAGGACATTAAGTTTTATTCAGATATTATTTGTAAACCACTTAACATTGTATGTATTTGTGAGCTATCTTATAACACGGTTTTTAAAAACGCACATCCATCCATCCAAACATCAGCCAAAGGAAGTCCACTGCTGAACATAGGCTTCCTTTAATGATTTCCATAGTGACCTGTTGGAGGCAGCCTGCATCCAGCAGGAAAAAAACGCACATGAATTATCATAAACCTCTAAGAATTAGAAAATACATAAATGTATATATAGTATGTATTATTACTTTGTAAAATGAATTTATTTATTTTGATTTAGTAAAACTACAGACTTGACTTTATTGATTTCATCATCATTAGCCCATTGCAGTCCGCTGCTCGACATAGGCCTCTACCTTCGTCATCTGACATCATTGATGCAATATTGTAATTGTGTTAAAATGTTCTGCTTGTGTCTTTGTTAAAGATAGAGTTGAAACATGAGTGGTTTTTACAGTTGAACTATAAAAGTAAAAAAAAAAAGATATTTTGTTGTACAAAATCAAATATTCTTTAGTAATCTTATAAAAGCCCTTTTCATACAATACTATGCTACTTCAGCACATGGTTGTTTTTTTTTATATTATATTAAAGGGGACAAACAAAGTAAATATGTTCTTGTAAATAATCTTGTGATTGGCAGGAAACACCAAAAGAAATGAATAAACATGTGTGAAGAAGATATGTAATATAGTTTTTGTAATCCAGCATGCCTTGTTTTTCCTTTTTTTTCCTACTCTTATGTAGTGCTTGTTTTTGTTACATAATTGTTTGTCTATATTCCTTATCATTATAAATCCAAGAGTGAGTTTGCTTGTTCGTGAGATATACTTTGCTTGCAAATATTAATTATATTTCATTAGAATATGGTCTTGTAAATAATCTTTGCGAAATGTGGGTGTCATGGTGGATCCTCTGCCTATCCCTCCTGGGAAAAAGGCGTGAGTTTATGTATGTACATGTATGATATCTACTTAAATTGTCACATTCATAAGCTAATATCCTTGCAAAATGTAATACAACTTGTACAAAGGTTGTTATCCAATAAAGCACCCTACTACTTTATTAATCAGATGTCTGTTTATATCACAATCACACATAAGGCTCTACGTTAAGTGAAAAATTGCTACAAGGCATAATACAATTACCAGATTGTGTTTACAAAGTATAATTTAATGTTGGTATTTATCTGTAGTCAATGCTTGCCAGCATAAAGATCATTTGCAATGTACCTGTCTTATGTTAAATAAATTAAAAAAAAGCATATATAATACCAGTATGAACAGAACTTTTGTCTTATATGTGGACGTACACCATCCAAACAATCGAACTTTGTGTCAGAGAATAGTGTAACATGTATAGCAATGTCGCAAAATACATACATAAATAAACTCATGCCTTTTTCCCAGAAGGGATAGGCAGAGGTACTCATCGTAGTCACCAGATCACCTGCGTTTCACCTTGTTTGTTCCGTCCCATGATGTGATAGGGGACGAGCCTATTGCCATATCAGGCACAAATTCCTGACTAGGGGCTGATAATGAATAGAAAAATACCCTAGTACAACTGCGCCACCGAGGTAGTTGAGGCCGGGAGTCTCGACAAGTTTAAACTTAAAAAATAATCATAAACAAAGTAGATTATTTCAGTGTCATTGTATCATATATGTCGATGTGTAGAGTAATAAATATGATAGTCGCAGCATTGTGACTCCTATAGTGATGCAGGCATAGTCAGTCCCCTCTTTCATGCAAGCAAATTGCACAAATTACTCAATTTGTGGACCAACAGATCCGGTTTATTGATGCTGCCCAACAGCGCGCGGTGGATCGTTTTCTTCTCATTATTAAGCAATAAAAGCTTGTGAATTGTATGTCGCATCTCCCACGGTCATTTAGTAAAAAGATATAAGAAAAATGTGTCATCGATTTGTGGAAAACAGTGGTATTCTGTCTGTAATACTCCATGATAATTCCTTTGCTAGTTTTGAATATCTATCAAAAGTATATTTACGAATTATCTGACGAAACTGCAATAAGAAAAGATCGATTAATTAATATGGTATGGCTAATAAAGTAATATTAAACTGAAAGCAGGAGATATTAGATAATATAATATTCTTTTATATTTTTGTATGGCGAAGGAATAAACGAATTGTCTGGTGGTATAACAGCTACGTTCAATAGACGATGAACAACCACAACACCTACTTGGGGCTCGTACACGCTTGATTTTGTGAGGTCGGCCATAACATTTACCAAACAATGACATACACAATGTCCATACATCGGCCTAAGAATGTCACATCCTAATGACCCCACATTAACATCTGAATATCAGAAACTGCTTGAGACATTTTGTTGTCACAAATTATCCAATGAAATGAAATTCATTTATTGGACATATTGGTAGTTAAGTAGCGCTTATGACAAGTTGTTAACAAAGAGAATATAAAACACTACAATTTGCTAAAAGCTTGTGGATCGTACAAACAAATCCTTGGTGCGGGGATCGAGACAATAATTTAGCGTCATACAGCCAGCGTCTTATTCGTGGCACAGAGGTTTGCAGTGTTTGTCTACGCCTTCAGGGATGTAGGTTTATTTAATGGTTAACGTCTCTATCGCTTCAGATCCAAGTCGTGCCCGCAGTGTCGCAACAAGGTGACTGAGCGGTGCATGTTCCGGCTGTACCCGACGATCTCGAACGATGTCACGACTGGCGAGGACGTGGCCACGCTTCAGTCGAGGCTCGATGATGCTCAGCTCCAGTTGCGGCAGCAGCAGACCATCTGCAAGGATAGAGAGGACAGGCTGTATGCTGTACAGGCAGACTTGAAGAAGACTGAGTGCGTTTACCAGTTTTTCTATTGTTTTCCATTATAAAAGTTTTTTTTTCTCTAAACAATAGGAAGGGAGCGGTAAGGAAAAATGAACGGGAAAAGGAAAGGGGTATTCGGCATCCGGCAATCTGCTGGAAAAATATTTATACATAGTTTTTTCACCATCGTTTGCGGTGGTCACTATCCAGGCGCATATGAATATCATGTTTATATAACAAAGATTACTTTTCCCCCTATTTTTCTGTACAAAAGTGGATTTTTCTTTCCTTTGTGAATCTTCGAGTTTAAAGATAATATGGTATACCTAAGAGTTTCGCTGAGTTTTATGTTTGGTTGTTAATTTATTATGTAATGGTGTATAGGTAACGGTGCCATGCCACTGTCAGCAGATCCCTATAGAGGCTATAGAAAACCTGGGGGAGTCTTATGTTCTCGTGCCTTAAGAAGAAGAAGATAACCATATATTCTTTTAGGGAAATTTTGAAAGCCTGCGAGAAGAAGCTGGTGAGTCGTGATTCGGCTGTCAATGGTCTTCGCGAGCAGGTGGAATACCTCAAGATGCAGAACAAGGAGACCACTCGCCTGAAGGAGGAGAATGAGAGCCTGCAGCAGAACATACAGTTGCTTAATGGGTACAGAATTTTTAATATTTTTTTATGTTCTTTTGTCAAACTGTGTCTTTTTTATGGGATAGGTCCGGCAAACGAGCAAACAGGTTTCCTGATGGTAAGTGATCACTGCCGCCCATAAACATTCACAACGCTGGATCATGGATTTGTTGCCGGGCCAATTGGGAGGGGAGCGGGAAGGAAAAAGGATGGGAAGAGGAAAGGGGTATTGGGCATCCGGCAATGTCACTCACTAAACGAAACGCGACAGCCGAGCCGTAGCTTCACGTTGACATCCTGTGAGACAGTGGTACCGCCCCGGATTAGCCTGCCCATTCATGCTGAGTCATGACTGTCGACCAGCACTAGACTAGCGTGGTTAGCTAGAAACAACACAAAAACAGTATGATTCACATTTCACAACATACTTCAGTAAATATATTTTTTTCAAATGCCTTGTAAAAGTTCAGCACCATCAACTGTCTCATTATTTCTTTGCTTTTCTTCTACTGTCGCTCGCTTTGTGGAAAAGTTTGTCTTCGAATATTAAAAATTGTGTTTGTTACGTCAACGTATCTCTGCTCTCTGAGTTTGAAAAATAACATGAACTACCCACATTATGCTTCTAGTTTGAACAACATACTGAACGCGACGTGTGAAGATGTGGAGAAAATGCTGCACGGATACACCGACGTGCGCACCGTCGCCATCTTCGCGACCGCGCTCAAACGGTACGTTATCTATACTCGTACATACAGGGTATACCAAGACTGCTACCGAAAACGAAACCAGGTGGTTGTTTTAGTGACTTTAGACACAATGCAATTAAAATTGTTGCAAAAAAAGCGACGATTTTGTATTTGAGTGGTAAATACATACAATTTTCTACAAAAAAACGTAATGTACACCCTTTTACTTTTATAGACGCAAGGCTTTAAATTATAATTTTAGCAAAAACTATGGATTTACCACCCAAACACAATGATATTTTATGCATTACAAAAAAATCTTCGCGTCTTTTTCCAAAAAAATTAGTTCCATCGTGTCTGTAGTAATTAAAACTACCACTTGGCTTCGTTTTCGGTAGCAGTCTTGATATACCTTGTATAATATATTTGTTTTTTAGTTTTCCAACATTTGTGTTAAAATTAGAGTTGTCCATCTTTGATTATAGTCGACTCAAATGTTCATACAAATATATCAAATTTGTAAAATAATGACTTTTATGCTTTTTTTTTGCTTAAACATAAACTCTGTGAATAGTGGTCATTGTCCGCCCTGTGACCACGAAAGCTGTAAAATGATCGAAAAATGTAAAAATGAAATCAAATCCGTAAGAATTCGTTTTATTTCAATAAACAACTAAACATACACTATTACCCTACAAGCGCGTTTTACTGACGTAGGTACATGAAATGTAACATATGACAGCCTTCGTGGCGCAGTTGGTTAGACTCCGGCTGTGAAACGAGAAGCCGTGGGTTCGATCCCCGTAGATAAATATTTGTGAGGCCCACAAGTATTTGTCTCGGGTCTGGGTGTTTGCGAGACCGAAAAGACCCTCGTAGTTCAGGAACTACGAACTGTGTCTTGGGTATCCTGATACCCACGACACAAGATTCGATCTTAGTGTGGTGTCAGGACTATGTATGTGACTGTTGGGTGTATTTATTTAGTTATTATTTATATACGTGCAGAGGTCTGTGCGAGTCGGAGACCAAGAAGCGCGAGATCCGGGACAAGCTGCAGGCCGCCAAGATGCAGATCACCGCCGAGAAGAACATCTGCAACGACTTGCAGCTCAAGTTGATGTAAGTACCCTTGACATTCTGCGAGTGAACTTGTACAATGTACATTGATTATTAATAGATTAGGACGTTTTCCACTTGGTTTAGTTAACCCGCAATGTAATGATAATTTAACGATAACTCGTTCTTTGATATGACGATACGATCAGTATGTAAATAAACAGAGCCCAACCTCTCATAGTTATTAATTAACAATGAAAATGAAGTAAAATCTACTGTATATCTGTATGTCACCACGTAATATAATGGTGAAGGAAACATCGTGAGGAAACCTGCATACCATAGCGATTTGTATAAATTTCTGTGGTATGTAAAAGTCTGCCAACCCGCACTAGGCCAGCTTGGTGGACTATATGGTCTAACCACTCTCAATCGTACTCTCGATTGTAGAGGAGGCTCGTACCCTGCAGTGGGTCGTGTATGGGCTGATACAGTACAGTAAAATTTTAAAGGCAAGCTGAAGACAGACTAGCGGAGATGGAGCGCAAGTACCAGAACTTGGGCAAGAGGAAGGCGGAAGACATGGACGCAGACCCTCAGGACGCGGAGACGTCGCCCAAGCTCATGCGCTCTATGGATCTCTTCGGATATACCGGGACGCCCATAGTCATTGACAAGAATGAGAGCATCGTAAGTGACTAATTTTATTAAAATACAGTATGAATTGATTTAAATAAGCTGACGGGGGTTATATAATATTTTTTTAGATTTTACTATCGTGTTTAAGGTAACTCACAGAGGTTTTTATAGATGTCATGATTTTCGTGCAATATACCACCTTTTCTTTTTTTGTGTAAATCAAGGTTACAAGTTACAATTATTGTCGATCAGACTTTTGAGTTTTTATGTCTTTCTACGTTTTTTTAACAGCATCTTGATAGTTAATAGATAGATATTAATATAAGTTTTTTTAGCAGTCACACCCGTCTTTCTAATAATTAAGGAACTTTAGTGTTGCCATTAAAAATATGGGAAAAACGTCACCTCAATTTTGTCAGTTTTAAGTTTTGTGCGGAATAAGTGAAATAAAATAAATTTATTATTTAATATATCACGTGCGATTATTTTTTTATATGTTCGGCAAACGAGCAAGCACGTCACCTGATAGTAAGTGATCACTGCTGCCCATGAACATCTACAACGCTTGGATCATGGATGTGTTGCCGGCCCATTATATCGGGAGGGGAGCGGAGAGGAAAAAAGAGAGGGATATTAAGAATCTGTTGGATGCAAAATTCAACCGCATTGCGACTAGTTAAATTAAAATGCCATCTCCGTGACAGGCTTCCCTGGTGAAGAAGATCGAGAGCGCCGACTCCCCGTACTTGAACCTGAAGCAGAGCAGCCTGGCGCTGTCTGCACTGCAGCGCGCCACCAAGCACGCCATACCCACCGACAAGCTCAAGGTATACCACCACAGATATATATATATATATATATATATATATATATATATTGTACTGTTAATGTATTTTTTAGTACCTAATGTCAAGTGATGATGCGGTCTAGTGTATGTTTGATAAAAAATAATGATTTATTATAAGGCCGTGTGGTAGAGGATTTATTGCTATATTATATTTTAATGTGATTTAGTTAAAATTTCTAGTTAATAAACATATTCGGAACGTGGATGTAGGAACGACAAATTCGTAGAGGCGAGAGAGTATGACAAAGGAAGGAAAAGTTAGAAAAAGATACAGAGACTTAACTTATAATATAGTGCGTGGTGGCCCGTTGGTAAACGGACCGGACGCGGCTGCCAACATGTTCAAGGTAGTCGTGGGTTCAAATCCCAGGGCACAACTGACTTTTCACCTCTCAATCTTTCGATTGTAGAGGAGGCTCGTGCCCTGCAGTAAGACGTATCTGGACTGGTACAGTACAGTAAAGTACGGTACAATATTTAATCATATTTTACCTTTCAGCCATCAGAGCTTGCAATAATAAAGGCAGCACGCAGCTCAGTCATGAAGTCAGGCTCGGAGAACGTACCCTCAAACAGCCAGTCATCCATGAGCATTTTCACCAAGAAGGAATCGCTCAAACTAGACTCGTCTGAAGACCGCAAACTCTGTCAACCCAACGTATGCTACGATGGACTCGGGGGTCATTCTAAACTGGAGATATTCCCTGTTCCAAACAACAAACCAGTGAAGAATTTAATACCCAAGGTGACGGCCAAGCACCGGTTAAAACGACCCACACCGTCCGGCAGCCAGGACATTGGCAAGATGCTGGAGAAAATGATGGATAAGTAATGCATTTGAAATGTGGAGTCTTTGATTGGCTGTGTTTTATGTGTGTGTAAAATTATCTATCTCATCATCAAAAGTTTTATTAAAAGATGTGAATTCATAATGGTCAATTTGTAACACTTAAAAAGTGTTTCCAATTGTCCATTGTCAACATTGGTTTCTGATATATACTTACTTGCAATTCAAAAGCTGTTAAATACCATGATTGAATTTGAAGTATTTTTTAGAAATGTTTGTTTAAATTGCTAAACAATTGGAAGGTAAGATGAAGATTTTGCATACATAAACATCACAAGGCAGTTTGTTGAGCTTGTTCCAGTGTTGCCATGGTGGGTGCACTCAGGGTTGTCAACCGTTTGTAGTTATAAAATGTCTAAAACTGTTGTGTTGCACAAATATTATTACCAAATCTCGTTAGTTTCTAAAGATATTTATATACCAAGTATTTGTAATAGATATGAATGTTTGAATATGCATTCATATATTTTTGAACGTTTTCCTTTTTGTAATTCATCTTTGTTCCAACAAAATAAAATGGATGTTCACTTTGTTATAAAATTTGTCTCTAATTTAATGTACTGTAAAATAAGAGAAAAATATTTCTATTGAGAGAAGTTTATAAGTTGGTCGACTTTGTGTTTTTATTGTCTTTATAAAACAGTTTTATGTTATATTTGGATTGGACACTATTGAATTTCAGAAAGAACACTTTACTAAGTTGCACTGAATATAATGTAGATATTTAAGCATTCATATCTATACTGAAAGTAACTTTAAGATATATGTGTTAGTTGTTATCATTAAGGGCTCAGTAAATGTTGACAAAAAGGTATTTGTATAATCTTTAATGTTAAATGTATGATCGTTATGCTTCATCGTAAATCGCAAATATTTGATATAGTATAGAAAGAAGGGTGGATTAAGAATTAAATATGTTTTTGGATACATGAGTTAAACTGCAAATTCTATTTCTTGTAACACGAAAAAATGGAGAAATTAACAGTTTTTGCTGTATACACATGAAGTGCGAAGTCTAAAATTATTAAGCTTCGTAAAACAGTATTAAGGACTAACATATACACTTTTAAAACTTATTTTAGGTATCGAATGTTTTGTCCCTTTCTAACAACTTTTGAATTAAATTTTAGCGAAGAAGACAAAACATTCGTTAGCTAAAATAGGTTTTAAAACTGTATGAGTAAAGCCGTAAGAGATTTTCTCGTAATTTACTTATCAGTTAATTCTGATTACATAATTTTTGGCAACAGAAAATCAGATGTTCATCTATATGGATGCCGTATTATAAGTTTTTCTAGTAAAGGTCTTAGTTGTTAATATACATCAAAAAATATTAATTAATGTTTAATAATAATAGTTGCCATATTTTTTTATTTGCTAGAGTTAATTGGCAGATGCATTTGTCACTGTAAGAATGTTGCCATTTTTAAGACGTGTGTAAAATTGTGTTATAAAAAATAGAAAGCCTACATAATACTTCGAAAAATGACGATTCATTATTATTTCATTACATCTGAAGATTTTGAAATAGGTCATATGGATTTTGTGAAGCTTATATATTTTTCATTAATTCCGCTTAGGCGTGATCCCGGGCGGTGCCACGGTCCGCCTTTCGGTTGAGTCTCTGCCATTTCGCTCGGTATTTTTCTAAAAAAATTCAATAATCTTTATAACACGTTTGTAATTTGTTATCTGTTAAATATATGAAGCAGTATACCCCAAAATCCGATTACCAAAATGTTCAGTATTGCTCAAAGCACCACTAATGGACAGTCCACATCAGTCATACAAAATAATACAGACGGTGATAATGAAAACAGGTTCCTATATTGAAATAGAATTTTATTGACTTAGTTTTCTATATACTATCTTAATACATAACTTGGGACGTCCAACAACCAGGACCAAATCGATTTACGTTTCTAATTCAATAGAATAATTTCAATAGAATAATAAATGTCAGGTTTATAAAAATACTGATATTAATATATTGGAGTTATTATAGATAAACGCACATTTAGGCGATGCAATGTGGATAGTTTTATTTATAATGTGTATGTATTTTCAAATCCTGCTTTTTTGAACTATATTTGTATTATGTTTATTTATAATATATACATCAGACTAACACTAATTTCCATCTAGATATTTTTCTTAGTTTTTTAAATTATTTTTGCGTCACCCACCCTTCGCGAAGTTTTAAGTTAACTCCTCATATCTTTATTCAAAGTTCATTGCAATATTGCTTATAAATCATTGTTAAGTCGTCTAATTACCTGGCGGAAATTTAAATAAAAGTAATTTCCTTTATTATTTCCCTAAGCATAAATTCCGTATTGATTTTTATAAATAGTGTGACAAGTTTCCCGCCTTAATGTGCGTTCACCTTAAATCAGAATTGAATGTAATTTAATAACTTTTTTATCTACAAAACCGAGTGACCTCAAAAACAGTGCCAAATGTTTGTAACAACCTCACAATTGTTATACTGTTTTACTATTACATAATTATACAGTTCGCATGTATATAAGCGTTGCTCAAATATGTTACAGTAGTTTGGATACCCTTTGGTAGATAGGTAGGCATGTTTAATAGAATAATGTAGTAGACATCTTTGAAATATGTAATTAAATCAAAATTAAATGTGCAAGTAATATACCAAAGGTTCTCATAGGACAGATTCAAATATTCAACCTTCCCCCAACCCTTCTCACGCAAATAACTGATAAAATGGACAACCTACACACTTCCCTACAGCTATTAGTTTTTTTTTTTATGTGACAAGACCATATGACGCCATAAAGGTACAGCAATATGCTTGGTATAGGAAGTAGATGTTCATGTAGCACCACCATTAAAAAATAATAAAAAGAAGAAACACAAGTATTCCTCATGTCATGAATTTTCTCAGACAATTACATAAGTACATTGAAACTCATAAATAACCGCGTTTCCCCACCTAGAAATAAGACTATAAATGTCATAATTATATTTTCATTGACATTGCATGGTAGTAATAGGTAAAATAAAAAGACATAGTTATACTGTGATGTTATTAAATGTATCGAATTGTTCCTACTTGCGACAAGCAAGTAGCAGTGTTGAATGTAATGAATTTGATAAGAGTATGTAACTGTATTGTTAATTTATTAAATGAGACTGTTAAATACGTCATTATATTGGTTTGATGGTGCATTTCAGTGGTGTTTTATTTCTTGATTTGAAGAATAGATTCCTATAGGCTAGGTGAACTAAAAGGTTTCGCAGAGGCTGACTGGAAAAGTATTTGGATAGTCGAACTAGCTCCAGTGACGAGCATTAGGGAAGCCTATGACTAACCGTGGAATGTTATGTCCATTTAGGCGCTTATATGCCGTTCTGGTGGTGGAATAGTCATTTAGAAACTAAAACAGTCGTAGACAAAGACGAAAATAGTCAATATAGTATTTCGTTAGGTGAAAGCACAGGGTGGAAGGCAATGGCTAATAAAAATATCATTCATAACGTTTCAATTCCTCTTACTATATTTTGTTTCCTTATGCTCTATTGTATAAGGATCATTATACGCCATTGCTAACTTTTGTTACCTAAGTAGTTACCTAAGTTTGTACCTTTTTCTTTAATTATATTAAAGTATATATTTTATAGGGTAAAAGGAGCAATTATAATTAATTAGCAATTTTGATAAGGCTGAATATCTTATATTACACATTTGACAGAATATTATAATTTATAAAATGAACGTGTTTCTTGTTGACATTTTCCATGACAGTTCGTACACGAGACGAGAGAAAAGCTCGATCCACCAATTTTATTTATAAAATATCACTTTCGTCTATTAATACACCAACAGATTACTTTTAGAACATCATTTAAAGACGGCGGAGGCGCTTAAAGGCGTAGTGTTTATGAAACAAACGCGTAATTCGACGTAATACACGACGCAAATCCTTTGCGCGAATCAAAATATTTTTATTTATAAAAAGACAGTTTGTGAGAAAATGTGCTTGAAAACAATCGCGAGGCACCTTTATGTAACCAGCGACACATATTTAATACATAGTATCATCTAAATTTATATACGACGGAATAAAATCAGTTTTATTGATAAGATTGTAATCGGTGTTTTGCGGCTGATTAGAACATAGAAAAGTGGGTGTCGTGTGTGAAAAAGACGATAGTCATGTCTTTAATGTTGTGTAAATGGATTGTATAGACTTTTGAGTGTTATTCATAAAGTTGTTAGTGCACAAAAATGCCTGGTAAAATTAAGGTGAAGGTATTGGCGGGGCGAAACCTGCCGGTTATGGACAGGGCGAGTGATACCACGGATGCGTTTGTGGAGATCAAATTTGGTGGGATTACACACAAGACTGATGTTTGTAGGAAGTCTTTGAACCCTCACTGGAACAGCACTGAGTGGTACAGATTTGAGGTAAGTCATAATGATGTTTTTGTGGGATAACTGGGCAATAACTATGGGATGTGCGAAAATTACCTGAAATTGGTAAAGATGAACAAGCTTAGGCATAATCTTTGTATAACAGAAATTCAATAAGCCAGAATGGTTATATTCTATTAAATGTTGCAATACTAAGCCATCACTGATTTATAAAGTCAATTTTCATATAAGATATTAATTATCCAAGAATACATCATTTTTCACAATCATATCATGAGTCTCTTAATATAAAATTAATTATGGGTGTTTTAGTTTTCTTAATATTTTAAATTTATTCATGCAATACTTACCATAATAACACAAGCAATGAAATTATACATTTTATCAACAACAAATTCCTCAATGTTCTGGTTTCGGGATCAATAATTATAATTATTCAGAAAGTCTTCGCTTCCCGTGGTTAATATTTTCAATAATGCTGAATGCAAGAGAAGTCTTCGCTTCCCGTGGTTAATATTTTCAATAATGCTGAATGCATTCAATTTGTCATCAGTTCATGCAATTTGGCCTCTTCTCTCAGCATGAAAAAACCCTATACAATGTGCGCCAAAGATTTAAATAACTAAATACTGGTTCATTAAGAATATATATTTAAAATGTGTTTGCCTCGGAACAATCCCATTAGTTTCATAGTTTATGACTACTAAGCGTCGTAAATCAATCCTATACTGGTCAATAAAACTGATTTACTATGGCATCATATAGTAAATTATACTATTGTAAGTATGTCATTTTCTGAATACTGAAGATTGTGGAAAGAACAAGTTTTTTTTTGGCAAGATAATGTTAAACTTTTGAAATCAGTGCTAATACACGGGAAAGTGTGTTTGTTGGTTTATTCTTCTTTCACTTTGTGTAGCGCAATGATACATATTTTGATACATATATTTTGCAAATTAAAGACTATGTATAAATAAATGTAAAACTACAAGGATTAATTTTTGTCCTGAAAAATGTGCAATAATCCATTTTTAAGAAGTCTAATCTGTTGTTTCCCTTTAATATGATTTCATACAACAATTAAAACGAAATCATAAAAAAATAATAAGAGTCAGAACAAAGTAAAAGGAATATATTTGAACATCTTATTATATTATTTTGAAGACAAGTTGTGGTTTTTCTATAGGCCAATACAAAACCCTCCTCACTCAAGATTGGTTGAAAATCAAAATTTTCTCATTTTTCCGATACCAAATACATCAAGGACAGGATTTTTCATGACAAACATACATTTGGAACATTTGGCCAATACAAGAGCCAATTTCCAAGTGGCACGTTTTAGTATTTTTACATGATTGTCTGGCGTTAGTCTGCCATTTATCTGTGTTGGAGTAAGTTTTTGTGCAGTGAGGAAGTTTGGCACGTTTTATATAGGGTTTTTTTATACTAAATTTCATCAGCCTTAACCAAGGAATACTTTGGGTCTGTTTTAACTTGGCATATGTGTAAGACACCGTAGGACGTAGTTTCTCACGTTAACAATGCTGCTGCCTATCATCAGCTCGTCACTCCTCTACGTCATCTCTGCGATCGTCAACTTTTGTTAAATATGCAACTACATATTATAATTTATAGATATATCTACAGAAACTAGGCATTATTCCAGGATAAAAAAATATATATTTCACTTGTGGACCAATGTATTTTCGTATGAAAATATATAAGTATTCCGATTCTCTAAAAGAAGACTAGATTGCGGAAACCCACAGTCACATATTGCATAACTGAGTCTGTATCTGTATCATCTGTATCATTTTTACCAATTTACCATGCAAATTGGTAATAATATGATTTATATTTTATAAAGAAGCAAACCAAGACAAAAGTTTGAATATTCGTATATAAATGCACTATTGTGTTCCGGTTTGAAGGACATTATAGCCAAAGTAACTACTGGACATAATGAGACTTAACATCTTATGTCTCAGGATGACGGGCGCAGTTGCATGCCAAACTCTGCTTTGTTATTCATGGTGTTGTTTGGTTTTGCTACTGTCCATGAGCTGTCGTATCCCTTACCATCAGGCGAATGGCATGTTCGTCTCGCCATTTATCGCAAAAAAAAAAAACAAATCGATTGTTGCCATACTGTACGCCTTTTCAATATTCCGCGTCTTTGAGGCACATAATGATTCAGACCAGATTGGTGTGTTTAATTGGTCGTTTGCCAAATGCGGACAGCCTGTCTATTTCACTGCGTTTAGCTATGGACTGCGTATTGTTTTATTCATGTATAGGTCACTTTAGGTTGTTACTCCCTAGCTGTTTGTGTAGATAATTTCAGATGCATTCCATATCAGCTGATATTGTGGATTTTGAGAAGAAGGGTCGATTTTCTCATAGGTTTTTCGATTTATTGTAGTAGTATAGGTTTATCAAATGTGCATACATACTTAATTACGAGGGCGTCATGTATTAGGGATTACTTAGTAATTGGATGAAGGCCGCTTCCTACATTTTGCTCTAGTAATCCATATAAGACCTATGTACAGCAGTACACTTCCTGTGGCCTGTGATGATAAAATAATTAGAAATCGGGAACTTATTAACATAAATGGCAAATACAAGTAATATTGTAAAATAATTTTATTTCATAAAATAACCTACACATTACAGATTTTACAACAACAATTTCGGAAGCATAATATGTGTAGCATACCCAACTGCATTAATTGTTATATTTGACAGCTTTCGTGGCGCAGTTGGTTAGACGCCACCTGTGAAACGAGGGGCCGCGGGTTCGATCGCCGCACCGAGACAAATATTTGGGAGGCCCACAAGTATTTATCTCAGTTCTGGGTGTTTGTGAGATCGAAAAGTCTCTCTCTTAGTTTCAGCTCCTGATAACCACGGCACAAGACTCGATCTTAATGTGGGGTCAGGACTATGTATGTGACTGTTGGGTGTATTTATTTATTTCGTTGTTACTAATTCTACCATTCATCCTAGGTGGACGAGTCAGAGCTTCAAGATGAACCCTTACAACTACGCCTCATGGACCACGACACATACTCAGCGAACGACGCCATTGGCAAGGTGGTGATCAGTTTAGCACCACTGCTGGCTAGAGAGGCTAACAATGTCAACAATACGACGGCGCCTCACGGAGGTATGTATGAGCATACCTTAAATTCTGTAATACTATGTCTGGATGAAGAAGTTAGTGAGGAGTTTAGAAATAAACTCATGAATGCAATGAAAATCATCATGTCAGTAGATAAAAGATAGCCTGGTAGGTTACATCTAAAAAAACATGCCCCATAGAACAAGATTAATAAAAGTATTAATCTTGTTCTAGAGTATGTTTTTTTTGTCACCCTATACCACCCATTACCGAATTATTAGACAGTTTTCGTAGTGCTGCACACGGTGGCGCTAATATCGCCTATTTACCTTGATGCAGATCATATTTATTTATTTATTATTTATTTCAACAACATACTTACGACTATTTACAGGTTGCACCCAATACAATAGAGTAGCACATTACTACTTAATCATAATACAAACTAATACAATACAACTTATTAATACAAATTACTATACTAGCGGCCTCTGTAAACTGCGTCAGTGAACACGAAAACAAATCAACCCGAATATTGAAGATCCTTATCTCAATTTCTGTAATTGTTTTCTGATATATTCAAACACCATGCTTTTCCAACGGAAATTCGAATTAAACTTTTACAGAACTGAAAATCAACCTTAGATTTCTAACATTGCAGGAGCGGTGATGTCAGGCTGGATCCCGGTGTTCGACACCATGCACGGCATCCGCGGCGAGCTCAATGTCATCGTCAAGGTGGAATTGTTCTCCGACTTCAACAAGTACAAGACTTCCAGCTGCGGAGTACAGTTCTTTCATTGTGAGTTCATGTAGAATGGTATTTTGTATTAGTTGTATGAGTAGAATTTAGATTGTGATGAGATTGTTATAATTTAACTCACCAAGTTATGGTGTGAAGCCAGTATGCGGCAAGTAGGTAGTAAAGTTTAATAATCACAAGTTCAGTCAATCACAATACTCCTAAAACAAAATCGAACTTGCTAATAGCGTCATAAAAATAGTGAACGATCATTCCCCTATAACATTTACAGTTGGCTGTAGGTCGTTAACGCTACACTGGGTTGGAGTGGTTTTTTTGTTCCAGTCGACGAGTGAAATTGCTGTAGACCCTGTAGTTAGTACAAAGAATTCGTACCCGCTCGAATAGCGAAATGTAATTCACGGTGGTACGTCTATCACAATGACCCACCCACCAATGAAATATTCGGATTTCGGATTGACGGAATATCCGTGTCCATTTCTCGTCTATAGATACACTATTTAGATTGCACTTCACACACCACCAGGTGTAGTGTAGTGCCAGTAAAAAGAGATAATTTACTAAAACCCGTGTCAGTAATGCACCTTTTTATTCGCAAACACACTGCCAATTCCTAACTAATTGATATGCTCGCTCCACTTACGAACTTGGCCAGCATACCGGCCGAAACTATTTTGGTGCCAAATTTTATCACATTGTGTACGTGGATGCCGCGTCTGGTCTGTGTGTGATGTTTTCTATGTCTTTTACAAGGTGAAATATTTCTAAAAACTTTGTAATAATGATATTTTGATGTACGTCATGTCGGTATTTCAATTGAAGGTTACTTTTACATCCTGTTGTCGATAAGTTAGTCATACTACAATTATTACCATCATATTCTATGTAGCTACATTTTTGTGATAGTACAATATATAAACAATAGCTAAAACAGCTTTAAATTTCGTGATAGGATGTTGTATATTAAGGGTTTTCAGTATGCTGGCCTACGTATTGTTAGGGATCCAGCTCAGCCACAACATCTGCATTGTGCCGGGCTGGAAGTCCAGAGACACTGACGTATTCCTTTCGGCTTCCCCCGCGGGATTACGAAAGACGAGCTTAATAGTTTTCCTCTTGAACAAAAAAAAAAGAATGTTGTTTCTGCATACGTCAAAATGGTTATGTCTTAAGTTCTTTTAATCCTGAAGTATCAGTTACATCTGTCAATTGCGTCGAAATTACTATCTCTCTACAATTTAATCCTTCTCTACTTTATGAGTATCTCTAATGTGCCAATGTGGTTACGTTTTCAGTTCTTCCAATCCTAAAAAAAACACCTTACGAAATTGCCCCTGACTGCATATGCGTATGTCTATTTTTTGATCCTTTCTAAATTATTGCTTTCTAATTACATAAATAAACTGTAAATATAAGACGCACCTGCCATAGGAGGCCACTGGATGGAAGCAGTTTTCAACAGATCACACTTTAAGCCTGCAGGGAGGCCTTAAATCAACAGTTGACATGCAATAGCTTATAATGATAATGTATCTCCAACTCCATCCCTAGGTCCGTCAATACCTCCAGGCTACCGAGCCACGTCGATCCACGGCTTTGTAGAAGAGCTAGTGGTGAACGACGACCCAGAGTACCAATGGATTGACAAGATCAGAACACCCAGGGCTTCCAATGAGGCGAGACAAGTTGCTTTTATCAAACTTAGTAATCAGGTACGTTCTAAAGATTATAAAAACTATCTATACTAGCATCATAAATTGGTAAATTGGTGAGAAGTATTTGTTAACCAATGATGTGAAAGGCTACAAAGACAATAAGTTATTTGAAAGTGTAGTAATTAATCACAAAACTAATATAATTTAAAAATAATTAATGCAAAAGATTACAGTTGCAAGTTACGCAGTAAAAGTACCAATTTAAAATAATTAATAATCACACCATCAGGTGAAGCGTAAGCTCGTGTGCACCCTATATTACAAAAAACAAAAAAATTCAATTCGCCATGACAATTTTCATATGAAAAAAAAAATGGTACTAAATCACTTTATGCATGTCTTACCAATCTTAAACATTATCTTGAGCATTATAAAAATAAATATTGAAAATGTGATCATATTAATGATTGTTCGTTCAGGTCCAACGTCTCGTGGGCTTGAAAGCTGCCGAGCTGGGAGCAAACGCCGTGGTGGGATATCAACAAGACTTCGACTTGGAGGGGGAGGCAGGTGTCGTGGCTAGAGCTATAGGTATATACACAATGTATACATACATTTATATATAGACTAAATTATGTTATTTAATACAGAACGCAAGTGAAACCAATGTTTGCTTGTACAACACTGATTTATATACGCATAGAGGGGTGCGTGAATATCTACAACTTTCACATTTTTGCAGGCACTGCAGTCAGCATATCACCGATACCTACTCCAAGCCAGCAGATGAATATACCACCCTGCACAACACAGTGAGTTTAATAATGCCTATTAGGATAATAGGATATTGGACAGACAGGTGGATTCATTTCCTCAACCTATAGTCTTGGAGACCCGTACCGAGTAAGGGAAAGAATTAGAACAGTGGAAAATTCTTCATAAAGAAATGGTTAAAATTGCTTTAATTATTTCCAAAGAGAGATATCCTATTTAAGATAAAGATTTGCCTAATATATTTCCCCATTTAACTAATGTTCTACAAAAACAATTTAACGCAGGACGCTTCAAGTTTGTGTCTTAAGTTTCAGAGCAGAGCAAACTATATGCTTAAGGTTCCCTAGGTATTAGTTATCGCCATATTTCGAATTATCCGCACACTTTTTACAAAAGCTTTATATGTGCGTATTCAATGTTGTATAGCATAACAAATTTAGATATGTGATAAACAAAACAACTCATGGAAATTTTCTGTTTGCATGGTTTGTTGTGTATCGCTTGTACTCACAATCAGACAATTAAAAAAGTACTTGGACATTTTGGCCTCTGATGGCGACAATATCACCGATCTGAAACAGTATTACCAAACACATCAGGAAGAATTACAAAAGTTGCTGAGTATCCTCAATCCGAACGCTTCTTCATTGCTTGATGAGCCAATGGACGATGATGACGATAGAAGTCTAGAGTTGCCTAGACCTTCTAATGCTAGCAGCTACGCAGGCAGCGTTTCAATATACCAGGACGATTATATTTCTACTAAAAGCCTTAAAAACATCGCCGAAGATCAAACCGACCTCAATCGACTATTGAACAGAAGAGACGATTACGATTCAGACTCATCTGGTCCGATACAAAAGATCAAAAAATTCAAATCCAACTTTTTTGCGAAAAAATTCTCGTTACGTTCACGAAAATCTGATAAATCTGAAAAAGATAGCGATCAAGTGTCACTGAAATCTAATTCATCTGATAGTTCCCGTATCACGCTTGTAGATTTGAAAAATGAATTCAAGAAATTAAAGAGAATAAAAAAGCCAAAGTTCCGTAGAGCTATCTCTTGCAAGGACGACGAAGGAGAAGGCATGGCGTCCATACTAGCTAGATCAGTGATTCATGCTCACACTAGTCTTGCTTGTATCACCGAAAAGGACTCTGAACATTCACCAAGTTCTACATTGAGACGTACAAGCGAATCCGAGCCTACAATTAATGTTGGGGACGACGATATTAATAGGAAAGGATACGCTGAAACAACTGGTGAAATGAGACACGACAATACTCGCAAAATTCCTGAAATACACTTCACATCGTTAACTAATATAAGTTCCGATGAACCTGTGCCGGAACGTGAAAGAAAGATATCGGAATCATGTCCGACAAGTCCAGTAGTAGCTAGAAGCGATCCTCATTTAAAATTACCCGGCGATCCTGGATATTTTGGGTCAGTATCCTCTGCGTTGTCTGGTGAAAGTTCCGAAATTTACTCGAGCTCTGATGAAGATGATGAAAGCTCGGACGTAAAGACTTACACGGAGGGATCGATTGAGACGACAAGTTCTGTGGTTCAATCGGTATTAAACCATGAAGTAGACCCTGCTATAATTAATCAAATGGACAAGAAACTGAGTATACTTGAAAGTGCCACTCCAGAGCCGAATGAGGCAAAGCACGAAGATTTTTTCCCGCATTATAAATCCACAGACGCAGTTGTACACGAAGCCGGAAAAAATAAAAACACGGATATTGAAGTAACGATACAAGAAGCACCATCTACTTCTATGGAAAACACGTGCGTAACAAAATCCCATAGTCAATACATAAAACTGCACAACCCGTTCGCTCACAAAAAGGCATCGAAAAGCATTAGTGCTCCTTCATCACCTACAGAAAAAACCGGCTTTGTTTATCGCTCATCAAAACGAATTAAGAATAAACTTTCGAAAATATCTAAAAGCAATATGATAAAGAGTATATCTCACTACTCACTGCTGCCTAAAAAGAAACGGGAGGCAACACTGAGTAATCCCAGCTCTTCATCCGACGTTCCATCAAAAGCTCCAAGTGAAACTGTGCTAGGTTCTCACTTTCTTTCATATTCAGACTTGCTGCAGTTAGATAGAGAAGGATTTCAATCCCACAAACCTTTGCACAGAAGTGACGAATTCGATCGTTCGAAAGTTTCCATGTACATAGGCTCGGAACCTGTGTCGCGAGCATCGCTTAGTGGTCCATCATCCCCTCCTCACAAAGATGACCACGACCATCATGCGCATAAGAAAGACAAGTCCGGCTTAAAGCCTACAGGCTTGATCCAAACCGCCATGGAAACCATGTTGATTGACAGAGTCCAATCATTACTAATACCCACGTCGCCTGACCCCGCTTCTGTAAATACCCAGCAATTTTTCAGTGACGTTAGTGAAAAGTTAGAAAAAGTTGAGGAGTATAGAAATAAGAAAGACTCGATTGGAGTTTTTCGTCCGGAAACGAGTAAAGCACAGTCTTTGCCGCCTGAAACGCGATCACCGTCTTCAAAATCGGTTCCATTTTTTGATGATTTCAGGAGTAAAAAGGTACATGTGGAAGAGGGAAGACATACGGGACACAAACCTTCAGGGCTATTACATACCGCTATGGAAACTATACTGATGGATAAAGTTCAATCTCTGATAGGCCCCTCTACTCCAGAACCTGTACATATTGCATATTTTGAAGATGATAAACATAAAAAGGATAAACGCGAAGCTAAAGAATCCTCAGGTCTCGTTCACACAGCAATGGAAACCATGCTATTGGAGAAAGTACAATCGGTATTGCCCGAGACTAGTGAACCAATACCCGTAAAAGCAGAAACACCGTTAGAAAAGGAGAAATCCAAAAAGGTTGAAACTAAAAAAGGTGTTAGACCTAGTGGTTTATTACATACAGCAATGGAAACTATGTTATTAGAAAAAGTACAATCTGTCTTACCAGAAACTCCCGAACTGATCGTGGTAGAATCAGAACGAAATGACAAAGAACAAATAGAGAGGAAATCCAAGGGTATGAAACCTACAGGATTGGTTCAGACGGCAATGGAAACTATGCTTTTAGAGAAAGTACAATCTGTGCTGCCTGAGACGCCTGAAGCTATCCCGGTGACAATAGAACCTTCTTTTGATGTCAAAGATACGCACGATAACAATGACGTTAAGACTTCATGTGTTAACCCTAGTAGTTTAGTTCATACAGCAATGGAAACTATATTAATTGACAAAGTTCAAAGCCTATTTCCTGTTACACATGAAGTCACTCATGAAACTTCTGAAAAAGTGTCTAATACTACTGGGGATAAAAAGTTAGCGTCCACTAGTTCATTGGATAAAATTGGTGTTATGCACCCCAAAAAACCTTCACCTTTATTTGAGCGTAAATCTCCTGAGCCTACTGCAAATAAAACAGGTACTTCTAATGCAAACAACGGTAAGTCAACAGGATTAGTTCGTACTGCTATGGAAACAATGCTATTTGAAAAAGTTCAATCTGTGTTAGGCCCTGAAACGCCAGACCCTAGTGTTACAAATGAAAAAAGCGGCGCCAAAATATTAGAAAGTGATAAAAAAGTATTGGATGAAAAATCTACAGGTATAGTAAAAACAGCGATGGAAACTATTCTCATAGATAAAGTCCAATCATTAATTGGTACTGAAGACAAAGATGCACAAACATCAAATCCAAATGTAGAAAACCCGAGTTTCTCAGTAAATAAAACTATAAAAAACAAAGATAAAATACCATCATTAATTACTAAAGAAACCGAATCAAACAAGGGAAGTCAAGACGATCCTTGTTTAGTTGAAGCTACAGAAACGCCAATAGAAACAGACAGACAAAAGGACAAAAAGCCAAAATTAGTGAGACAGGACAGCGTAAGTTCAGCACAGTCGCTCAAAATGTCCAACGAGTGTGCCCCTTGCAATGTAACTAGGCCGATGTTGCAACATTTCCATCCGGTACTGAGCGGCGCGCAGTTAGAGACGATACCGTCGCTGCCGGAGAGTGTCTCAGAGAGCTTCGACGCGGGTGTTGCTAACGATAGTGTCGGTGTGTGTGGTAACTCGCATGCAGTGTGCGGTGTTGACAGGGAGCGGGACAGGGATAAGTGCGACAAGGACAGGGGATCGCCGCGTCACGCTCGCCACGAGTCGTATGGCGGGAAGGAACCCGCGCAGTCGCATGCTCACGCGCAGAATTCGTCGCTCAACGCCTCTTCGACCCCTATGGGTATACATAGGAGGTCGTCGGATTCCGACCTCAGTGTCACGCCTAAAGGTGAGATTTTAAATATTTTTAAAGGTAAATATATGTTTTTTTCTAGCAGGACTGATTGTTAGTGTAAATTTATTTTTTCGGTGACCAGATGAAATTGAAAAGGGTAAGAATGTATAGATTACATTTCAAACTCACAAAGAACAGCGCATTAATTTTAGAAACGATAATCATGCTTCAATTCATATAAAAGTTCAACAAATCATAGGTTGGTGCATATCTATTGTCTATTGCGGTCGAATCTACCAGTTAATGAATCATACCAATAGTGTTTATTGAATTTATCATTACGAGAACAGAATATCCACAAAACATTTCATTCGAATTCACAATACATTTATTTTTTGTATATAATTTATGATTATTTCATGTATTCCAAAGTTCCATCTCGTCATGGCTCGAAGGATCATAAAATGTAACTAGTACCTTACAATTTACGAATGCGTGAATGTAGGTGGTTCGCTGAACACTTCTGCGGGCAACGTGGGGAGTGGTGGAGGGGCCATACTGCGGCCGTCAATGAACAGCAACAATCTAGATATGCTCGAGTACCCGTTCCTTACTATGACGGAGTTCCCGCCCGGATTCATTGTTCATATAGGTGAGTTTATTTATTGATCGTCAGGGAGATTCAGTGTAATGGTTACAGGCTGGAAGATGGGCGATGCCTTATGCCGTATCAGCAATGGAGCTTAGATTACCTTCAATTTAATTGATTTTGTTGACTACTGACATGGCTATGGTAAACTCATTAAAGAAAACGTAATGGTTCAGTCTTATACCACTATAATATGTATTATAAATGTATGTTTTAGTAACCAAATCACGAAAAAAGAACCTTAATATTCACTGTAGAGGTTTTCAGTGCTATAATTATTAGTTTTAAATGAAATGTAAAGAATAATTTGGACATATTTTATTGGCATACAGTTAGTTTGAATGTCGTAGAATGATATAAGCTACTTTTTATATCGAAGCATTCGATTACACTAAGGTCTAGATTTTAGTTCTAAACGAATTTATCGCGCTTATAACGTATCTCAACACGTGTCAATGTTACATGTAGTGTTACGTGATACATTGCGTGTTGCAGGCGGCACGGTGTGCGCGCGGTCGGTAAAGCTTGCGGAGGGCGAAGGCGGCGCGCGCGCCACGTGGTGGGCCGAACTTCGAACCGAGCTGCGAGCTCACGCGCGAGCACTACGCTGCAACGCTGTTGTTGCGTACGCTGATTCTGCTGCTATATGGTATGTAGACATCATAGTTATACTCGTTTATTAGGTCTTATTATGCTATTTAAATCAATATAAATAAATAAACAAATATATACCCAGAAGTCACATACATAGTCTTGACCCCAGACTAAGATCGAATATTTTGTCGTGGGCATTAAGAACTACGAGAGACTTTTCGGTCTCAACATATAATATGCTATGTTTAGTAGTGAATTTCCTATGATGATGATAGATCATTATATGAGCTAGCGGGCTACCTGATAAATAATATAAACATTAGTCATGGAAGTTACAGTTCAAAATAAACCGAGGAAGGAGATAAAATAATAAATAATAATAATAAATTTTATTTATTCCAATTTATTATTACAAATTCTCTTAATCTATATATCACATTACAAAATTATTACAACTCAGTTATATTTTAGAAAAAGTCTACATTGACGACTGTACTAGTAGAAACTGTGACACAGCCGTCAGCATCTTCCAAAATAAAGAAGGGCAAGGCGTTTGGCGTGTCGGCTTTTGTCCCTCTTTATTATTTTAATGTACTACATAACTATACTCTAATTATATGAATGTTATACTAACATGAGTTGTATTTGTGTACAGTGAGGATGTGTGCGTTCTGTCGGCGTCGGGAACCGCCGTAGTTATCAACCTGGACTGTGACTTTAACGCAGAATCCGAGGGGATTAATGGTACGCATTTTATTTTAGTCATGTAGGAGAGCAAATAAATCATTATCTTTACTGAAATGATATTAATAATATAGTGTCCAATATTCAAGGAAATGTATCTCTTCTGATTATGCTTATATTGTGTATTCTCCTCATCCTATTTTAAAATACTCTAGATTGTTGATGAAACTGCAACTGCAAACGGCAAGATATAACCATCTTGTGCATTGTAGTGATTTTCTCATGCCACTATGAAACAGGTTTTTTTAATACAAACGCAGGTAGTTACAAATAAAACAAATAGTTCCTTTATCCACCACTAGATGGCGCTCTACTACATTGTCCGTACCTAAGAGGAGTTTTTTTGCAGCGTCCAGCGGATCTAAGAACGCTATAGACGAGGTTGATGAGTGCTGTTCGATGGCGCACGTGCCATACTCGCCCGGCGCGGGGCCCTATAGAGCCGAGCTCTCCACTTGTGGGGGGTGCAGGTAAGGGAGGGTCAATTTATCTGGTCCTATATTTACATGCTACAGTATACTGGGTGTAAAAGATACGTTTCCGTAAATGAAGATGGCTGATAGTAATAATGATTGAAACCTTTAGGCATCAAAAACATCTTGAAGACAAAAACCTTTTTACAACGTTTTATTGACATTACTCATAATGAAGCTTAAAGTTTTTCCCTAACACCCGATACAGTATATTGCAGTCCGGGAGGGGGGATTAAATTTTTCAACGAAACATGTATTTAATGAAAATATGTTTGATACAAAAGGAGAGCCTGTAGGAATCGAGTTATAATGTACATCGACAAATAACTTTGCAACTGAACATCGCGTGAAGTGATTGAGGTAATGCAGAAATGCTTGGCAGCGGGATTAATCTTAACTGGAACGATAGTATGGCAAAATGTCACAGCGCATTGGTTGTAAAAAATTACATCTTGGGTCTAGATTCCCGTTAGTTTTTTGGTTTTCGTTTGTTGCGTTCCTACGTCCTTGTAAACATTTAACCTAAATACTGCAACATGATATTACGTGTCATAGTACCTAGATATGTAATAATAATAAAACATTTATTAATTTCCTCCCTTAACCTAAATTAACAAACAGAAATACAATTTATAATAATATGTGCTTAGGCTAGGTAACAAGTGTATTGAGATACTGCTGGTACTTACACTAGGATAGCCCTGTACCATAAGCACCAGCTGCCAATTGTTTACGAGTTTAGAATAAAAGTATTTTATGTAAGGATATTGATTGAGTTTTATCTGTCGCAGGCGCGCCCGAGTGCCCGCGGTTCTGTTGGCGACATGCGCGAAGCCCAACAAGCTGGTCTCGTACGGGAAAGCCATCACACTCACCGCCGTCGGTTAGATCTTACACTTTTCATATTTTTGTAACTTAATTATTTTATTTTAGGTTATTTTTATACGAATACATGCTGTACCTAACTTTCTTCGCTATCGTGGAATACTTGACAAAGTGATTTAAGTAAGTGTGTCGATTGTAGTCTATCTATGGAGTTTCGAGCTGACTGGTATATTTTTAAATGTTTTTTTAAGACACCAGTTCTGCCTAAGTTAAGAACTCCTGTAAAATATTTATTTTGAATAAAGACTTTGAATTTTCATTTTTATAATGATGTCGATGGTTACCCTTTGCCTGTGGAAACTCAGCCCCGTCTGCTCGAAACCAGACATAGGTTGAACTTAAAAGTCGACACATTTACTTGAATTACTGAGTCGAACTTTTCACTGTCGTATATGCAGGCGCCATCCGGATTATACGGAGTAAGTATGGACATAATATGAATGATTCTCATGAAATATGAATTCCAAACAGAATTGTTTATTTCACAGCAGCTCGCGTTAAGAGGAGGCCTGGTAAGCCCCAAACTATCGATAATTATCGACATTATCGTATCGTCCCGCACTATGCATTATATTCATAATACATGCACTTTACAATATAATTAAAACTACATATTTTCAAATATTACAATTATTTTGTAAATTAATAATTGTAGTGTAGATATTTTAGGGTATATACTTCTATATTTATATTGATTTTGTTATTGAAATAAAATGACATTAAAATAATGAAACACATTTATTTAGCCCTTCCAAGAATATTAGGAGTAATAAGTAGTGGTAAGCATTAAAAGGCCCACAAATATGGCTACTTGGCCCATAAATGTACCTACTTATTTGGGCTTTAATAAATCTGGTGAATGTGAATTAAATTAAATTAATTTAATTTAATTATATCGATAGTTCTAAGTGATGAAACTGGCTCTAAATGCTGCCCATATGAGGAATTACTCAAAGTTTCATAATTATTAAAAAATGTAAGTTATTAATTAAAGAGGTAGTTAGTTATTTAGTTTTTTTTAAATGAATGAATTCCTAGCGACCTTAAAACTTAACAGACGTCGTTTCAGATCAATGACATTTAATTAAATATATTATCATTAAAATATACAAGTAATATATATATTGCATAAAGATCATAATTTCAAGATTTTATATCGTAAAAGAATTAATGATGTTATGAATTCTCCGCAGCAAATCGAGTGAGACGCGCGCCGCCCACTGCCGAGCCTGGGGCACGAGATATCTCGGACCAGCTGCCCTTCCTCGAGTACGAGCTGCACAAACTGCTACTCGCCAAGCTAAGGATGCAGGTCACCACATACCCCCCCTTTTTCTCTCTCTCTTACTTTCTCTTTAGCCATAGCAACTCTACTGCTAAACATAGGCCTCCCCCAAGCCTTTCCACAGCAACTTCTTGGAAGTGACATTAAGGAAATTCCTGGAAACTTTTATTTACGTTTCTTGCCCTTGTAGGGAAATAGTCAATTGCCACTTAATTAAGTCACAATTACCTGTACCCATCATGCGTCATTTACGCTAGACATTTTTGGGCCTCCTCTATTAAATAGTTAGATTTTAAAAGCTTATTTGACTTTGACAGCCCATGCGAAAATTGAAACAAATCATTTTGGTTTGTCGAAGTTAAGGGGACAGAAAATTTAAAAAAAAATTGCTATATTTTTTAATTACAAATAAAATTTGTTTCATATTGGATGTGAGACTATAATTGTAAATTTCTATATGTTTAAATGAAATAAATTATAATCAATCATAATGTGTGTTGCATTACAGGGTGCGAACGCTCTATTCTCCCTTCAAACACAAATAGCCATTGGCGAGCGTTGTGTGATGGCGCTCGCTACTGGCACTGCCGTCAGGCTGGCAGCACTGCCGCCGCCCACGCCGCCACGAATAAAGGTAATACCACCACATAGGCATTAAAATGTAGTAAAAAATTTAAATAATTCGTGTACATTTTAGTCTTAAGAAAGTGATTACTGATTATTATCGCCCGTGTATTTAATTTGGATTGTACGTAAATTTCCATATTCTCGAAATAAGAGAGGGAAGGAAAAAAAAGGAAAGAAGACACAGCTTTCTTCCTTTATTATAGCCAAAAATAAATTAATACATTGTGCATGGTTAAAGAGATGTTAAAATAAGAAGAGGAACACAGAGGATATAGTCGTATTTTACGTTTGATGCGCCAGCCTTTCAGTGCGGCATGTGTCGAAGTGTGTTCACACGTAAAAATCACCGACGCGCAGCAAAGTTAAATAAATATATCGCTAGCATAAAGGATCCATGCGTACTAAGACCTTAAGCGAAAAATTCTTTTAAATATTATTGTTATTATTTTTAATTATGAGAGTATATTTGTTCGCAGGCTTCAGAAGGCGACAAGGACGCCATTGATATACAGAAGGCTCTGTGGGAATCATTCACTGCCAACAAAGCTGCCAATGGATACGATATAGGTACGACACATTGTATTGTATCCGCCCAGATACGTCCCACTGCAGGGCACGGGCTTACTTTACAATTGAGAGTACGATTGAGTGTGGTTAAGCCATATAGCCCACCACGCTGGCCTAGTGCGGGTATACAGAGTTTGCCTATTTAAATACACATGTGTGTCATTTATTTTTTATGTTATTCGTAGTGAGCGTTAAATTCATAAAGAATTATTTTGTTTTGTCTTGATTTTTTGTCCATAAATAGTCCAAGTACATAAACTGACGAGAGTTATTATTATAGTATGTATATTTGTTTTTAAATAATGTACCATTTTTTTTGGTTCCGTCTTAATGTGGAATAAATCTGCTTTGCTCCATTTCTATTCCACCCAAAGGTAGACTGTAATAGAATGCCTCTGGCATTAAGTCCGCCATAAAACAAATGAATAAATAAATAAACGCCTTTAATATCCACGAATTAAACATAATCCTCATTATTATCACAATTATCTCACGATTGGTGTTACTACATCTTAACCATTTCAACGCCATTTATCTACAGCTGGATATCAGTTTGTCCTCTATCTCTCTTTTATAATTGATGTCTACATATTATATCGCATTAAGAGTCAATATATAATGTTTCTCAGGCGGTGTAGACCACAGTACGAACGGTGCGTTGGCCGAGGTGGATGGTGAAGACGCGCCAGCGTTAGATCTCTGCTCGGATAAGGACGCCTGCGTGCTTGAATTGGACGAGGCTGAAGACGTAAGTACTAGATTTTACTTAGGTAGATATTTTGCCATTCATTTTTGTCATTTGCTACTTCCAAAAATTCTGTTTGACTGTAGATTAAAACTACGTCGACAGTAGGCATTTGTTGTAAAAAAATCCTAAAAATAAAGAAATAATAGAATATTATACCTACTGTTACCACGTGTTGTTCCATGGTAATTGATTTGTTCAACAAGTTTTGTAAAAACATTATTGTTGGTACCTTGCTTTTTAAGAAGGATACGAAATTGAAACGGTATTTATAGTGAAAACATATTTTTATTGATATCTTATTGATTATCGAGGTGATTTAGAGTGGGATAATAAGTGGTATACGTATGTTGTGTGCTCTGTGCAGGTGGAGACGGCTCGTGCGCTGGCGGCGCGGCGCGCGTACGCGAGCGTGTTCTGCGGCAACATGCAGCAGCGCGCCGCGCCGCCATACGCATTCGTACAGGTACGCACACACGCACACGCACACGCACACGCACACACGCACACGCACACACGCACACACACACGCACACGCACACGCATACACAATAATATTGACTAGCGACTCGACCCAACTTTGCTTGGGTGCCGATATTTTTTGACTCCACTACACACCATACACATGTTTTTTTCGTACTATCTCTTGTATACCTAAATTCGATGTAACTATCCAACCGTCCACTTTTCTTTTTTCTATGACTTGTCCTACTCAGTCCCGTCATGTCCAGTCCATACTTTTCTCGTCGCATCCCATCTTATACCACGCCTTAAAATTTCGTCCTATTCCATCAAATGAAATTTATCAGTACTCTTATTTCAGTAACATCCCACCCCTCCATATCCAAAAAGTGCCTTAGGTAAAAATAAAAAAGATTGTTTATTATATATACTGGGTGCAATCGCTTAACGTCACGAAAAAAAATGTGTATGGCAAGTACATGGCTTAGAAACCTTTGGCATACTTATTTTTTTTTTTTTTATGTAGTGTAAAATTAATTTACCGCCACTAGTTATTAATTTATAATTAGTTATTCATAAAGAAACGTTTTTCAGAGAGAGATGAAAATAAATAAAAATATCTCTACAAATACACATCATTGTTACCCTACTTTATACAATTTGAATCCGAGTAGAAATTTCTAAAACTAGGTAATAAAACTGTCCTTTGATGAAGCCGCCGCGCCGCGCGCGCAAGTACAACGCGTCCCGCCGCCCGCTCCCGCGCCGCTGACACCTTCCAGGCATGTCGCCACTTCCCAGTTCCCCAGTCGTGCGAAATTCGGCACTAAGTAACGACGTACGATAGTTTTTTGGTTAGTTTTTGCGGTAAAAATGAGTAATTACACGAACATTGAGTATGTGGCAATTATGAAATGCTATGTCCGATCCAATGAAAACTTGGATCGTGCAAGAAGTATGTATGCAGATCCAGAACATCTGCAGTCTTTGCGCAGGAATGGGATCCTGAATCCACGAGTTCCCAGCACAAGACTTATTTTAAATACTTATCAGAGGTTGCTCGACCATGGACAGTTCAGACTTCCTAGTCATGCAAGAATCCGTGGCCTTCCACTACGAAACGTTTGTTTGGAAGACGATATACTGGAGTTTTTTGAAAGAGATCCAAGGAGAAGTACACGACAAGCGGCTCGTCGATTTGGTGTCAGCCACTATTTGATATGGAAGGTACTTCGGTCCAGGAACATGCATCCATATCACCACATACGCGTTCAAGCCCTGCACGGGCCGGACCCTCCGCGTCGCATGGAGTTTTGTCGTTGGCTACAGGAGCACATTGAAACTAATATCTTGCTGAGTGACGAATCGATTTTTACGCGTGTTGGAGTTTATAACGCACGCAATTGTTAGCATTTTTCACAATTTTACAATAAAATTAGAGTTATTACTTTTGTTGGATTTAAAAATATTGCATGAATAAAAAAAAAATAGTGAGCAAATAAAATTAATTAGTCTGGCAACAGTGCGACAGCTAGCGGCGGCCATTAGCGAGAAAGCGGCGCAATAAAAAAGAGCTAAAAACAAGTAAAACTGTTTGTAACCATATATTAACTGATAAGTAATAAATAAAGTCTGGAGATACATTTCATGTTTACTTATTTACATTGAGGAACGATCGGCAAATTTCTAACACAATGAACACTGGTGGAGTTCCCAAAATCCTTATAAAATAAAGGAAAACTCCCATCAAGTAAGATTTAGTGTCAATGTTTGGTATTTACTTCCTTTTTTTATAAACATTGATCATTGTAATTTGTAACTTAGTAGATTTAATAAATACGTCTAGGTTAATGTATTCAAAGGTTTAAATAAAAACAAATCCAGCTTTTTTAAGATAGGTACGTTATGAAAATAATATGTTAAAATGCAAATCTTAACAACCTACCAATAATTACATGTGCTTACATGAATCCAAATGATGTATGGTAACATTAAGAATAATAATACCGATAAATAGACGCGAAGTAGGTTCAAGGTCACTCCTCGCTAGTCATCTGTGGCGCGGCATGACTCATAAATGCGCGCCGCCGTGTATTTATCGGTACGTTGCACTTTTATGTGTAGGGTGATTAAGTTTAATATGTATTTTGGGGATATCTTGAACCATTGTAAACTAAGTAGTATTCAATGTTTAATCTTGTATATAACGTTAATTTCTCACACACAATACACTATGCAATTTTCAAAACGCTAAGCGATTCCACCCAGTATATCCGATTGTTATGGAATGTGATTTGAGCTATGGTAAATGTTAGTATGTTTAATAGGGTTCTTTGGGGCACCAGAGACGCAGTTAATATTATTGCCAACTCGCACTAGGCCAGCGTGGTGGAGTATACGGACTGTAGTGTCTGCGGGTGGGCTGCAGTGTCGTGACGTGTGTGTGTGTGCGTGCAGGTTTGGCGCATGCGCGCGGCGGCGGGCGGCGGCGGCGCGGAGCGCGTGGCGGCGCGTGCGCTGGACGCGGCGGCGTACAAGCTGCGCGCGCTGTGCCCCGCCGCGCTCGCGCCCACCACCTACCATCTCGAACTGCCGGAGGTACCACTGCCACGTCATCTTTACGAGAATTTGCACATTCATTTCACACTATTATGGACATTCCCAGCATCTTCGGAATTATTATTTTAAAATGTGTATAAACCCTAATGTAATGTTAATGTAAAATTAACACCTACGAGCTGATGTGCTATAATAATTAATGCACAATTTTAATATTGAAAATGTTAATTCATTTTTTTACTTTATATAAATTAACTGAAACACAAATAAAAATGAATTCCAATGATATTTCAATAGCGATTGTGAATGAGCATCATTTAAAACATATTACTCGTATACTTAAATCACATATGTACGTCTCAAAACAACGCTCCAATATTTCAGGATGAAATTCAACTAGTAGTCTCCGGCACGGCGATCCCACTAGTGGACCCGTCGGCACCCGAACCCCAACCGAAGCCTCAGAATGTGTGCGTGGTGAACCAAGCCAGCGGCGACACCGACGACGACATCTTCACGCTGGACGAGGAACAACTGGCCAAGAATAACAACCAGACGCCACAAGCGGAGGTGGAGGAGAAGTCGCCTAATGGACAGGTACACTTATTTTATAGTGTGATATAGGGGGCAAGACGCGTAGTGGACAAGTACACTTATTTTATAGTGTAAAGTTGTAGAGGAGAAGACGCCTAGTGGACAAGTATACTTATTTTATAGTATGAAGTTGTAGAAGAGAAGACCTAGAAATTTCCATTTCGCCTTGTGTGTTCCGTCCCACGATGTCATGGGGGCGAGCCTATAACCATATCGAGCACAAATCCTGGCTCCGGGCCAATAATGAATAGTAAAATCCAATATCACTGTTCGACTCAGGGAGGTTATTCTATGATCCGAAACGAAACTCGAATGTTCGGACGTGGCACGTAAAACTGTAAGAATATGCTTAGGTACTCAACAAAATGTTCGAATCCTCTATCGTACGACCTAAATAAAGACTTAATTCGGAGTGACTGATAGGTGTCATAGAGAATAGTGTTGATTTTTTGAAGTGAAAAACTTATAACGTACTTAGACGTCGAACATTCGAACATTCGAGTTTCGTTTTGATCATAGAGTAACCCCCCCCCAGCTTTGAAATCGTACAGTAGTACAAGTGCGCTACTGAGGCATGGTCAAATAGGTTGAGTATGTTGAGCATTTTTTTTAAATTTTTTATTGCGTAGGTCCGGGAAATGAGCAAACAGGTCACCTGATGGTAAGTGATCACTGCCGCCCATGAACATCCACAAAGCTGGATCATGGATGTGTTGCCGGCCCAATTCGGAGGGGAACAAGAAGGAAAAAGGATAGGAAGAGGAAAGGGGTATTGGGCATCCGGCAATCTCATTCACCGAACGAACAGCGACAGTTGAGCTGTCGCCGCACGTGGATTTCCTGTGAGACAGTGGGCATTGATGTGCGTGTGCGCGTGGCGCAGTGGGCGGGCTGCGTGTCGCTGAGCACGCTGAGCGGGTGCGGCGCGGGCGGCGCGGCGCGGCGGCTGTGTGCGCTGCGCCTGCTGTTCGTGCGCGAGACCACGGCCGTGCGCGAGCTCGGCGGACTCAGCGGCTTCCTGCACACCTTCACCTGCGAGGTGCGCCGCACACTTACACTCCTTATTATATACAGTGTGTTGGTACTTCAAAAACTCAGATAAAAATAGTGGTGCCGGACCACCTTTTTCTGCCCTCCTATTGGCTGACATTTGACAGGTGGTCCAAAAATAAAAAAATAGTTTAGGGCTATTAAATTCCACTCAAACTCGTTTTAGACGGATAATAATTTAATTTAATTCCGGTTACCAACGGAATTTGTGGAAATTGGTTGTTAAATAATTAGTTCAATGTTCATTAATATAGCAGTGCTACCAAAATTACGAACAAGAAAATGTCTAAGTTTTTGAAGACGCAAATATATGACAACACTCCCGTTATATTACAAACACTCTAAGATTATACAACAGCTCATTCGATAAACACATATTGAAAACAAAGGAATTGAAAATAAAAAGGTAATATACTGTTGAAAAAACCTGTGTCTACCAGTACACTTTTAATAGCTAAATAGTGTTATATTAATATCACATGTACACGCAACGCATACGTATACGCACTCACACACACACACGTAATGTTTATTAGTAAGCAACACGTAAGCAGTTAACAGACACTATACGCCACGATAAATGAATACTGCGTCATTTTAAAGCTACAGACAAGTTACCGAGTTAGTGTAGCTACCACTACATTTTAGTACAAATTAACGATATTTTTTTTGTCCAGGTGTTAGCGATCGTGCGCGCGTACACGGCGGCGCTGGGCGGCAACGCACTCACGTCCTTCTACGTCACGCAACTCATGTTACAAGACAACGCGCACAAGAACCAGGTGCGTACCACATAACCGCCCAGGTTGCCCAATAGCCCTGTTCCCATCCTTTTTACTTCCCACTCCCCTCCCGATTTGATGGCCCGGCAACACATACATGATCCAGCGTTGTGGATGTCCAAGGCGGCAGTGATCACTTATCATCTGGTTACCTGGTTGCTCGTTTGCCGGACCTATTGAATAATAAAATACATACCTACACGCATATGTATACAAAAGTCACACTTTAGACCTCAACTCACACTAACATATCTTTTGTTGTGAGTGTCCCAAGTACGTGTGTAGCGCTTGAACATTTTTCCCCATGTCGGAATCGAATCCGTGGCCTCCCGTTTCACAGCCGGCGACTAACCAACTGCGCCACGGAGGCTTGTGAAAATGTTGGCAACAAATTATTTTCTGTTATCAAGTTTACACAAAGTACTGAATTCCATACTTGGTCGTTCTTTTATATTCATACTTGCTTTGTAATTCATGGTGGTATTTCGTTTTGCTACTGTCCATGAGCGGTCGTATTGCTTACCATCAGGCGAATGGCATGCTCATCTTGCAATAAAAAATACGTTTAAATAACGATGTTTTTCTACACATAATTGATAACACATTTTTTTTGTTTCAGGGCCAATGCCTTCTATCGGTGGGCGGCGACGTGGTTCACGTCACGTACTGAACACATATCCAATGTCACAAATATCGGAGAACATTGTATAGCGTAGTACTGCCAGGTAAATAACGGCAACTGTGGATAGATCAATTGTAATCTGTCGAGGAAAATGAACACTTTTTTTTATTTTTTTATTTTGCTACTTAAGAACTTTTTATGGCTGTTGAAAGAGACAGAGTAAGGTGAGACAGAGAAAGAGAATGCTAGTCGTAACTTCAACATAGCCATAGATAACATGAACAAGAGATACTAGCTTTTTAAAGTGACCAATAGGTTTCCATGTTTCCTGTTCAATAATTTCACGTATATTTTAGATGATGTACTTAAAATGGGTCGTATTTATTGTTATAATCTCTAATAGTTTTCACTTTCCTATACAGACGGAGATATAAAATGGGTGTCGTAATAATTATTATAATTAGGATGTCATTACATATTTGTAAATTGTTTGTTTCGCAATATCCGAAATTTTTTGTCCATCATTATCACGGAGATTAGAGATAAGAAGTATCATCATAATGGAGATCATTCGTTTAGATCATTCTTTTAATGACCTCTCGAGGTGTCGCTAGGTATTAAAAGACGACTGGAGACTTCAACAATTACTGAGATATTTTATCCGGGACTCGAGCCTAAAGATTAATGATGCTCTTTATTTGGATATTGTGAAACCAAGTTACATACATTTACGACACTTACGGCCTCATTCATAGATAATGTTAAAACCTATTTTAGGTATCGAATGTTTTGTCTTCTTCGCTCAAACTGAATTCTAAAGTCGTTTGAAAGAGACAAAACATTCATTACTACATTGGTATTAAAATTGTCTATGAAGAAGGCCGTTTGGAACTAAAATACATTAAAATATTTTGGTCACATATTCAGTAGTTACCTGGCATTTATTTTTAGTTTAACTTACCAACTTTTTTTTTATTCGGTCTCAGGCGTGACTTAAAGCTGCTATGACGTATGAAATCTCGCGTCACTTAGGTTTTGAACTGCATAGCTAAATAAGACTTAATCACAAACAACTTGCCTCACTAAGTTTAATATAAGACATCTTGGTTAGTTACTTAGGCTTGTTTACTTAAAATAATGTCAAATATTCTGATTGCCTCGGTGGCGTCGTTGTACTACGGTATGATTGCAAAGCTGAGGTCACGGGTTCGAGTCCCGAGTCGGGCAAAGTGATATTGGATTTTTCTATTTATTATCAGCCCGGATTCAGGAATTTGTGCCCGATATGGCGATAGGCTCGCCCCCTATCACATCATGGGACGGAACATGCGAGGCGAAATGTGGGTGTCATGGTGGCACCTCTGCCTACTCCTTCTGGGAAAAAGGCATGAGTTTATGTTGTTTGTTGAAATATTGTAACTTGGTAAATATTTTGGTGGGATCAGAAACCCCGCAATGTTGTGCGATAAGAGAAAATAAAACAAGTGCTAGCTTACAAGTTTCTGCTAGTTTCAACAAATATTTATCATGACAGTTGATTTTTAAACATTTGTTTATTCATATCGTAACTAAAATCATTTTTAATAAATGATGCAAAATTATGAAGAAAAAAAAATGTTATATTAATATATACAGGGTATATCAAGACTGCGACCGAAAATGAAGCCAGGTGGTACAAACAAAAAATTCTCAGTGACAGTTTTTTAATTTTTTTAAAATATAATCGTGCTTGAGTGGTAAATCCCTAGTTTTTGCTAAAATTATAATTTAAACTCCACCATTTTGTCTTTAAAAATAAAAATAAAACGGTGTACATTATTATTTTGGGAAATCGATATATTTACTACCCGAATACGACGATAAGTAAAAAATTACAACAAAAAGTTTTTAACTTCTTTTTTTTGCGAATTTTTTTGTTGCATTGTGTCTTAAGTCAGTAATACTACCGCCCGGCTTCGTTTTCGTCACAGTCTGTATATACCCTGCATACAAACAACGATTATTTTAATGGAGTTTCTAGAAAAGCTCACTCAAACTGCCATCTACGTAAATAAAAAAGGCCTCATGTAATAATATTTACTCAGTCTAAGTTTTAAGTCAATTAATTAAGTTTTATAAGTACTTTATGTGTGTATATTAATTAGGTCAACCATAAATAGGCATTCATTTTTAAAATTATCGCTAAATATAAATGGTACGAGCCTATTCCGATAGATGTCGCTATAAGATAAATTTGATTTGCAACAAAAGGTTTTAGAAATGTAATTAAAAATAACTTTTCCAAAAAATATTATTACAATTATTTAGAAAATCGATGTTTAATTAAATATTTAAATAATTTTAAATATACTTTTAAAAAGGTCTAAAATCGACCATATAATATTTAAAATTTTAAAATATTTTATAAATTACCTGCAAATTAATTTTCATGTTTGTATATTAATATGATAAAAAAAATCATAATATATAAATTTTCGAATTAAATGTCACAATTACTTTTGAGACTATTTCAATAACTATCAAAACTTATTTCTTTCTTTTTGTATAAATATGTATATTACGCTTTTATATTGTCGATGTAAAATACACTGTTATTTTGTTCACTTATTTTATCTTCTGAATATTCTGAAATAAACAAGACGTTTCATTGTTTTGAAGTCAACATTTTAAATCGTTAAAAACAATTTAAATAAACATTACTTTATTTTTTTCAAAGCATATATATATACATATAAATACGTGAATTTTAAGTGTCTTAACTATTCTTGTAGACGTTTTCACTCTAGCAATACCATAAATCCTCATTATCTATACTTTTTTATCAACTATACAGGGTGACAAAAAAAACTCTGTCCGATCGATAAAGGTGTTATCAGGCATCTTTAAAGTGCTCTATTTAAAAGATCCGTTTCACATAATACAATAAAAAATATCTTAATAAAATAAATTAAAAAATAGGGAAACTCACATTACACTGCTAACAACCGCGTTCGTAAGAAGCAACGTGCGGCGCGACGTTTCAGAATTGTCAGAATGTGTGTTGTTGTCGTCGGAATTTAACACTTAAGATCAGAAGAATTACTCACTAAGAAGAAGAGATTAATATTGATAATAAAAAGTATAATAAATCTTTTGATCATTGTGTTATCCTTTATTATTATTTTTTTCGCATTTTTTTAATACTACAATTGGGATACCCAAATGCGAGTCTTGATCGGACGAGTTTTTTTGTTATGCTGTTTATACAACAATTTAAAGGACTGTCGTTACGTCACACAAAAACTAAGTTATATTTTACATCTTGCCAATACAATCTCTCTATTACATTATGGATTGTACTTAGTTTTTTTTTACTCATTTTTTATGTATATAAGTAAATAGTTAGTGCATACGGTGCTATGTAGTTTTTGTGTACTTTTGTAAAAAATATTTTTGTCTGTCCTTGTCACATGTTTTTGTATATTTTGTGTAGAAAGTTCCGAACGATTGCAGCTACGAACTGTTTATTGAAATATTGCGACATTTAAAATAATTTATGTTATATTTTATAGAAGTAATATGTATTAAAAAATCCTTATTTATTAATAAAACTAACAATAATTAATACTGATTTTATTACTCAATAATTCAATTTCACACAAACTGCTACGCTAAAAATAATGATGTTCTTGGCAGTCGGAGTTTGGAACTTTCTACATATGTAGGTAAATTCATATTTTCTAAGATGTAATTTCCGTTGCGTATTTATTATATTTCCAATATTCTCGGATGTACTCTGTCGGTGTTAGTCAACCTTGAGTGTTGTAGGAATAAAATATTAAAAGACTTTGTGGTTTTTATTTAACCTATCAACTACTATGAATTAAAAATAAAATTGATGATTGAGTGTCGAAAACTAAAGCTTTGATGCGAATTCTACCATATTTAATCATTGATAAAAGGAAACTGTTCTGAGGATGTTTTTTTTTATTTTTCATAGAATTTTGTGTTGTCAGCACATGTCCTGTTTTGTTCTTGTATAATTTATCACCATCCTAACTTAACCTAAATATCCTAGAGTGAGTATATGCCTAGACAGAGTAAAAAAAGAAATATATTTCATACATATTACACATCGCCTAGGCATTGCATAGAATGCCAGATTATACAGATTGACGGTAACATAGACGTCCCATTGCTGGGTACGAGCCACATTCTAAGTTGAGAGGGTCTAGACTCAAGGCCTTACTTCACTATGCTCATATGCTGGCCCATTGCGCAATCCATTCATTTACTATGAAAGTTCTTGTAGATGTGTATTGAATGATTGAATGATTGATGTGTAGATGTGTATACTGGATGCCACGCGAGGTTTTATTTCATAGTTAAGCCCCATTTACACGGGCAGAGTTTCTCGCCTCGACGATACGATTATAATAAAAATGCATCGTGTAAACATTTGTTAGAACACGATAATCTGTGGCGGTTATGTCATGTCATAATCGCATATGATTCTCGCCGCGAGAAACTCTCCCCGTGTAAATGCCGCTTTAAAATCAGACACATATTAAAGAAGTCTGAGGGGTGTGCCCTGGGATTTGAACCTGCAACCACCGTTTTGGTCGTTCGCGTGCGTTACCAATCAGCCAGCTTATCTACACATTGGGATCAGTAAATACTACATATCATAATATTTTGAATATCCTACATTTATCCTGGCTTCTTACATCCTTATACAATGTAATTAATCTGATAGTAATTATCGCATAAAGTTAACGATTGAATTTCACAACTAATTGTGGGCGATTTAACGAGGCACTATCATTTCGAACATAATTGAATTCCCGTAAGGCTTACCATTAAATTAATAGCCAAGTTATGTCTGTGTCTAATGTTTAGATATGTGTAGGTGTTACTACAACTCCGAGAAATTGACTTATCAGTAAAATACTTCATTCCCTCAGCCTCAGCGTTAGCAAACGTTTGTTTACCGCCATTGCAATTTTAAAATTCCATGGAACGAAAACTTAACACTAAAGAGAGACACAAACATTACCTGGACTATAGAGAAAGAAAGGAGGATTCGTTAAACCTATGTCACCAATGTGCGAAATATTTCTCAGAGCACAGAAGATGCTAAGGCGACAGAGCAATGAAGGATTAATAAATTTAAGTTATATCTGATAGTTATTTCAAGAGTCTAGTCAACTTTCAAGTATTGACGACAATAATTGTCAGTTATTTATTTTGTTGGTAATTAAGGATAGGGCTGTAAAATATTAGAAAAATGTCTAAGCTTGTCACAAATATGTATTTATTTAGTTAAAACATCGTAATATTGGTAATACATATCAAATCAAACGCCACAAAATGTTGACAACAATTTCGTTAATTACATACTTACACACTATAATACTTTAGCAATAAGTACATCGATTTTCTAATTTATCTATTTAATTTGGAGAGAGAGGTTCTACGCGTCCATTTTGTTTGACATTTGGAGTACAAGTAATTAAAAAAATTACTATGCACTGGTGTTGAAACATTCAGCCAAACATGCACTTATTAATAAAGGAACTTTATAAATGTTTTGGACGAAATAAATGTTATACATGGATTAGAAATAATTTAATATGCAAATAATGTTAAGCATCGTTGGTTCGGTTCGAGCGTTGTTTCTGAGTAACAGGTCAGCGACGGCGGCCGAATCGGAGGAAAGAGTGCACGACGTCTTGCCTCTTCATGCCGGAGTCGAGGAGCTGAGGGTAGTCACGAACTAAGGCTGCAACAACACATTTATATTTGAGTAACATTCACTATTAAAATAGAGTGTACAGGACTATAGAGGACACGTCAACAATAGCAAAGTTGCTGTCTGTTTACAAATGTCTCTTAATACAATAACCGGTCTTAACACCATATCAAGCTGCAAAGACTGAAAAGATTGAGCATTGAATCATTCGCATTATTTTTGTTAAGCTGACACCTCGAAGAAATTATGCCATACTTGATGATAACTGATAAGTCTAGTACACAGCACCCGCGATGCCGCGATAATTACCGCGATGCGTATAGGTGTAGGTAAATCAGTCTTTTCTATCCTATCGGTATGACCAACAACTCCACAAACCTTGGTACTCAGGAACCTGCTCTCCAGCAGCCTCAGCATACAGCTCGAGGAAGGTGTTAAGAGCCTGGCAGAAGCGGGCGGCGCGCGGGTCGTCCTCGGCCGCGCCGGCGCACAGCTGCGCGGGGGCGCACAGCACGGCCGACACAAGCCAGCACATCACCACGCACACCAGCGCGAAACGGTAGTGGTCTCCTCTGGAACAATACCATAAATAAACGATGCACTCATGTTTCAAGAATGTTACGATGGGTAACGATGAATGAGTCGTGTATTAAGCCTGTACTAGATGATCGAACATGGTGCAGCCGTACCACCGTGCAGTGCGGTGCGCGCAACAGACGAGAGGACAATTGCAAATCACTTATCGCATGGTTCGGATTGGAATAGCCGCACAGATATTATTAATAACAATGTTCGACGGACTACTCTCCACATGATTAAATATGATCCGGAGTGCTCCAAGTTCGCGTTTCGCTCCGTACTATGTTCGGTCGTCTGTTGCGGGCTTAAAAAATGATGAGATGAGAGAAAATATTTTGAAAAGTAATATGTTTTGCGAAATATGTCATATTTTAGACTCTGGGCTTTAATTTTATAGTGAACCCTTAAAAGAATATAACAGTCACATGTGAGCACAGTTCTGAACCCATATTAAGATCAATTATGTCTTGTGTCGTAATCAGGTATCAGAAACTAGAGGCTTTTTGGTCTCACAAATATCTAGACCATAAATAAATGCTGGTCGGGCACGTAAATATTGATGCTAAGTATAAAATAAGTGAGTTGTGGCCAGTTGGTATCTGCCGCAATATCCAGCCGCCAGGTTGGTTAAAATCGTAAGCTACATCTCCGAATTTTCAAAATAATGTTCGTATTGTCAATTACCAAGCACACAGGAAACAAATAGTAAAATGAAAAGCAGTTGAAAATATTTTACTTCACATCGTTATAGAAAATACTCTACCATCCCCTCGATGCTAAAATGTTCTGGCCAAAGAGTTCGTATATCCAAAAAACGCGGTGTTGCCGAAGATACCACGTCAAACATACGAATAGTCGAATTGAATTCGTTTTTTGAACTCGGTTCACAATACACCAGAGAAACATAACATTACAAAAGGACGATGGAAAGGCGGGGTATTGTTCGTTCACGGGCTGTCGATCGGATTTCAAGCTAACAAGTGAAAAATAGCGCCTGTGTACACTGTAGGTACGTTCTCTTGTTACAATTCATTTCATCCGTTACACGATACATTACTGTATCGCTGCTTTCGAACTGAAGGTGTGGAAATGAACACAAAAATATAGGAAATATTTGTATATTTTATGTCAGACAAACGTAATGGTGATTGGTCACCGACGCCCTTATATTGAACGAGTTTAGAGTAGGTATTCGTAACTAAAACTATAATAATAATATAAGTCCAGTAAGCTCTATTTAGTATTAAGAGTTTCTCGCCTCAAAGATACGATTATCGTAAGGATATAAAAAAGTCGCATCGTGTAAACGTTTGTCAGTACCCTATAATCTATGGCGGTTATGTCATGCGATAATCGCATACGATTCTCGCTGCGAGAAACTCTCCCCGTGTAATTTCCCATGGCATGAGTTGAAATCACAACACTACCTATACTAGCATGGTATGAATGACTCTCATACTGAAGAAAGATATTTATAATCAAAGTAACATAAACATAAATACGCGCCTTTTTCCCAGAAGGGCTAGGCAGAGGTGCTACCAGAACACCCACGTTTCGCCTTGTATATTCCGTCCCACGATGTGATAGGGGGCGAGCCTATCACCATATCGGGCAAAATTCCTGACTCCGGGCTGATAATGAATAGAAAAATCCTATATCCTATATAAAGTAAATATCCCGTAAGGATTGCTTTCTAAGCATATTACTAGCCAACTGTTTGAAAATGTCATTAGTTAAAGGCGTGTACATTGTTTAATAAAGGCCATGTCCACTTTGACATTATCATTTATGTTTATTAAGCCAGAAACAGAATATCTAAATAAAGGATTTCTAAACTATGTGCCACAAGAGTCGGTGCGAAGCAATGAGTGCGAAGTGTTAATGTGAACACGCAAGAGATATGAGCGAAATGAATTTGTACTGAGTTCCACCGTTTATTTGCGGATGCATTTTGTATCCTTTGGAATTTTGCAACAACTTTGTACGGTATTATTAGAGAGTTATAATTTTGTGAGGAAAGGTATAATTTTGATATTAAATGCGACATAGCCCAGATTGTATAATTTCCAGATAAAAGTAATGCATATCAGTACAAAGGCATTAAATTTTTGTATTTTTTTTACAACCCAGATGATCGGAGAATTGGTTCAATTCCAATAAAGTAGTACAAAGCTATCAATATTTTTATATCTTTCCTAGTGACATGAACGAATGTTCTCATGCTTTGTACAAAAAAAAAACATGTCATAGACCAAACTTTAAAGTAGGTGTATATAGATATAAAAAAGTTTATCCATCCCTTCAATAATAAAAATCCTCAAACCCCTATTTGATTGCACTATAAAATCGCACACGAAAACGTTTTATTTAATAAAAAACAGTCCTTTTTCGAAAAGCGACACCATCTCTCGTAGGACGTGACGGCAACGAAGCATATTTCCATATAAAACGCGCTCAAAGATTATTGGTTAATACCCTCGGACGAGATTTAAGCCAACGGCAAACAACCTCAGATCCGATATTCGTTCGCTAATCTTTCTATCGCCATAAAGCACAATAACTCAAACTTTGCCGTACGTTTTATGTCCAAACGTTAAATATGATATTAACGATGTAAAAAAGGCAAAAGTGGGTTTTGATTTTGACAGTATTGCAAGATCTATGAGGCGGATTAGGGGAGTGTGTATATTTAACAAAATATCTACTTATTTATTTTATATTGGATGACATATTTTCGTATATTAAAAAGGTTGCAGAGTAGAAATTTTACTCGTAAAACTTTCGTGTAACCAAAATAAAACACATATCACTCAATATCTGTATCAGCCCATAGACGTTCCACAGCAGGACACAGGCCTCCTCTATAATCGAGAGTATGATTGATAATACTACGCACTATAACGGTGAAGGAAAACATCGTGAGGAAACCTACATACCATAGCGTAGTATAAGAATTTCAAAGTTCACCAACCCGCCCTATACCTGTGTGGTGCACTACGAGTATATGGCCTAACACCTCACATTCGTACTCACTAAATATGACCTAAAGTTAGTTTTTATAGCCAACGTGACAAGAGTCTAAACGTTATTTTTGAATCAAATGTACTCGTATTTGTCTTGCCCCGATATTTGCAATAAAATAATCATTCTAAAAGTGTCCGAATTTATTTATGTTTATTTTCCCCAATATTAGCAACAGTTGACCTTAATAAATAAACATACACGCGACATTCGACATTCCAACTAAATTCCATTGGAAACGTACATCTAATAACAAAAACCAATATCGCAATTGAACAACTGCTCGATACATTCCTAAACAATGGTCCCGCCGAATTCCGACCTTTCAAGTTTTTTACATATCTCCCCGAAATTCCCGATACATTTATGCATTTTTATGCCTAACAGAACCTTATGGGTCGTTGACTCTGCATACGTTTCTTCCTTTTCAAGTAATAATTTATTGAAAACTGACATGAGGTAGGCTTGTCAGTAAAAATCGACGGGGAATCGACTGTCAATCTGTTGTTGGGCAGGGTCAAGTTTAATTATATATTTGGTTATTAATGTCTTGTATTATGTAGGTTGTAGATGTTCATAGATATCATTATACGTTTTAGTGATAATTTTAAGTTTTTACTCGGTAATTCAAATGTAAATTTTTTTATGGCGGTTCCATAAAATACAAAACAAATACATATCATAATTCTATGGTACACCCACCTACTGCCCAAGACTTAACAAAAGGAACTCTTACATCTTATTTCACCGACATCATAAACATAATTTGCTTTGTGAAAATCAGTGGAAGACTGCAAAACATCTCATTATGCCGGAACAGAACGTTATTGCTGCGTTAAACTGGTCTTGTGAATTTTTAACCGCCATTCCAGGGCAACTGGTTTCGGGAACGCAGCCCTTACTGTTTGTTGTCGAAAGTTGCTTTTCGGCGGAAATATTTCAACATCGTTAGCAATAGTAAATTTACTACTAAATATTTTGTCCAAAAAATCTGTTGATATCTCTTTTGTAAGCCTGTCTTTTTTCCCACATATCTGATCCTTTCTTTGAATATTTATCTATGCAATCACAAAGAGTAGACGCACTATTCAACTTAGGACAGAAGCTGAAGTCTATACCTATCAGGTCATTAACAACTATTTACAGAGAAATTCCGGTGGATATTATAGTTATCAACACAGAACAATGCATATTATATAGTCCATACGCATGTCTGTCAACAAGTGTTTACATTGGAACAATCCCAAAAGCAATGAAGTTCGAGATCGTATCGAGTGAAAAAGGAACTAAAAGACCGCTGGTAGGGGCGTTGAAACAAATCAGTTACTGTTAATGATGCTATGCAATTTGATGAGAATTCCAACTTGAAATTAAGCCTTGAGGTTGATTTTTACTTTTTTAGCTCTTCCTCGACTCGGCAAGTGAAATTAAAAGTAAGGACGGAATGTTGGTGGAGAAAAATAATTTAAATTCCAACGGACGTGTTGTCAAGTTTTTTTTTATCTCGAGGCAATGGGTTTTTGACATACGGTTTACGTTCTACCACACATTTAAATAATATTTGTTCTATTAATTACAATGTTAGAAGCTACAAAATTCGCAAAAAAAAAAAGTTTAAATAAAAGTTTTATTGCAAAAATACTCGTAGTGCAGTTGGTATATAACTGAATGCTCATCGACCTTTCGGTTCAATTCTCGATAGGATAATTACATAACGAATTAATTCGAACATAAAGAAAACTGAATATATCCACATCAAAGCAACATCTTTAATCCACTTCCATTTTGATCAATTCAGGCAGTAGTCTGGGTTACTAGCCCTCCCTTGTTTATGGTGTCATCGATTTGCCTCCCATAGTTTCCGGCGGGGCATTTTTTGTTTAAATTTACTTTTCTGCTTTTCCAAAATTGGATTCACTACAATACACCCCAAGATGTATGCGGAATGTGCCGCAGCCATCCTCTAATGGGATTATTCAAATTTTACCATAAATATGAGACCGTTGAAATTCTCCCCCTCAAAATATTTGAAACACCGTTTTTCGTGTCTATTTCTTGTTCATATCAAGTTTCCTTTAGTGTTGACATTTTGTCACATTATCCGCAGTGATTTCTGCGCTGTTAGAATTTCACTCGGCCTCGTCAAATTTCAATCGGACAATTGGGCAATTACCGACTCGTGTACGGTTTTTTAAAGGGCGAAAAGTGCGTAGTATTTTAAGCTTTTTCTTAGTTTACAAAGTACGATTTAGACTTAGGAGGATTACAGTATAAAGCAAGGGAGATAAGGCTTATATTTATTACTTTTTCTATATAATATAAAACATAAAATTAATAATAAAATGTATGTTATGATTTAGTTTTCCCCGCATGTCTAGTGATACAGGTCTCCTTCTACATTAAGATCTGTAAGACTAGTGCGATAATCTCCTTATAAATTCTTCAAAAAAAAAAAAACACGACAATTATTTTACGTGGCGCCAACAAAATTAAAAAAGTATTAGCTACAATAAAATCCACCAAAAATCCCAGAGACAGACAATAAATTCCAGCACCCAGCTACAAGTAATATCCTTTAGGAATCACGCGGTTTCCAAGAAAAGTATTTCTGTTAAGCCAGATTCGGTTCCGCGCGATTTCTTTGAAGTCGCCACAGTGGATGTAAATGTTTAAGTTAAACATCGCTCCAGATGCCTCCATTGTAAACCATAATAAAACTCTTAAAATAGATTTTCATTATCCATACACAGGCTCCTTGTATTACTTTTACGAATGAGGTCTAACGTGAAATGAGGAGGCGTATGTATAGCTTTTTTAGACGAGGATATTAACAAAGTAATATCCAAAACGACGATGGATGACCTGGTTAAGGTTGTAGGGAGGCGCAGGACACTTCCCACAGGTCGATGTGAAGATCTTTAGGGGAGGCCTATATTCAGCAGCGGACAGTGAGCAGTAGATGAGAGACAGAGTGAATACCCGAAAATGCTTCTACTGATAGGACCGTTATGACTAATACAAGACATAGATAATAGTAAAAAAAAATACATCAAAGAATTTCAGTACCTATGTTAAGTCTTAGGTATAACAAACGGGGAACTTGGCAGATCCACGACATTCAACCCGATTTTAAATGTTCAAATATTTGTCTCGACGCGAAACGTGAACCCACAACCTGCCATTTGATAGACAGCTTGTCGTTCACTGCGGCACATAAGCTATCAAAGTGTTGATTATAAGATGCAGAAGTTATTTTTTATTTACTCTTATGTACTACCTAACTATGCCTACTGCCTATTTCAATGTTTCTATAGTGGCAATAATTTACCCCAGTCTAACATATTGGAATTTTAATCTCCTATATCTACCCACCCATTTCTAATTTACGCATCAGGGAGATTTTACGACAAGAAACATAGAAAATATATTTGCATTCTAGTCAAATATAAGTTCAGTGCATTTATCCAAATTAATATCCACCATAAGACATGCTCTACATTTGCAGATCTTGTATAGAATGACATAGACGTTTTAACTTCATACTTAGCGGGTGCAATGAGAAACGTGGGGTCGCGGGATGGATTGATAATGTGTGGTCCGCGACAACTTCTTCCGGGTGTCACTCGTCCTAGTTCTCATTACGATAAGGAACCCTAGTGTAAACCGAAGCGTAGAAATATGTTTTTTATACGAGTAGTATGAAGAGAATGGACTTCCTTTGGCTGATGGATTGGATTGAACAGAATGGTACAAATATGGACTTTTATGAGGCATGTAAAGTCCGCCAAACTGCACTAGGTTAGCGTTGTGGACATATGGAGTAATCCATCTCAATCGTGCTCTCGATTGTAAAGGAGGCTCGTGTCCTGCAGTGGGAAGTATCTCATATACGTCTGTGTCCCATATACTGATACAGTACATGTAAAAAATATTTGATTTACAAGAAATTTTGTATAGTTAACAGTAAAATCGATAGGGTTCGAAGACATAGAATCTATGCCAACCAAATTCGTGACACTAAGTAAGGGTTAGGTCAACATTTCCCGGAGTGTAGTGTATTAAACTACATGAAAAATAAAAAATAAATAGATGAAGTTATGAGATACGTCGGTAAAAATGAACATCCACAGTCTACCTACCCTTATAAATAAAATCAAAAATAAAAAAACTCACGTCACATTCATCAATCCGCAAATCCAAAAAAATATCACAAAACTATCGATAAAAACACTACGTACAATTCATTTTTATAATCACTTATACAAATTATGGAAAATAGTGTTGCGCGTATTATTGCACTTATCGAGGGTTGAATGACATTGTGACGATGCGCGCGCGGTGACTGGAGGCTGGCCCGCAGAGACGGCCAATTTATCTCGTGTCCTCAAGTAGATATGGACTTGGGATCGATAAATGCACTCTGTTTTTGTACGGGGATCGGTTAAAAATAAACATGCATCTGCATATGTATTAAACGTTTGTATTTATTTGGAAATGAGGGATAACATATACTTTTGACATTTAGAAGTATGATAGAAAATTTAATTGTATCATTTTGGTTTGTCTTTAGTACTTACGATTAAAAATAAAGACATGTTTTTTTCGGTAATAAAAGTATCAAATATTGGTATTTAGTAACTTAGTGCCCGAATATCGACAAAACTTGAGGTGATATTAAACAAATTATCGTTTAGAAAATAATTATGATCTTTCGAAAAAAAAAAACGTTACTTTCTTCTATGTCTCAATTCTCAACTACATGTTCAGAAGGGATGGCAATATTGTTTATCGATGGAAAATATTTTTAAGGAGTATTTGAATTGGTGATGTTATATTGTTGTTGTTGTTCGTTTATAGATGAGATTTAAGGAGTCTTGTAATATTAAAAATTTTCACTAAATTAAAACAAGGTTTTTTTTTGTGCGTATTTACTCGATCCTTCCTAAAGTGATTCAAGAAATAGTAAAAATAATTATAATTTATTTTTGCATGGAATAAATATTGTATTAAAATTTTTTTACAGCCTAAGTGTTTGACAATGAGCTATTTTAAAGATTTCAATTACCAAAGCTTTAAATACTGTATCGAAAATATTGAATACACAGAACAATGTCGTCAAAAATAATATAAAAATATCGACATTTTTTACTCCGTCGCCACATCCCTATCTCATGCGTACGTGCAAATTCGCACGCAAATGGTCTATTAAAACGCGGGCTAAATTCTATTTTGATACGGAAACCACCCGAATACAATAACTCATTCAATTTTCAACCATAGTCCTTTCTAATACAGTCCTAATATAAGATTAAACGAAGCGCATACATCCATTGCCTAAACTGCAGGGTGCTCGTATCAGTAGAGCGTGACAAGACAAAACGATTTTGAATCTTATTAATGTGATTTACGGTTGCAATTCGTTTGATGTAGTGTTTTAATATAGAAAAACCACATTCAGCAAAGTGCTAAACCACTATACTGGGGCTCAGAAAACAATTTGCAAGATCCCGGCGAGACATTACCACTGCGATTGGCGGCGCAATGCCTCAATTTGTTCGCAGCGATATGAAATATCTACGTGCTAAGGATTGTAGGAGAATTTTGGTCTCGGCTTGCGATCTGTAGTTTTTTTAATCTGGCACAAGAAACTGCCTATAACAAATTGATGGTAAGTGAAATGGGATACAGATATTTTTCATCAACACGATATGGTTACTCCACGAGTTAATCACTAGCTTGTAGCTTTACGAGATCTAGCGGGTGTCGGTGCTCTGTGGCAATTCTTTACAGCTGGTTTTACCAAGCAACTAGACTTGGTATATAAGCTGCAGTTGCAAAGAATAGATATAATAAATTATTTTATTGTATCAGCCCATATACGTCCCACTGCAGGGCACGAACCTGTTCTACAATCGAGAGTACGATTGACGGGTTAGGCTAGTCCACCACGCAGACCTAATGCAGCTGGGAGGACTTTACATATAATAAAAATTCTGATAAATCGCCATGGTTTGCAGGTTTCCTCACGATTTCCTTCACAGTTTTAGTGCGTGGTGATTGACTATCAAATATCAATCAAAACACACACGATTCCGAAAAATCAGAGATGTGCCTTGAGATTTCAACCCGCGACCACCATGAACATGTTGGCGTCGTAGTTATTCCATAAATCTTGCAACTACTAGCAAACTGCTGACCTGAGAGTAAGTGATTATGCCCACCTGTGTACAACAACACCGAATTTTGGAATGATATCCATGCTCTCAAAACGGAAGACGAAACTGACTGAACAAGGATCGTTCGTTTCCATCGTGATTAAGATAGATATAGTTATCTTAAACATACATAAAATCACGCTTTTTTCCCAGAAGGGGTAGGCAGAGGTGCAACCAGAACACCCATATTTCGCCTTGTATTTTCCGTCCCACGATCATAGGAGGCGAGTCTATTGCCGGATCTAAATTTCTTGACTCCGGGCTGATAATGAATACAAAACTCAAATACCACTTTGCCCGACCCGGGATACGAACCCGAGACCTCAGCTTGGCAATCATAAAGTACAACTGCGCCACCGAGGCAGTCTTCAGTCAGTTATCTTAAAATCATAGCTAAATCACTATCACTCCAAGAGACAGCGAAGTAAGTTTAAATTAGCGACAATTAGACGCAGTGAGTTAACTGTGCGCTGGTCACTCCGAGCGGTAATTGACAAACTACGCGCGCCATTAGTCTGGGCACTGGACAATTTGTTTGATTACTTCTGATTTAATGGCTCTAGTGTTTGGAATGTTACTTAAATTCCGTCTTTATGGTTAGGAGTAGAGTCTACTGTAAGGCCTAGAAGGATATTAAGTCTAGGTACATCAAGTTTTGTACCGAACTCCCAAAGTTCGGTAACTCGTAATTTGTAATTGATCCGGCGGTCGTATCGCTTGAGATCAGGCGAACGGCATGCTCGTCTCGCCATTCATTGCAAAAAATTACTAACAATCATAGCATCATCATATAGAAAAACTTAGGTATTATGCATTCGTATATTTGCAGGGATAGTAGATATCTTGTTGCAACATATTTGAGAAGGAAGATGTTATCCTCGAAATTGCTGAATGATTTGGTAAATTTAATGACAAAATACTACTAATGGCTGAATATCAAAATTTTATATCACTTGGTATCAAAAGATGACGTATTATAGTCTAAATATTCATGTCTATCTGTTTTATGATTACTAAGATCATTACTCTAGCTCGCAGTTTTTAATAATCCTAAGCTACTTTAAAGTTCGAGTTATGAGCCCTCTTGACCCGCACATTGAGCCCACATTCATTCATATGCGGCGCCTCTGCGTAATACTACATACATTGAGGTAACAATATTATGTTTAAATCAAAGGTAGAAATATTAGTAAATTATCCAAGAGGTGTCATTGGAGTGAATAATAAGGAAATACCCAAGCGAGACATTTAGGACTGCACTTCCCCTCTAGACCTATAGAGAAACATAATGACGTTACCTCGTATGTGCTCTATTGTAATTCTTCCGTGTATAATCTGTGGTTCATCTCATACTTAACCTCGCGAACTTAGGCTCCTTAAATGATATTTATTTTCTATGTTTCCTGTTTAATAGAGTTTGTGTAATAAATCTTCAACTTTTTGTCTGAATATGTCTGCTATAAAATCAATTTCTTTTTGTGTAATTTCTTTAAATTGGTAAAAGTACACATTTTTTTTTATCAAAATATGCCGGGCTGGCATGCCACTGACGCTGACATACCCCTATCGACATTCTCCGGGGTATTGAAAGCTTTCAAGCTTTTCCTCTTGACACAAAAAGTACACACAATTCTAAAATAAATCCTCTAAATTAAACTTCTAACTACAATATAAGTTCAAAGTTCACGCAATAGCGATCGAAAGGTCCACCTACGAACCGTGTGTGTTTTAATAATGAAGACAAATATCCTACACTCGGGCAAATTAAAACTTATTCCTACAATATCCTGAGCAGACATTCCGACATGGCAAACAATTTGTCCCAGAGGAGTGCCTTTTGATTATTGTGTATTTTTTATGTGTTCCCGACAAGGTAAAAAAAGCGAAGGAAAGCATTATTGTTCATTCATTTATTGCATTAGAATTCTTGAATGTAATAATGCTAGAAATTAGGTAATGACAACTTGTATGTCAATATATTAATTATTTTTTAAGATATTCATAGTAAAAATAATAAACTCCAGATTTTCTTGTCCGTTCCTCTCTAGTTAAAACCTCTTTTCGAACCGGGTGGAAGTTAAAAAAATTACTGAATCGAAATAATATTAAACTTTTTAATGGATTCAATAAATTATTTTCATTTTCAAAAAAAAAATACGTACTCTTATTTAATTAAAGTACGAGCTCTTTCAAAAATCGAGACTTTTTAATCTCACCGCCATGGATGTGTAAAACAAAAATTACTTTTAATAATTGCATTATTAAAATCTCTTGGAATCAACATTTTGACAAACCTTGGTATTAATCTAGAAATATTAAGGCGCGAGAGTATTTATTTAATGTGGAAATACGTAAACTTTGTGAATCCCTTTCAAACAACGACATGAAGTACGGGGTCCCGAATATTTCTGTCCTTTGTGAATAGTTAGAGTCTTCACCTTGACCGTTAGTTATTTCAGGGGCCAAAACCCTTCGAAATAAAAGTACTATGTTACTATTCAGTTTGTAAAAGGCTATTCATGGCGACAGCTCTTTAAAATAATGAATTAAACAATTATGAAAACAATTGCCGAAATATACTACTGATAAAACTCATTGATAATCATTGGAATCGTTTGAAGAAAATTTAGCGAGAAGAGAGAGCCCAGAGCCCTTTTATAATTCAAAAAATGTTAACAATTTAACGTATAAACTGGGTACTACAAATTACAATTCATTATTCAGAACATTATCCTACAATTTAATTTGTTCCACATATCCATTGCAAATCACAGCTATCACTGGACGAATCCAAACTAAATGTATCTAAAATAGACTTTTAATAAAGTTAGTTGATTTATCGTCGTTCTAATAAAAGTGTTTGGGATGCGGCGTTGCGTACAGACGGACAATTTGTCGACATTAAATAGACAGGTGGACGTTTTGTTTCATTTATTAAATCAAGTCCGTATCAGTGCTGAATGCACAATTGTTCTTGCTGGCAAGAAAGTAAAGCGATCTGAAGTCTGGAGGTCTCGATGATCGTAGGAGGTAATTTGATTTTTCTATAGTTTAAAAATATATCAATTTCTGCCTGGCTAAGGCCCCATTTACACGGGAGAGTGTCTCGCCTCAAAGATACTATTATCGTAAGGATATAAAAAAGTTGCATCGTGTAAACATCGACAGAACAAGTTAATCTTATGGCGGTTATGTCATGCGATGATGGCATACGATTCTCGCCATGAGAAACTCCCTGTGTAAATCGCTTCAGGTTTACATCTCGTTAGTTGATATTAGAGTAGGTAATTTTGATCACCAGTTTTCTAGCTACGTCTATTTTCGTAGTTTTAAGATTTGATTGATTGGGTTGAGTCTAAGAAAATAGAGGTGCATAATTTCGAATTATACGACTGTGAAGCTAAACATCTCCTCTAAAAACAAGTGGGGATTATCGTCCAAATAGTTTTGGGAAGAAATCTATGTAGAATGATGTACTGAAATAATGTAATTTACGTCCTAAAATTAAACTATACAGCCTAAATGGTTTACAAAACCCTTTTATGTAAATGTAATGACAAACAGGTGGCTGTAAAAATTAGCTTTGACATGTTAATTTAAAACTTATTACAGTTTCATAACTTAGGCAAAGGCGTTAGCAATTATACAGCCAACCAGTTCATTAACATATAAATAACGCAAAAATTATAAATGTTTTAAAAACAGAATTGACCTAAAGGTTACAAAACAAAATATATTTTTAAATTTAAATCTGGGGTGTGCCTTTTACTCTCCGAGGTTAAGATATTTTTAACTTTGTATTCTTGTGTGAAATGAGATGCTGAGAAAGTGCCCTTACGATTTTATTTTCTTGTTTAGAGAGAGCTTTAGTTTATGTAATTAACCGGAGTATAAATTAAACAACAGTTTTATATAAAACTTATTCTTGCGGATTTTATTGTGAATTTGATTTAATTTTTACATTCTTTAACTTCCCAACGTTTTGATCACTACAGCTTTCGTGGTCACGGGGCGGACAAAATTATACTATTTATAAAAATAAATTGGAATGACTGATGCTTTATACCTGCTACCTAAACTAGTTCCTACCTATTTCGCATGTTTTGTCATACAAAACTGACCACAAACTATTATAAATAAAACTAAAACATTCCCTGTAACTTTCTGGCTAAATTGCACTAAATTGAATGGCGGCCTGATTACGTTATTCAACTGGGCCGCATCCAGTTAATTAGTGTGCAGCAAAATTTGATTAGAAGTCGACGCGCGTGCCTCCCAAAAATGACAGCTGTCGGCGGGACGGACTCGGGACATTATGCGGGGGCACGACCGCCTAGCACGCTTAATTGTCTCACTAATTAGTTTCAAGTCATTAATAATCGTCCAGTTTTTGTGTTTTTCGTTTACTTGGCTGAATTTGTTTTGTTTAACGGGTTAAGTGCAGTCAGATCTATTATTTTTTGTATCCAAACTTTTATTGTCAACCCCTTCGGGAGTCTAATGCTGCTATTATAAGAGAATTGGAATCATGTTACATACCTTTTAAAACACATAAGTAATATGAACTTTTGAGCGTGTCAGATTCCTCATGATATTTTTACAAATACATAATATGTACCAATATATTTTGAAAAAGATAGAATTATACTATGATCTCAAACCCATAGTCTACATTTTCATTTCGGTTCGCATCCGCCAAGGGTGTAGCTAACTTTCAACTACCTTTGTATAATAAAAAAGAAAATAGACGTGTTTGATTTGGTATCCATCGCGCAATCTTGGATATTGAAGACAGAAAAAAGTGTTGAGCAATTTTGTATCGGAGGTGCGGATGAAATAAATTGTCCAATCTCGAGGTATTTCTTAACGTTTTATTACAAATATTCTTACTTTCATTCCATAGAATATGCAAGTCTTTCTTTTTTAATTCAAATAATATCATTGCTTGGTTTCCTTTCTAGTGTAATTGAAAAACGTATGTATTCTTTAGCTTCAAAGAATATGCTCGCCTTTACATTTTCAAAGCAGACAAAAAGCATCTTAATAAATGGAGATTTAATATGCAACAACCAGTTTATTATATTCTCTAAATTAATAAAATTTTGCGTTTATTCATATTTTATGATAAGACTAACGAATATATTTTTTTAAATATAATCAAGTTAATGCACCTTAGTCATCCTTTTGGTATTCTATAGAACGGAAACATTGTTAGAAACCGGGGCAATTGTTGTTCACCTATCATTCCCACTGTGAATACGAAACCTGTATTTTGTTATTATTTAGCCATCAAGTGCCCATTACTGATTACAATGTAGCCCATATACGCCCCACTGCAGCGCACGGGCCTCCTCTACAATCGAGAATACGATTGAGAGTGATTAGGCCATATAGTCCACCACGCTGGCTTAGCGCGGGTTGGCGGACTTTTACATACCAACAGGCCACCACGCACGCACTGATTACAATCCCCCCCTAATTAAAAAGGCCCAGCATCCATACCTACAACCAGGTTATGTAGTTATCAAGAAATAAATTTCGCTTCCACGTCTATACTTTTAACTATACCATATTAAAATCAAACCCGTTGTTTGTTCTACGTTATTACGGAGTAATGTAAGATGAAATGAAGTATGAACAGGACCAATACGGGTATTTCCTTGGGGAGCTCACCTAACTGCCATAACGTTCGATTTTTCATTATTACGTCCAAGATCGGAGGTTACACATATACGTATATATCTAAATGTTAACCTCGTATTAATTTAGACTGGTAAGTTGAGTTCCGAAGCGTCTAGACATCAACAATTACTGGATACAGTTTTGTATTGTATCAGCCCGTATACGACCCACTGCAGGGCACGGGCCTCCTCTACAATCGAGAGTACGATTGAGAGTGGTTAGGCCATATAGTCCACCACGCTGGCCTAGTGCGGGTTGGCGGACTTTTACATACCATAGAAATTTATACAAATCGCTATGGTATGCAGGTTTCCTCACCATGTTTTCCTTCACCGTTATAGTGCGTGGTGATTGACTATCAATACACACATGACTCCGAAAAGTCAGAGGTGTGCCCTGGGATTTGAACCCGCGACCACCGTGAACATGTAGGCAGGCGCGTCTGGTCCATTACCAACAGGCCACCACGCACTTTTGGATACAGTTTACATACTCTTATTAATTTAAATGTAAATTAGATGCTAAAATTTAGCACAACCTCAGGTAGAACCATTTTGTGAAACCGTGTAATTAGGTCGTGATATAACATTTTCTAGTACATTTGGTTGTATGGGCATTTAATTACGTTATAATATGCTTGTCGGCTTCTAAAATATCATTTGAGGTGGCCTTAAACGCCATTTACACGAAGAGAGTTTCTCGCGTCGAGAATCGTATGGCATTATCGCATGACATAACCACAATAGATTATCGTGTTCTGACAAATGTTTACACGATGCAACTTTTTTATATCCTTACGAAAATCCTTACATTTAATCTAATCGGAAATAGCTTAACGAATTGCGGGTGGTTATATGGGCCCTCTACCTACCCCTCTAGGAATACAGACTTATATGAATAACACAAAATATAACTAGTTTAAAGAATAATGTAATAGATGGATTTTGTGTGTTAGAATACACCAGTTAATGTGTAAAAATATGCTTCATTTTGTGTATAATTTATGATACTAGGCGTTACTGTCGCATTTGTCTGTGTTTGAGTGGTAATGTGTGGAAAATATACGTTGCTGTAAGTAATTTCAGCGAACAGAAAAGAGATATATATGCACATTAAGGTAGGGATTTCTAAACATTGAAAACCTCAATCCTGTTTAGCTTCTAATGGAAAGTTATTGCTTCAAATGGAATGGGTTTCGTACAATACTCTATAATCGTTTTGGTTCTATGAAGTTTTAAATGTAATTTAACATTGTGGTGAATTTGAAAATATGCCAAATGCTACTTTGATTTCTTACATGATTGTGCAATTGCGCATGTGTTCTATGGGTTGCACTGAACTTATATCATCTGGATTGTAGCAACTTTTACGTGGCCGAAAAAAACCCCAATGATATTTAAAACATTACAAAAAAAAAATAGTCGAGTTTTTTGCAAAATCTTTAACTGCATCGTGTCTTTAGTCTAAAACTACCACCTGGCTTCGTTTTCGGCAGCAGTCTTGATATACCCTGTATATTATCACAAGGAAAATATAGACCATACAAAGATGTATGATATTCTTAGAATCTAAGCGGTAGTCTCATGCGCTGATTACTAACTGTTTAGCCTTTGCATCAATCGGCATAGTTACAATCTGAATAAAAATAGAAAGCACTAAAATTATGGAAAATGTAGGCCTTTTGCCCTTTATCAAAAATTAAACAAAGGCGAACAAATAGAATTTAAAAAGGCATTATCCTACCAGTCTGTTTGGTTATTCAAATCATTTGTGTTGCGTGTAACATTCATGAATTATTTTAACAGCGGGCGAATGTCCGTGCGGCTGATATAATGACAGCCTCCGTGGCGCAGTTGGTTAGACGCCGGCTGTGGACCGAGAGACCGTGGGTCCGACCCCCGCGCAAAAAGTTTGTGCGATCCACAAGTATTTGTAACTTATATGTGTCCGAAAAGTTTTTCGTAGTTGCCGATATTTACGACACATACTGTATCAGCCCATACACGACCCACTGCAGGGCAAGGGACAATCTACAATCGAGAGTACGATTGAGAGTGGTTAGGCCATATAGTCCACCACGCTGGCCTAGTGCGGGTTGACGGACTTTTACATACCATAGTAATTTATATAAATCGCTATGGTATGCAGGTTTCCTCACGATGTTTTCCTTCACCGTTATAGTACAACATATGAAATGGCATTATCTTGCTGTGTTGTTAGGACAATTGTGTATGAAAATTAGAGATTTTTTTTATAGTATATTTGTTGGATGTCGTATCGGAAAAAAATCAAAAATTGTGTCACGGAATTTTTGATGTAACTGGAAATACCCCCATCATGTTAATCGGAATCCATCCCTTTCCAAACCTACGTATGCCAAAGAATAGGTAATGTGTTTTCAATAAAATATTCCTTGTTTGAAAAAATAACGGATGGGTGAAGGGCACGCATCTTTAACTTAATAAAGAAATGCTTTTGAAAGGGAAATGAAGTACTATTTTTCTATTCTTTATTTTATTCTTCCGCCAGTCCGCAATAGGCCAGCATGGAAATCTATGGCTTAACCACTCTCGATTGTAGAGACCCGTGCCCTGGGCTGTATATGAGCGGGATTAATTTATTCAGTTTCAGTATTTTTTGGACCTATTACTAGAATGACGTTTGTATATTATAGTTTTATACGTTCGACACTATCCCGATATAGTTTTGCAAAGATGAATTTTAGTAGAACGAAAATTTTCAAGTTTATAACAGTCTGTGTAGGCTCTAGTCATAAAATCACTCAAGATCTTTATAATTTTTCATCTTTTTTCTTTGTGACACAAAGTACCAACTACCCAATTTTGAGGCAGTGTTTGCGCAAGACTTATCTAACGTTGTAAACGAAATTTAACGGTAGAAAGATCTTTAGTAATGGATGCTAAGGATTAACACAGTCCCAAATTCCTAGGACAATTTAATTTGGAAATATATTCGTAGAAAAACACTACAAGTGGCATTTTAAAAAGTAATAGATTTAATAACAAATTCAATACACGAATATAAGGGAAATTTCGATTCACAGTAAATATTATTGACTCTATTCCAATTTTGTAATTTCTAACAATTTGTTTCTTGACATTTCACAAGAAACTGACATCGAATGTAGTAAAATAATTGTGTAGTTTTACATAATAAAATCCTCAACATTATGTTAAATGAAATGCAAAATGTTTTAATGAATTGATGAAACGTGATTGAGTTGTCTGCGCGGCTCATTACCGCGTGTTTTTTGCAGATGACATGCATTGACATGTCGATTATTTACTGGCGATCGACGGTAATTATAGGAAGGACACATCGACGAACAACTGACGAAACAACTGGAAAACTATGCACTCGTATCTCATACTCGTATGTATACTGCATTGCATAAAGATTTAAAAAATAGCTCTATTTTGCCTACATAAGTCTGTCTACAACTGCCTTCGTGGCGTAGTTGTACTACGGTACGGTTACAACGATGAGGCCTTGGGTTCGAATCTTAGGTCGACCAAAGTGATATTGGATTTTTATATTCATTATCAGCCCGGAGTCAAGACTTTGTGCCCGATAATGACATAAGCCCGAATGTATTTGTTTATTTATTTATCTGTGAATTTAGACTCTACTGCACTCACGATACTAAGTTGCTTTGTCTTGCCAGTTTAAAAAGTATACAAAATTCATTTATAATAATTTTCTCTGAACTTTTTAACTCAACGCCTACAGTTACGAGTTTATTTTGGCCTATTTCCCAACTGTTGCTGTAATTTTAAGACCGCCTATACACCGTGGGCGGGACTCAAAGTGTCTTAAGACAAGGACTTAACGTGGCTTAAGCCGTTCGTGATATGAAGACACAATAAACGAATTAAATTACTTTTATTTGTAACAATGATTTCTTCCCTATTCTAGTGGCGTGTATTGACTGTAAATCGTAAAGTTCTGGATTATATTGGGGGAAATATTTTAAATACTTGCAATACTTGTCTCTGAATCTCTAACAAAGGGCGACAAAACTGAAAATTGCGAAAAATACTATTAGGTACTAAAAATACTATCATAAATAATTTTTTTAATATGTAATTCAGGAAGTGGAATATGTTTCTCTAACTGAGTCCATAGAAAAAGGGCTTGATTGTATATAAAAAAAATACAGTCGATTGAGAGCTTTTTTTCTTTTTTAGTCGGTTAGAAGTTGTCGAAAACTCGGCATATTTCATTAAAAATATATTTATTATAATTGGACAACAACTTCGGGACGTTAATTGAATTGTTTTTAAAACACGGCATAATAAAGTTTTATGTCTTACAATTGCTTTGCCAAAAAATGTGCCCCGTTGAATTAAGTTTAGAAATAATTATAACCGTTTCTTTGACGCTGTTAAACGGAGAAAATATTTTTATAAAATGCTGTAATAATGTTATTTTAATACACTTTTTAGATTATTGTCGATTCTTTATTCGATTTCCAGGTTAAACAATTTCTTTAGTATAGTTATGTATAATTTCGTATACATAATTTATTTTTATTGTATTTAAACCAAATATGTAATTATGTATCATTCTCAATATCATTTAGTGACAACGACTAACCCACGTAAAATGATAAACGGAGATTGGAATTTATACTTTCCCACGACATTAAATTACTAAAAAATTGTGATACCTACTTCAAATGAATACTCTCCCACGACATTCTCAAGAAGAAATATTTTAAGGCTTTAAGGAATCCGACCTTTGCTTTTGGGAATGACAATACATGATCCGGAAAGTAAGGCGGTTTGTTCGCTTCGCCTGAGGGAATGACGATCAGATCCTGGCATCCTATTTTTAATGCATGATTACATTTTTGACGGCCGAATCTTCAGTCGCGGCATTGGGTATCTTATTTATTTGATTTTTATAACTTTTGTGGTGAAACGAGAGGCTGCGGGTTCAATTCCCGCACAGAGTCAAATATTCCTGTTTCAGTTTGATATATGCTGGTTTGTTAATTATGTTTTTCTTCACTTTTCTTTTCACAGCTATAGAAAGTCTTTAAAAGGTCATAGTGCAACAGGCTGAGTATCATACCCTCAATAATGATCCGTGTAAGAAAGTTGCCAGGTTTAAAATTAAATTAACGGCGCAATTTGGCGCACAAAGCGGGTTGCCAGCTCAAATTTCGGAGCACCGCGTAAACTTTAGGCTGAGCTGTAACGAGTAATTTGCCCTTATTTAGGGGAGCGTTAACATTATTCGACATGATACTTTGTTAGGGCGGTAATGGAACGTTAGATGGGTCAGGTTGCAAGTTGAATATGGGGAAAAACTGTGTTTTTAAACAAGGCACAGTTTGATGGTAAATATGAACCTTTAATCCCAAGGCGTTTGGTCTTTGCGCATGGGGAAAAGGTGGTTAAAAAATTCAAACCTGCAATTCAGTTTTAGAGCCTTTACTAATATGATCTAGACTCTAGAGAGAAGCCTGCATTCATCTTTATGGAGTATATAAGTCAAAAGGAGTTCATGTTAAAAAAAAATCAACTCCTATATGCCAGATATCTATAATATATTGAAATCAGTATGCAATCGTAAAATATTAGTTTCATATAGCTTTAAATACGTCATTGGGCCAAAGAAACCACATATAAAAGCATTTTAAAACAATTCTTACATCCGTATAAAACAAGGAGAGCGATGATGTATCGTAGCAACAGGTGTGGTTGCTTTCAAGTTTAAACGCGGCTGAAGTTAAGCTTAAACCTTCTAACTATGTTTTAAGTTCAAGTTAAGTTACCTTGACTCAAGTTGGCATATTTTGTGAACTGTCTATTGTAAATATAGTCCGATTATTCTGTGGTGTTTTCTTAAAATGTTGTGAAGTGTGGGAGGAAGTAATCGTTAAATTATTAATAAATGAACACTTTCATCCACAGAAATAAAGCAATAATTGTAAATGCGTTACCGTCTTGTAACTCTTTTATGTTTTCTTAACGAAATATTTTTATGTGTATCTTTTGTAAAAAAATAATAAATATCTTGATAAATCCTCTTTATCTTTTATGCGCCTATTTTATTATCTCTGCTCCATCCAAAGATGTACTGGCAGTGAATATCTTTATCATGAAATCCGTTTCTAATTTGATTTTATATAAAGCTCAAAATGCAATAAATAAATCTTTTCTACAAAGAGATTATTCTTTTATTATACAAAGCGGTTAGAAAAAAGCATATTACCCCGAAAAAACCTAATACCTATTATTTTCTCTTAGGAAAGTAGTTAAAAGTTGTTTAAAAAGTTTCGATTTTGTTATCCGTTTATATTAGAGGAAAGTTGATAATGCCGGCTGTTTTATGAGCAAAACACTTTTTTGTATACAAATTTGTTAATTCTGATCGCGTTGGATTTGAGTTTTGGATATTATATATTATATGCTATTTTTAACTTAACACTTGGTGTGTACATTGTACATAAAAGGCATAAATTGGACGCCGAAAAGTTTCTTGTTGTTTCTGATGCCCACGACACGAGGACTATATTATATGCGACTACTATGTGTATATATTGCCTATGTGCATTTTAAGTATGAAGGACAATCGCGGATTCGCTTGATACAATCAAGAACAATATGGACGGCAAAATTTGTTTTTTGTTTCTCATTTCACGAGGAAGCTTATACCCAACAGTGAACCGGCGTGAACAGATTTTTTTATACAATAACATACATATATTGAATAAACAGATATAAATGTAGAAGTAGGACAGATGAAGATAGAGAATGAAATAAAATAGAATGTCTATTGGTCAAATAAAAAACTGCCTATATCATAGCACTAGACTATATTAAATTTAACTGCAACTTCTGTAAACCAGGATCAGCGGCATTTAAATTCATACCGCGCGTCGAAACTCGCACAAACTTCAGGCGTCACTAATTTATCTTGTACACAGAAATGAATGGAACTAAACGACTTGTGACTTTGGTATAACCATTTTTAGGTTCACAGTGGTCGCCGGTTCAAATCCTAAGGTATGTCTCTAACTTTTTAAAGCCATCTGTTGATAGTCCATCACCACGGACTATACCCATGAAGGGAAACATCGCGACTAAACCTGCATGCTATGGCGATTTGTAAGACTTTCTATGGTATATAAAGTCCGCTAACCTACACCAGCGGGGTGGTCTATTTGGCCTAACCTATCTTAACTGTACTGTACTCTCAATTGTAGAGGAGGCCCGTGCCCTGCAGTGAGATATATATCTACTGATACAAATACAGATATTTAGGTTCTCAGAAAGTTTATCAAAATTTTAGCTAAGGATCGAATGGCGACCTGTTGGAAACGCCCTGCATCTAGCGACTTCCTGCGATCTCTACTAGGTCGTCCGACCATTTTGCAGACATTGTTTAATAACAGTCACTGTACATTTTAAGGATAAGTTTAAAAAGAATGAACTAAGCTAGATCAAGGAGACGGCAGTAGTTGGATTACTAACGTCTTGAACACATCTCAGAGGATTTAGAAGAGGATTTTTCCCAGTGATGAAAAGTTAAGATAATAAATGAATTAAGAAAAATATCTATACGAATTTACAGACCCGGACGCGATGGATAAAGTAAATTAAATTGATATTGTAGTTGTCGCGGTCTTTGCGTGTTTTAATGGGGCTGCCTGGGACACAATTGTTTGCTAGGAATTAATATAAACTCGTTTTTGCATCAGAGCCCGTGATGGAAATTTAAGTCATAGTTAAATAACTTTAAGTGAAATTTTAACCTTATACTTCTGTACAATGGTGTAAACTAACTTAATGTTTAGTGATAAGAAGTTATGCGGAACAAATTAATTTTACGATTCTTTTATCGAGGTTCAATTGTTGAAGTAAGTATCGGTTGAAGTATATTTTAAAGATTAAATATGTTCAACGAAACTGACTAAAACAATTTAATTTTACTATTTAATGTAACTTGTATTAAAATTAAATACACCTCAAAATTAAAAATTAGATCTAAACTCTTTAGTATAAAACTGAAACCACTGCACTTTTGATAAAAGTTGAATATAATACAAAACGTTGAGAATAGCGATTTATATAGTAAAAAGGCGTGCAAAGGTTATGAAAACCGGTAAAATTATTGCAACAATTACCGCGATAACATTTCAAACATAATGAGCTTGATTACGGAAGATTAGCGACGCAAACGGATGCTGTAACACTACGCTCTGGTATAATTTACTTTACATTAAATCAGTTAACATTTTATAAAAATATAATCACTTCAAAATGTATCCGATTTTAAATTAAATAGAATTTGATTTTAAATGGCTTAGTATTGCAATATCTTCGCGGGTGAATTTACTGTAAAAATGGGTCAATAATTTTATATAGTTGCTGAAAAATCGGTATTGTGTTAAATGCAGCATTTGAAATATTGTTCCAAGTTGTAAAAAAGGTTCTAAAATTATTATCACTTATGCATCTTATGGAAAATGAATGTTATTAGAATCCATTTTACTGTAGTTGATAATTCAACATTGTAAAAAATGGAAGACATAGCCTAGGTATGTAGTTATATGATATTTTTCCGTAAATTTATTTCAGGTAAGGAAATACCGTTGTTTAAAAAGATAGAAGATTCTAATTGACATAAAGGGATATTTAAGTTAATTCAACAAGATTAAATCCTTCATTTATGTGATATTTTTGTAATTTAATACCGGTAAGATGTTACGTTCTTTTTAAAAACTCTACACCTTTTGAAGTATCAAAGGGTGCATTCCTTTTTACTGTGCCCGACGAGTTGCGAGGATCTCAAGGTATTCAAATTAAAATGCGAATCTCAAATTAGACTTGTAGACTTTAGATGTTAGATGTTTATTCAGTGTGAGGTTGAATTGTAATGGCCAAAACTGAATAAATTAAAATATCTACCAAATTCTAAAAGGAGTGTTTGTTAATAAAAATAAATGAAAAGGAAAATATATTTTGTGTTAGAATTTTATGCTGACATAAAACGTGTGGACAAATATTTTTTCGAAAAATATTTTTTTATGCAACTTTAAGAATTTAAAGTATATTAAAACATCACTATATTCCAAAAATAAAGAAAGAAAAAACACAAATTGCAAAATAAAAAATCTCAACAACTCACCCGAAAGCCATTGCTACGACGATGCTGGTGCTACGACTTGGACGAGTGGTGCTACGGATGTGCCGTCGTAGTCGCGTAGCACGCTTTATATCTGAAAGGCGGCGCCCACTGCGAGCGTTCCCGCCCCCACCCCACCCCCTCACATCACCCCCTGATTGATATTAATCGTTACATTTTGTGTAAACACCTGAAAATTCCGGAAGATTTTTTCTTTTCAACTTTGCTGATAGTTTAAGCTTAGGTGGCTGTAAATTCATTATTTTGACCGTTTTAGACTTGATGTATGATAAAAACGAGTTATTGGTAATTTCTTTGACCTAGTACGATTGGCCTAAATATATTTTACAATTTTTCGCTATTTCGGAACCTTGTTTGTTATGCACGTATTATTTTAAAAAGAAAGGTAAATAACAGAGTTATTAAATTATTTTTGATAAAGGATTTGCGGACTTTAACAATAGTAAATACTTAAGACTTTAAGAAACATCTTTGTCTGCTTCTCCCTTTGATATATTATTACGGGATGCAATTTTTAAAATACTACTTTGATAATGTTAAAATTATTAGTAATATTTTTAAGATGGTGTATATATATTTTTAATGTTGTTTGTTTATTGGCATGCTTATGAAACATGTTTACTTTGTGGAGCGAGCGGTTTAATATTTAATTAATTATAATATGATATGTAATATGTCCTGTAGTTGGAACTTATTCTATAAATAATTAATTAATTTATACAAATAAGAAATAAAATTATATCGCGTTTCTTTTTCTATACAGTTAGTAGTAGTACGATTTGATTCATAAGACCGTTTTAAAAATGATTAAAAATATTGCTACTTATTTTCAAAACTATTGTTCGTTTTATCTTAGTACTCAATATTCTAATGGACCAGACAGCCGTGATAAAACCGTATTTTCAGTATCAAAACTTACCAAATTTTAAATGTGTGTAATGTCTATTAAAATTAGTTTATTAACGCTGAATTTTATTTTTCGACAAAAAACGCTGTAAGGTAAGTTGCATTTTAGAATCTCAAGACTTTAAAAATATATTAATTCTACACAACCCACACGAGACGATCGTAGTCAATTAACACAAAAAATGTAAACTGCCTCGGTGGCGTAGTTGTACGGTTACAATTACAAAGCTGAGGTCTCGGGTTCTAATCCCGGGATGGGCAAAGTGTGATATGGCGATAGGCTCGCCCCCTATCATATCGTGGGACGGAACACACAAAGCGAAACGTGGGTGTCCTGGTTGCTCCTCTCCATACCCTTCTAGGATAAAGGCGTGATGTTCATGTATATTTATATAAAAAATATAGACGAGGCCCGTGCCCAGCAATGGGACGGTTAATTAAACAATTTACCGGTAGATATTACAGTTTCGACTTTAACTTGAAGGTAAAGTGCAGCTCAAAGGAAACTTTAACCTCGAGGTGTTAGCTCGTCATAAATATTAATTTGCTTAATTTCTACTTTACACCCGGCCTAAGGAGTTAATATTGTAGAATATATTGACAATCTATTAGTTTATTAAGGAATTAGTAATTAGAGACAAAGAACACACACAGAAGAAGTTAGTATAAGGTTTTGAATGTAACTTTGCTGTGAAAAATATAATTATTTGAGATTAAAAGCTTTGCTGGTAATATATTTTACTGGAGGTAGATCTCTCATATGTTAGAGGTCGCTTGGGTATGTACTACCGCAATGTCTATTTCTCTCGCCAAACAGCAGTGTAAATGCACTGTTGTGTTCCGGTTTGAAGGACATATAATGAAACTTAACATCTTGTGTCTCAATCTCGAGATGATTTTTTGTCAAAAATCGTTTAATTTGCACGATGGCCATATAGATACGAGTATTTTTACCGCTTAGCTGAACTTCAGTAATCAGTTCGGTTCGACAACTTACTTGAGTCGCAAAAAGACCTGTTGTACGAGTTGATCAAGAGCCTTGAAAACTAAAATCCCAATTTATGACAAAACAACCAGGCAGTTTTTTTCAAACTTGGTACAATATTGCCTGTTGTGTTTAGGAACATGTGGTTTAAATTAAATACCATATTTCAACACCACCCTGTATATCCAATCTCATACCTCGCATGAAATCATTGATACTTAGATCGTACAGTAGGTTATTAGGTCAATGTCCCGCCAACTCATAAACCAAATATTTATGACACCTTCGGCATTAACTATTGTTTTTATAATTCAGATAATGTGCTGGACTGTTACATTATTTTTTATTGCGTTAGTGTGGGACTGCCCAGTCTACGGATTCAGCAAGTCTGAAGCCAGGATCAATAGTATGCGTAATGCGAACATATCAAGCTTCAATAGTTTGATGAGTCCTTTAGATACAATTGTGAGTGTTTAATCCGCTTATATTTAGAAATCCTTACTAATATTATAAATGTGAATTTGCCTTTATAAATATGATTTGGTTAGCTTTTACCCTTTATTTATTTAATTGATTAGCGTCAAATTTCAAAAGTAGATACGTTGTCAGGGATACTCATATGTGTATAAGGTTGCCTTCATCAATAAAAACACTGTTCGCGACGGATCGAAGATTGATTACTAGTTTTAAATTTAATGATATAATGTGAATTTATTGACAAACATAAAATTAAAGTGATCAAAGATGCAGGCGTAGGCTTGTTAAGTATGGCAGGTATTGGTAGCAAGTGTTAGAAAACAAGTCGTTTAGAAATTAATTAATTACTTAAATTGTGCAATATCAATCCGAACTCAGCGTGAAATGATAAAAAAACATTTTCATTCACATAGTGGTCAATATTAGGGTGTTGTTATAGGTTTTTAATAAATTAATAGACAATTATTGAGTGATGTTATTTACCAATAACAATCTGACCCTACGTAACTGTGGTTCAAATAAAGAATAAAACAAATATGAGTCAGAAATTACGAGATTCACATCTCGCCAGTCACATCTCACAATCATTTTGTGTTATAATTTATATGCATTCTTATTTCTTTAAAAATCAATATTTCTTTATTATTCTTGTTTATGGCCTAAAATTGTTTAGTACCGCAACTTATGGAAGAAGAGGAGGGAGACCTTAGCCCAGCAGTGGGATGATAAAGGATAAGACAAAAAATCTTGTAAGAACCAATTATGTAAATGTTTGAAATCTATTTTTTTTTATTTCTTTTTTTTACAACATAGACACATTTAACATATCACATAGTAATAGAAAAACCACAAAGATTTGTCAACAATGCTAAGATCTGAGTCCATTTTATCTTTATTATTCATCTATTTATGTTTATACAGTTAAAGTGGGATGTAAACAGTTTCATTTAAGATATATGAAATTATTGCAAGCCAATGAATAAAGCAATGAAATAATCAAAATATTGTCTATTTTAATAGTTCGTTCACGCCTCTTCGTTGAATTATTAAAACTCTTCCTACAATCATGGTTTTATCGTGGTTCTTAGTATTCCAATTAATTTTACAGTATCCTTTTTTGCAGCAGTATAAATAGTAATAGTAGTAATAGTATAAATGCACACATAGAAGGTAAATACATACATATATATTATATAGTATATTACGTATTCTATTCAAAATATATTTTTTTTATCTGCCCATATACGTCCCACTGCTGGGCACGGGCCTTCTCTACAATCGAGAGAATCGATTGAGAGTGGTTAGGCTATATAGTTCACCACGCTGACCTAGTGCGGGTTGACGGACTTACATACCGTAGAAATTCTTTAAAATCGCTACGGTATGCAGGTTTCCTCACGATGTTTTCCTTCACCGTTAAAGGACGAAATAATTATAGAAGGAAATAATTATATAAAACATGAAGCCGGTGCGATTTCGGTTGCGATGTGTGTTCATTAGATCCACTGTCAAAAGTTTTTGTTAATATTTTATTTACCAGATTATCTATACGCTATTTTTACACCGAAACACCTACGTATTTAATTTCAAGATCAGCACGCACACAGTGAAAGCCAATAAAGTTGAGGTTTCGCGCGAGCCCGGCTGATGAAAATAAACTGTCGCCCTCATTTGCATACCTCACACGTACCGCATCAACATCATCAGACGCCGTGGCTTAGGGAGGATTGAGATGTGGACGCTGTAGGTTCGAGTGATATCACTCTCTATTTATTTATTTTAGGGAAAAAACATCCGCCAACCCGCACTAGGGCGCGTGGAGGACTATATGGCCTCAATAGATTCTCTCGATTGTAGAGTAGGCCCGTGCCCAGCAGTGGGACGTATATGGGCTGATACAGGGAAAAACATAATTACACAAAGGATAGCTTAAGAATATAATATTATGATAATAGTATTACATGCAATTATCACAATATTTCCACAAATTACAATTATCGTTGCTGCATTATAGACGCACCATCTATAATTAATTTAATTAACCAATCCAATCCATCAGCTAAAGGAAGTCCACTGCTGAACATATTCCTCTCCCAATGATTTCCACAGTGACGTGTTGGAGGTAGCCTGCATCCAGCGACGTCCCGCGACCTTTACTAGGTCATCCGGCCACCTAGTTGGTGGACGTTCCACGCGGCGCTTATTTAATTATAATTTTGTTGAAAAATATCCCGGTTTATTAACTAAAAATATTTCTCTTTCGTATCATTACCCAAATCAGTATGATAACAAAATAATAAATCACCATTTTAATGCTGGCATCACAAACTATGTTTTTTTATAGCATTGCTACCCACAACGAGGTAACAGGTCATCTGTTAGTAAGGATCTCTGCCGCCCATGAACATCCACATCGCTTGGATCATAGATGTGTTCCCCTTTAAATCGGGAGGGGAGCGGGAAGGTCAAAGGATGGGAAGAGGGAATGGGTATTGGGCATCCAGCAATCTCACTAACCGAACGAAACGCGACAGCCAAGCTGTGGCTTCACGTCGATCTTCTACCAGACAGTGGTACCTCCCCGGACGAATCTGCCCATTCATGATTTTGTGGGTTTCCTCAAAAACCTACACGTGGAATTTAGGATGTCATCTAAAAACATCTCTCGAATCATGTTTTATGTAATGAAGTTCTTATTATAATTTACATTTTTTCTTCGTTTTAATTTTTTTGTGCTCAACATAATTATGCGTTTGTTGGATCTTGTAGGTGTATGAATATTCAGAGTAGCAACTGGTTCTCAATGTAATACCCCTCTTTTCAGTTAGTTTACATTATGTAATATCTGGTTTTTTATAAGCTTTGGCCTATGTTCAGCAGTGGACTTCCTTTGGATTGATTGGATTATAAGCTTTGATCTTATGTATTGCTCTTAGCATATAAGAATGAAAAAAAATAAACATAAACTGACTCAATGTAAAAGCCACACATCTACAATGATAAAAGTTCAGGACTAATGATTTAAAAAAAATACAATTAAGCTTTCACAGATAGCCCTATAGTATATATCCTTAATTTTCCAGAAACACCGAAAAACGGTACAATGCGCTGAAAACTTTGTCTCATGTTGTATTATAGGAATTATAAAACATATATAGCTGAGTCGTTTAATCACGTAATAAAAGATACTTACCTTTTAAAGTCTTTTGTTTGAACAATTTCTTTTTCTTTTTATGTACGTTCATTTGATTCTTGTGTCCCGTTTTGTTTAATTACTATATAGGAAATGATTCAAATTATTAACCTGCATCATCTGCAGAGTTAACTTTGTATTCCTAAACTCTCTATAGGATATTGCGTATCATGTATCGTGCCTTTCAGATTTTCTAGTCGCATAATACTTACCTGGATGGTCTACATCAGAAACATTTCTTTTTATTTTACGAATACGCGCTTGTTAAAATTTTTACTGGCTTCTCACAATTAATAATTAATAATCAATTCTTAAGTATGTTGTATTTGGAAATTTATATGTCACGAAAATATATTAAAAGGGGCGTGGAAATGTTGTCACTCTCTGTACTCTAACAAGTTTAATAAACGCGCAGATCTTATGCATATTAAATGCACAAGTTAGCAAGAGGGCGGTCGCGAGTCGAGCCACGCCGCGACGCGCCGCGACGGTCATCCGTCAAAACTTTCAGTAATTACTGAAAAACAAACTGTTGCCTCATGCCCGTAACGTGAATAGCTAATTATTACTAGTTCTAGTAACTAGTTTTGCGTTGCTGACGCTAGTGGCATAAGGATCTGGATCGTTTATTAATACCTAACACTTCTGCCTATCCCTTCTCAAAAAAATGCCGAGAGTTTATGTATGTATGTTGTTACACTTATGAAAAGGGCGTTAAATTATACTTTAACCCTTAAAATTAAATGTTAATATATTTACTGTGTTTCTAGATAAGCTACCGTGCATTATCATAATTGCGTCAATCTTATCTGACGGGTTAATGGAGTGTCCTGTCTGTATATCACAGTTTTATCAATTAAGTGCGTGTCAGCAGGATTATAGCAAGTAATTTCATTGGAAATTATTTTGTAACTGATTTCAGATAAGGGAATTAAGTGTCCATTAAACCTAGATTTTATAGGTGGGAGTTTATAAATTAATATGTAGGTAGGTAGTAAATTAGTAGCCTATGTTCAGCAGTGGACTTCCTATGGCTGAAGAGAGAGAGAGAGAGAGGTAAGTAAGGAGTGAATTGACTGTCAAAGTGTCGGTCTTGCATCCGAGCTTAGGGCAAAGTACAGAATTATTAATTTACGTATTCATTTATTGGTTTTTAACTCATTGAAAACGTTTGGGAAAACATTGTCAAAAAAAGTGGATAGCTAAGAGTTTTAAATATAATAATAATAGTAAGGTTTATTCAAAAAATAGGGTAAGGTACATAGACTCAAATCTACTTAGAATGAGATAAATATTATGAGAACTTAATAGTAGTTCTATAAAAATGTTACAAATATATGTAAATTAGATTTTGGATTTGAAAAGTCTTGAAATTATAATCTTGTATATTATTACCGCATTACAACTCAAAGGAGATGAGCAACTACAAGATACCTAATCATTACGCAATCTTGAAATTACTACATTCATATCGCGTGGTGTAAAAGAGGTACGTAGGTACCTTTGCCGAAGTTAAAAGGACATATATTTATCAAAACACGTTACCCCAAATCACAAATACGCAAATCCTAATTCCAGATACAAAGATAAAACACATTAATTTGAGAAATATAATTTGATAGCGAGATACATTTCTCTGATCAAATATGGAGATCAAAGAATTTGTAATAACGATATATGAAGCCGTGAAGGTAATGTCGATATGAAATAGCATTTCTGTCGATACGATACGTGGAGATTAGTTGTGAAGAATTTAATTCTCATACCACGACTACTTTTAGTTGCAAGTTGGGTGTGTGGGCCGGAGTTGGAGATGGCCTTGGGGGGCAACCCCATTGGGGGGTCGATTCTGTAAATATCCCATCAGTTCAGTTAGTAAAATGACTGTTTATATGAATGGTAGGAGTAATTATTGTTCTCTTTGCTGGCTATATTGTCGTTTGTTCTATTAGATTTAATCACAACCGATACCAGCTTTTTTATCTTCTATTTCAACGTATATCAGTACATATGTTATGAGTACTAGTGAGCACAAGACTCCTATACAATCGGGAGTCCACCACGCTGGCCTATTACCAGTTGGGGGATTTCCCTTATTAAAGAATGTTTTTAAAGTTCTCTTTCATGCACCAGTTCCTTCACAGAAATAATGCATGATAATTGGCATAATTCATATGATTTTAAATAGCCAGATGTGGGTCTTAAGATCCCAACCGATAGCCATCGTCTAGGCAGCTCGTTACAAAAAAGATCTAATGCATTTTCTCCCCTTATCGCTCCTCAGCACGGTCGTGTCAGCTTCTCAAGGATTTCCTCAGTACGATATAACATAATGATAAAATGCCTACATTCTAGGATATCGAGGAATATTCGCTCCGAACGGAGTTATCACAAATTTAATAAGTTCGTAATAGACTAAAATTAAAGTTGCAGCCTTTGCTCTCTTGTACGCGTTGCATTGTCAAAGTAAAGGAACTTGATTAGTAACAAGAATTTAATAATGCATTTTATGAATCTTTCTCTTGCATTAATATTTTTCCAGCAAAATTCAGTTTGAAATTATATTTAGTTACTACGTTACTAAGCACCTATGTATTTAAGGCGGTATGCACACTGCGATTACAAGGTCAAAGTCCCTTTGAAACTGTTCTTTGTTCACTTACAATTTAATATAATAAATTGAATAAATAAATACACCCAACGGTCATACACAGTCCTGACCCCACACTAAGATCTTGTCTTGTGTCGTGGAAATCAGGAACTACGAGAGACTTTTCGGTCTCACAAACAATATTAATGACATTTCAGTGTGAACCATCATCGATTAATTACATAGCTAAATAAGAAATTCAGTAAACTTTGATCTTTGACATCCTCCGTAACATAGTTAGTTGAACGTCGGCTGGGAAGCGAAAGTTGCGGGTTCGATCCCAGCACCGAAACAAATGTTTGTGTGAAACACAAGAATTTGCTTCGGGTCTGGGTGTTTGTGAGACCGAAAAGTCTCTCGTAGTGCTTGATACCCACGACACAAGACTCGGTCTTAGTGTGGGGTTAGGACTATGTATGTGACTGTTGGGTGTATTTATTTATTTATTTATCTGTTCAAATTACTGTCCTACATTAGGGGTGTCAATTTTCCACGGACCTTTTAATAACCGATTCAACACTGATCCTTTATTATTTGACTATTCCCTCGACAAAAACATCGATTGTCTATAAGAATAATCTTTATCACAAATGCAAAGATTTCTTACAGCTGACCAGATTTCCATGCATAGTATTTGTATTCATCACTCCATATGAATAAGTTACACACATAACTTACCATACTATTACTGCGTGTTTAGATTCATGCGGTTTCTTATATGTATAAGGCAGAACAGTGTTATTAAGCGTCGTCCGTCGAAGTGGTTTTCAAACTTTTGAGAAGCCCAGAATCTTTTGTCTTATCTATTTCTATTTTTTAGGCATGTTTGCCATGGTTTATCCATTTTTTTAACTAATAGGTCCGATAAACGAGCAAACAGGTCACCTGATGGTAAATGGTCACTGCCGCCCAAGCACATACATAACGCTTGGATCATGAATGTGTTGCCGGTTGTAATTATTTACCGGCGACCGACGTTCATTATCGAAAGGACACATTGACGAACAAAATGCAAACTATGCACTCATATCTCATATGTATACCGTATGCATAGTTTTATAAAAAAAAAGTCTATTTATAAAGTCTACCAACAACTGCCTCGGTGGCGTAGTTGTGCTACGGTACGGTACTGAGGTCTCGGGTTCGAATCCCGGGTCGGCCAAAGTGATATTGGATATTTCTATTCATTATCAGCCCGGAGTCAAGAATGTATGCTCGAAATGGCGATATGCTCGCCTCTTGTCACATCCTGGGACCGTTAAAGGTGGTAGGTCTTTCATATGTGAGAGGCCATCTGGGTAGGTACCATCGCAATGTTTATGTATCCTGCTAAACAGCAGTTTAAATGCACTGCTGTGTTCCGGTTTGAAGAACATTGTAGCCAGAGTAACTACTGTATATACTAAGATAGGAGGGAATTTGCGCGTCGCATCGCTGTGACACTTAGGTTACCAATCAGCATAATGTTGCTGAGTGGAGAGGAATTCCAGTGGCTGAAGAGAGAGAGAGAGCGAGAGAGATCAGTGACTAGTTAGTTTCCCTTTGCCGTTGAATCTCAGGCACGAAGCTTGTGTACCTACACTTGTATCAGCCCATATACGTCCCACTGCAGGGCACGGGCCTCTACAATCGAGAGTACGATTGAAAGTGGGTACCTACACTCACGTGTAATTATTAACATTATTTTAAATTTGTTCTAAAAGAAAACAGATGGGTATTAATATTTTAATTCCTCAATTGGTAGCCCAAGATACAGGCTATGCCTAGTTTGGGTACCCCTGACAATACTAGTTATAAAGATCTCATATTTTTGTATCACATTATTATAAGTAGTATTAAGTCTCTATAAGTATTTATTTTTTAATAAACAATTTTTCATTTCATTTCATTTCATTTTCATTAATATTAATGTTCGATTGTTTATTAGTAAAATAATATGGTGCGATAAGAAATATGAAAAAAAGAAATTACTGGGAATAATTTTGCAGGAACGGCGGTTAAAGCGTTGCTATGGGAAAATGTTGGGAACATCCGAGCCTCATTTGAATAATTACGTTAATATTTTTATGGTGTCTTGCACATTCATTTTCTTCCGCTTTTTACATTGGATGGCAATCATGCGTGCTCTTTTAATATACGTACTTAGTTTGAAGGAATTCCAATTTTGTGACGTCAATTTTAAAATGGTTCACCACTGACACCATTTTAATCTTAATTATAAAAGGTTTATAGAGTTTGTCTTAAACTTATTTCCGTTGAGGGAGGTAAATAGGGACCCAAGAAGTCATCTTATTTTAAAGTTAAAGTAGTTTAATTTGGTTTCCGCAACATACCGTCAGACTACTACTTGGAAATTAAATACTAGTATGGTTTCCAGATGGCCAGATGGCGGGACGACTTGCACAAGAGGGCCGGCAGCGACTGGATGCATAAAGCAGCAGACCGGGCTCTGTGGCGTACCGCGGGAGAGGCCAATGTCCAGCAGTGGACTGCAACGGGCTGATGATGATGATCGTTCCTAATATACAGATATGGCATATTTAATAGTCAATCACTTGACCAGTTTCTTTCCTGTATAAACACTGCGTCCCAATTTACGCTAAGTAATCTGTAAATGCAGGCTGCCTTTAACAGGTCACTGTGGAAATCATTGGGGGAGGCCTATGTTCAGCAGTGGACTTCCTTTGGCTGACAGATGGAAGGAATTGGTAAATAATCTTGCATATAAATTGAAAGATCTTCTTAGATATATTGAGCCAGTAACATCCAGGCCCAGGCATAAAGTGTTGTTAAAGTATTACTGTAGTTTTCGTGACACGTCACCAAATTATCTCAAGAAATTCCTTGAGTTAATGCAAAATAGATTTACTAACTGCCAACGTTGTTTATTGAAAGATAATATGTAAAATCACATTACGATTGATCTATATCTGTCACACCTTTACAAATTGCATGAGCTTATATTAATCTCTAAACAAAACTTCAATCCCACGACGTTTTTTCACAAAATTTCCTTTTGCAAAAACTCGAATAGCTTCACAGACCTGTTTTACATAGAATAACAGCACCCCGTTCTTATGCAAAGGAAGTCATTAATTTTTAAAATTCGCTCCACCGACACTTATCCTTGGATCTCAATAAAACAATAGATATATTAAACCCAGCAGGGTTATGGTTAACTGTGTATAATTTTTGCTCGCTTTATCCTTTTCTAACCAATCGCGGTAGGCTGAGACTCTGGTATAAAGCGTGGTTTTGTCAAAGTTTTTTCCGCTTACAACACCAGCTAATAGCTTCCTTCCAGGCATTTCTGCAGGGTCACTGGTCCTGTGGCAAGCGAGAGGCCCTCCAGAATCGCCTCTCGCGACATCAGTGATTGCCGAATGCGTACAAATAAACGAATTCATATTCATCTCCCAGAGTATCGCGCAGCGCCATCGACTCATCGGTTCTATGGGCGCTGATAACAAAATAGGTGTCACAGTAGCCCTCATACCATGCCCTATCCTTCCAAACCCAGCTGTAGTACACGAATTACTATAATCAACGTTTTTTTTAGCCGGAATTATGTAGTCAACGTGAAGCGTGAAGTTCCATTTCTTGTCGACGAACACCAGAGCTATGTCATTCGAAGGAAAGTTGAAATGCTTGTGCATTATTAGCCTATTAATATTTCTTATCTGCATAGTCGGTGTGGTTTCCGTTTCTCCGGAGTGTATCAGCTCGCTTTGCAAATTTCCGGCCACGACGCGTAAAAGTCGCGGCACTCTTGCGTAAAGGTAATTGTTGCCTTCGAAGCAATGAGCGGCGGTCAGCACTTTTAGCTCGCTGATGATGCTCCCCCCGCAAAGGTTCTTCCAGACGATTTTAAAATCATCTATTTTGTGTGCTGGCTCCTTCAAAGACACTAGGTAAGGCACGTCGCCTTGCTGCGCTGGTTGGCCATTCACAACCATCGGTTGAACTGTATGTTTGGAGTATTTCAATGTGGTTATTACCCGTCTGTCGTAATCACACATTGTTAAATGGAATAATATAGTAGAGAATATGAGTACTTTCATTAGAATTTAGGATTTAACTAATAATTTGTTGAAATTCAATTTATATGTTTGTGTGTATTTACCTTGACATTGTCAGGTTGATAAGATGAGAACCGTAGACAGTAGGTTTCCCATTTTACAACGAGAGCCGAGTTTTTATATAAAAGTTTATACCCAAAATATTCTTTGAACAACAAAATGTTTGATATTATTTTAGACCAAGAAATATTAGTGATATTGCGAATAAGTCCAAATGCTACAGAAATATACGATCAACGACTGTAAGTTGCAAATGTTTTAACCAAATTGATCCAATGCTTCGTTTTAATATTGAATAAATCACAATACAGTGAAAACCAATTCTACATAAGCTCACGCAAATTACTTCACGTTAATATTGGCAGTAAAACACAGAGAAATTCTGAGTTTAATAGTCATATCTCTATAGATATATATAGATAGATAGATACATATGATATATGATTTGTGCTGCACACAGTTCGCCGAATATGTAAAATCAAACCTAATTTGCGAGATAATCGGTGAGAATTCGTTTTATTTCAATATGTAACATTCGCGTTAATCTAAGAAAATATTATGATATACATAATTATGAGATAGACAGCAATCCTATCGCCTTGCAAAACGCTAATTCAATACACAGGCAACTTTTATAAGATTGAAAAATTCGCACAAAATGCATTACCCTCGAACTCGAACCCAAGACCTTACATTTCTCAATCCATACACGCCACCAAATAACTATTGACTCGAAAATTTTACAAGAGTTAATTACAACCGGACAGATTGTTATGAAGGCAGATTTCGGAGCAAACAGCGACCCATCAAAGAGAATCTTGACAAACGACAGATAAAGAAGTCGGTAATTAAGATGGCCGACGGTCGGGAATTTGCATATTAATATCAAGGGTACCGTGTTATTAAGTCGTTAATGCTATGTCTTTGGCGGGAGATAGATTTTCATTACGCCTTTGTGGTTTTAAGTCAAGAAGTCTACAGTCATTTGATGATAGATTTAAGAACAGTTGTAAAGCTATTTTAATATCCAACCAAAGTAGTAGGTACCGTTTGACGTTTCATACTTTTCAACTCTGTACAGGTGTATCCATAGGTGTAACTCACACAATTTAAAACCATTAAACCATAGTTTTACGGAAAATTGACAGCCTCCGTGGTGCAGTTGGTTAGACGCCGGCTGTGAAACGAGAGGCCGTGGGTTCGATCCCCGCACCGAGATAAATGTTTGTGAGGCCCACAAGTATTTGTCTCGGGTCTGGGTGTTTGTGAGACCGAAATGTCTCGTAGTTCTTGATAACCACGGCAGAAGACTCGATCTTAGTGTGGGGTCAGGACTATGTATGAGACTGTTGGGTGTATATATTATTTATTATTATTATTAATTCTAATTAAATTGTTGCGCCTGTGCTAAGTAGTATAAACTTGGAAAGTATGAAACGTCAAACGGTACCTATCAGTTAGTTGGATTATAATAATCGTCATAATCTTTATCAGCCACAGAATATCGACTGCTGAACATAGGTCGCACACCATATTATGTCCATAGGTTCCTATTACAAAAGGCCTCCATCCATTGACTTCTGCAGTAATCTTGAAAACATGCAATTAACAAAATATGCATTTCCTGTCTAAGGCTACTTAGAAAGCAGAGCCTGACATCTAATAGAATAATGCTCAGACGTAAAAAGGAAGGCTTTTAGCTAATTACGTATTTCAATAAATTTTCAATAGCATAGAAGTACCCTATAGGCTTATAATTTTTTTTATGTCTAGCGTAACCCGCATTAGGTCAGAATGGTAGTGTAAGCCTCAATGAAGCTGTCGATTGCACAAAGTATATTATCGAGTAGGTATTAGAAGACATTAATAATTTACCTAAATATTTCAGAGATTTACTGACAAATTATAAATTACAGCATGATTCGCAATGTCACTTTCAAACAGGGTTACTTTACACTGATTAGATATACGTAACTGGTGCTTTCGACCCACGCTCGGTGTGAATGGAGTTACGACACACAGTAGAGACAATAAGATGAATGTAAAGCGTAGAACTACTAGAAGACCTAGATTGTTTTAATGGAAAAGATGATTAAATTATTTCAAAAGGTAATGGTATGTTTACCATTTATCATTATTTACTGGTGGTAATTGGTAGGTCTCTCATTTGTGAGAGACTGCCTGGGTAGGTACCACCGCAATGTCTATTTCTTCCGCCAAACATCAGTGTAAACTCATTGTTGTGTTCCGGTTTGAAGGACATTGTAGCCAGCGTAACTACTGGACATAATGAGACTTAACACCTTATGTCTCAGGATGGCGAGCGCAGTGGAATGCCAAGCATGGCTTTGTAATTCATGGTGTTGTTTGGTTTTGCTACTGTCCATGAGCGGTCGTATCGCTTACCATCAGGCGAATGGTATGCTCGTCTGGCTGGTCATTGCAATAAAAAAATGCAGGTAGAGTGCCTACTGCCTAGGATTATTTTATGGTGCAAAATGATCTTTCTTGATAGAACATATATATTAGACATCTAACTTTACATTAATTTATTAGTTTATTATGAAATAAATGAAGAAAACAAATCATATTTATTTATTTTAGCCGCATGAGAGAAGTAAAGGGTCGTGTTTAGTAATAAATTTTGTGACTTTCAGCCACAGGGTTTTACAATTTTCTGCCAGAGGTTTGTTGTCTATGATTGTTGTCTATAATTAATTGTTTCCTTATATACTTCCTTCATAGTCGTCTGCTGTAAAACATCATCAGATGACATCTATAAACAAGTTGTTATGACACTCGAAAGAAATTAATAGATGAATTTACCATTTTGTCTGTGTTTCTCTATATTAATAATCAACTCAATAAAGTCCGAAGACAGGCGAGTGATTACAACATTAAAATATTCTCAACATTACGTGCAGCCTACTATACTGAACGGCGTACCAGCGCTAAAGGAACGGGTCCCCTACATAGTGTCTATCAAAGAATCCGTCCAAAAGAAGCCCAAGAAAATACATCTATGGAGAAATTTATGTGGGGGGAGCATAATTGATAAAGCTAAAGTGTTAACAGCTGCACACTGCTTCGAAAACCGCAATTTCTATTACGCACGTCACCCGCGCGAATTACGCATCGTGGCGGGAAACTTACGCAACGACCTCACACACACAGGGATTACGCAATCAACTATCCACGCGCAATGGCGGACGGCTAGAAAAATTGTGATACACAACAATTTCTACTTCCCAACAAACGACATAGCACTCGTTTTTGTGGATACAGAATGGAATTATACGAATTATGTTAATAATGTTAATTGGGCGCGATATAAAGTTGATTACGCGGGGAATTGCTTCGCCTTTGGGTTCGGTAGGTTTATGCCGACTAGACACGAGATGGCGCCAGTGTTGTACATGGCAAGGATCAATGTCCTTTCCAGGACTCAATGTAATACTGTGTGGGAAATGAAAATGGATGATTTTGTGTGCAGCAGTTCTTATATGACTGATGTCAGTGACGGGGATTCAGGAGGCCCTTTATCCTGCAGGGGAACCATAGATCCGTCAGAAATGGGCGGGAAAGACCTGTTAGTTGGTGTTGTCAGTGGCAAAAATTTTGATAAAACTACTTTGTATACCCGCGTAGCTGCCTATAAGGATTGGATCGCAAAAAATGGCAGTGTTTGCAATGTAATATTTTTATTGAATTATATAATAAATATTTGTATTTTGATTATTATTTAAAGGTGGTTTTTAATCATTTGGTATGACAACACTGTATTTTGGATGGTGAGTACTGGATACAATAACCAATTAATGTAGATAATCGTGCTTCTAAGAGAAAAACAAGTAATCTTCTCTTTTTAATTAAATATATAACTGGTGTTAACTACTTTGACAAATCTATAAAATTGTCGGTCTTTTAACCTACCTTCATAGCCAAAATAAAAAAAAACGTATATACATTAATTCCCTATGAGAATACATATCAAAAGACATGAAAACCAACTTTAATAGAACTAAAAACTTAAATTCGCAACAAATAACCGTGAGAAAGCAGCTACATTAATACATTGCTTGTATGGTTACTTATGAGATCCATTGCAAGGGCAAACACCTGCATAGTCTGAGACTTAGCTTTAACGCCTTTAACGGCAGCTTGCGTCGTGTTACTGCAGTCACTAGTTGCGGATTAACTTTTAAACTGTTGTATACTGTTTCATTGTGATTGTATCGTTTTAGTTTTATTTTATTTGTGATACTGCAAAATGAATTGCAATAGCTTCTAAGCAGTACTGGCTGGAAAACAAAAAGGACAATACTTTATGTATTATATTTATTCAGATTTATTATGTTATTGGGGAGTATGTGTTTTTTTTTATCATTGGCCTAATAAACACAGATTTATGCAATTGTAGTCTTGGATTACAACTCGCAATTATGAATCAACCGCATTATTTTTCTGTATCTGTACCATCAGCCTACATACGTCCCACTGCAGGGCACCGGCCTCCTCTACAATCGATATTACGATGGAGAGGACTTAGGCCATATAGCCCATCCCGCTGGCATAGTGGGGGTTGGCGGACGTCTATATACTAAAAAACTTATTTAAAATCGCAACGGTATGCAGAGGTATTCTCACGATATTTTCCTTCACCGTTATAGTGCGTGGTGGTTGACTATCAATACACACATAACTCCGAAAAGTCAGATATGTGTCCTGGGATTTGAACCCGCGACCACCGTAAACATGTTGGCAGTCGCGTCTGGTCCGTTACCAACAGGCCACCTCGCACTAAATTATTATTATCCCGATTTCAAGAGGTGGTTGGTGGTTCCACCGTTTTTTTTGTATGTTTGATATATCTAAGTTTATAAATTAGCTAAGCTTATGTGCGCGTGTGTGTACAAATTTTATTAAATGCGTGTGCGTGCATGCATGTGTACATGCAATATAATGTTATTTTAGCATCATATATAACATAGTACTCTCTTAGATGCGGTGTTACTTAAATTATTACTTACCAAAATAAGTTTCAGAACCACTAAAACTAGTCTTCAATTGCAATATTTATTTGTCACAATAAAACACAACACTAGCTATAAAATATTTATTTCAATAAATCATTTCTTTATATAAAAACATAGTTCCGCTATCTGATATATTGTATTGCCTTACTTTGCTATGTCAACATTCAAATGAAACCTTCATTTATCCAACTCGATTGCTTGACAGATTTTGATGAAGTTTTGAAACTAAGCGTCATATGACAAAGAAAAAAATTGTAATATGTTGTATGACAGCCAATCCTGACTATTATAGGAGGAAAAAAGAAATTCCCAGGCGATGTTTACGGATTCAGGAGGTCCTACTTTGGGATTTTTAATAATAATAATGAACACTGTATTAAAAGTCGGCTTGGGAATCAGGTATATTCTTGAATACTAGGCTTTAGCCCAAATAAGTTTGATATACTAACAACATTATATAAACATTAAGAGAGCAATAAGTTTTAGGGAAGTGAGAGGTAGTAGGTAGGCGTTACACTTGGGTACGGTCGACAACATAAAGCTGGGTTGATGTATACAAAGAAGATATGGAGAGTCAATAGTTGAAAAACCGATGACGCTGAAGATCGGGCAAAGATTTTTTTGAAATACAGGTACGATTGTAGTTAAAATATAGCGCGTATATACAGACTACGACCGAAAACGAAGCAAGATAGTAAGTTTTAGTGACTTCAGACATAATGCAACTAAAATTTTCGAAGAAAATTTTATTATGGATTTTTTTCCTATCGTCGCATTTGGGTGGTAAATATATAGGATTTTCAAAAATAATAATGTACACCCATATATTTTTAGAGATGCAATGGCACGCAAGCGTCTAAATTAATATTTTCAAAAATAATTTAATTAACAGTCAAAAACGATGATAAGTATTAAAAAAATGTTCGCTTTTTTTGCTAGATTTTTAGTTGCAATGAACTCGCAGAATCTACTTCCTGGCTTCGTTTTTGGTTGCAGTCTTATACCCAGTGTATGATGGTAAATGCACCGAATAAAACGCGAAAGTTGCCGTTTCATGTCGATTTCCTGTGAGACAGTGGTACCGTCCCGGACGAGCCTGCACATTCATGCTGAGTCATGACTGAAAACAGCTTGGCTCTACCACTTCCACAATATTATTTGCTTCCTATTTCGTACTTATTAACAAGTATAACGCCGAAAAAGACAATTACGAGTAGATTAAAAGTTTCCCTAAACTATCCCACAATTGGGAAAACCCTCATACTAGAATTAAGGAAATATTTTCAACTCTACCTAAAGATTAGGCGTCGATAATTCTGTCAATTACATTTAAAATCCACGTTAATGAGGTTACAAGATTTTCATAATTTTCACGTCATAAGTACGTTACTGTTAACACTATAAACTTATGTACATTTAGTTGGCAACACTGGGCTGTATGGGTGGTAGGCAGTGTAACTTATAATAAAAACGCCATAATATATTAACACAAGTAATGCATAATTGTTAAAAAAAAATAACATTCTAGAATGAGACAAAGCATATGACTATGTTAGTGTATTAATGTTTTTTTAATCGGTGTTGGCTACTAGTATTTTAAGCCAGATTAAGATAGTAAATATCTACCTTATTGGAATGTTTTATCTATCCATACAACCCAGTGTTGCCAGTTTAATACTACATTTATTAAACTTATAAAAAATATAAACTTTACGAGAAGCATTCAATGTGTTTTCGTTAAACCTTACTTTTATAACTAGCCGTCTTTACAAACGAAATGTGATATTTAGTCGCTTGGCTAATAATATTGGGCAATAAAACTGTTGAAAGTAGTAAAAAAGATATTTTATGATTTGGCACTTAGAATTTCAGATTTTTTATTATTATCCGCCCGTTCAAGGATTGACTCACGCAGATAGACACAATTATTCCTGTTTATCCAGACATACACAGATGCATCCTAGACAGAACCACAAGCAATTCTGGCGGATACGAATGTCGAAGTACCTACGCAAAAAAAAACAAACATCAAATTGAACTTGTACAGCATTATTAGCTAAACGACAAACGGTTAGTACTCATTGTAAATTAAAGTAAAATTCCGAAAAAATATTCGTAATGTATTTTCTATGATTATGTTTAACTTCGTGACATTTATAATACTAGCAAAAAGTTTTCGTCGTAAGAGTATAAAATTAAAATTAAATTACATGTATATTTCTTTACCAATTAATAATGACTTAAAACTTCGCACCTGCTAAACATGAAAGCAATTAAATAAAAATAAAAATTGTTCTGAAATTATTTTAAAAATATTATCCATGCAAATAAATGTATAATTCTGATTATTATACAAAATTACATTAAATCTTTAATAACATACATGTGGCCTCTTTAACGTCCAATGATGGACTAAAATTAAACAGTGTTGGGCGATTGTTAGTGAAAATAATCGAGATGTTCGATTTTTAAGATTAATCGATATTCATAGAGCATCGATAGCTTACTCACGTTTCTTTATATTTATATTTTATAAAAAAATAATTTTAAAACGCTTCTATTGAAACGTTTAGGAGTGAATAAACTTTTTCGTGGAGTAAAATTCAATGTGTACCTAGTCGACTGACGCGTAAAAGCACTCAAGGGTCTCAAGGGCACCCAATAATCCGAAACGAAGTTCGCAAGTTCGAACGTCGCACGTAAAACTGTACGAATGTCCAAAGTACACAACAAAATGTTCTAATCTTTTATCGTACGTTGTAACCACAGACTAAGTTCAGAGTAAATTATACGTGTTATGGAGAATAGTATTGATTTTTAGAAGTGGAAAACTTATAGGTATTTTCAGACATCGAACATTCGAACATTTAAACTACGTTTCGGATCATAGAGCAACCCTCATGTATTAGGTATAACTCACGAACACAAAACTATAAATAATCGATTAAATTATAAATGAAACGCGACACTTAACCAATTTGACGCATAAAACAACACTCTACCAAAATATCGATTAAACCACAAATCGATAATCGACCACATTATCGATTATTGACCAACAATCACCCGTTTCGGAATAAACAGCTATAATAACTACTAACAATGTCGCGTAGGGAATGTCTCACTTGTCCTGCAACTGCACGTAGTTGGCGGGGAAGAGTCCGTACGAGCCCTTGCACAGGCCCTGCCACCAGCCCTCGTCGATCTGGGGAATTAATGATGGTTATAAATAAATAAATAAATACACCCAATAGTCACATACATAGTCCTGACACCACATTAAGAACAATTAAGTCTTGTATTGTGGGTATCAAAAACTACGAGAGACTTTGCGGTCTCACAAACACCCAGACCCGAGACAAATACTTGTGCGCCTCACAAATATTTATCTTGGTGCGGGGATCGAACCCGCGGCCTCTCGTTCAGTAGGTATGTTCCGTCTCACGATGTGATGGGGTGCGAGCCTATCACCATATCAGGTATAAATTCCTGACTTTGGACTGATAGAACAATCTGACACCACTTTGCCCGACCTGGGATTCGAACCCGAGACCTCAGCGTTACAATCATACTATCGTACAACTGCGACACCGAGGCAGACTTAGTTTAAATTCAGACTTTTGGTTTGTCTCTAAATAAAACTTCACCAATTCTATCTACACCATTAATCTAGGAGCTAGGTTATAACCTAGTATACTATAGTGTTACCATGACAATATTCGTGATGATATCATCAGGGTCGAAGGATATTTCGTCAGGTGCGGCGGCCTGGTAGTCGTAGAGCGCGCGCGCCGTGTACGCGTCGTCGTCCTCGCCGCCCTCCGCGCTCTCCGTCTCCCACCCCACTGGGGACACCACGATCGTCGGCTGACGGGATATCTGGAAGCACACCTTATTTGTATTGGGATAGGGATGGTTTTAAATTAGCTTTGTGCGCGTGTGGCATGATCATCAGCTGACGGCATATCTGGAAGTATACTCTATTTGTATAGGGGTAGGGTTGATTTTAATTTGGATTTGTGCGCGTGTGGCATGATTCGTTGGCGAAGGAGTATCGGGAAATATACCTTATTTGTATAGCGGTAAGGTTGATATTAGATTGCGGGGATGGCTTGGTTGTCGGATAATGGCATATCTGGAAACAAACTCTGTTTGTATGAGAATAGAGTTGAACATGCATAGAGTTCATTTATTTAAGGTCGGCGCGGCGTTCGGTTTCTGCTTTTTATGGAGGAATGCCATGACACTATCAGCAATTACTGATTCAGCTAATCCCTATTACCAACAACATAACTCCACTGACCTCCTCTTTGTCCTCTTTAGGTTCTCCCACCAACGTCACATCCGGTAAATTTTTCACATCCTCCCTAGTTTCAACCTTGGCCGGCTCCTTAGCCCCTTTGGGCGTCGACTTAACAATATCCGCCGGGTTCTCTTCAATCTCCCCATAAATGGGTTCGGGCTCCTCAATCTCCCCATATACAGGCTGGTCGTCGATCTCCTTGTAAATTGGTTGGTCTCCGATGTTGCCATACGTAGCCTGCGGTTCCCCTGTCTCCCCAGAAGTGGGTGCTGCGACCTCCCCATAAGTGTGTTGAGGTGCCCCGACCTCCCCATAAGTATGTTCTGTCTCCGGTACCGATTTCGGCTCAGCGGCTTTTGCTTCTGGTTTCTTTTCAATGGGTTTTTGTGGTGGTTCGTCTTGCTCTTTGTCTACGCGTTCCCTTTCCTGAATTATAACGGACAAATTAATATTTAGATTGCGAAAAAAATACGATCATTTATCATTATTTTTTTTTATGAATATATAAAGTGTATATAAGCATTACCTTCTGCGTCAAGTCCTTATCGAGTTGTTGCCTCTGTTGTCTTATTTTCTGTACAGACTGCAAAGCTTCCTGTAGCAAATACATGTAATTTACAAACACAAACCGTAACATCATAAATAATTTATACTTAAATGTAATTTAATAATCTATATGGTATGTAAAATCGGCCACCTCTCTCAATCGTACTCTCGATTATAGAGGAGGCTCGTGCCCTGTAGTGGGACATATATGGGCTGATACAGGACAGTACAGTAAATTAATTGCTTTAAAGTTTCAATTCATCCCAGAGAAGCATCAAATTAAAAATGTACATAGATAAAACACACCTTTCGTCACAATATAATGCACGTATTTTTATTGATATAAAAAAATCCACTGTTCGCTCGCAGACACGCGTATTCTGTCGAATGCACGCGAATTCGGAAGTAAATGTCTTATTCAGTCAGTGCCTATTTAACCCAGTGACTCTATTCACCCCGTTTCCTATTTACTATGTTTAAGCTCCCATATACCCCTTAAACTTATCCACCCGTTTTAAATCCCTATTCACCCCTATATTTATATATTCCTATTCACCCCGCCTTACCTGTTCCTTCTCCTTGGCCATGTTCTCGAACTTGGCGCGTATGGACGAGGGCTTGGCGGCGCCGATGTCGGGTTTCTGCTTGGCGTAGTTGGTTCCTGTTTTGGTCACCTCGTCGAACGCGTGCGCACACTTATCCACCCGGTCTGTCTCTACGCCGAACTTGCCGCCGAAACCCTGGATACATAAAAAAAATGATATTTTTAAATATTGCCAACATACCATAGCGATTTGTAAGAATTTCTATGGTATGTAAACTCCGCCAACCCGTATTAGGAAAGCGTGGCGGACTATAAGGTCTAAACCCTCTTAATCGTAATCTCGATTATAGAGGAGGCCCGTGCCCTGCAGTGGGACGCATATCGGCTGATACACATACAATTTGATGCATCTATTTCTTTTTAATCCTGTCGCTAATGTACCTTCTTGTGGTCGACCTGGCTAGCGTGCGCGGGCGTCTTCTCCTGGTGGTCCCACCCCAGCGCCGACGCGTCCTGCCTGTCTGTCTGCACGCCGAACTTGCCGCCGAAACCCAGCGCATAGTCTGAAATAACGATTACCTTTGGAGAAAAGTATAGAATAATCATACCGTAGTACAACTACGCCACCAAGGCAATCCCTGGTCGGGCAAAGTGATATTGGATTTTTCCATTCCAGTCCGGAGTCAGGAATTTGTGGTTGATATTTTTTTATACTAACACGGCATAATTACTGCACTGCAATGGTAAGCGCAAATGCCGTGCAGACAGAGTATCGAATGTCATCAGACGCGGTCCCATGCCGTTCGATACAATTATGCCGGCCTGCTGATGTGGCGATAGCCTTGCCCCCTGTCACATCGTGAGATGGAACATAAAAGGCGAAACGTGAGTGTTTTGGTGGTACCACTGCCTACCCCATCTGGGAAAATGGCGTGAGTTTATGTATGTTTGTAGTAGTATTAAGGAGTAGTGCTGGATGTCAATATAGAGAAGTAGGAATTTATCGACAAAAAAAATATTCTACAATTTTATTAACCAACAAAATTATTTTTTTATAGATATCATAGAATATACGTATTGAATAAGACAGACCAATTTATCAATAGGAAAAATAATCATGTACCTAAGTATCATAAGCTATTCTTTTTATCGACAACTTACAATATTATATCTTTAACCCTCCTTAACAAAATAGCTCCCCGGGTACGTATACATCCCGAAATCTGATCGCATGCTAACCTCTTGCCACACAATATATCCAGACTGCGACCGAAAACGAAGCCAGGTAGTAGTTTTAGTGATTACAGACACAATTCAACAAAAAAATTCTCAAATAAAGGAACAGGTTATTTTTTATTATAAGATATTTCACACCAAAATTCTCACAATCGAGCGCACAAAAATGTATCAAAAATTATATTCACCTTTCTGAGATTGGTGGTGTTGGGCGTCCTCCTTGTGGTCCCACCCCACGGCGGAGGAGTCCTGTCTGTCCGCCTGGACTCCGAACTTGCCGCCGAACCCCACAGCGTAGTCTTTTTGCGACGAATGCTTCTCTACTTGCTCCTTGTGCTCCCAACCGGCTGCGCTCTGGTGAAATATAATATTTTTTATATTTCATTGAAACTGAAGATTTTAGACCTTGTTTTTGGGACATCGATTATACTATGATGGGAAAGTCACTGGACTATTTTCATTGGATAAATTTTCATAGGATACGTTATTCGCTCATATTTTTGTAATAAAATATAGATTTCTAAACTTTAATGTGACAGTTGCACCAATTTCAAAAATTCCTCATATCACGCGTCTAACACTTTACTGACAGAAAAAGATACATTTATTTATTATTATAATTGTATCGTTTCTACATTTATAATTGCAAAAAACTAAAAATTGCCCACATTTATTTATATTATCGACCCTGCGACCTGTCAGTCTGCACGCTGTACGCCGAATCCCTGCACTTAACCTATGTGCGACACGTGCTCGTCAACCTTACCCAAAATCTTTTTTTTTTTTTGCAAAAACAAAATCTTTTGTATAGCTAACCTTATCCACCCGGTCTGTCTGCACGCCGTACTTGCCGCCGAAGCCCTGCGCGTAGTCCGTCTGAGACACGTGCTTCTCCACTTTGCCCACGTAGTCGTGCCCCACCGCCGACTTGTCCATGCGGTCCTTCTGCACGCCGAACTTACCGCCGAATCCTGCGACAGAATCATCACTTTATGTTGGTGAAATGAGGCCCCTTTTAAGAAATATTGCCTATGGAAATAATTTGGGACGCCTTTTTCTTTTAAAAAGATTGTAATAAGAAAATTCAATAGGAGTAGGCCTGCGCTACACCTTAATTTTTGACCTCCTGGCCAGTCAATTAATGAAGACGATTTTCTTAATGCTACTACCTCAATCCAACAGCAAAAAGCAAATATATGTCTAGAAGAAATCCGCAATTGTTAAATAAATAAAATAACTACACCCAACAGTGACAAACATAGTCCTGACCCCACACTAAGATCGAGTCTTGTGTCGTGGGTATCAGGAACTACGAGAAACTTTTCGTTGTCACAAACACCCAGACCCGAAACAAATACCTGTGGACCACACAAATATTTGTCTCGGTGCAAGGATCGAACCCGCGGCCTCTCGTTTCACAGCCGGCGTCTAACCAACTGCGCCACGGAGGCTGTGTTGCGCTCAAAATTCGAAATAACTATGCTATATACTTCAGTCTCTTACCTTGAGCGTAATCAGTTTGCGAGACGTGTTTCTCAGTTTTTCCGACGTAGTCGTGTCCAACCGCCGACTTGTCCATCCGGTCGGCTTGCACGCCGAACTTACCGCCATAGCTGAAAACATTATCTGATTTTGAAATTCGGCGATAAAAACTTAAAAAAGGCTATCATCATACCGGGTATATCAAGACTGTTACCGAAAACGAAGCAATGTGGTAGTTTTAGTGACTGCAGAGAGGATGCAACTAAAATTTTGCAAAAAAACGCGACGATTTTTTTTGTAATGTTTTAAACAGCTTTATTAAAAAATAACGTTGATAGCTCTACCGGTATAATTGCCTCGAATTAAAATACAAATAGATATATTTCGTGAAGGAATATTCCATAGAAAGCTAGGGTCCCTACTCCCTAGTCTAGACACCTAATAAATTGAATGCAGCCACTATGAGATATTACAATTATCTATCAACTACTACAATGCTAGCAAAATCTTGGATCAATTAAAAAGTGATGTTGATATAATTCATACCCGAAAGATGGTTTAGGTCCTGCCTCATACTGCTTCTTCTTCGCAAGTGTGTCCGCTTCCAACACTTCTTCCCTTAGCTTCGCCATGCTGTGAACAAATTGGAATGTTTAATATTCACTTTAATTTTGATGGAAAGTGTGAGTAGATATTCTATTATTTTATGTAAATCGAATTTTCGAAATCATGCGTGTATTGATAGTCAATCACTACGCACTATAACGGTGAAGGTAAACATCGTGAGGAAACCTGCATACCATGGCGATTTGTATAAATTTCTATGGTATGTCCGTGGTCCGCCAACCCGCACTAGGCCAGCGTGGTGGACTGTATGGCCTAATCACTCTCAATCGTATTCTCGAATGTAGAGGAGGCCCGTGCCCTGCAGTGGGTCGTATATGGGCTGATACCATACCATTGCTATCTTAACAAGTTTGTCTCTATTCTGTCCGCCTTGTAAGTGAACACTAAACGCCGGACGCTTTGTTTACCAGCGAATTGTATGAATAAATTTCAAAGATTTCAACCCCAGCCAAACAATCACCGTCAATAAATTTCAATGTACGCAATTTCATTATCAATTGATATCGGCCACAATTTCCCCTTTCCTTCGAAATCACACACAAGTGACAAACCAATTGGTTATTTCATTTTACTGTTCATTTGCAAACAGGAAGTCTATATTTAGAACTGTATACGGTACAATTTCTATGATTTTGTGTTTATTTAATTGTATAATTACGACAATATTGTAGGACAGGTCAATAACAATTTTCAATGATAATTTTCACTTTATAATCTACAAACTATTGGATAAAGAAATACATTTGAATTTGGAACTCATGGCATGTACCCCATTAAAGCAAAGTTTTAATTTTATGACCACCTCGATAATTGATCTCGATATAACAATATTCTCAAATTGCATATTTTAATACAATGTGACACGTGACACACTCCTGTGTATACTATAACGAGATTCAAACCATTCTTACTATTGGCATGTTTCCTATTTCTTTTCTTGCATGTTATGTCTGTATCTGTTTTAGCCTATATACGTCCCACTGCAGGGCATGAGCTGTCTACAATCAACAATACTGGGATATTTGATTTTTTGTAATACACTTACTCAATAGCTTCAACAT